>MU968551.1:16648238-17339712 GCA_034641835.2 Pinus albicaulis | reverse complement strand
CTAGAACTGCGATAATATAAGGTCCGTGGGTGCTCTGGAGAAAAAACGCAGCTCAAACCAACCCTTGGTCAAAGTGTGAATGGTGGGAAGCTCCTGAATATGATCACCCCAAATCTCTTATGTCCATTATTTCAAATGCTTTACCCCATAGTTCTGACCACGGACCCGACCAACAACTACCCTGTCAACAGTACCTAGGATATCGGCCATCTGAGCACCTGCTCCGAGCGTGAGAAAATTTGCACGCTTGTTGGCTTTGACACACTTTGTGTGACGGGGGGCACAGGGAGGGATGTTGGGAGGAAGAATAGCCGAATCAATAAGCAGAGGGGATGTGTAGAAGTAGGGGGTGTGGGATGGATTCGGGCGAGGGGATGGTGAAAAAACCAGAGGGACGCTGGGTCGCGGGTGAGGCAGAGCCAGATGGGGGAATGAGAGGATGTATGTGAGGGGAGTAAGAGGAGGGAGGGGGAAGAGAGTGTTTAGTCAATTTAGTTTTCCTAAATTGCTTCCATTAATTATCAACCAGGGTTAGTAAACTGATGAAGTGTGGTGCACTATATGTGCCTAAGTGACCTTTCCCTTACTTCGTTGTATGTGGTTTTTTATTGTTTTTTGGGGTTTGTCTTTTTGATCCTTAGTGTGCTACCCTAGGCTACTCTATAAAAGTGAAAATGAATCTAATTAAAAAGGAAGAAAAGGAAGTATTATGAAACTAAGTTAATTTTCTATAAGAGAAACCGAAGTTTATGGATTAGTTCTAAGACCTAGTTCTGAACAAGAAGGTAAAGCAAGTACTTCATTTAGTGATTAAACCTAATCCATGGATCTATGACTCCATTGAGATTGGAAGACAAAATAAAATCAAGGAAATGTGTCAACTATTTTACTTTAGGTCGTTTCAACATTCAATTATTAGGTCAAAACCCTATGAGATGAAATCAACTGTTTGTACCTTAGTTGCTAAAGTCTAAAACAGAAAACAGATAATGCTATTCAAATTTATCTAAGATGCTTTAGTTACTCCATCTACCCAATATGTAGAGAGTGACCCCTTTGCGGTAATGTTTCTAAGAAACCATTACATCTATATAAAGAATTACAATAACTCAAACATTGCACTAAATCTAGTCATCTAATCATCCTTGCAAAGTATATTCAGATTTGTCTCTTTCAGGATGACCTTTAAAAATATTGTTTTGTTGCAATGAAATGAGGATATTCTAACTAAAACCAACTAAGTGAATAATTAACTTATCAGTCTCATCCAATTTTGAAGCTTGTGACCCCTTGGTATGGCTTCTAAAAAATCAATTACACCCTTAATTGCTAGAAATAAAATGACAAGAAATGAAATGCATTCAACCACTGCACTTATAAGGCATTTAACCATTCAATGTAAGATTTAGTAAATAGAAGAAATGGATTTCATAAATGCTTAATTAGACACAACAATTGACAAAAGATGAAAGTAGTAAACTAAGCAACCATGTTTCTCAACACTTCAATCTTTATTCCAATCCTAAAGACAGAGTTACCTATATCCTTGAAACGTTTCAGAGGAAAATCTCTATAGTTGCATCTAAACTATTGAAAACTGGAAATTAAGCAGGAACAGAAAGTACTAAACATAATTGAAACAAATCTAACTAGAAAGCATTAAAAACCTCCTTTAGCAGCAAGGGCCCTCTACTACCAAGTTGGTTAACTCCTTAGCTCCTTAAAAATGTAATCAAAATAGCATCTGGGAACTGATCTTCTTTATTGAAACAAAATTTTAGAAAACAGAGTATCCCACTATAATTTTGAACTTGTGCTACAAAAACTTAACTTGTTCTTAGTTCTGTAGAACCTCTATTTATAAATAATTTGCATAACTAACTATGAATAAAGATAGCTACATGTGTATCTTTGAATTATGATCAATCTGGGACTCTTAGGAATCATGATTTGTTACGCAGCAGATCAAGGGTCCTAATTGTTGTGTGAAACGGTCTTTGACTTTGAGCTTTGACCATTGGTTTAGGTCTCTTTATTTATCGATCTAGTCCTTATGAATAGGATGAAATCCATGTAGGAGGGATTCTGAGACTACCCATATGGACCATTCCTTCATATGACACCTGTAATATGTTCAACCACAAGAGTAGCTATGGAACATTCGGTCAGCTGTGGAACAAGCTGCATTCTATAGCTAATCTGAAAAAACTTATTAAAATTGCAAAAATCATGAAAACACAATATGTCAATCATTTGAATGTAACCTTAAGAAAATCCTTATAGTTCTTCCTTGATTAGGGCTTATGAATTGATGGAACAGAAGTGAAATGAGATGAGAAATATGTAAAGGAAAGGGTAATTATGGGGTTCAACATACCCCCACTACAAAATCATTGCATGTCCTCATGCAATTTGCCAAAATTTTATGTTCTTATCCCTTACTGCATGTGCTCTGATACTTCAGCCAAAACATACATCCTTATTCTTCTGTTCCTTTTGGAAGTCAGTGCCATCCTTAGCTTTTTCATGAGCAGTTTGAATCTGAGGTTTATGATTGCTCTGTTTAAATTCTTGTTCTTCTTCTTCTTCACTTCTTATTTTCCTTGTGTAATATATCTAGCTTTAAAATAGAGTTATCATTCATTGTATTTTTCAACTTGACTTGCTCTTTCAAAATCTCATTTTCATTCTTAATGTGCCTGTTCAATATCTCTAATTCATACTTATCTTGCTTAAGAGTTTCAATCAGAGGTTCTTGCGGATTGACAGGTATTTCTTGACTCATTGAGGCACTTCTTTCCAATGATTCCACATAATCATATATTTTTTTCTGGACTTGGTCTATACCAGGAGATCTCCTACTATGGCCTTCTTCAAAATGATATAGAGGAGATTTTTGAGGACTGAACGTAGTAGAATTGTTAACAGGTGTTTGAACTGATGTTTCTTCATCTTCTATATTTATGAATTCTGTCTCCTTTGTTAATGTATTTTTCATAATACCTCAAAGTCTAGAGCTCCTTCTCAGCTTTGGTGGATTCTCATCCTCTTTATCAATACCCTCACTTGCTTTCTTTTCTTTTCCTCTGGCCCTAATTTGTATTCTAATTTTTGTTAACTTCTCAGAAATTAGTTCTTCATCTTCTTCCTATGGTGGAGTGTCAAGTTTGTTTTCAATAACCATGTCAATATTCTTTCTTCTGCTTCTCCTAACATTTCTTTCCTTAGGTGGTGATTCTTCTTGTTCTTGAAAGTGATTTCTCACAAGAAAATCTTCCCAATTGTCCCCTATGCTCTTTAAGTGAAATTAAATCAATATTTTTACTAAACCATGATGATGCAAAGTGGTTTCTAAAATTTGGACTCTATTTTCGACATTGGAAGCCATTCTCTTTAGACTATTGAGCAAAAAGAAAGGTAAGTTTATCTCACCATCTTCTAGAAAATTCATTAATAGCCTGATATAGTAAACATACATAGTTCCAAACCTCCCTTCACATGTTGTAATTTTTTGAAAAATTAGCAGCATGTTTCTCCCCTTAATTTTCATATCAGTACTTGGAATTCTTTTCTAAAGATTTAAACATCCATACCTGGATTTTTAAGCATATCCTTCCATGAATCAT
Source organism: Pinus albicaulis (assembly GCA_034641835.2). Classification (NCBI taxonomy): domain Eukaryota; kingdom Viridiplantae; phylum Streptophyta; class Pinopsida; order Pinales; family Pinaceae; genus Pinus; species Pinus albicaulis. Next base: position 17,336,086 of record MU968551.1, on the reverse strand, counting down.
TATGAAATTCCTTTTTTTTGAACCACCGTTCTCCTTGCCTTGGGATTTCTATTGTTTTAGCCAAAAATTATTTTGTTATTGTGAATTTGATGTCTCCAATCTCTACCTTAGCCCCATCAAAATATCTAGCAAACGATTTGGTAATCTCCTTATGGAAGCCATTAAAATTTTCTATAAAATTCAACCATCCTGCTTGCTGTAGTAGCTCCCTGACTTGTGGATATCCCTCCATATATTTGACTCCTACTGAATTTTTTCTGACAATTAGACCCATTCTTCTCCTGTGCAGAGTATCTTCTCCTTTAGAATTACCCTTCTGTGTTTGAAAATGGATTGGTTGCAAAGTGTGATGAAGGTGAATGAACGATGGAGGTAATCAAGATTGTGGAAGAGAATGAAATGGCTATGGATCTGATGGAGAGTTTACAGTGAACTTATGGGGAAATAAGTGAATGATACAATCTTAGAGATACGTGGCCTAATATTTCACATTTATGATATGATCGTTAGTCATTAATCAAGGGTTTAATGATGGATCGTTATGGAACGTTAGAGAAGGGATATGGTCAAGATATTTCATGACAAGGATTAATCAATTCAAATGATAGGTTTTTTAGGAAACATATGATTATACACAATTTACATATTTCATGTTTTGACTTTTCTTTATTAAAATATTTTTTCACAATTTACCTCAAAATTTAACCTTGTTGTATGTTGTGCTTGATATTATTCCTTAGGTCCTCCTTTTTGTGGCATGGTGGTCTTTAGAACATAGTCCTATAGTCCCTTCTTGCAATAATCTTGTTCTTATTTGTTGGAGTAGTCTACAGAATCAGATTGGCTGCAGAATAGAATCAGCTACAGAATGTGAAATAGCTACAGAATGTGCCTGGCTGCAGAATGTACTTGTAAAAATAATATGAAGTATGGATATGGAATGTGGATGTGGAGTGAAATGGAACATGAATATGGAATGAATAATGTTATAATGGAATGAAAGTGAAATAGAATGGAAGTGGAATGAGATGAAATATGAATATGGAGTGAAATGAAATGAATTTTCAATTTGTGTTTTTGAAAATATGAATACTTAGTTACAGAAAAATAAAAATGAAAGTATAGGATGTCAGAGAGTTCTGATTTTCACCCTATACTTTCTGCATAGGTATGCCAACCATTGATTGGTTTTCATACTTATACTTTATTTATTTATTTATTTTATTATTTTTATTGTTATTTTATCATCATTTTTTTTATATGTAGAAAAATAAAAGCTAATTTTGTGAAGAAGAAGAATTCTTCTTCACTAACTCCATATCAATGTTATCCTGAAATTTTCTGATAAAATCTTCTTTTGAAATTGGTTTATGATATACTTTCAGCCTATGAACATTTACTAGAAGAGATACATTTTCTTCATCTATTGTTCTAATCTTTACTGCTTCATTTTCAAAGACTTTCTCAATCTCATATGGCCTAAGCCAATGAGTTTGAAATTTCCCTTGAAAATCCTTGAATTTTGAGTCAAACAAGAGTGCTCAGCCCCATTCTTGAAACTTTTTCTCTTTGATATACTTGTCATGCCATTTAATCCTTTGCTGCTGGACTATGCTATTTCTTTGGACTGCATCTTGTCTGATCTCATCTAGTTCATTAATTTTCTCCAGTATATGCTTCTGTGCTTCTGTCAAATCAAGTCCCATTTGTACTGCCATCTTGAAGGTTTTGATCTGAAATTCTATGGTGAATAGGACTTTTTTCCCATAAACAAGTTCATAAGGAGTATGTCCTGTTGTGTTTCTCCATGTAGTTCTATAGGCCCATAAGGCTTCAAGAAGCCTTTCTGCCCAATCTCTCCTATGTAGATGAACAGTCTTAGTGATAATTCCTTCAATCACCTTGTTGGTAGATTCAACCTGGCCGTTTGCTTGTGGATGGTAAGGGGTAGACTTCGTGTTCTTGATTTTGTAATTTTATACCATCTTTTGCACCATCTTTGATGTAAATTGAGCTCCTTGATCTATTACAATTTCTCTTGGAACACCAAAACGAGTAAAGATATCCTCAAAAAGAAAATTGAATACAGAAAATTCATTAGCAATAGGTAATGCTTTAGCCTCTACCCATTTAGTGACATAATCAGTGCATACCAGGATATACTTCTTTTTTTAGATGGAGGATTGATAGGTCTGACAAAATCCAAAGTCCATTTTTCAAAAGGTTCAATATGTACCTGAGGTTGTAATGGCATTTCATTCGAAGGAGAAGCTTTCCCGACCCTTTCACAACTGTCACACCTTTTGACATATTCTTTAGCATCTTTGAATATGGATGGAAAATAATATCCTAAATGAAGGATTTTATAGGTTTTCCTCTTGAATTTCCACCACAGAGTTCATCATGACATGCCTTAAGAATTTCAGGCATTTCATCTTCTCTAACACATCTTCTGATAATAAGATTTGGACCTGTCTTATACAATTAAATAGTAATCTATGAATATTTTGCACTTGTTTGAATGATTCTTCTTTTCTCTCTAGCATGCATATTTGAAGGTAATTTTCCTGTTACTAAGTAATTGGAAATATATGCAAACCAAGGAGTTTGAGTAGTTATTGCAAAGAGGTATTCATCAGGAAATTTATCCTCAACTAGAGTATTGTCTTTGATAATTTGGATTCTAGACAGGAAATCAGCAACTGTATTTTTTTTCGAAGCCTATCTATAATATTAATGTTAAATTATTGTAGGAGCAATAAACATCTTGTAACTATGGTATTAGTAACATATTTATTCATTAAATACCTAATTGCAAAGTTATTTGTGTGAACAAAGGTTTCATATCCTGTTATGTAATGTCTGAATTTATTGATATCATGAAAGACAACTAAGAATTCAACTCTAGGGGAGTCAAATTTTTACATGTATAGTAGATGGCATAAGGGATCAGGTATTTTTGTCCTAACATGGCTCCTAGAGTTGTGTCTGAAGCATTTTTTGACATATGAAAAGGTAGTTTCCAGTTAGGCCCTCTTAAAATGGGTGCTTCAGAAATTTTTCTTTCAGGGTTTCAAATGCTAACTGGCAGCCAAAATTCCATTTGAATTCACAATCCTTGGTGAGTAATTTGAAGAGAGTGGATGCTATCTTGGTGAATTTTTATATGAATCTTCTATAATACCCTATGAATCCTATAAAAATTCTAACATCTTTTTGGCAACTTGGAACTAATAGTCTGGAGATGACTTCAACCTTTGATTCATCAACTCTAATTCCATCTCCTGAAATGTGATGCACTAAAACAATCCCTTTAGTAAACATCAAGAAACATTTTTCATGACTTAGTGAAAGGTTTGTTTCTTTACACCTTTTTAGAACTTTTCCAAGTTTTATAAAGCTTCTTCAAATGAATTACCATAGACTGTAAAGTCATCCATGTATACTTCTACACAATCATGTATTAGATCAGAAAAAAATTATTAGTACTTCCCTTTGGAATGTTTTAGGTGCATTGCATAATCCAAAAGGTAGTACTTGGTAGGCATAAGTTCCCCAAGGACAGGTGAATGTGGTTTTATCCTAATCTTCAGGTGCAACTTGAATTTGATTATAACCACTGAAACCATCCAAGAATGAGAAATATCTTTTGCCTGCTAATGTATCTAACACTTGATCTATAAAAGGTAAAGGAAAATGATCTTTAAGAGTAGATTTATTCAATTCTCAATAATCAATGCATACCCTCCATTTACCATTTTTATTAGGTACAATCACCAAAGAACAAATCCACTAACTATCAAAAATGGGATACATAAAGTTGACATTCAACAATTTTTGCAACTCTTCTTTCACAATCTCCCTAAGATTTGGATTCATCCTTCTCTGAGGTTGTCCAATAGGTTTACAATTTTCTTTTATGTATATGTGATGAGTGCAAGTCTTAGGACTAATCCCTTTCATGTCAGTGTATTCCCCACATATGCAGATGAATGTTTTTGTAATGTTTTGACTAGCTCTTCTTGTTGTAATTTTTCTAGGTTTTTGTTTATGTTCAAGGTTTTTCCTGGAAATATTTCAATTGTAGAGGTGCCAAATTCTTCCATAGAGTAAAGAGACATCTGCCCAGATGAAAAAAATTCAATATTACATCTTTCTTGGAATTGATCATGTCCATATTCTGGAGATGATTCAAAATTTTCTAGAGTATTCAAGATCTGGCTATCTTCACTAATGTTTGAAATAGTGAAGAGATGATGCATATCTTCTTCATCATCAATCCATTGTTTGTCATCTATCTCTATGATTGTTCCTGCTGGAGGATATAAAGTGAATTTCTTAGTTGAATTTCTATCAGAGATGTACATATCACCAGATCTATAGCTGATGAAAGCATCAGCTGTAGCCAACCAAGGTCTTCCTAGTATAAGAGGATGTCCTCCTAGATTATTTTTTAGGATTTAAAATCATAAAGTCAATAGGGTACTCCTAAGAATCTAAGGACACTGAAATATCTTCGAACACACCATCTGGCCTAATTACAGACCTATCTTCTAACTGTAGTAGTGTGGGTGTATAAAGAAGATTAGGAAGCTTAAGTTGTTCCATGGTTTTCTTATTCATGATGTTTATTTCTGCTCCTAAATCAATTAATGTGTTTGGGATTTCAATTCCATTGATGTGAGTTTTTACAACTGGACTTCTGGGATCTATATATTTTTGAATGGTAATCTTTCCCATCATTATGTCTGTTGTTTTTCCTACTAGTTGAATTTTCTTTATTTCTTTTATCTTTCTTCTAGGTTTCTTTATACTCAACTCCTTTATTGTTTTAGCTAAGATTGGAATTTCCTTGATGGCTTGTAATAATAGAATTTTGATACAAACATTTCTCAATTCATCTAGAAAATCATAATTAGGCAACATAATTTGTTTTTCTATATCTCTATCAATTTGTAATCTTTAGGGAAAAGGAGGTGTAGAAGTAGATGTTGATGGTTTCTCTAACATAGGAGTTGAATTCATTGGTTCTTTCTATTTTTATTTTTCAATGTTTTGATTTTGAAGAGATTTGTTTTCCTCAAAAATTTTATTAACTCGCAGAGAATCTTCCTCAGAATTTTCTTGTTCTTGTATTACTACAGAAGGCTTATTTTTTTCAAGTATCCTTCCAGATCTAAGTTTCACATCATCAAGATCTAGAGGAGTATTCAAATAAGTTGGAAATTGTTGACCTTCTATCATATAGGTATTCTGAGGGTTTTTATTTTTGGGGTTTGGTACTGGCTGGGTAGGTAACTGATTTGGTCTTTGAGGGAATGGTAGTGAGAGTTGTGGATTTTGATTTTGAGTTTGAGGTTGTGGATTTTGTGGGGGATTTTTTTGGGGAGGATAATTTGGATAAGATGGATAGGATGGATAAGATGGTGTATACTGATAATACTGAGATAATATTCCATAGGGATTTTGCATCCAGTGAACCCAAGGTTCAGATTGATTTTGAGATTGAGGCCAAGGTTGCTGCCAAGAATTCCAATTTGGTGGGGGCTAATTATACATTTGGTTATTAAACACTTGGGTTTGAGGCCCCTTCCATGGTCCTCTAGAGACAAAACAAAGATATTCTGTAGGGTTTGTAGTTGTTTCATCTTGAAAGACAGCCTTAAGACCAGGAATTGAGGGATAACTCTTGGTCTCATGGTTCTCTAAACAAATCACACAAGTTTCTCTTACTTTTGCATCAAGAGGACATTCTCTCAAAGCATGCTTCTTTTTTCATTTGGGACAGAAGATTGCTAAGGCATCAATCTCAGCTTTCTACTTTTTTTGTAGCTTAAGGGTGTCAATTTTCTCATTAAGATTCCCTAGAATGTCAGTTTTGAACTCATCAAGCATGTTTCCAATTTATGCCCTACTTACTATTCCAGTTGTAGACTTGTTTACCCTAGCTAAAGTAGGATCTCTTGGCCCTTTCAAAATTTTTGATTTTCCCCTTGAGATATTAATACATATTTCTCCAATATCAGCGAATGGAAGTTGAGATATGTCTCCCTTCCCCATCATGTTAAGGATATATATCCATTCATCTCTAATTGTCTTCAATCAAAGAGCTTTTAGAGTATCTTGGTCTAGATTCTCCATCTTTTCTCTCTTGATGTTATAGTTGAATCTTTCAAGTAAATCTTCCAAATTTTCATCCTCATTTTGCATCATGTTAAACACTTCCTCCTTATGGTTAATAGGTATACAATAGTCCAAATACCTTTCTAGAAATTCTCTTCTCATATCATTCCATCACTCAATAGACCTAGTGATTAGACTCATGAACCATTTTAGGGCAGCTGCTTTCAATGTTGAAGGAAATAATTTGAGCTTTTGAGCATCTTGTATATAGTCATAAGTTCTGCAAAAAACTTCAAATTCAAATAAAAAGTCTCATGGTATTCACTTTTCAATCCATGAAAGTTTGGAAGAGAAGAAGGTGAGATATTTTCATGGAAGCATTTGTCTCTTCATCTACTATAGGGAATCCAAAGAAACTTTCAACTCCCCTTCTCCCTCTACATCCTTCAACATTTCCTCTACCTCCTTCTGCATTTCCCCTACCTCTTCCTCTATCTCCTCCTCTACCTCTACCTCCTCCAAATAGCAAGTTTTCTCCATTGAAAATCTCTCCTTCTCCTTCCCCTCCTTCTCCTCTTCCTGCCATGATCGATTCTTCAAAACTAATATAAGGTTCAGCCTGGAGGGATAATTGTTCTTTTGGTTCTTATATCAATGGTATGTTGAATAAAGGTTCTTCCTCTTCCTCTTCACTAGGGATTTCTAATTCTTCAGCTGGAATATATTCCCCTGTAGAAGTGAAAAAAGTTATTCCCTCTGTTGGATTTCTAGGATCTTCTTCTTCCAAGATTTCCTCAGTGGATGAAGTGGGAGATCCTCTTAATTGAATATCTGATCTTAAAACTTCAGGAAGCCTATGACTAGTATAGTATGGAATATGAGTTTGAGAGGGAGGTGTACTACTTCTTGGCCTAGGTGGAGTGAATGGTGTTGTAGGGATTAACCTTCTTCCTCTTATAAATCTGCCCCTAGAATCTCTTTCTCTATGCATACCATTGTTTTTGGGATGTAAGAAATAAGGCTACCTAGTTACACTTCCCCGGAAATGGCGCCAAAATGTTTAGTCAATTTAGTGTTCCTAAATTTCTTCCATTAATTATCAACCAAGGCTAGTAAATTGATGAAGTATGGTGCACTATATGTGCCTAAGTTACCTTTCCCTTACTTCATTGTATGTGGTTTTTTATTGTTTTTGGGAGTTTGTCTTTTTTATCCTTAGTGTGCTACCCTAGGCTAGTCTAGAAAAGTGAAAATGAATCTAATTAAAAGGGAAGAAAAAGAAGTATTATGAAACTAAGTTATTTTTCTGTAAGAGAAACCAAATTTTATGGATTAGTTCTAAGACCTAGTTCTGAACAAGAAGGTAAAGCAAGTAATTCATTTAGTGATTAAACCTAATCCATGGATCTATGAATCAATTGAGGTTTGAGGACAAAATGAAAGCAGGGAAATGTGTCAACTATTGTGCTTTAGGTTGTTACAACATTCAATTATTAGGTCAAAACCCTATGAGATGAAATTAATTGTTTGTACCTTAGTTGCTAAAGCCTAAAACAAAAAAAGAAAGAATGCTATTGAAATTTATCTAAGATGCTTTAGTTACTCCATCTACCCAATATTTAGAGAGTGACCCCTTTGTGGTAATGTTTCTAAGCAACCATTACATCTATCTAAAGAATTACAATAACTCAAACATTGCATTAAATCTAGTCATCTAATCATCCTTGCAAAGTATATTCAGATTAGTCTCTTTCAGGATGACCTTTAAAAATATTGTTTTGTTGCAATGAAATGAGGATCTTCTAACTAAAACCAACTAAGTGAATAATTAACTTATCAGTCTCATCCAATTCTAAAGCTTGTGACCCCTTTGTATGGCTTCGGATAAATCAATTACACCTTTAATTCTTAGCAAGCAAATGACAAGAAATGAAATGCATTCAACCACTGCACTTATAAGGCATTTAACCATTCAATGTAAGATTTAGTAAATAGAAGAAATGGATTTCATAAATTCTTAATTAGACACAACAATTGACAAAATATGAAAGTATTAAACTAAGAAACCATGTTTCTCAACACTTCAATCTTTATTCCAATCCTGAAGACAGAGTTACCTATCTCCTTGAAACGTTTCGAAAGGTAAATCTCCACAGTTGCATCTAAACTATTGAAAATTGGAAATTAAGCAGGAACAGAAAGTACTAAACATAATTGAAACAAATATAACTAGAAAGCATTAAAAACTTCCTTTAGTAGCAAGGGCCCTCTACTACCAAGTTGGTTAACTCCTTAGCTCCTTAAAAATGTAATAAAAAAACATCTGGGAACTGATATTCTTTATTGAAATAGAGTTTTAGAAAATAGATTATCCCACTGTAATTCTGAACTTGTGATACAAAAAATTAACTTGTCCTTGGTTCTATAGAACCTCTAGTTATAAATAATTTTCATAACTAACTATGAATAAATATAGCCATAGGTGTATCCTTGAATTATGATCAAACTATGACTCTTAGGACTCATGATTTGCTACACAGAAAATCAAGAGTCCTAATTGCTGTGTGAAACGGTCTTTGACTTTGAGCTCTGACCATCGATTTAGGCCTCTTTATTTGTTGATTTGGTCCTTATGAACAAGATGAAATCCATGTAGGAGGTATTCTGAGACTACCCATATGGACCATTCCTTCATCTAACACCTGTAACATGTTCAACCAAAAGAGTAGCTATGGAACATCCGGTCAGCTGCGAAACAGGCTGCATTCTGTAGTTAATCTATAAAAAGTTATTAAAATAGAAAAAATCATGAAAACACAATATTTCAACCATTTGAATGTAACCTTAAGACAAACCTTATCATTCTTCCTTGATTAGGGCTTATGAATTGATGGAAGAGAAGTGAAATGAGATGAGAAATATGTAAAGGAAAGGGTAATTCTGGGGTTCAACAATGCTCTTAACCAAAATCAATTATTATACACACTACCATATATATTATCATAAGCACACAACAACCAAGTGACCCAAACTAGGTCTATAACATATAAGAATGTACATAAGTCTATCATGCATAATATTATAGCATTATATCAAAATCACCATCTCTATGTGTCATCAAAGCTATCTCATCAAGAAGGGACACTACATACTCCCCATCTTGGGCTAAAATTGGCCCGAAGTTTTTCCTAGAGCCATAAGATACTTAGTCCTTTTCAATTCTCCTATCAATAAGTTGTTAACCTTATGTATATGTATTTGACATATTTTGTTTGCAATCCATAGTTTAACGTTTTCTAAATTGGAAGCAACTCTATCAAAACTAAACATATTATCTTTAATGAAGTATAAAATATATCCATGCCATATTAGGCATGTTTTGATATAAAATAACAATTATTTCTATATCAAAACCAACCATACAATTTATAGTACCATATAAAAATACTCTTTTATGTAATTGATATGAAATCTACTTAGTTTATCTATAATAATTTTATATTCTACATGTTTTTCTTTCTCATAGTCTATATGAATCCTACATGTGTCATATTCTTGGTTCTGTAGTATTTTGAGCTTGAAATACTATAAATAAATCACACATTGGTTGTATACACAATGATGATGGTCCATCCCATATCACAATAAAACTTGCATACAATAAGCATAAAATCATCCACATACAACTGTCAGTGAAATTGCGTAACAAAACATGATGTTATATATAAAACCCACTCTTACATCCCACTTGATTTATGTCTTATCAATCCAATTTTCCCATTTTCATTCCATAAGAAATCCTTGCAATCAAAATATTTCGGATCTATCTTTAGTTTTTACTAAATGTTTACTCTTTAGGAAAAATCACAATTTGAGGTTCAAGGCACCCTATTTTTTTTTTTAACTAACAAGCTAAGGTTAAATACGGTCTTCATTGACCCACTTATGTATTATAGATCATTCCTTTAGACTCCATATTCTTCATTATTATTCACTTCTATAGCTTGAGAATCAATTATGAATGACTATGTTAGAAGATATTCATTCTGAAAGAAGATTAATGATATCTTTTTGAAAGAGGCTTGTAATCAAGAACAACTCTCACTATTATGGAAATATGGTATCTATTTTATTGAATCTACCTTGATAACTCTAAGTCAATTTGTTTTCCAACTATGAAATCACTCATGATTTATATTCGGTAATTAATCAATTCATTTGATTTCATGTCTTATTCCTTACTATTGATATGTACACAAAAACAAGCTATGAAAATCATACATTTTCTAAAATGTGATGAATCTTGTTAAATTTAAATAATATTTAGACTATCACAAGGGAATTTCTAGCCTAAAGTTAAACCCCCACCCCTTTTTTAAAGGAGAATCACCACCCTCTCAAATTATTACAAAATTTTGTAGGACTAATAAATACTCATACAACTATACATCCCAACAAAAAATTCCTAAATCCAACAATCTCTTCCATTCCACATACAATACACTCATCTTAGTATTTTAAATCATGCAAGAATTATGATTCATCAAAATGTGATCTCACTCTCCAATTTCTCCCTCAAAAAATATCACAAGCACATATTCTTGTAAAACAAGAACTCAACTAAGCTTTTCATTAGTCACATTCTTTTTTTCTTTAAGTTCAAATAAAACAAGTTCTCACCACATAAAACATTTACCTTCTAAACATGTTATTCTCTTAACAATTTATAAACAATTTGAATTTTGATGCGATCACCTAACTAACAATAGTTTAGAGCAATACATGAGTTCAATCCTTATAATTTCTCTAATTAATTTGTTTAAATAGATTGAAACCAATATTCAACTGATAAAATCATTAAAGAGACTATTATGGCTTTCCTGGACCTAATTTGTCTTAAGCTAATAGAACAATTATTTCATCAACTTATCACAATAATCTTTTTCTACATTTCAAGAATTTGAAAGTGATTTTAATTTTACCTAAATTCAACACATACAAAAGGATTACAATATTAGAGGATATATATCTAGTTCACACTTGACTCCATATATCAAAATCAATTATTCCAAACATTCTAAACCACCTAATGGTGTTCAGTATACCAATCTTAGTATCTTAATTTGTAATAAAAATAAAATAAAGGAGTTAAATCTCAAGCGAATTCGTGTTACAAATCTCTATCCATTTAACTTTAATTACACATAATCACTCCTTAATCATGAATATGAGATTCCATCAAAATATTCTAACCAGAAGAATTACTTAGCTCATAGATATATTTTAGTATGGATTCCACACCCATACCTTACCTCATTACTTATCTCATAGATATATACTAGTATGGATTTCACACCCATACATTTTCTCATAGATATATGCTAGTATGGTTTCCACACCCATACATTAGATCATAGATATTTGTTAGTATGGATTCCACACCCATACATTTTCTCATAGATATATGCTAGTATGGACTCCACACCCATACATTAGCTTAAGGAAAACATAACCTTCAAGTGTTCCTTAAAATGTATTCCACAACCCTTCATGCACCAGTCATTTAAGCCTCTTGTTTATTAGGAAGGTCATACCTCAACCTAGTATTTGAGTAATTATTTGATGGCTAATGTCAACCAAAAATACACAAAATCATGTCAAATAAATCAGAGAAATTTCATTCTTACTCATTAAGAATGTATTCCCAAGTCATATTTTAATACATCTAATTAATACACATACATTACTCTTGAATCTACATTCACAGTTAAAATTGACATCCTTCAAGGTAACTTTTAGTCAAGTTTCCTTTAGTGTAGGTATGAAAAGAGTCAAAATTATCATGATGAACTCAATCATCACGTTAATGGAATCTCAACCTTACACGTGTTACTCATTCCCAAAGTATACACACCAAGGTCATCATACTATAGTCCAAATTAAGCCAATATTCTTCTTGGTAGATACGATTTCAGCTAATAAAGATGGCTACTAAGCCCATATCACATTGAAAATGATGCATTGAAAATATATGAAACCATGCTTGCACTCCACCTATCTCACTCATAAATTGGAAATAAAGTCATTCACATACTTGGGTTTAACCCCAACTTTCTCAAGCACATCCTTTCCCAGCATGTCTTTAAGCATTTTAACATATTGCTGATAATATGTCTTAACAAAAATATAAAGGAATACAAGAAATACTATTTTTTTTATGACTTTCTAAAATACATAATGATAATAATATCCTTTATACAACCAATATGATTCCAAGACAATATATACAACAACTCAACATGCATGAAAATCAACATTCATACAACATCAACCTACAAGTAGGCATGTTGGCCCATTAGGCCCTAGCGTTGTAACTTGCTCTAATACCATATGTAAGGTCCCACCTTATCCACCATCAATATTATAGAGAAGTAGAGATCACATTAATCACTAATACTCATTTGCACAAAATCCTAAAGAATTAGTCATTGCACAATTGTTTCCAACAAGAAGCCCTTTTTTAATGAAAGATTTAGATAATAAAAGAAAAAAATGTCTTATTCTCTATTCATACTTCAGCAAATTATTAAATTCATTTTCACATTCATACCAAAAACTTGCAGACATAGGAAGCTACACCCATTAAATATTTTATTTATAATTTATAGTAACATAAAAACAACAATAACTAAGACTTTTACACTAACAATTTATACGCATAAAAGCTACATCCATTCAAGACTTTTGACAAACACTTTGCAGACATGCACTCTACAGTCATTGAGCCTCTATGACAAACACTTTGCAAGCATGCAATTAAAATACATTGAGGCATTTTGTCAAACACATGGAAACAATTAATTTAATATTATTCTTCAACGAAATTATCTCATAAAATTAAGAAATTGAAACTTTAAATTTTTTCATCTTAAAACAGGGACTAAATCATCTTAGTCTTTCATCAAAGACTCAACAATAGGCACACATAACTAACAACAAAAATCTACAAAATCGTCCATATTTACAATTTGGGTTCTGAAAACTATTTTTTTGGAATCACATCAAGGGTTACAGGTCCATTAGGCAGGGATACCGCCTGATGTTGGGCTAAATCACATTAAAAATTCCCAAGAATAAAATTCTTGAAAAAAACAAAAATAGCCTTAACGTTTCATTTATGACTTTTGTCAAACATATGGAATGAAAACTTACAACTACATCTCTACATGAGGAAAAACAACCCAGATTTATGCTACTAAGATATGCTCATTGAATTCACACATTTCTAAATCCACCATATGAGTTCTTGAAACATTTTACCACCCACGAGCTAATTCATTTGACATGATTTGAAAATCTTACTGCACCAATTTCTACAATTTGACAAACACATGGTAGCCCTGAATGCTACAGCCATTAAGGCTTTCTGTCAAAATTCTCATAGTAATATTACAAAAACTTCAATGAAAAAAAATTGAATTACTGATAAGAATATGAAACAAAATCCATAACTGCAATTTACCTTAAACTTACCTCAAGCATTTGATCTTCCAAACCATATTTTAGTATCCATTATTTTTTCATTTTCTTTTAAGGGTCAGTTCTATAATTCCTCCAGGTATATTTTGGGTACATGTCCATTTTCTTACTTCTGATGTAAGATGCAAGGTAGCACTTATTCATGCATAAATAAATTGATAACACTACTCATTCACGGATTTTGTCAAACACTTTGCAAACTATCCTAAAACAATTTCTAAAACATGCATCTAATTACTTGAAACAAAACCATAAATTGTGAAATACTTACCCAAGTCCTTTGGAATTTATTTCTTGCAATTACCTTCAAAAATATTTGGCTTTCCTTTCTCAAATGCTACAATACCAATATTAGTACCATAAACTACACCAATAATAACTCCAATATTGAGATCTTAACAATCCATACATATAGATTGATCTAGCCTTTGTTTTTAACTGATCAATAATATTCTAAATAACATAAGCCTAAAAAAAATTAGATGCTTACAACAATTTAAATGTTTACTTTTTATTTTATGCTAAAGCTATACTATAATTTTAGGACAATAGAAATGATACTTGAAGATATATTCAACTCCAATCGTTGAGAATATGATCCACCTTCGATCCCTTAACCAACTCATTTGAACCATGCAATTTTCAACCCAACCATATCCAAGGAGAACTTCTCCTCTTGGAATCCCCGAGCTATAAGAGTTCAAAAGAAGTACAAAAATATAGCAGTAGAGAGATATACAAGGAAATTTGTGGAAGACAAGTTTCACTTCCTCTCAATACCACTCATGGTCAGCTCCACCATGTAGAGCTACTTAGTAATTTAGTTTAGGAATTTCAAACTAATTTCGAAAGAAATTGACTAATCTCCAAGTCTCTCCCTCTCATAATATTTTTCAAATCTCTCCAACCCTTGGTATCACAATGCACCCATTAAGTGAGAATACATGATACACATATATAGGAGGAGCTAAAAATTCTTGTGTTAAAAGAGGAGTAATATTCATGCTTTGTATTCCATTTAGAGGAGTGTAACTCATGCCATTAAGGAGAGGTGTGCATGCTTTATTTAAGGAGAGTGTAACATATGCATTAAAGAGAGTGTAAGAGGAATCTTTTATGACATGTATTTAATGAGTGTAAGAGGAATATGCCATTATTTGATGAGTGCATAAAAGAGAGTGTAATGTATTATTAAAGGAGAGAGAGAGTTACATAGAGCCATGAGAATCATCAAGGAGAGAGGTGTGAAGTGATTGAGGAGATATAATTCCCTTTTAATAATAATACAATAGTCTCATAAAAGATAAAAATAATATTAATAATATTGAGTATTAAGTCGACATTGAACTATTAGGATTGATCAGTGATAAGTTAAGTGTTTTTCCTTCAAGTATACATGATTACCCATTGATTAGAGGTAATTTACTATTTTTGGAAAATTATACTTGAGATGCTAGACATGACTTTCTATTTTTAGAAAGACACTCCAAAATTGTTAGGAATGAAATTTTATTAAGGAAATTCATCCCCGAGCTACCCATGAGTGGTATTTTTATTTCGGAGATTAGGGATTTCGCACCCCTATTGCATGCATCTCTGTGCCTTAGTAGATTGAGGACTGCATGCCCTGATCTACTATAAAGATCTAAGATTCCACACCTTTATATTTTTAAATATTCAAGACTCTGTGCCCTAAACATTTGATTAGTGATCCAAGACTCCATGTCTTTATCTTTCATGGATTTAGGACTTTGTGCCCTAATCCTTTTATTATATATCCAATACTCCACACGCATTTATATTTCATGGATTTAGGACTTTGAGCCCTAATTTCCATGTCTTCTCATCTATTATGCTTTGAAACTTCATGCTTCACATTAAGGTACTAATTGTGAGTTCATACCCATCTGATGGTTTGTTGGTAAGGTCTTCTTCTGAGACCTGCACACATCACAATATCATAGGTCAAAGGAATCAAATGAATTTCATAATTAACTTAGTCACACTTTACCAAATATTGTGCATGACTTCCATAGTCATTTTGGTTTTGGAGAAATGACTTCTGCATTCATTCATAACTCGATCATCCTTGTTGGAAATGACCAAGTCCCCTACCACATCATGCTTAGTACGATATTACACACATATAATAATACAAATCATGTATCATCCATAAATCATAATTACCCATGTGTTCCACATAGCCATCATCATCAATGGATCTGTGTCTCAATCCTGGATCACCATCCATGTCATACACCTATGTCTAAAATAGGATACCAAAAGAGAAAACAACACTAATATGCTCTTAACCAAAATCAATTCTTATACACACTACCATATATATTATCATAAGCACACAACAACCAAGTGACCCAAACTGGGTCTATAGCATATAAGCATGTACATAAGTTTGTCATGCATAATATTATATCATCATATCAATTAAATCACCATCTCTAAGTGTCATCAAAGATATCTCACCAAGAAGGGACACTACAAAAAACAAAAGGAGGAGACTCTTGGTGATTATCTCCAAGAATATGAATCTCAATCTCATTGGTTCAAAGGGCATCTAAACTTCCAAGGGTTTTTCCAGATCAAGGAAAATAGAAGACCCAGTAATCACAATAGAAGTAAGGGATGCATGCAGCATACTTTGGGTAGATTATTTCTGCCTAATTTTGATGGGTCACCCAAATGTAGAGCTAAGGCTTGGGTAAGGAAGTTGGACACCTATTTTCAGCTGCACCAAGTTTCAGAAGTGGAGGCCATTAAGGTAGTAGTGATGCACCTTGAAGGTAAGGCTCATGATTGGTGGTTTCATGGTCTTTTTACATTGAGTCATGAAAATGTAGCTACTTATGCAGAGTTCACTAGGAGGTTAGTGGAAATATTTGATCAAATATATTCAGAAACACCTTTGGTTGAGCTAGCCAAGCTCAAACAGTCAGAACCTTGGCATGAGTTGGTAGGATCCACTAGACTAACTACACTCCATAATTCTATTGAGAAGGTTAGAGACTTGCAAAGTACTTTTCCAAGGGCAAGAGCCCCCCTCCAGCAAGAGTTCTCTTCTCAAGAGGAAGACAATAAGATTTCTCCCTCAAGAGAGGACCAAGACAAAGGGTCTCTTACTGATGATGGGGTATTCTCCAATAATTATGAGGAAGAAGAGGAAGAACTGGAAATAGATACCGGTGTTGTAGCACCATAAGGAGTTCCATCACCACATGGAGATGGAAATGGAGCAATTGCTCCAACTAGAGGAGCCCTTCTACCCTTACAAGAACTTCTAAAGAATCTAAGATGTGGAGACCAGGGCACAATCCAGGAGGAGCATGTGTCAGTATTGATAGACAGTGGGACTAAGCAGTGGAGGAAGTGTGTGTTAGGTTCTCGTAACAAGCAAGATTGGCAAAGTCCGATCAGCTGCAGTTAACATCATTTCAACCAACTTTGGGGATTCTAGGATCTAGCCCCGAATCCGTGAGAGGATCTTCTCCAATATGTACAAAGATGGATATTGTCTTTGAAGTTTGGGGTGATGATATTAGGCTAGTTATGAAGGCCAGGTTTTGTTTGGTTTTCTTAGATGGTTGAGCATAGTTGCTGTCTGAGACGGAAAGATATATATGCAAATAGGTTCAAAGGTGAGAAGTTGCAAGTAACAAGGTAAGTTTTGATTCTAAAGAAAGATGATGGCAAATTTCAGTCCATTGGGCTATGGAGTCATGAGGGAATTTAATTGAAACAAACAGGTTCAAGATTAATCTATGGGGCAAGTCATCTAGGCCTAAGGATCTCTTTGAAGTCTGATTTATGGAATGGGGTGATAAAACAAGAAAGGGAATCAACAGATGCAGAACAAAGAGCAGCCCAGGATCTGGTAAGTACTTTGAAACTAGCCAGCCTTTGACCAGGCACTTAAGAAAAACATAGAAGCAAACTAGGATCTGGTAAGTGCTTTGAAACTATCCAGCCTTTGATACACTTCCAAAAGAAAACAGATTAAAAACAAAGGGAAACTTGAAAGGCAACCTTTGGAGAAGAAACTAGTGGGCAGGGCTCACCTTTCTCCTCATCATAGTTTCTCCTTTACTTAGTTACTTTCCAAGACAATCACCAAGATAACACAGAATGGCCCAAGATCTGATAAGTACTTTGAAACTAGTCAGCTTTTGACACATTCTAAGGGAAACAGACAAATAGTTGAGCAAACAAGAAAGGGACTCAGGGCTAACCTTTGATTTCCTCAATTCATTCCTTACACAACATATATGAAAGTAACATTCAAAAACAACATTCAGCAGTGACGAAAAGATGAGGGAACGCCAGCATCTCTGTGCTTAGACTGAATTAAATCATTTCTAAATAACACAATAAGAAGAAAACATTGGGATAAAGATTTTTCAGCTAGAGAAGGTCACTGGTGTACAACAAACTCTAACAATGTTTAAACTGTTCTTTATAGTAGAAAATGAAACAAATTGAAAACAAAAATAAAATAACAAGTTACAGTGAGAATAACATCACCATCAGCCTAGACCAGGATCCCATAAATCGACTTGTATTGATTGCTTCAAACCGATTACAATCTTCACATCCAGTGTTTTAATACATCTCTTCTTCACGACCATAACCTATTGGTCACCAGCAGAGCTCCAAGAGCCCATGAAACCACTATTTACAGTCAAGAGTCTCCGACTCAGAAATAGCTACAACGCTTCAGCAATTACATTAACAACCAACTAATCCAACCCCTCACTCATCTTCTACTGAGGTATTTATAGAAGGATGAGGAGGTGAGATCTGTTTTTAAAAGATCTCAAGCACAATCAATACAGAATTAATGTCTTCCTGACCCCGAGAGGTTCGATGAAGAAATTCTACAGGTGTTACATTGCATTAATGTGTTTATACTTTAAGAAGTAAGCTCGAAGAGAGCTTATATTGACCTTTGAGGCTCTGCGCACTGTTAGGGTTACTGCAGACGTTCTGTCGTTGAAATCCGGTGCAGTAATAACTCCTTTGGTTGTTCGAGGCATAATATCTGATCCTGTTCAATAAATTCATCCTCTGTTTGAGCTTTCTGAGGCAATAGGTGGCACCGTGGTGGTTGAGGAATCAATTCGCCTCGAAGTATGGCGGTAGAGGCGGTCTGTATGCTGAACACTTTTAGGTTTTTCTTTAATCCATGTTCTGAGCCGGGGATTAGGCTTTTGATAATTGTCTTAGCCGTAATCCCCGCCAATCTTCTTACAAAACCACTGGTCTGGTTCATTCTATCTTTAACCTGATACTCTTTCTCTGCTCTGATTTTTGGCGGCCATCTTCAAGCTTTGCAGGGACGTGCGGTAACCAAAGCTTATGAAACTTTTGTAAATATCTTTGTTCTTCTCCGTATGATCAATTCCATGGACAAACCGGGAGGATTGGAGTCGTCACTCATCCTTCAGATTAGAGAATACGAAGAAAAACCTCTTTTGAAAAACCCGCAAAAACAAGAAAAATGAGGAAATCCTGCGTTATATGGGCAAACTGCATCGGAGGGCGTGCGGGTGGATGGAGAAATCGGAACCGTTGATCGTATCGCGATCAACGATCGGGAGTAATTTTGAAGAGTCAATGGGACAAAGGTGGACCTTTCAATGGAATCAGGAGAATAAAGGAGAGCCGTCGATCTACGGAGATCGACGGTGGGGATCGGCTATCGACTGCGCAAGAAAAGAGTTATCGGGCGGGCGAGTTTGTTAACAGGTGAGCGGGAAAGGCAAATAGGGACCGTCGGATAGGAGGATCTAGATCCGACGGCAGGGATGAATCCCGCTGCGGGGCCACGGGACAACGCTTAACGCGCGGGGAAAAAACTTGACACGGCGGTTTTGGAGTGAGGTGGAAAACACGTGTCGGCCAGCGGGTGGAATCGCTGGCCGACGGGGGGAAACCGTTTTAACGCGGAAAGCGGTGCGGGCACAAAACCACGGGTTTTTGAAAATAGGCGCCGGGGACCGGGGGGGGGTCCACCAGGGGAAGACTGACTCCGCGCCGTTGATCTGTGGGATAGATCAACGGCGGAGTTTTAATAATATTTTCTTTGTCGGAAAAATAAAACAAACCCCTTTTCGCATTTTACAAAGGTTTTCAATGTTTTTTTGGGTAATGAATTATTTCCGAGGGTTAAGCGCCTGGCGGTCTTAGCACACGGTTTCGGGCGTCGGGGCATATGGAGGGAGAAACGGAAAGGGGCTTAGCCTGAGGGGCTAAAACCTAACGCATAGAAACACATGTTTTTCTACGGTTTTAATGATTTTTTACAAAAGGGGAAGGGTTCCGATAGGTCAAAAAGTGGGTTTTTGACCTTAAGAAATGAGGTTTAATAGAGGAACAAGGAATATAAAAGGGTTTGATGGGGTTTTTATGGATAAAAGAAAACTTGAAGGAAAAAGGAAAAGATGGAAGGCGGGGAGAGAAAAAGGAGGAGGATGCAGCAATATTTCACTTGGATTTTTATGGAACAACAGAGGCAAAGATGGGGAAAGTATAAGGAACCAGCAGTTCAAGATCTTGCCAATCAGACTTCAAGCACCAACAATTTCAGGCTTGAATTTGTTTCTTGGAGGCTGCAAAGGATATTTAGCCACCAGCTGATATATTTTGAAAAATATAGGTGGCTAACAGTGGCTCCACTTGGGGATGGCGTCTTCTTGAAGACGTCAAGAATTCAGATTTGATTTCTCTGGGATGCTGCATGGTGTCTGATGTCTGATCATTCTCTCTTGCTTTTTTTTCTGGACAAAGCAAGGTCAGTTATGAAAGAAAGCTGAATTACATCAATACAACTTCTACCTACCCCGATCCTACTGATCTAACATTTTTTCTTCAGCAGAGTGCATTTGGATTAGCAAACTCTTAACAAAACTTTTTTATTCTTTTTGAAAGCAGTAAATCTAATCTACTTCTACTCCTTATTTCTCCCCGAACTCAGATTAGACAGTTGAGTTCGGATATTCCTCTACCTATTCTACTGTTTGCTGGGATTAAACAGTCCAACAAACTTTCATTCACTAAACTCGACAGCAGAAAATTAAAAACAGCTAAGCCAAGATTGAGCTGTGTGACTTGCTATGATTCATGGCATAAAGACAAGCTGCACATAGATTATTATTTGTAGAAAATTTTAAATCAAAACAGAAGGCTTAAGATCTGAAAGTTTCTTATTATGGCCTTCTTTTTTCCTTTCAGCTCTGTTTTTGCTTTTTCGTTGAGCTGTGTCTTCCTTTCCTTCTGGTTCAAGTTTTAAGCTGATTAGAACCAGGTCTTCACATTCTTTGACTCAGAATTTAAAACGGCTTTGAGTCTTTGCTTTGGAAACTTTGGTTCAGGTTTTGAGTTTGTTTGAACTTTAATTTCCACCCTACCCTATCTACTGATAAGCCAAGATTAAACAGTTTGGCAAATCAAATTTGCTACCCTATCAGCAGAAAATTGAAAGCTAATCAGTCAAGATTAAACAGTTTGACCGATTAGAAGTGTGTTTCAAGGAGTGGCATTTAGGCTTGCACACTTTCAGATTCATTTCTCTTTTTGGCATGGGGCCTTGCCTTTCTTATTTTTCATTTCTGCCCTCTTTTCTTTCTTTCTTTGTTTTTTTGTATTTTTCGATTTTTCATAGCTTTAAATGCAAAGATGGATGAAGTATTTACAATGAAAAAGGTGAAAAGGCTTCAGAACATGAAATAATTTTTAAGAAAGATAATGCTTGAGCATCCTGCCATTGACAGGACCCCCAAACAATTCTGCTCCACTCAATTCTTGTAAGAAAAATGCATTGTTCCCAGCAACTGAATGAATGGAGTAAGGGCCAAGCCATAGATTATCAAATTTACCATGCTTTCCCTTATCTTCTCTTTTGGAATCCCACCTTAAAACTTTGTCCCCAACTTTGAAATTACTGGCCTTTGTTCTTCTGTCAAATATCTTCTTAATATTGTCTTGCTTCTGTAATGCTTTGTTGTACACTTCCTCTCTGGTCTGCTGAAGATGGATGGTCTGATTTATTCTTCTGATTATGTCATTTTCTTCAGTCTGGAGCTCTTGAATTATTTTCATAACCGGTACACCAAGACTGCTAGGAAAAATTGCCTCTGTACCATACACAAGCTGGAAGGGTGACATACCAATGGATCTCTTCAGAGTCAGTCTGTCAGCCCACAGTGCATGGACCAGCTTTGTGTGCCAAGACTTCTTATTGTCTTCCAACAGTTTCTTTATTATGTTCACTAAGCTTTTGTTGGAAGACTCTGCAAGACCATTACCTTGAGGGTAATAAGCTGTGGAGTGCCCCAATGTTATTTGGTACTTATGACAAAATTCAACCATTTTCTTTGACCCAAATGCTGCCGCGTTATCTGTGATGATCTTGGTAGGACAGCCAAATCTGGATAGGATGTTGGTTTCTATGAATTTAATGATGACCGAATCATTGGCCTGTCTACAAGGAATGGCTTCTATCCACTTAGTGAAATAGTCTGTGGCAGTAAGGATCCATCGGTGCTGAGCAGAAGATGATGGGTGGATTTCTCCTATGAAGTCGAGTCCCCACTGTTGAAAAGGGGCTTCAACGGTAATTGGATGCAGAGGAAGGGATAGCAATTTTCTCTTGCCTTCAAACAATTGACATTTATGGCAAGTAGTTGTCAGTTTGTGCACATCAGGAAAAAGAGTGGGCCAATAGAAACCAGCCCTCAAAATTTTGTTGGCTGTTGACTTCCAGTATAAATGGCCTCCACACTCTCCTTCATGGAATTCCTGCTTAATTCTTCCTGCATCAAGCTCAGGCAAACATTTAAGCAATATACCACTAGCATTCTTCCAATAAAGACATTTATCAATAATGCAATAGTTTACAGCTTTTAACTTTAGGAATCTTGCCTTTGTTTTAGATAAACCACGAGGTGTGTTTAAATTAAGCAAAACATAAACAATATCAGTATACCAAGGAGAATTCACAAAATAATCTTCAACAATAGGAGTTGAGAATTCTTCCTGGTCATGCAAAGTATTTATCATATTAATATCAAGAACTTCACAATTTGATTCAGCCATTAGCCTGGCTAGACCCTGACCTTTGATAAGCTTTGTGGGTTTAATCTCTAAATCATATTCGAGAATAACAGCAATCCACTTACCTCTCTTACCATCTGGATCCTGGGTTAAAATGTCTTTTACCACCGAATTTGGGACAAAGGCAATGATATGTGAGTGAAGGATGTATACCCTGAAGTCTTTCAAAGCTTTCACCAGGGCAAAAGCCTGTTTTTCCATAATATTATACTTCAAAGGGGCATCCCTCAATGCCTTGCTGAAGAATGCAATGGGCTGCTCTTGTCCTTGTGGGTTTTTCTGTAAAAGGACAGCAGCTATAGTATGTTCTGATGCAAACGAGAAGATATAAAAGTCTTTCGAGAAATCTGGACTTATGAGAACTGGTGTTTTGGTTAATGCTTGTTTAACCAGTTCAAAGGATGTCTTTGCTTCTGCGGTCCATTTTACCCCTTGCTCCCTTTTCAACATGTTTGTGATATTCCTAAGGAGCTCAGCCAAGTTTGGTATGAACCTTCTTAAAAAGTTAATCTTTCCTATGAAAGACTGCAACTCTTTGATGTTCCGAGGGTGGGAGATTTGCAATATGGCTTCAATCCTCATGGGATCTATCTTTATTCCCTCTTCTGAAATGATATGTCCAAGAAGCTTACCTTCTTGGAGTCCGAATAAGGTTTTCTTGGGGTTCAAAGATATCCCAAACTTTCTGCACTTCTCGAAAACTTTCCTCAAGTGTTCTAAATGTTCTTCATCTGTTTTTGAAAACACAGTTACATCGTCAAGATATATAATGATGAAGAAGCCTAATTCCTCCGAGAATGCTATGTCCATGGCTCTTTGAAAGGTTGCTCCCGCATTCATTAAACCAAAAGGCATTTTCACATACATGAAAGTGCCCCACGGCGTAGTAAAGGCTGTCTTTAATTGATCATCAGGGTGAACTAGGATTTGGTTATACCCCGAATAGCCATCTAGCAAAGAAATTCTTTTAGACCCTACTACCCTTTGTAAAATATGATCCATCTTGGGTAAAGGGTAGTTATCTTTTAATGAAGCTTTGTTTAAGTTTCTGAAGTCTATACAAAGCCTGATTTCTCCAGTCTTTTTCCTGACCGACACCAGATTAGATACCCACTCAGAATATCTAATAGGGACAATAATACCAGCATCATGCATTTTCATAATTTCCTTCTTAACCAATGGCAACTGGACAGGGTTTATTCTGCGCAGTTTTTGTTTGAATGGTTTTTGGTTTTCTTTAAGAGGGATTTTGTGCTGTATTATTTCAGTGTTATAGGACTTGAGATCTTCGTAACTCCATGCAAAAACATCAGAAAATTCTGTAAACAGCTCCAAATATCTAAGTTTAATGTGAGTCGGTAAAGTTCTAGACAGTTTAATCAATCTCGGTTTCTCCTTATTGCCTATATTACATTCTTCTACTTCAGTTTCCACAGGTTCCAGTTTTGGTTTGTTGGCCACATCATCAAAATCAAACAGTTCTTCTAGGGGGGCCAGACCCTTGGGCAGACTATCAGTACTAGAATGCAGAGTTTCCATTTCTTCTGTTTCAGGTTTTGGACTTGATTCTGTTTGGTGCGTGGGTATGATAGTCTGAAGGTTCATATCTACCAGTTGTGGAGATGGTTCTTCTTCACCAAGAAAATTTTCTTCACTGCAGTCTGAATCATAATCTGAATCTGAACTATAGGGTTCAAACTCATTTCTGAATTGCATGAAGTCTTCTATTTGTTTATCTCCATCAAATACCTGCCAATACTTCTTGTTATCTGGGATAGCTGGTCTGAATTTTATCCGAGAGGTGTCATCATACAGCATTGGGCAGGTTCTAGCAGCAAAGGCTAAATTGTGGGCTGCAATGTTTTTCTTCCTTGGGACGAAAGATAAGGTGTACTCCTCAAAAGTTTTCAAAAGATCAATGACATCATTCCTGTAGGCCCTAAGTCTGGGGTGATTTGCATTATACTCCCCACTGACTTGCCTAATGATTAATTCAGAATCCCCATATACATCGACTCTCCTGGCACCTAGTTTTTTTAAAAGATACAAGCCCAAGAGGAGGGATTCATATTCTGCTATGTTATTGGAACACCGAAAGTTTAGTTTGCATGAAATGCATTCTGTATGATCGTTTTCAGAGTTAGTGATCCAGACACCTGCACCTGCATTTGTTTTGGTGCACGACCCATCAAAATACATAGTCCAGAGAGGCTGATTTTCAGTTTGAGGAATGGACTTTGTATTGTTTGATTCCCCAAATTTTTCATCAGGTTGAGGACTGTCATTCTGACTGTCAAGTTTTGAGCTCACAGGATTGATATCCAGGATTTCCAGATCTGTGTTAAATTTGCTAGGACTTTCAGACATAGTATATTGTTCTGGAAATTCGGCTTCATTTTCCTCCTTTTTAACCCCAGCCATGGACTCTTCCGGAATAATTTGTTCAGTGAGCGTTTTATTGTTGAACATGATAAAAGAATCAAGGCTCGTGTTTATAGCATAGAGTGGAGAGTTTTGAGGCCGTTCTTGGCTTGTGACTGTGTATTGCATGTGAGATTCCCTATAAAGTCTCCTGGTTTGATTGAAGACAGGGATGGTTGCATAGGCCATGTCCATTTGCATAGTCCCTTGTAACTTAGCCCCCCAAGATCTTGATAAAAGCATTCCATACTTCAGGGGAACATCAGCCACAACAACGTCCATGACTAAACATTTGGCTGGAATTTGGGCTAGATTAACACAGAGATCTTTAATCAATCCTAGACACTTAACTCTACTTGAGTCAAAGGAGTACAGGTCTTTATAAGGTCTGGTAATTTCAAGACCCAGGCTTTCCATTACAGCTTTTGGCATTAAATTGTGGGAAGCGCCTGAGTCATGCATAGCATTGTGCAGAATTTTGTCATGAATGTTTAAGCTTACATAAAAGGGAGGGATAGGACCCTCCTGGAACTTTCCTTCAATCTCGGGACCAAAAATAAGCTCTGGTTGGTCATCATTAAGGTTGAGGGTGTCTTCATTATTTTCTAAGTTCAAAGCCTTCAAAATTTTGGACCTATACACAGGCTGGGCAGACAACTCAGTTAAAGGGACAGAGATTTTGATCTTTGAGATTTCCTGTTCCAGGCTGAAAAGGTTTAGATTCTTCAGAGCATTAACTTCAGCCTTGTTTACTGCCCCTTTATCAGCAATAACGGCTTGCTGATTTGGTTTATCTACAATTGAAGCAGTTATTTTTGCAGGAGCACTAACTGAGGTGCTAGTACTACTAATGTTTGCACTCTGTTTTTCGATGTTTTGAGTGTCTTTCTCTTTATCTTTACCAGAATCAACAACCACCGTTTTGTCCTTTTGTTTGATTGTCTTAGCCTTGGGTGTAGCGTTGTTTTGAGAAGGTTTGTCAGAGGTTTTATTGTTGGGTGTTTGTTGATTAGACCTACTTCTGAGTTCATATTCCCTTAAAGGTTCTATGACAGCGTTCTCCATGTTTTGGTAGTTGTTTTCAGCATCATCTCTTCTGTCATCATAAGGTGTATAAAGACCTTGTTTATTATCATAATGAACCTCAAAGTCATCATCGCCTACCCCAAATAAGTTTATATCATCTTCCTCTGTTATTTCATTTGTTTCCTCAACCTCATTTAAAAAGTTCTGATGGAAGGGAGGGATGATCTGCTGATCATCTTCCCTGGGTCTGTTAGGAGGCTGATTTCGTCTAAAATTCTGATTCTGGTTTTGATTTCTGTTTTGAGGAGCATTTTGATTTATACTCGCTTGCGCCCTCTCTAGAATGCTCATTTTCTTCATCATCTCTTCCATCATTCTTTCCATCTTTGAGCTTGAAGTGGAAGGGGTGGATTCCTCTCTAAAAGATACTTTCTTTTCAGCTTTCATCCTTGCTCTTTTCTCCATAAGGTTCACCTCTACAGAAAGGGAACCTCTTTGCATATCTTCAAGGGTTGCAAAGACTCTTTCTCTGAGTGAATATGTCATGTCTGGATCAAACCCTTCAGGAAATTTGTTTAAGGCTGATCCCTGAGGAGGTTTCAGTTCAGGGGAAAGTGCATTATACACACTGTTAAATCTAGTGCAATAAGCTTGCACACTTTCCCCAGGATTCCTATGGAGATTGTTATAGTCAGCAAGGACTTGGAGAGGGTTTTTCCTTACTTCCCATTTGTTTAAAAAAATTTGATGGAAGGCTTGAAGGTCGTTGATACTATGGGGGGTTAATCCTTTAAACCATTTTCTCACATCTCCCCCCAAACTTTGAGCAAACAATCTAATTTTGACAAATTCATTATCAATTTCATTTCTGTCGAAGTAGTCATTCATCTTGTCCACATGTTGAGATGCTGTTGTGGTATTATTAGCATCATATAATGGAATTTTGGACTGATAGTCCTGTGGAAGATTGACTAATGGTACAGGAAGGACTAAGGGAGCATACCATGCTGCCATGATATATGGTGGGGGTGGGTTTACAAGGGGAGGTGTGGGTTGAAGTGGGGTGGTTTGGACAGTGGATGAAGGATGAACAGAAGTGGATGGAACAGCAGTAGATCTCTGAGCTGATTTTGGGTGAGAGACACCTAAATTATGTAAGAAATGTAAATCAGGTGGTGTTGATTCTCTATTCCCCAGAGTCTCACTGGTTTCGGGAGATAGAAGGGTAGGCTCAGAATCTAATCGATCTAAATCACCAAATGACCTAGTTCTGAACGGATTTAATAGGTCAATTTGTGATTCCTGAAGAGCTGCAAGGTTTTCAGGGACTGAATTGGCTCTTATGAGTGGTCTGAAGATAGTAGAGGACTGTACCCAAGGAGACTTCCTAAGAATTCTTTCTGGGTTGTCCACTATTTCGGGAGGATCTGGGTCAGGATGGGCTCTAGTATGAATCTTTTTAGAAGCCACAATGTTTATGGGGTTTAGACCCAATCTAAATAACAAAAGTTCAACCAGATATGACAGTCTTTAGACGGTTAACTAATCTGTTTTCTCAATTCGAATCCTACAGTCCTTTAACTGGGTTTGAATGATTTTATAACGACAAGGGTTCTTTCCAGTGGAGTCTTAAGGTCTGTTCAGGATGGTGGAGTCGCCAGGTGGAAGGTTCAGAGTGTGTTCAAAGGAATGCACTGTCCACCACAGTGTTTGTGAATCATTCTTCTTCAAGGATATCTCAAAACACAACAAACTCTAACCAGAGATTGACTGGGAGGGCATTCACTAGATGTGTCACCCCTTAAAGAGGATGAGATCCAGAGGCTGCCTGGCCCTTTCCAGACTCTGTCTAAGAGTATAGAGTAAAACACATCAAAGTCGTATACAGATATCAAAACCAGTGTTTTACTACCAATCTACAATGTTTTAGGTATTTTCGGAATTGTTTATATCTGTGGTCTTTTGAAAGAATGTCCTAGCTTTGCCTCAAAACTTAGCTACGGTTAAGAAACAAAGACAGTCTACCCTTGTGGCTAAGCTAGCTGATTTTCCAAGGTTAGATAAAGACTTAAAAGAACCCTAGGATTGACCTAGTTTGTCACTGATCCAAACAAGTTTTATCGTGATTACCATTCTTTGGTGGTGCTTGGAAAGGCTGCTTTTTACTCTCAAAATGTTTATATGAGGATTCTGAGGTAAGAGTCCCCAGCGGAGTCGCCAGAAATGTTATGTCTCTGTAACAAGCAAGATTGGCAAAGTCCGATCACAGAGTTAACATCGTTTCAACCAACTTTGGGATTCTAGGATCTAGCCCTCCTGAATCCGGAGAGGGATCTCTCCAATATGTACAAAGATGGGTATTGTCTTTGAAGTTTGGGGTGATGATATTAGGCTAGTTATGAAGGCCAGGGGTTTTGTTTGGTTTTCTTAGATGGTTGAGCATAGTTGCTGTCTGAGACGGAAAGATATTTATGCAAATAGGTTCAAAGGTGAGAAGTTGCAAGTAACAAAAAAAGCTTTGATTCTAAAGAAAGATGATGGCAAGTTTCCAATCCATTGGGCTATGGAGTCATAAGGGAATTTAATTGAAACAACCAGGTTCAAGATTAATCTGTGGGGCAAGTCATCTAGGCCTAAGGATCTCTTTGAAGTTTGATTTATGGAATGGGGTGATACAACAAGAAAGGGAATCAACAGATGCAGAACAAAGAGCAGCACAGGATCTGGTAAGTACTTTGAAACTAGCCAGCCTTTGACCAGGCACTTAAGAAAAACATAGAAGCAAACTAGGATCTGGTAAGTGCTTTGAAACTATTCAGCCTTTGATACACTTCTAAAAGAAAACAGATTAAAAACAAAGGGAAACTTGAAAGGCAACCTTTGGAGCAGAAACTAGTGGGCAGGGCTCACCTTTCTCCTCATCTTAGTTCTCCTTTACTTAGTTACTTTCCAAGACAATCACCAAGATAACACAGAATGGCCCAAGATCTGATAAGTGCTTTCAAACTAGTCAGCTTTTGACACATCCTAAGGGAAACAGACAAATAGTTGAGCAAACAAGAAAGGGACTCAGGGCTAACCTTTGATTTCTTCAATTCATTCCTTACACAACGTATATGAAAGTAACATTTAAAAATAACATTCAGCAGTGACGAAAAGATGAGGGAACGCCAGCATCTCTGTACTTAGACTGAATTAAATCATTTCTAAATAACACAATAAGAAGAAAACATTGGGATAAATATTTTTCAGCCAGAGAAGATCACTGGTGTACAACAAACTCTAACAATGTTTAAACTGTTCTTTATAGTAGAAAATGAAACAAATTGAAAACAAAAATAAAATAACAAGTTACAGTGAGAATAACATCACCATCAGCATAGACCAGGATCCCATAAATCAACTTGTATTGATTGCTTCGAACCGGTTACAATCTTCACATCCAGTGTTTTAATACATCTCTTCTTCACAACCATAACCTATTGGTCACCAGCAGAGCTCCAAGAGCCCATGAAACCACTATTTACAGTCAAGAGTCTCCGACTCAGATATAGCTACAACGCTTCAGCAATTACATTAACAACCAACTAATCCAACGCCTCACTCATCTTCTACTGAGGTATTTATAGAAGAATGAGGAGGTGAGATCTAATTAAAAGATCTCAAACACAATCAATGCAGAATTAATGTATTCCTGACCCTGAGAAGTTCGATGAAGAAATTCTACAGGTGTTATATTGCAGTAATGTGTTTCTACTAAAAAGTAAGCTCGAAGAGAGCTTATATTGACCTTTGAGGCTCTGCGTACTGTTAGGGTTACTCTGCAAACATTCTGTCGTTGAAATCCGGTGCAGTAATAACTTCTTTGGTTGCTCGAGGCATAATATCTGATCCTGTTCAATAAATTCATCCTCTGTTTGAGCTTTCTGAGGCAATAGGTGGCACTGTGGTGGTTGAGGAATCAATTCGCCTCAAAGTATGGCGGTGAAAGCGATCTGACTGATGAACGCTTTTAGGTTTTGCTTTAATCCGCGTTCAGAACCGGGAATTAGGCTTTTGATAATCGTCTTAGCCGTAATCCCCGCCAATCTTCTCACAAAACCACTGGTCTGGTTCATTTTATCTTTAACCTGATACTCTTTCTCTGCTCTGATTTTTGGCGGCCATCTTCAAGCTTTGTAGGGACGTGCGGTAACCAAAGCTCATGAAACTTTGTAAATATCTCTGTTCTTCTCCGTATGATCAATTCCATGGACAAACCGGGAGGATTGGAGTCGTCACTCTCATCCTTCAGATTTCGTAGAATACGAAGAAAAACCCTTTGAAAACCTGCAAAAACAAGAAAAATGAGGAAATCCTGCGTTATATGGGCAAACTGCATCGGAGGGCGTGCGGGTGGATGGAGAAATCGGAACCGTTGATCGTATCGCGATCAACGGTCGGGAGTAATTTTGAAGAGTCAATGGGACAAAGGTGGACCTTTCAATGGAATCAGGAGAATAAAGGAGAGCCGTCGATCTACGAAGATCGACGGTGGGGATCGGCTATCGAATGCGCAAGAAAAGAATTATCGGGCGGGCGAGTTTGTTAACAGGTGAGCGGAAAAGGCAAATAGGGACCGTCGGATAGGAGGATCTAGATCCGACGGCAGGGATGAATCCCGCTGCGGGGCCACGGGACAACGCTTAACGCGCGGGGAAAAAACTTGACACGGCGGTTTTGGAGTGAGGTGGAAAACACGTGTCGGCCAGCGGGTGGAATCGCTGGCCGACGGGGGGAAACCGTTTTAACGCGGAAAGTGGTGCGGGCACAAAACCACGGGTTTTTGAAAATAGGCGCCGGGGACCGGGGGGGGGTCCACCAGGGGAAGACTGACTCCGCGCCGTTGATCTGTGGGATAGATCAACGGCGGAGTTTTAATAATATTTTCTTTGTCGGAAAAAATAAAACAAACCCCTTTTCGCATTTTACAAAGGTTTTCAATGTTTTTTGGGTAATGAATTATT
This sequence comes from Pinus albicaulis, assembly GCA_034641835.2. Taxonomy (NCBI): domain Eukaryota; kingdom Viridiplantae; phylum Streptophyta; class Pinopsida; order Pinales; family Pinaceae; genus Pinus; species Pinus albicaulis. The sequence continues at coordinate 17,304,845 of MU968551.1, read as the reverse complement.
TCCGAGGGTTAAGCGCCTGGCGGTCTTAGCACACGGTTTCGGGCGTCGGAGCATATGGAGGGAGAAACGGAAAGGGGCTTAGCCTGAGGGGCTAAAACCTAACGCATAGAAACACATGTTTTTCTACGGTTTTAATGATTTTTTGCAAAAGGGGAAGGGTTCCGATAGGTCAAAAAGTGGGTTTTTGACCTTAAGAAATGAGGTTTAATAGAGGAACAAGGAATATAAAAGGGTTTGATGGGGTTTTTATGGATAAAAGAAAACTTGAAGGAAAGAGGAAAAGATGGAAGGAAGGGAGAGAAAAAGGAGGAGGATGCAGCAATATTTCACTTGGATTTTTATGGAACAACAGAGGCAAAGATGGGGAAAGTATAAGGACCCAGCAGTTCATGATCTTGCCAATCAGACTTCAAGCACCAAAAATTTCAGGCTTGAATTTGTTTCTTGGAGGATGCAAAGAATATTTAGCCACCAGCTGATATATTTTGAAAAATAGTGGGCTTTAACCTTAGGAAATGAGATCAATGGAGGAATAAGGGACATAAAAGGGTTTGATGGGGTTTTTTGTGGATGAAAGGAGAGTTGAGGAAACGAAGGAAAGGTGAAAGGAGGGGAGAGGGAAAGGAGGAGGATGCAGCAATATTTGATCAGGATTTTCATGGATCATCGGGAACAGAGAGGAGGAAAGTATGTAGAATTACCAGTAGTTTGGGATTTCACCAACAGACTTCAAGTATCAACAATAATTTTTTAGGCTTGAATTTGTTTCTTGAAGGCTGCAAAGAAAATTTAGCCACCAGCTGATATAATTGAAAAATATAGGTGGCTAACAGTGGCTCCACTTGGGGATGGTGCCTTCTTGAAGGCATCAAGAATTCAGACTTGATTTCTCTGGGATGATGACTGGTGTCTGACCCATCACTTGCTCTTGCTTTTCTTCTGGACAAAATAATGTCAGTCATGAAAGAGAGATGAATTTCATCAATACAACTTCTACCTACCCCAATCCTACTGATCTAACATTTTTTTCTTCATCAGAGTGCACTTGGATTGGCAAAATATTTACACAACATTTTATTCTTTTGAAAACAGGAAATCTAATCTATTTCTACTCCTTATTTCTCCCTAAACTCAGATTAAACAGTTGAGCTCAGATGTTTCTCTACCTATTCTACTGTTTGTTGGGATTAAATAGTCCAACAAACTTTCATTCTCTAAATTCTACAACAGAAATTTAAAAATAGTCAAGCCAAGATTGGACTGTCCGACTTGCTATGTTCTATGGCATAAGAACAATTTGCACATAGATTATTATTTGCAGAAAATTGAAAATCAAAATAGAAGGCTTAAGATCTGAAAGTTTCTTATCATGGCCTTTTCTTATTTTCATAGCTCTGTTCTTGCTTTTTCTTTTTGGTGAGCTATCTTTGCTTCTCTTCTGGTTCAAGTTTTGAGCGAATTAGAACCAGGTCTTTTCTCTTTGACTCAGAAATTGGAGTAGTTTTGAGTCAGTTCTTTGGAAACTTTGGTTCAGATTTTGAGTTTGTTTGAACCTTCATTTCTACCCTACTCTATCTACTGATAAGCCAAGATTAAACAGTTTGGCAAATCAAATTTGCTACCCTATCAGCAGAAAATTGAAAGCTAATTAGTCAAGATTAAACAGTTTGACCAATTAGAAGTGTGTTTCAGGGAGTGGCATTTAAGCTTGCACACTTTCAGATTCATTTCTCTTTTTTGGCATGGGGCCTTGCCTTTCTTGTTTTTCATTTCTGCCCTCTTTTCTTTCTTTCTTTGTTTTTGTATTTTTTGATTTTTCATAACTTTAAATGCAATGGTGGATGAAGTATTTGCAGTGAAAACAGGCGAAAAGGCTTCAAAACACAGAATAGCTTAAGAAAGGTAATGTTTAAGCATCCTGCCATTGACAGGACCCCCAAACGATTCTGCTCCATTCAGCTCTTGTAAGAAAAATGCATTGTTCCCAGCAACTGAATGAATGGAGTAAGGGCCAAGCCACAGATTGTCAAATTTACCATGCTTTCCCTTGTCCTCCCTCTTTGAGTCCCACTTTAAGACTTTGTCCCCAATTTTGAAATTGCTGGCCTTTGTTCTTCTGTCAAATATCTTCTTGATATTGTCTTGTTTCTGTAATGCTTTGTTGTACACTTCCTCTCTGGTTTGCTGAAGATGAATGGTCTGGTTTATTCTTCTGATTATGTCATCCTCTTCAGTTTGGAGTTCTTGAATTATTTTCATAACTGGTACACCAAGACTGTTAGGAAAAATTGCATCTGTACCGTATACGAGCTGGAAGGGTGACATACCAATGGATTTCTTCAATGTTAACTTGTCAGCCCAAAGTGCATGAACCAGCTTTGTGTGCCAAGACTTCTTATTGCCTTCCAACAGTTTCTTTATTATGTTCACTAAGCTTTTGTTGGAAGACTCTGCAAGTCCATTACCTTGAGGGTAATAAGCTGTGGAGTGCCCCAATGTTATTTGATACTTATGACAGAATTCAACCATTTTCTTTGATCCAAATGCTGCTGCATTATCTGTAATGATCTTGGTAGGACAGCCAAATCTGGAAAGGATATTGGTTTCTATAAATTTTATGATAACTGAATCATTGGCCTGTCTACAAGGAATGGCTTCTATCCACTTAGTGAAGTAGTCTGTGGCAGTAAGAATCCACCTGTGCTGGGCAGAGGATGGTGGATGGATTTCTCCTATGAAGTCAAGTCCCCACTGTTGGAAAGGGGCTTCAATGGTAACTGGATGCAGAGGGAGGGGTAATAATTTTCTCTTGCCCTCAAACAATTGGCATTTATGGCAAGTAGTTGTCAATTTGTGCACATCAGGAAAAAGGGTGGGCCAATAGAAACCAGCCCTCAAAATTTTGTTGGCTGTTGACTTCCAATACAAATGGCCTCCACATTCTCCTTCATGGAATTCCTGTTTAATTTTTCCTGCATCAAACTCAGGCAAACATTTAAGTTAAATATATCACTAGCATTTTTCCAATAAAGACATTTATCAATAATGCAATAGTTTACAAATTTTTAACCTTAGGAATCTTGCCCCTTTGTTTTTGATAAACCAGGAGGTATTTAAATTGAGCAAAACATAAACAATATCAAGATAACACGAGAATTCACAAAATAATCTTCAACAATGGGAGTTGAGAATTTTTCTTGGTCATCCAAAGCTAACTATATTAATATCAAGAACTTGCCAATTTGACTAACCATCAACCCAGCAGACTGATCTTTTGATGAGCTTTAGTGGGTTTAATCCTAAATCGTATCTGCCATCAACAATCCACTTACCCTTTTACTATCCGAATCCCTGCTAAGAATATCTTTAACAACTGAATTTGGGACAAAAGCAACGATGTGTGAGTGAAGGATGTATACCCTGAAGTCCTTTAAAGCTTTTACCAAAGCAAAAGCCTGTTTTTCCATAATGTTATACTTCAAAGGGGCATCCCTTAATGCCTTGCTAAAGAATGCAATGGGCTGCTCTTGTCCTTGTGGATTTTTCTGTAAAAGGACAGCAGCTATAGTATGTTCTGATGCAAATGAGAAGATATAAAAATCCTTTGAAAAATCAGGACTTATGAGAACCGGTGTTTTGGTTAACGCTTGTTTAACCAGTTCAAAGGATGTCTTTGCTTCTGAGGTCCATTTTACCCCTTGCTCCTTCTTCAACATGTTTGTGATATTTCTAAGGAGCTCAGCCAAGTTGGGGATGAACCTTCTCAAAAAGTTTATCTTTCCAATGAAAGACTGCAATTCTTTGATATTTCGAGGATGGGAGATTTGCAATATAGCCTCAATCCTCGTGGGATCTATCTTTATGCCCTCTTCTGAAATGATGTGTCCAAGGAGCTTACCTTCTTGGAGACCAAATAATGTCTTCTTGGGGTTCAAAGATATCCCAAACCTTCTGCACTTCTCGAAAACTTTCCTCAAATGTTCTAAGTGTTCTTCATCCGTTTTTGAAAACACAGTTACATCATCAAGATAGATAATGATGAAGAAGCCTAATTCTTCCGAGAATGCTATGTCCATGGCTCTCTGAAAGGTTGCTCCAGCATTCATTAAACCAAAAGGCATTTTCACATACATGAAAGTGCCCCAGGGTGTAGTAAAAGCTGTCTTTAATTGATCATCAGGGTGGACTAGGACTTGATTATACCCAGAATAGCCATCCAGCAAAGAAATTCTTTTAGACCCTACCACCTTTTGCAAAATATGATCCATTTTGGGTAAAGGGTAGTTGTCTTTCAATGAAGCTTTGTTTAAATTCCTGAAGTCTATACAAAGCCTGATTTCTCCAGTCTTTTTCCTAACTGACACCAGATTAGATACCCACTCAGAATATCTAATAGGGACAATAATACCAGCATCATACATCTTCATAATTTCCTTCTTAACCAATGGCAACTGGACAGGGTTGATTCTGCGCAGTTTTTGTTTGAATGGTTTTTGGTTTTCTTTAAGAGGGATTTTGTGCTGTATTATTTCAGTGTCATAGGACTTAAGATCTTCGTAACTCCATGCAAAAACATCAGAGAATTATTTAAACAGCTCTAAGTATTTAAGTTTAATGTGAGATGGTAAAGTTTTAGACAGTTTAATCAATCTCGGTTTCTCCTCACTGCCTATATTACATTCTTCCACTTCAGTTTCCACAGGTTCCAGTTTTGGTTTTTTGGCCACATCATCAAAATCAAACAGTTCTTCTAGAGGGGCCAAACCCTTGGGCAGACTATCCTTATCAGAATGCAGAGTTTCTATTTCTTGTGTTTCAGATTTCGGACTTAATTCTACTTGGCGTGTGGATGTGATAGTCTGAAGGTTTATATCTACCAGCTGTGGAGATGGCTCTTCTTCACCAAGAAAATTTTCTTCACTGCAGTCTGTCTCATAGTCTGAATCTGAACTATGGAGTTCAAACTCATTTCTGAATTGCATGAAGTCTTCTATTTGTTTATCTCCATCAAATACCTACCAATACTTCTTGTTATCTGGGATAGCTGGTTTGAATTTTATCTGAGAGGTGTCATCATACAGCATTGGGCAGGTTCTAGCAGCAAAGGCTAAATTGTGGGCTGCAATGTTTTTCTTCCTTGGGACAAAAGATAAGGTGTACTCCTCAAATGTTTTCAACAGATCAATGACATCATTCCTATAGGCCCTAAGTCTAGGGTGATTTGCATTGTACTCCCCATTGACTTGCCTAATGATTAATTCGGAATCCCCATATACATCGATTTTCTTGGCACCTAGTTTTTTTAAAAGATGCAAGCCCAAGAGAAGGGATTCATATTCTGCTATGTTGTTGGAACACTGAAAGTTTAATTTGCATGAGATACATTCTGTATGATTGTTTTCAGTGTCACTGATCCAGACACCTGCACCAGCATTTGTTTTGGTACATGACCCATCAAAATACATAGTCCAGAGAGGTTGATTTTCCGTTTGGTGAATGGACATTGTAATCTTTGATTCCTCAAGTTTTTGATCGGGTTGAGGACTGTCTTTCTGACTGCCAAGTTTTGAGCTCACAGGATTGATAACTTGGATTTCCAGATCTGTGTTAAGTTTGCTAGGATTTTCAGACACAATAGACCGTTTCGGCATTTCAACATTGTATTCCCCCTCTTTTATTTTAATCATCGATTCTAATGAAGCAATCTGTTCTGTGAGTGCTTCATCATTGAACATTATAAAAGAATCAAGGCTTGTGTTTACAGATAGAGAGGGGAATTCTTGGGGCCGATCCCGACTTGTTACTGTGTACCGTATGTGGATCTCATAGCCTAGGTCTGATTAAAAATAGGGATAGTAGCATAGGTCATGTCCATCTGCATGGTTCCCTGTAGCTTAGCCCCCCAAGATCTTGACAAAAGCATTCCATACTTTGGGGGTACATCAGCCACAACAACATCCATTGACTAAACATTTGGCTGGAATTTGGGCTAAATTAACACAAAGATCTTTAATCAATCCAAGACACTTAACTCTGTTTGAGTCAAAAGAGTACAGGTCTTTGTAAGGTCTGGTAATTTCAAGACCCAGGCTCTCCATTACAGCTTTTGGCATTAGATTATGGGAAGCGCCTGAATCATGCATAGCATTATGCAGAATTTTGTCATGAATGTTTAAGCTCACATAAAAGGGAGGGACAGACCTTCTGGAATTTTCCTCAATTCGGACCTAAAAATAAGCTCCGTTGGTCATCACGAGATTGAGGGTATCTTCATTATTTTCAAAATGTTTTTGAAAATTTTGACCTCGTATACATGGCTGGGCAACTAACTCAGTCAAAGGAACAGAGATTTTGATCTTTGAGATTTCCTGTTCCAGGCTGAAAAGGTTTTGATTCTTCAGAGCATTGACTTCAGCCTTGTTTACTGCCACTTTATCAGCAAAAACAGCTTGCTGATTTGGTTTATCTACAATTGAAATAGTTACTTTTGCAGGAGTACTAACTGAGGTGCTAGTACTACTAATGTTTGCACTCTGTTTTTCGATGTTTTGAGTGTCTTTCTCTTTATCATCACCAGAATCAACAGCCACCGTTTTGTCCTTTTGTATGATTATTTTAGACTTGGTTGTAGTACTGTTTCGAGAAGGTTTGTCAGAGGTTTTATTGTTGGGGGTTTGTTGATTAGATTTACTTCTGAGATCATATTCCCTTAAAGGTTCAATGACAGCGTTTTCCATGTTTTGATAGTAATCCTGGTTAACATCTCTTCTGTCATCATAAGGTGTATAAAGGCCTTGTTTATTATCATAATGAACTTCAAAGTCATCATCATCTACCCCAAATAAGTTTATATCATCTTCCTCTGTTATTTGATCTGTTTGTTCAACCTCACTTAAAAAGTTCTGATGGAAGGGAGGGATGATCTGTTGATCATCTTCCCTGGGTCTGTTAGGAGGCTGATTTCGTCTAAGATTCTGATTCTGGTTTTGATTTCTGTTTTGAGGAGCATTTTGATTTAGACTCGCTTGTGCTCTCTCTAGAATGCTCATTTTCTTCATCATTTCTTCCATCATTATTTCCATCTTTGAGCTTGAAGTGGAAGGGGTGGATTCCTCTCTAAAAGATACTTTCTTTTCAGCTTTCATCCTTGCTCTTTTCTCCATAAGGTTCACCTCTACAGAAAGGGCACCTCTTTGCATATCTTCAAGGGTTGCAAAGACTCTTTCTCTGAGTGAATATGTCATGTCTGGATCAAACCCTTCAGGAAATTTGTTTAAGGCCGATCCCTGAGGAGGTTTCAGTTCAGGGGAAAGTGCATTATACACACTGTTGAACCTGGTACAATAAGCTTGTACACTTTCCCCAGGGTTCCTATGGAGATTGTTGTAGTCGGCAAGGACTTGGAGAGGGTTTTTCCTTACTTCCCATTTGTTTAAAAATGTTTGATGGAAGGCTTGAAGGTCGTTAATACTATGGGGGGTTAAACCTTTAAACCATTTTCTCACATCTCCCCCCAAACTTTGAGCAAACAATCTAATTTTGACAGATTCATTATCGATTTCATTTCTGTCAAAGTAGTCATTTATCTTGTCCACATGTTGAGATGTTGTTATGGTATTATTAGCATCATATAATGGAATTTTGGACTGATAGTCCTGTGGAAGATTGACTAATGGTACAGGAAGGACTAAGGGAGCATACCATGCTGCCATGATATGTGGTGGGGGTGGGTTTACAAGTGGAGGTGTGGGTTGAAGTGGAGTGGTTTGAACAGTGGATGAAAGATGAACAGAAGTGGATGGAACAGCAGTAGATCTCTGAGCTGATCTCGGATGAGAGACACCTAGATTATGTAAGAAATGTAAATCAGGAGGTGTCGATTCTCTATTCCCAAGAGTCTCACTGGTTTCGGGAGATGAAAGGGTAGGCTCAGAATCTAACTGATCTAAATCACCAAATGACCTAGTTCTGAATGGGTTTAACAAGTCAATTTGTGATTCATGAAGAGCTAAAAGGTTTTCAGGTACTGAATTGGCTCTTAGGAGTGGCCTGAAGATAGTTGAGGGTTGTATCCTAGGAGACTTCCTAAGAATTTTTTCAGGGTTATCAACTATTTCAGGAGGGTATGGGTCAAGATGGGCTCTAGTGTGAATCTTTTTAGGAGCCACATTGTTTATGTGATTAGACCCAACTAAACAGGAAAAGTTCAACCAGATATGACAATCTTCAGACGGTTAACTAGTCTGCTTTCTTAATTCGTATCCTACAGTCTTATAACTGAGTTTGAAGGATCTAATAATGATAAGGGTTCTTCCCAGTGGAGTCTTAAGATCTGTTCAGGATGGTGGAGTCGCCAGGTGGAAAGTTCAGAGTGTTTTCAAAGGAACGCACTGTCCACCACAGTGTTTTTGAAACATTCTTTTTCAAGGATATCTCAAAACACAACAAACTCTAACCAGAGATTGACTGGGAGGGCATTCACCAGATATGTCACCCCCAAACGAGGATGAGATCCAGAGGCTACCTGGCCCTTTCCAGACTCTGTCTAAGAGTATAGAGTAAAACACATGAAAGACGTATACAAGATATCAAAAACTAGTGTTTTACTACCAATCTGAAATTTTTTTGGTATTTTCTGAATTGTTTATATTGTGGTTTTAAAAGAATGTCCTAACTTTGCCTCAAAACTTAGCTACGGTTATGAAACAAAGACAGTGTGTCCTTATGGCTAAGCTAGCTGATTTCCCAAGGTTAGATAAAAACTTCAAAGAACCCTAGGATTGACCTAGCTTGTCACTGATTCAAACAAGTTTTATCATGATCACCATTCTTTGGTAGTGCTTGGAAAGGCTGCTTTTTACTCTCAAGGTGTTATATGAAAATAAAAGGGAAAAAGATGAAAAACTCAAGTCATCCCCAGCGGAGTCGCCAGAAATGTTAGGTCTCTGTAACAAGCAAGATTGGAAAAGTCCGATTACAGAGTTAACATCATTTCAACCAACTTTGGGATTCTAGGATCTAGCCCTCCTGAATCCGGAGAGGGATCTCTCCAATATGTACAAAGATGGATATTGTCTTTGAAGTTTAGGATGATGATATTAGGCTAGTTATGAAGGCCAAGGGTTTTGTTTGGTTTTCTTGGATGGTTGAACATAGTTGCTGTTTGAGGCGGAAAGATCTATATGCAAATAGGTTCAAAGGTGAGAAGTTGCAAGTAAACAAAATAAGCTTTGATTCTAAAGAAAGATGATGGAAAGTTTTCAATCCATTGGGCTATGGAGTCATAAGGGAATTTAATTGAAACATCCAGGTTCAAGAGTAATCTATGGGGCAAGTCATCTAGGCCTAAGGATCTCTTTGAAGTTTGATTTATGGAATGGGGTGATACAATAAGAAAGAGAATTAACAGATGCAGAACAAAGAGCAGCCCAGGATCTGGTAAGTACTTTGAAACTAGCCAGCCTTTGACCAGGCACTTAAGAAAAACATAGAAGCAAACTAGGATCTGGTAAGTACTTTGAAACTAGCCAGCCTTTGATACACTCCTTATAGAAAACAGATTAAAACTAAGGGAAACTTGAAGGCAACCTTTGGAGTAGAAACTAGCGGGCAGGGCTCACCTTTCTCCTCATCTTAGTTCTCCTTTACTTAGTTACTTTCCAAGACAATCACCAAGATAACACAGAATGGCCCAAGATCTGATAAGTACTTTGAAACTAGTCAGCTTTTGACACATCCTATGGGAAACAGACAAATAGTTGAGCAAACAAGAAAGGGACTCAGGGCTAACCTTTGATTTCCTCAATTCATTCCTTACACAACATATATGAAAGTAACATTTAAAAACAACATTCAGCAGTGACGAAAAGATGAGGGAACGCCAACATCTCTGTGCTTAGACTGAATTAAATCATTTCTAAACAATACAATAAGAAGAAAACATTGGGATAAAGATTTTTCAGCCAGAGAAGATTACTGGTATACAGCAAATTCTAACACTGTTTAAACTGTTCTTTATAGCAGAAAATGAAACAAATTGATAACAGAAATAAAATGACAAGTTACAATGAGAATAACATCACCATTAGCATAGACCAGGATCCCATAAATCAGCTTGTATTGATTGCTTCAAACCGATTACAATCTTTAATTCCAATGTTTTAATCCATCTCTTTTCACAATCTAACCTATCTGTTACAAGCAGAGCTCCAAGAGCCCATGAAACCACTATTTACAGTCAAGAGTTTTCCACTCAGAAATAGCTACAACGCTTCAGCAATTACATTGACAACCAACTAATCCAACCCCTCACTCATCTTCTATTGACTTATTTATAGACGGATGAGGAGGTGAGATCTGATTTAAAAGATCTCAGGCACAATCAATGCAAAATTAATGTCTTCCCGATCCCGTGAGGTTCGATGAAGAAATTCTACAGGTGTTATATTGCATTAATGTTTTTATACTTAAGAAGTAAGCTCGAAGGGAGCTTATATTGACCTTTGAGGCTCTGCGTACTGTTAGGGTTACTCTGCAAACATTCTGGCGTTGAAATCTGGTGCAGTAATAGCTTCTTTGGTTGTTCGAGGCACAATATCTGATCTTGTTCAATAAATTCATCCTCTGATTGAGCTTTCTGAGGCAGTAGGTGGCACTGTGGTGGTTGAGGAATCAATTCGCCTCAAAGTATGGCGGTGGAGGCGATCAGTCTGACGAACACTTTTAGGTTTTGCTTTAATCCGTGTTCTGAGCCAGGGATTAGGCTTTTGATAACCGTCTTAGCCGTAATCCCCGCCAATCTTCTCACAAATCCACTGCTCTGGTTCATTCTATCTTTAATCCGATACTCTTTCTCTGCTCTGATATTGACGGAATTCTTCAAGCGTTTACAGGGACGTGCAGCAACCAAAGCTCATGAAACTTTTTTGATATCTTTGTTCTCCTCCGTATGATCGATTCCACGGACAAATCGAAAGGATTGGAGTCATCACCCTCATCCTTTAGATCTTCATAAAATACGAAGAAAAACCTTAAAAACCTGCGAAAAAACAAGAAAAATGAGGAAATCCTGCGTTTATATGGTCAGACTGCATCGGAGGGCGTGCGGGAAAAGGAGAGATCGGGACCGTTGATCGTATCGCGATCAACGGTTGGGAGAAAATCGAACGGTCAACGAAGAGGAAAGTGGACCGCATAATGGAATCGGGAGAGGGAATGCAGACCGTCGATCTACAGAGATCGACGGCGGGGATTGGGTTTTAAACGCGCCGGGGCGATTTTAACGGACGAGCGAATTGGTTAAAGGGCAAGCGGGAAAGGTGATCGGGGACCGTCGGATGGGAGAGCCCGGATCCGACGGCGGGAATGAATCCCGCTGTATGGCCATAGGACGAGGTTTAACGCGCGGGGAAAAGACTCGGAACGGTGGTTTTGGGGGTGAGGTGGAGAACACGTGTCGGCCAGCGTGTGGGATCGCTGGCCGACGGCACAAAACTGCTTCCGGACGACAGGCGGTGCGGCATGAAACAGGCGGAAACGAAAAACAGCGCGGCAAAGGGAGGGGGTCCACCGGGTGACGGGATACACTCCGTGCCGTCGATCCGAAGGACAGATCGACGGCCGAGCTTTAATACGAATTTCTTTGGTGAAAAATTAAAATAAACCCGATGTCGCATTTTATAAAGGTTTTCGATGTTTTTTCGGGTGATAAATTATTTATGCGGGTTAAGCGCCTGGCGGTCTTAGCAAATGGTTCCGGCGCTGGGGTATATGAAGGAAGAAATGGAAAAGGGGCTTAGCCTGAGGGGATAAAGCCCAACGCATAGAAAATGTATGTTTTTCTATGGTTTTTGAATGATTTTTGCAAAAGGAGAAAGGTTCCGATAGGTTAAAAAGTGGGCTTTAACCTTAGGAAATGAGATCAATGGAGGAATAAGGGACATAAAAGGGTTTGATGGGGTTTTTTGTGGATGAAAGGAGAGTTGAGGAAACGAAGGAAAGGTGAAAGGAGGGGAGAGGGAAAGGAGGAGGATGCAGCAATATTTGATCAGGATTTTCATGGATCATCGGGAACAGAGAGGAGGAAAGTATGTAGAATTACCAGTAGTTTGGGATTTCACCAACAGACTTCAAGTATCAACAATAATTTTTTAGGCTTGAATTTGTTTCTTTAAGGCTGCAAAGAAAATTTAGCCACCAGCTGATATAATTGAAAAATATAGGTGGCTAACAGTGGCTCCACTTGGGGATGGTGCCTTCTTGAAGGCATCAAGAATTCAGACTTGATTTCTCTGGGATGCTGACTGGTGTCTGACCCATTACTTGCTTTTGCTTCCTTCTGGACAAAATAATGTCAGTCATGAAAGAGAGATGAATTTCATCAATACAATTTCTACCTACCCCAATCCTACTGATCTAACATTTTTTCTTCATCAGAGTGCACTTGGATTGGCAAACTCTTTACACAACATTTTATTCTTTTGAAAACAGGAAATCTAATCTACTTCTACTCCTTATTTCTCCCTGAACTCAGATTAAACAGTTGAGTTCAGATATTCCTCTACCTATTCTACTGTTTGTTGGGTTTAAACAGCCCAACAAACTTTCATTCTCTAAATTCTACAACAGAAATTTAAAAATAGCCAAGCCAAGATTGAACTGTTTGACTTGCTATGATCTATGGCATAAAGACAAGCTGCACATAGATTATTATTTGCAGAAAATTTAAAATCAAAACAGAAGGCTTAAGATCTGAAAATTTTCTCATTATGGCCTTCCCTCATATTCACAGCTCTGTTCTTTCTTTCCAGTGAGCTATCTTTGCTTCTCTTCTGGTTCAAGTTTTGAGTGAATTAGAACCAGGTCTTTTCTCTTTGACTCAGAAATTGGAGTAGTTTTGAGTCAGTTCTTTGGAAACTTTGGTTCAGATTTTGAGTTTGTTTGAACCTTCATTTCTACCCTACTCTATCTACTGATAAGCCAAGATTAAACAGTTTGGCAAATCAAATTTGCTACCCTATCAGCAGAAAATTGAAAGCTAATTGGTCAAGGTTAAACAGTTTGACCAATTAGGAGTGTGTTTCAAGGAGTGGCATTTAAGCTTGCACACTTTCAGATTCATTTCTCTTTTTGACATGGGGCCTTGCCTTTCTTGTTTTTCATTTCTGCCCTCTTTTCTTTCTTTCTTCGTTTTTGTATTTTTTGATTTTTCATAACTTTAAATGCAATGGTGGATGAAGTATTTACAATGAAAAAGGTAAAAAGGTTTCAAAACTTAGAATAGATTAAGAAAGGTAATGTTTAAGAATCCTGCCATTGACAGGACCCCCAAACAATTCTGTTCCATTCAGTTCTTGTAAGAAGAATGCATTGTTCCCAGCTACTGAATGAATGGAGTAAGGGCCAAGCCACAGATTGTCAAATTTACCATGCTTTCCCTTGTCTTCCCTCTTTGAGTCCCACTTTAAGACTTTGTCCCCAATTTTGAAGTTGTCGTCTTTTGTTCTTCCTCACAACATCTTCGATATTGTCTTGTTTCAATGCTTTATACACTTCCTCCCTCGGTTTGTCGAAGATGAATGGTCTGATTTATTCTTCTGACATGTCATTCTCTCTTACCGCAACTCTTGAATCAACTTCATCACTGGAACACCAAGGTTGCTTGGAAAATTTGCATCGGTACCGTACACCAGCTGAAAAGGTGACATGCCAATGGATTTCTTCAAAGTAAATCTGTCAACCCAAAGTGCATGAACCAGCTTTGTGTGCCAAGAATTCTTATTGTCCTCCAACATTTTCCTGATTATGTTCAGTAAGATTTTGTTTGAGGATTCTGCAAGTCCATTACCTTGAGGGTAATAGGCCGTGGAATGCCCCAATGTTATTTGATACTATGACTTAATTCAATCATTTTCTTTGCTTCAAATGCTGGCTGTGATTATTTCGTAATGATCTTGGTAGACACCCAAATCGAAAGATATTGGTTTCTATAACCTATGATAACTAAATCATCAGTCTGCCTACAAGGAATGGCTTCTATCCACTTAGTGAAATACCTGGCGTTGAGGATCCACCTGCTTAAAGTGAGATGTTGCGGATTTCTCCTATGGGGTCAAGTCCCCACTGTAGAGAAAGGGCTTCCATAATTGGGATCTGAGGAAGGGGTAGTAATTTTCTCTTGCCCTCGAACAATTGGCATTTATGGCAAGTGGTTGTAAGTTTGTGCACATCAGGAAAAAGAGTAGGCCAATAGAAACCAGCCCTCAAAATTTTGTTGGTTGTTGACTTCCAGTACAAATGGCCTCCACACTCTCCTTCATGGAATTCCTGCTTAATCTTTTCTGCATCAAACTCAGGCAAACATTTGAGCAATATACCACTAGCATTTTTCCAATAAAGACATTTATCAATAATGCAATAGTTTACAGCTTTTAACTTTAGGAATCTTGCCTTTGTTTTGGATAAACCAGGAGGTGTATTTAAATTGAGCAAAACATAAACAATATCAGTATACCACGGAGAATTCGCAAAATAATCTTCAACAATGGGAGTTGAGAATTCTTCTCGGTCATCCAAAGCGTTAATTATATTAATATCAAGAACTTCACAATTTGACTCAGCCATCAACCTAGCTAGACCCTGACCTTTGATGAGCTTAGTGGGTTTAATCTCTAAATCGTATTCAAGAATAACAACAATCCACTTACCTCTTTTACCATCTGGATCCTGGGTTAGAATATCTTTAACAACTGAATTTGGGACAAAAGCAACGATGTGTGAGTGAAGGATGTATACCCTGAAGTCCTTTAAAGCTTTTACCAAAGCAAAAGCCTGTTTTTCCATAATGTTATACTTCAAAGGGGAATCCCTTAATGCCTTGCTAAAGAATGCAATGGGCTGCTCTTGTCCTTGTGGATTTTTCTTTAAAAGGACAGCAGCTATAGTATGTTCTGACGCAAATGAGAAGATATAAAAATCCTTTGAGAAATCTGGACTTATGAGAACTGGTGTTTTGGTTAATGCTTGTTTAACCAGTTCAAAAGATGTCTTTGCTTCGGCGGTCCATTTTACCCCTTGCTCCTTCTTCAACATGTTTGTGATATTTCTAAGGAGCTCAGCCAAGTTGGGGATGAACCTTCTCAAAAAGTTTATCTTTCCTATGAAAGACTGCAACTCTTTGATATTTCGAGGATGGGAGATTTGCAATATGGCCTCAATCCTCATGGGATCTATATTTATGCCCTGCTATGAAATGATATGCCCAAGAAGCTTACCTTCTTGGAGACCAAATAATTTCTTCTTGGGGTTCAAAGATATCCCAAACCTTCTGCACTTCTCGAAAACTTTCCTCAAATGTTCTAAGTGTTCTTCATCTGTTTTTGAAAACACAGTTACATCATCAAGATAGATAATGATGAAGAAGCCCAATTATTCCAAGAATGCTATGTCCATGGCTCTCTGAAAGGTTGCCCCAGCATTCATTAAACCAAAAGGCATCTTCACATACATGAAAGTGCCCCAGGGTGTAGTAAAAGCTGTCTTTAATTGATCATCAGGGTGGACTAGGACTTGATTATACCCTGAATAGCCATCTAGCAAAGAAATTCTTTTAGACCCTACCACCCTTTGCAAAATATGATCCATCTTGGGCAAAGGGTAGTTATCCTTTAATGAAGCTTTGTTTAAATTCTTGAAGTCTATACAAAGCCTGATTTCTCCAGTCTTTTTCCTAACTGACACCAGATTAGATACCCACTCAGAATATCTAATAGGGACAATAATGCCAGCATCGTGCATCTTCATGATTTCCTTCTTAACCAATGGCAACTGGACAGGGTTGATTCTGCGCAGTTTTTGTTTGAATGGTTTTTGGTTTTCTTTAAGAGGGATTTTGTGTTGTATTATTTCAGTGTCATAGGATTTAAGATCTTCGTAACTCCACGCAAAAACATCAGAAAATTCTTTAAACAGCTCTAAGTATTTGAGTTTAATGTGGGCTGGTAGAGTTTTAGACAGTTTGATCAATCTCGGTTTTTCCTTACTGCCTATATTACATTCTTCCACTTCAGTTTCCACAGGTTCCAGTTTTGGTTTGTTGGCCACATCATCAAAATCAAATAGTTCTTCTAGAGGGGCCAAACCCTTGGGCAGACTATCCTTATTGGAATGCAGAGTTTCCATTTCTTCTGTTTCAGGTTTTGGACTTAATTCTGTTTGGTGTGTGGATGCGATAGTCTGAAATTTTATATCTACCAGCTGTGGAGATGGCTCTTCTTCACCAAGAAAATTTTCTTCACTGCAGTCTGTATCATAGTCTGAGTCTGAACTATGGGGTTCAAACTCATTTCTGAATTGCATGAAGTCTTCTATTTGTTTATCTCCATCAAATACCTGCCAATATTTTTTGTTATCTGGGATAGCTGGTCTGAATTTTATCTGAGAGGTGTCATCATACAGCATTGGGCAGGTTCTAGCAGCAAAGGCTAAATTGTGGGCTGCAATGTTTCTTTTCCTTGGGACAAAAGATAAGGTTTACTCCTCAAATGTTTTCAATAGATCAATGACATCATTTCGATAGGCCCTAAGTCTGGGGTGATTTGCATTGTACTCCCCATTGACTTGCCTGATGATTAATTCAGAATCCCCATATACATCGATTTTCTTGGCACCTAGTTTTTTCAAAAGATGCAAGCCCAAGAGAAGGGATTCATATTCTGCTATGTTGTTGGAACACTGAAAGTTTAATTTGCATGATATACATTACGTATGATTGTTTTCGGTGTTAGTGATCCAAACACCTGCACCGGCTTTGTGTTTTGGTGCATGACCCATCAAAATACATAGTCAGTGGAATTTCAGTTTGGTGTGTGGACTTTGCATCATTTGATTCCTCCAGAGATTCTCATCGGGTTTAGAATTTTGTCTTTTGGTATTAAATGTTAAGTTCAATGGATTGATAACTTGCGAGATCAAGACACGTATTCATTAATCTCCGATCTTGATTTACGATAGACCGTTTCGGCATTTGAACGTTGTGTTCCTCCTCTTCTATTTCAACCGTCGATTCTATTGAAGCAATTTGTTCTGTGAGTGCTTCATCATTGAACATGATAAAAGAATCAAGGCTTGTGTTTATAGCATAGAGAGGGGAGTTTTTGGGCCGATCCTGACTTGTTACTGTGTACTGCATGTGGGATTCCCTGTAAAGCTTCCTAGTTTGGTTAAAGACAGGGATAGTTGCATAGGTCATGTCCATTTGCATGGTCCCCTGTAACTTAGCCCCCCAAGATCGTGACAAAAGCATTCCATACTTTGGGGGGACATCAGCTACAACAACATCCATGACTAAACATTTAGCTGGAATTTGGGCTAAATTAACACAGAGGTCTTTAATCAATCCTAGACACTTAACTCTGTTTGAGTCAAAAGAGTACATGTCTTTGTAGGGTCTGGTAATTTCAAGACCCAGGCTCTCCATTACAGCTTTTGGCATTAAGTTATGGGAAGCACCTGAATCATGCATAGCATTATGCAGAATTTTGTCATGAATGTTTAAGCTTACATAAAAGGGAGGGACAGGACCTTCTTGGAACTTTCCTTCAATCTTTGGACCAAAAATAAGCTCTGGTTGGTCATCATTAAGATTGAGAGTATCTTCGTTATCTTCTAAGTTCAAAGCCTTCAAAATTTTGGATATGTATACATGTTGGGCAGCTAACTCAGTCAAAGGAACAGAGATTTTGATCTTTGAGATTTCCTGTTCTAGGCTGAAAAAGTTTTGATTCTTCAAAGCATTGACTTCAGCCTTGTTTACTGCCACTTTATCAGCAATAATAGCTTGCTGATTTGGTTTATCTAGAGTTGAAACAGTTGTCTTTCCAGGAGTACTAACTGAGGTGCTAGTACTATTAATGTTTGCACTTTGTTTTTCAATATTTTGAGTGTCTTTCTCTTTACCATTACCAGAATTAACAGCCACTGTTTTGTCCTTTTGTTTGATTGTTTTAGACTTGGTTGCAGTGCTGTTTTGAGAAGGTTTGTCAGAGGTTTTATTGTTGGGGGTTTGTTGATTAGATTTACTTCTGAGTTCATATTCCCTTAAAGGTTCTATGACAGCATTCTCCATGTTTTGACAGTCATTCTGATTATCATCTCTTCTGTCATCATAAGGCGTATACAGACCTTGTTTATTATCATAATGAACCTCAAAGTCATCATCATCTACCCCAAATAAGTTTATATCATCTTCCTCTGTTATCTGATCTGTTTGTTCAACCTCACTTAAAAAGTTCTGATGAAAGGGAGGAATGATCTGCTGATCATCTTCCCTGGGTCTGTTAGGAGGCTGATTTCTTCTAAGATTCTGATTTTGGTTTTGATTTCTGTTTTGAGGAGCATTTTGATTTAGACCTGCTTGTGCTCTCTCTAGAATGCTCATTTTCTTCATCATTTCTTCCATCATTCTTTCCATCTTTGAGCTTGAAGTAGAAGGGGTGGTTTCCTCCCTAAAAGATACTCTCTTTTCAACTTTCATCCTCGCTCTTTTCTCCATAAGGTTCACCTCCTCAGAAAGAGCACCTCTTTGCATATCTTCAAGGGTTGCAAAGACTCTTTCTCTGAGAGAATATGTCATGTCTGGATCAAACCCTTCAGGAAATTTGTTCATAGCTGAACCCTGAGGGGGTTTCAGTTCAGGGGAAAGTGCATTATACACGCTGTTGAATGTAGTACAATAAGCTTGTACACTTTCCCCAGGGTTCCTATGGAGATTGTTATAGTCAGCCAGGATTTGGAGAGGGTTTTTCCTTACTTCCCATTTGTTTAAAAATGTTTGATGGAAGGCTTGAAGGTCGTTAATACTGTGGGGGGTTAAACCTTTAAACCATTTTCTCACATCTCCCCCCAAACTTTGAGCAAACAATCTGATTTTGACAGATTCATTATCGATTTCATTTCTGTCAAAGTAGTCATTCATCTTGTCCACATGTTGAGATGCTGTTATGGTATTATTAGCATCATATAATGGAATTTTGGACTGATAGTCCTATGGAAGATTGACTAATGGTACAGGAAGGACTAAGGGAGCATACCATGCTGCCATGATATGTGGTGGGGGTGGGTTTACAAGTGGAGGTGTGGTTTGAAGTGGAGTGGTTTGAACGGTGGATGAAAGATGAACAGAAGTGGAAGGAACAGCAGTAGCTCTCTAAGCTGATCTCGGATGAGAGACACCTAGATTATGTAGGAAATGTAAATCCGAAGGTGTTGATTCTCTATTCTCAAAAGTTTCACTGGTTTCGGGAGATGAAAGGGTAGGCTCAGAATCTAACTGATCTAAATCACCAAATGACCTAGTTCTGAATGGGTTTAATAAGTCAATTTGTGATTCATGAAGAGCTGAAAGGTTTTCAGGGACTGAATTGGCTCTTAGGGGTGGTCTGAAGATAGTTGAGGATTGTATCCTAGGATACTTCTTGAGAATTCTTTCTGGGTTGTCAACTATTTCAGGAGGATCTGGGTCGGGATGGGCTCTAGTATGAATCTTTTTAGGAGCCACAATGTTTATGTGAATAGACCCAATCTAAACAAGAAAAGTTCAACCAGATATGACAATCTTTAGACGGTTAACTAATCTGCTTTCTTAATTCGTATCCTGCAATCTTATAACTGAGTTTGAAGGATTTAATAATGATAAGGGTTCTTCCCAGTGGAGTCTTAAGGTCTGTTCAGGATGGTGGAGTCGCCAGGTGGAAGGTTCAGAGTGTTTTCAAAGGAATGCACTGTCCACCACAGTGTTTGTGAAACATTCTTTTTCAAGGATATCTCAAAACACAACAAACTCTAACCAGAGATTGACTGGGAGGGCATTCACCAGATATGTCACCCCTAAAAGAGGATGAGATCCAGAGGCTACCTGGCCCTTTCCAGACTCTGTCTAAGAGTATAAGGTAAAACACATCAAAGACGTTTACAAGATATCAAAACTAGTGTTTTACTACCAATCTGAAATGTTTTTGGTATTTTCTGAATTGTTTATATTGTGGTTTAAAAGAATGTCCTAACTTTGCCTCAAAACTTAGCTACGGTTATGAAACAAAGACAGTCTATCCTTATGGCTAAGCTAGCTGATTTTCCAAGGTTAGATAAAAACTTAAAAGAACCCTAGGATTGACCTAGTTTGTCACTGATTCAAACAAGATTCATCACAATTACCATTTCTTGGTAGTGCTTGGAAAGGCTGCTTTTTACTCTCAAGGTGTTATATGAAAATAAAGGGGAAAAAGATGAAAGCTCAAGTCATGTCCCCAGTGGAGTCGCCAGAAATGTTAGGTCTCTGTAATAAGCAAGATTGGCAAAGTCCGATCATAGAGTTAACATCATTTCAACCAACTTTGGGATTCTAGGATCTAGCCCTCCTGAATCCGGAGAGGGATCTCTCCAATATGTACAAAGATGGATATTGTCTTTGAAGTTTAGGATGATGATATTAGGCTAGTTATGAAGGCCAAGGGTTTGTTTGGTTTTCTTGGATGGTTGAACATAGTTGTTGTCTGAGGCGGAAAGATCTATATGCAAATAGGTTCAAAGGTGAGAAGTTGCAAGTAAATAAAATAAGCTTTGATTCTAAAGAAAGATGATGGCAAGTTTTCAATCCATTGGGCTATGGAGTCATAAGGGAATTTAATTGAAACATCCAGGTTCAAGAGTAATCTATGGGGCAAGTCATCTAGGCCTAAGGATCTCTTTGAAGTTTGATTTATGGAATGGGGTGATACAATAAGAAAGAGAATTAACAGATGCAGAACAAAGAGCAGCCCAGGATCTGGTAAGTACTTTGAAACTAGCCATCCTTTGACCAGGCACTTAAGAAAAACATAGAAGCAAACTAGGATCTGGTAAGTACTTTGAAACTATCCAGCCTTTGATATACTTCTTATAAGCAGTTAAAACTAAGGGAAACTTGAAGGCAACCTTTGGAGCTAGAAACTAGCGGGCGGAGCTCACCTTTCTCCTCATCTTAGTTCTCCTTTACTTAGTTACTTCCAAGACAATCACCAAGATAACACAGAATGGCCCAAGATCTGATAAGTACTTTGAAACTAGTCAGCTTTTGACACATCCTAAGGGAAACGGACAAATAGTTGAGCAAACAAGAAAGGGACTCAGGGCTAACCTTTGATTTCCTCAATTCATTCCTTACACAACATATATGAAAGTAACATTTAAAAATAACATTCAGCAGTGACGAAAAGATGAGCGAACGCCAGCATCTCTGTGCTTAGACTGAATTAAATCATTTCTAAATAACACAATTAGAAGAAAACATTGGGATAAAGATTTTTCAGCCAGAGAAGGTCACTGATGTACAGCAAGCCCTAACACTGTTTAAACTGTTCTTTACAGTGGAAAATGAAACAAATTGAAAACAGAAATAAAATGACAAGTTACAGTGAGAATAACATCACCATCAGCATAGACTAGGATCCCATAAATTAGCTTGTATTGATTGCTTCAAACCGGTTACAATTTTCAAATCCAATGTTTTAATCCATCTCTTTTCACAATCTAACCTATCTGTTACAAGCAGAGCTCCAAGAGCCTATGAAACCACTATTTACAGTCAGGAGTTTTCCACTCAGAAACAGCGACAACGCTTCAGCAATTACATTGACAACCAGCTAATCCAACCCCTCACTCATCTTCTTCTGGAGTATTTATAGAAGGATGAGGAGGTGAGATACGATTTAAAAGATCTCGGAGCACGATCAATCCAAAGTGTCTTCCCGATCTCAACAGTTTGAATGATGAATTCTACGGTGTTATATTGTGTTAATGTGTTTATACTTAAATAGCTCGAAGGGAGCTTTTATTGACCTTTGAGGCTCTGCAACGTACGCATTGGGGTTACTCTTGCCAAACGATGGCGTTGAAATGCGAGGTGCGATGTGCTTCTTTGGTTGTTCGAGGCATAATATCTAATCTTGTTCAATAAATTCATCCTCTGATTGAGCTTCCTGAGGCAATAGGTGGCACTGTGGTGGTTGAGGAATCAATTCGCCTCAAAGTATGGCGGTGGAGGCGATCTGTCTGCCGAACACTTTTAGGTTTTTTTCTTTAATCCGTGTTCTGAGCCGGGGATTAGGCTTTTGATAACCGTCTTAGCCGTAATCCCCGCCAATCTTCACAAAATTGCTGCTCTGGTTCATTCTGTCTTCAAAACCGGATACTCTTTCTCTGCTTCTGATATTGATGGCATTTTCCGAGCTTTACAGGGACGTGAGGCAACCAGAGCTCATGAAACTTTGCAAATATCACTGTTCTTCTCCGTATGATCGATTCCCTGGACAAATCGGAAGGATTGGAGTCGTCACCCTCATCCTTTAGATTTCGTAGAATACGAAGAAAAACCTTTACAAACCTGCAAAAAACAAGAAAAATGAGGAAATCCTGCGTTATATGGATAGGCTGCATCGGAGGGCGTGCGGGAAAATGGAGAGATCGGGACCGTTGATCGCATCGAGATCAACGGTTGGGAGAAAATCAAACGGTCAACGAGGAGGAAGGTGGACTGTATAATGGAATCGGGGGAGAGAATGCAAACCGTCGATCTACATAGATCAACGGCGGGGATTGGGCTTTAGACGCGTCGGGGAAAATTTAACGGACAAGCGAATTGGTTAAAGGGCGAGCGGGAAAGGTGATCGGGGACCGTCGGATGGGAGGGCCCAGATCCGACGGCGGGGATGAATCCCGCTGCGGGGCCACAGGACGAGGTTTAACGCGCGGGAAAAAGACACGGAACGACGGTTTTGAGGGTGAGGTGGAGAACATGTGTCGGCCAGCGGGTGGGATCGCTGGCCGATGGCATAAAGCGCTAGGACGGCGGGCGGTGCGGCATGAAACGGGCGGAAACGAAAAAGCAGTAGCGGCAAGGGAGAAGTCCCTTCGGGTGACGGGATACACTCCGTGCGGGTCCCCATCCGAAGGACAGATCGACGACCGAGCTTTAATACGAATTTCTTTGGTGAAAAATTAAAATAAACCGTGTCGCATTTAATAAAGAGTTTTCGATGTTTTCGGGTGATAAATTATTTACCAACGGGTTAAGCGCACAGCGGTCTTAGCGGATGGTTCGTATTTGGGGTATATGAAGGAAGAAACGGAAAAGGGAGAAGCAGCACGAGGGCTAAAGCCCAACGCATAGAAAATGTATGTTTTTCTATGGTTTTTGAATGATTTTTGCAAAAGGAGAAAGGTTCCGATAGGTTAAAAAGTGGGCTTTAACCTTAGGAAATGAGATCAATGGAGGAATAAGGGACATAAAAGGGTTTGATGGGGTTTTTTGTGGATGAAAGGAGAGTTGAGGAAACGAAGGAAAGGTGAAAGGAGGGGAGAGGGAAAGGAGGAGGATGCAGCAATATTTGATCAGGATTTTCATGGATCATCGGGAACAGAGAGGAGGAAAGTATGTAGAATTACCAGTAGTTTGGGATTTCACCAACAGACTTCAAGTATCAACAATAATTTTTTAGGCTTGAATTTGTTTCTTGAAGGCTGCAAAGAAAATTTAGCCACCAGCTGATATAATTGAAAAATATAGGTGGCTAACACATATATTTTTACTTTTTAGAAGCAGATATGTTTAATCCTTCGAGTTTTTTTGCAGAATACAGATTTTTGGTGATAGGAATTATTTTGGTAATGAGTACAATTTATTACCTTTTCGGGCTCTTAAAAAATTACGAAAAAGCGAAACCCTAGAGTTATCTTTTAAGCCCTTTCCAGACTCTCTAAATATGAAAAGATTTCTGAGTACTTTACTATTTGAACTAGTTAAAGGAAATGAATAGTCGGCCTTTTAGTATAAGTTTATCCCTTTTCCGGACTGAGATGGACTATTTACGAAAAAGGTATACATTGACTAATCATGGTCAATAGAGTTCTCTCTTGTATTATTTTATCCTTTTTTCTGGCTTGAGAGACTAAATTTATGAAAAAGATCAACCATGGAGTTTTCTTTAGTTTTTCTTCTGACTCCCTAAAATTCAAAAAACCAAGTTTCTCCTATACTAGACTCGTTAAAATTTGACAGTAAAGGACCTATCGATTATAAACAGGAATGAACCACTCCTTCTTAGGGTTCAATTTTAATACTAATTTGGACTCATTCGAAGGATGAGCTTACACAACAAGCAAATGTTATCCTCCATAAGCTTGTCAAAAATAAAGAGGTACTTGCGAGAAATGGTGGGGGAAAAAGAGAGAAAATGAATCCAGTTGTCATAATTTGTTTTGAAAACTAGTATACCACTCTTTAACATGACACTTTTAGTTACACTCATACATGGGTTGGGAAAATAATTTTTTCTAAAAGTTAATCAAACCACATTGAAGGTATTCAACCAGTTTCTAGGTATTAGCTTTAGGTCAATTGTCACCAAACCATCTGCAGTGCCGTTATGTGTTCAAGAGAACAATTTAAATAAAACATTCATTGTAAACATTTTTATCCATTCAAATTGACCATCCTTGAGTCAGTCCTTGCAAATATTTCTTCAAAAATTGATCTAATGGTTTCGTGTTGTAGGATTTCCTATGACGGGTCACTTTCTATCGACGACAACTCATTATCTAGAAATTTCATCTAGAATCCTATCAGTACCTTGGGATTTTCATACCCTAATGGTAGGTTTCTCGCCTTTGAGACAGGTTGCATCATTGACCTTCAATCGAATGACTCTGTGAAGTGTTCGACTGGAAATAATTCATTCACACTTCGTGGATTGTACCGAGTACTTTGAGAGCCATTGTCATTATTGGTGGTTTCTCTCACACTTGTTAAGAGTTAACATCATTGACTGGTAATCAAGTGGTTTATACCATGTTCGACTTCAACACAATCAATTGCATGGATACAATCATACTAGCGTGGGAAGCAGAAATCAAGACACTGGATCTAGTTTCCACCATCCAGGCTGTGAGGAGTTTTATTATTCAAAATACAGTAGACTACTTATGACAGATGGCTACACCCATAATGTGTCTAATATTGATGTAATTTTAAAATAATTTCTATACCGGAACATGTAGTTAGTTTTGATCTAAGAATGGGAACTCCTACCTCAGCGATGATATACATACATACATACATACATACATACATACATACATACATACATACATACATACATACATACATATATATATATATATATATATATATATATATATATATATATATGTTTGCATTGAATGTTTTTACAGGTTTCAACCAGTATGTCCACAATCCAATAATCATAAAGATAAAGCACTTCACTCTTTGAAACCACCTCAGACTTCGCACTTTAGGGGAAATCTGTGACACGTTATTTTGTCACCATGACATTTAACTGTCTATATGGGTTCATCATCACATATATTATGCTTCCTTAGAAGTCAAAAACCTCAAATTTCCTAAAGAAAGTCTTGGAATTGGAGAAAATCTCATTTAAAACCCTAAAAGCCCAAATTCGAACTTTTCCTAGTCCTTATATGCACACCTGCAACTTTTTGCTCTATAATCAGTGTCACATTCCATACGTTCTACTCATTAAACCTGCGGACCCCTATAAAATGAAAAATAAAAGAAAAATTAATTTCTAGAAGCCCAGTTGGTCGAATATTCTCCCATCTGGAGGCTTCTAGAAGCGTAATCCGGTCAAGCTTCATCCCTTCATTCATGGAATTCTATCCCTTCATTAATGGAGTTTATCCCTTGGTATTTGGAGCTCAAATCCCTTCATAAAAGGAATTTATTCCCTTATTTATGGAACTGAATCCACTTATAATTTCCTATAAATTGAACTCATGTTTCAGTCTTAATGGTAGATGGTACTTACTTAGAACTTAATAGTTTTTGAAGAGAATTACTGAAGAAATCATACTCTCTATACTTGGCATCATTGGTATGAGAACGATCACATACTCATATCCATAGTTTCATGCTAGTTCAGAGAGGAGAAGGCTTGTCAAACTGAGAGAGAACAATTGTTCAGGACCCTAGAAGAACCTGTATAATATCAAGGTGGCAAGGTTGTAAGGTTACTTCTTATTATACAAGATAATACAAATGGATTCTATTTTCTCATTAAATTGTTCATGTATCTATTGAGTAATTTAATTCTTGGATTCCTTCATCACTGAGATAGATTAGTTTTTTCTCAATTATTATATCTTGCAGGTGCTTCTAATCCTTTTGTATGTCTTTGATTGCAGGTTTCACATGTTGAAGTGACCTCTGTTGGAGCGACTGGATAGAATATTTAAGCAAGCATTGGACTTTAGGTAGGGGCATGTCCTCATAATTTTTTATTTAATAATTTGGAATCACAAATTATCTAGAGAAAATGGTTTGAATTTGGATGTTTGTTTCTAGATATCCTTAGGATACTAGGGAGATCGTTCTTGTTCGCAAGAAGGATTAATCTGCATAACAGATCTATAGGAGAACAATCGAGTTGATCAACTGTGACAATTATACCTTCATGAGGGAATCATACAATACAAAATAATGAGGATGAAATAGCATCCATCTCATATATCCAGTTTCGCCCCAACAAAAGGTTATAATCTAAACTTGCATCGACTATCTCAACTTCGATATTGACAATTTTACCCCCAACACAGATGGGTAAAGTTGGAACAATACCATACCATCAAATGTAGTTAGAAGAGTGACTGGAGGGACAACTGAGGGAGATCCAATAGCCTTCCTACATGGAAGAGACATTACACACATGGAAGCGCCCTCATCAACAACTGTTTGAAAAATATTAAATCTCTGATATGTTGACCTAATATGGAAATCCATATGATGAGGAAGTAGCTTTTTAAAAGTCTACATGTCAAATGTGATCATCAGATAATTCTTTGGATTAACAGCCACAATGGCAGTGTCAATGCACTCCTTTATGCAGGACATGACTAGAGTACCTCTAACGCAGACATGGCACAAGGACTTTGAAGCAGATCTTCTACAATAGAGTAGTTCTGGGTAGCCTTGGCATTAGGATTTATCATCGTATGCTTTTTAGACCCTTTCGGCATCCAAGGTATAGGCTCAACTGCAGGGCTCTCTATATGGAGTGGCTCAACACTATTAGGAGCACCCTTAGCTTTCGAAGACTCAGCTTCACCATAATCATGAGATCTCATAGAGATATCTGTGTAAGCACTCATCATGTATATGTATGATATATTTTCCCCTTCCTGGCTACCCCTAGAGGGAGACCCTGTATTTTCATTCACGTCAGCAAGTATTTGTTTCCCTTGGGGAAAAGGGTTTGTCAGCACAACCTGGGAACTAGAAGAACCCTGTTGAGCTAACAAGCACTGCGCATCTTGAATTTTAGGGAAAAGGTGCGTCAAATGGTCTCCAGTTCACAACTTGCATGAAAAAATAACTTTCTTTTTATTATCTTTCTTACCCTCTCCAACATGATTGTTGGAATTGTTCGCAGTCCCCTTCCCATCCTTGTCCTTTTTCTTGTTATTCTGCCCCTTCTTCTTCCCATCGGATTGTTGATTTACTTTGGGGTTGGAAGTTTGAAAAACATTAATTGCCAATGGTTGAGAAGGATTTGACACTGAAGGCACAACTTGACTAGAAGGAGCAGATTGTATAGACAAATGCTGCAATTGATTTAGCACGTTAGCCGTACTACTATCGATCGAACCGATAAGTCCATCACCAGGAGGACCAAGTTTATTTTTGGCTAAATCTAGCTTGGAATGAGGAGCATCTGGAAAATTTTTATTAAGGACTCCAGACTGAGAATAAATCAGTTCTAGCTGCTGAGCCCTAAAAATAGGCTGTTCTTTAGAAAATACCCCTGAAAGGGATACATCCTTCAAAATTTCTAGCTGTAAAGATTTTTAAAACCACACAAGAAGGAATTCATTTGGGATTTGGGCTTTGATAAGCCACTTCCTTTTTTTCCATTCCTGAATATGATCAGAAATGTGAGTTTCCTTGTCCTGTTGAAAATTGGCCAAGAGGTCAGTCCTGGCATCATAACGGATAGGTAACTGAAAATGGTTTAATAACATGGTAGCCAACTCTCCAAAAGTAGTAAAACTGCCCCCAGTTAGCTTGATGTACCATTTGGTCACGTTTCCAGTTAAGTTTTGTTGAAATAATCTCAACCTAATCAAATCGTTGATAAGGGAGTTTGACGAACACCATAAATGGAAAGTGGTGACATGATCCACCAGATCCTCACCAGTCTTCCCTTCAAACTTTGGAATGTTTGAGGGGAGTTTGGTGGGGATTGGAGGCCAAGCCAGACTATATAGAATGGGATCATTAGTCAATTTCAATATATCTTGCAAGTTTAACGTTGCCAGAAATGGTAAGCGTGGAGGAGCTTAGGAATTCCATCTCCTATAGGAAGGATTCCCCACATTATGAGAATAATAACCTAGATTTGTTGAGGCACCAATTTTCCAGATGTTATTCGTATAAAATGCCAGGCCATAAGAAAATTATTGTGACCCAACATTCAGAGAAAGACCCCCTCCCAGCATAGAGTTACTATACACAGGAACATTCCCTCCAACTGAGGAATTGAATAAAGAAGAAACCCCTTGGTAAGGGTTCCAAGAATTTGCAAATGGAGAAAAAGCCTGAGAAATACCCCATGAAGGGAAAGGAACATTCCATTGCTGACGAGTGAAAAACTGACTCCCTGCTCCCAATGTTGTAAAAGCAGGGTTCCATCTTAAAAAGACATTAGAGATTTGGCCTTCGGAAAAAGGATTGAAACCTTGATTCTAGGAGGTGAAAAGCATGGATCCTAAGGATGGGTTTGAATGAGGGATATTCCCACTTTCAAAGGGAAACCCTTGAAATGAAGCTGATCCACTAGCCATAGAAGGTATAGGTGTAGAGATAGCTGAAACAACGGAAAAAAGAGAAAGAAGGAATTCCACTAGTGGGAATTCCATAAGAAAAGGGACCAGATTGAGAAGCATGTGGCTGGGTTTTTCCACTCAAAGATGGAATAGAAGCATAGCCAAGAACATCAACACTAGAAGTGATTGTCAATATGGCAATAGTTCCTCCTCCCTCAAATGAAAGAGGAGTATGAACACTTGCAGTGCTCATAGCTGAAACTATGTTCCTAGTCGTGGCCATCGAAAGAAAGGGATATGACAGAAAAGAACTAGACGATCTCTGAGACTAAGGCCTGATGTACAAAAGGAAATTAGGAAAGCTAGCAGGAAGAGGAGACGAAAGAGACTCAGGAGGCTGAGGAAATTTCTCTACTTCAACTTCTTCTGTTGGAAACAAAACTCTCAAGATGAGTGGAGCACTCCTCTCTAAACTGACCCTAACACCGAGACCACCCACAAAAACAACAAGCCTAGATAGAGGATCACTCTCCACTGCATTCAGATGGAGGATCACTCTCCGCTATTGATCAAATATAAAACATGAATTAAAGTGGAAGCGATGGGTGCAATTCTAGTAGGTTGGATTCCTGAAATGTGAGGCTGTGATCCACTCACAGCTGGCTGAGCTGGTATCGTGGGATTAATAAAAAGCAACATACAAATAGTAGAAGACAATGAAAATGATCTAGTTGTACTAATAATCGGTGCAGATGAAGCCACATAGATAGTGGACCAGACTGAGATAGATGTAACAATCATCAACGTTATGGAAGTCGAGGGTGATGCCCCTAATACGGTGATAGACAAGCTTCCAGAGGGAGTTGATCTACTTGACTGTGTCGGGTTTTGATACATTGATGCAGCACCAGAAATGATCTAACCTAAAGTATGATAACCGGATGGGAGAGATATCGGATATGAGGAAGGTTGGTTCAAGACATGAGGAAAATTCCTCCAGAAAGAGTTGATAATCCCCTATAGAAACATGAATATCTTCACTACTGATGGGATTCAAAGAATCCATGTCATATGAAGTCATGGTATCTTCGAAAAGACAATGAGCAGTGGCAAGTAAAGAAGTGGAAAGTAAATATGGTTCCGAAGTAAGAGGAGGAAATTATTCCTCGTTCCCAAAACCAACCCAAGCGACCAAATGTTTCCAATTGATATCAAAAGGATCCTCAAGAGGAGATCAAGTAGCAAGGGGTAAGATACTCAGAATAAGACCACGCCCGTAATCAAAAGTCCTAGTAGGCTAAGGTGCCCCTGAAGAAACTTCAGGAGAAGGATCTCCACTAAGATTTGATGAAGGGGATGACGAAATTGGTGGTTCCGCCATCATGACCTTGTCTGAAACAAGGAGAGAAACAAGATGACCAATTCAAGGCTTCAAGACCAAACAATAAGGAATTACTTAAAAACAAGCCAAGAAAATGTCTTTAATGGGCATGTGATCGTATGCAATTGATTTTATGGCATTGGAACAAAACTCTTCCTTTTCATATTTTAAGAGTCAAGAAATAGGAAAAATATGACTCTGATCACTTTCAGGTTGAACAAGTGCAAAAGGAAAAGTTCTCGCTGATTTTTCAATTTTAGAGAGTCACAAAAAGACCAAAATGATTACTCAGGAAATCTAAGCAAGAGGGTGTACCAAGTTTCTGTGAACTAAAATATACACCTTGGTGATCAAATGAAAAAGAAATGACCAAGGACTTAACGTATGTGCAGGAAGTCTCCATGAATGTTTTGTTCGGTGTATCACGGTTACAGGGCGGAAAATTCAGCTTCTTACGGATAAAGGATTGCAACCTATGAGGGTCTCCCTTTATATACTTGATGGTACGGGGAGCACAATTCCGTGCTAGCGCTGTATAATGCCAGATGGAGAATGATAGCTGCTATGTTTAATGATGCTGGAACATGTCACTAGCGTAGACCTCTAAATGTATGCATTAGGTTTCAATGCTTCCTTTGGTTGATTCGATTTATTTTAAGGTTGATCTTGAATTAATGTTGAAATTTCAAGGCCTTATGAAATTTAATCTCGTATCCTTAATGCACAAATATATGCAAAATAAAATCATTCCAATTCGATGAATGCTAGCTAAGAGAGGGATAGTAGTTCATAACGAAGCAGAAATCAATCAAATACAAGAAGAATTTTTCCTTAATGCATCTAAGAAAACTAAAGTAGAAAAAAAAAGCCTCTTTCCTTATTCACTAAAAGCACCTAGTGCAAAAGAAAAATTTTCATTTTCAAACTATGAGAAAGAATGCAAATTTTGTCATTGTAGATGAATGAGAAGCAAAATGCACTAGTACAATAAATGAAAAAATAGAGACTAGTTTTGAGAAATTCGAATGAAAAGATCTAAAGAAAAGAGATCAATCCAACACAAACATAAAACACACTCAAAACAAGATGCACTCTTCCAAGAAAACAGGGCTTTCAAAAAGGTTGAGTGAGCAATGTGATCTATGCTCAAGGTGACAAATGGAGAGCTAAAATAAATCTAAGATGATAATCCAACAATCCAATGACATGAGGAACCAAAAGAAAATCTAAAACAGTCAGTCAACAAAATGAAAATATAACAACCAAACTAAAACTCAACACAAAAGGTTAAGTGAGGAGGTAGCCGGACAAGCGGCGGAAGGAACTTAGAAACCCTAGGGTGAAAAGCTCCACTCATCAGATAAGGGGCAAACATCTGAGAAGAACAAGACAAGAGAGTCAAAGCAATTCTAGTAAACCAATTGAAAGATGAAAATCCCACCCAGAGGCAAGAGAAACTAAGAAAATTAGGAAAAAGTATAAAATTTTAGCCTACAGGATTCGACGCGTCTGTGAGGTTATAATTAGTGCCAAACAGAGGATGGCATGCCTATGAAAAAGGCAACAAGCACCAATCAGTGTGACTTTTCAAGAAATAGTAGCGCCGAGCTTGAAAAATATGGAAAAAATAAAAACCACTGAGCAGAAGTCAAAATTGACACTCTAAGACTGAATGTGATGGCTAAAAATAGTCAGAAAAGTATAACAAATCAGAAAAACAATGAAACAACCAAAGTCAATTAAATAAGAAAAACACTAGACAAACAACAAGAGATGACAAACACACTGATCCCCAGTGGATTCGCCAACTTGTTGTGCAGGTAAATCCCCTCTGCGGACAGAGGTGATCCCTCTAGCCTTGGAGTGGGTCTAGCAACAAGGGAAAAAGCTAGACTTTTAGACTCATAGCTTATAAATGAAAACGAGTTAGGATAGATGGCATACCTTGGTCTAATGCTTTTTTTATCATTTTTAGCGGTGATCCGCTGATCTTTTTCTCCACACGTCGTGGTCTTTTAGTGGTAGTTTTTGTGTACCTACACAAGGATAAAGTGAACGGTGACAGCATACGAAAACATATTTTCATTCCCAGCCATTTGATTGGTCAAGGAGAATAATTTTTTTTGCATATTATCTAACACAAAATTGGAACAAAAAAACCAGTCTTGCAATAATGATAGAGAAAATAAGTTTACAACTTTGAAGCCTTAACGTTGCATCCTCCTTCAATGGGTTCAGTCAAACGCGTCTCAAGCATTCGTCTAGAATCAGACTTGGTGAGGAAATATGCCTAAACTCTCTCTCGACAATGGATTCTTCTTTGCCTTATTCTTCACACCCACTATAGTAAGGATTGTTTAGCTAGTTGAAACTACGTGAGAAGGATGTATTTATAGGAGAGGAGTAGGTGGTTTGGGATCCCTCATAAGGTGGAAGGAATGCCTTATCCTTTGGGGAGTCACTCAATTATAGGAAACAAGAAGAAAAAGGAAGGACTTCGACGTTATTTAGTTGAACAAACCATGATGACTCCTCTCACGAAGTGGTTGGACATGGAAACTTAGTTTATATTTTTTAAAAAAATTCCCAAAATAGCTCGGCGTGGGTAGTCTACTGAGACAGAACTCCAATGGGCAGAAGGCCCAGTGTTAATTTATCTATGGGTATGAGGCCATAAGTGCCTACCAGTGCTAACCCAATTTCATGTTTTTTTGAGAGGTTGCTTCAGGAATGATCAATAGAGGAAATTTTGTTCACATGCCAAGGGATGCAATGAAACTTTTTCCAAGGTATGAAAATACACAATAGTCACTTAAATAGTCCTGCAATGTGCGGGATGGGGATTGTAGGGACTGTGGAAAAATAATGTGTAACAGTCGCCCACCTGGAACTTGTGTGGCACTCGATGGTGATCATGAAATTAGTTGTACTTAGCATTGGCTTTGTCTAATATTTCATGGCTCTGCTGGAGGATGTGCTAAATGAACTAAATGAGGTTGTTAGCCTGGCCATCTTCAGACTGGAGACAAGCCAAATATTATGTAGTAGCTTCAAATGGTATGGCCACATCAATGGAACATAATGGGCTAGAATCCCAGCCCCACCTGAAAGGTATTGTGGCTATTTGAGCTATGGAGAGCTCTGTTGTAGCTATGATGGACATAGGGGAGGATTTCATCCCATGTGTGTGGATTCTCTGGTTTGTAAATGAAAAAAAAGTGTATGGTTATCCTATTGACAACCCTTGTTTTACCATAAATTTGGGGGGTGGAAGGTCATGGAATTAGTGAGCTTGTTCTCCAGCATTGGCTATAGGCTTGACCAAAATTTACTTAGGAACTTGTTTTCTCGATCTGAGATAATGGACTGAGGGATTCCAAAATGGACCCACACTCGTTCAAAGAAGAGCTTAGCAGTGGCTTCTAATGTGATACTCTTATTGCAGGCTGCCAAAATGGCCATCTTAGAGAATTTTTCGATGACCATGAACAATGAAGTCATTTCCATGCTTAGTAGAAGGAATGCCTGACATGTAATCCATGGAGATGGATTCCCAAGGCCACCTAGGAGTAGGAAGAGGAGTATATAGGCCTTGATTCTTGATTTTCAATTTGGGAATGGAATAAGCAATGCAGGATATAATGTACTTCCCAACATCTTTTCGAAGGTTCAAACAATAAAAATACTTCTACAATATTTCCACTATTTTCTCTACTCTGAAATGTCTAGCAACCTGATTATCATGTGCCTCCCAAATCATCTCGGTGTGCTCTCTTGTAGGAACATAAAGGTGTTATAGGTGGCATAATAATGCACCCTAGGGGTGAAAATATTGGACTTTCTTTCCTTCCAGGAGCATGTGGTATGTGTTTCTGAATTATGGACCGCTCTTATAAATATATAGACACCCCAAAGTCTCCTCTCCACAAGAGTCAAGCACAGTGGTTAGTGCCATAACTAATGGTCGGTTGAGACATTATGAAACATTATTGGTGCTTCCATTCTTCTACTTGGTGTTAGAATGTAATTATTGCAGATATGTGGACCATTTCTCATGGAAATCATTTTGCAAATTCCCTTGGGTCTATATGAACTACACGGGTCGGTAGTCTGTGTATGTTTGTTTCCTTCCCCGGAATGTAATTCTTAAATTTTTAGAAAGCCTACATAATAAAACAGATCTCTTTATGATAATTGGGATACTTTTAGACTATATCTAAAAGTGTCTCACTGTGATATTCCAGTAGATGCCTCTGCTTTGTAATAAATGCACCAATAGCATAGTCAGAGGCATCTCTCTCAATTTAAAATGGTTGTTGTAGGTTTGGTAATGTGAGCACTCGTGCAGAGTAGAGGCGATGTTTCAACTCGACAAACACTTCCTCTTGGATTTAAAATGAAAATAATGTTGCTTTCACTTAGCCCTTGTTGACTTGAATGAAATGCAAAGTGATAGGAGGTAATCCCAACATGAACATACGATAGAAATTGGGAAGAGCCAAAAAGTTGCAGAGCTTTGTTAGAGTGGGTGGCGCTAGTCAATCCCAAATAACTTTTATATTGGTTGGGTCCACATGCACACTCCAATTATCAATGATGTACCACATATATTGAACCTGGGTCATACCAAAAGTGCATTTCTCCATATTGGCACACAATTTATGTTGACGAATGGTTTGGACGACTTGTCAGATATCGTGTATTTTCTCTTCCTAGCTTCGAATGAATAATGGGATTTCATCTATGTTCACTAGCACAAACGAGTTGGTGAAGGGCCACAACATGTTTTACATCATCCACATGAAGGTTTTAAGGGCATTCTTCAACCCAAAAGGCATGTCCAACCATTCGAAAAGGCCCTCCTTGGATTTGAAGGTTATTTTCCACACATCAAAGGGTTCCATTAGTACCTGGTGATAACTAGAACTCAAGTCAATCGTGTTGAAATATTTGGCCCCCTTGATTTTGTCTAGAAGGTCATCAATATGTGGTAATGGATACCTATTGAAGAAAATGATCTTATTCAACACCTTATAGTCAATACAAAGTCTCCATGTGTCATTTTTCTTCTATACCAACACGATTTGACTCGCACATGGTGATGAAATTGGTCTGATGCTCCCTTCTGCAACAACTCCTAAATCTACCTCTTAATTTATTTGTTCTTGAGAACAGAGTGTTGGTAGATCAGTCCATTGAGTAGTAGTGAGCCTAGGGTTAGATCGATGGAGGGATTGACTTCGCAGTGCAGGGGTACCCTTGTGGGTGAGGTGAATATGTCCATATACTCTGCAATGACATTTTCAATATGTTGTTTTCATTTGGAGGAGCCTTGTTCGAGGGTTGTGGAGGTGACCATAGTATTCTTCTTGGCCTAAGGGAAATCATAAGGAAAAAGGAAATTCTTGGTCTAGGAAATGATCTTATTTCATTGCTTCATAGATGGAAGTAGGTGATGTTACCTCTATTATCTTGTATAACTTATTTCCCAAATAAATAATAATAGTTTGAGGCCTAGAATCATACATACGATGATGCTTCCACAACTATGGTTGGCCTAATAATACATCACAAAATTCAATAGGAGCAACATCACACCATACCTCATTTTTGAAGGGCTTGATTTTTTAGTGAAGTTAGCATTGTTGACTAATGTGAAGATCTATTCCTTGGTGAATCCAACCGATGCTTTACGAATGTGGGTTTGGTGTGGTCGGTAGGCCCAACCTCTTCATGACTTCTGTTGAAATGAGATTATTATGGTTTCCTTTATCAAAAATGAACTGCAGTGGAGAACTGTCCTCCCACATTTGTGAGTGGATGAGTCATTCGCCTTCCTGGATCTTCAGGCTCAATATTATGGATATTAGTGGTGGAAACGGTGGCACTGAGCTCCACATCAATAATATACTTCCATTTTTCATTCCCCTTGTTGGTTTATGATTTAGAGTCAGAACATGCATCTGATTCGGAAGCCTTCATCTCATCCAACAATGATTGCTTGGCTCGCCACTCACTTGTGTTGTGAGTGTTGGGAATTTGGAGGGCTAGAGATTAATTCAAATTATCTTCTTGATAATTACTTGTCTGCTTACTTGAGTTAATTATGTCTTCTCTTCATTAGCTTATTTTTTCTTTTCATCAAGTCCATTACCAAAATACAAAAGACAAAAATTAGGGTCCTCAAGGTAGGGAAAAACCTCTCCCTCTTGGAGAGGAAAATCCAAAAGGAATTATTCTTATAGATCTTTAAATGACAAGTTCCATGACCAAGACTCAGACCCTTGACCTATGAATGCCTCCAATACCCTGTCGCTGCTTCTTTATCTGCCTCCAATGCTTATTGTTCATTTCTGCCCTGACTTGCACTGATCTAACTTTATCTTCCTTGGTGATCAAAACATTTCTTCTTCCTTATTAATCTATAATATATATTACTGTCCTTTTGAATACTGAAGATAGGAAGGTAAATGCCTGATTTACCTTCATTCTAACCTCATATTTGACCGCACTTCTGTTTCTTTAGGATGCATAAAAAAAACAGATCTATTTCCACTGCTTTAGTTCATATTCAACCTAGACTTAGTCGTCAATTTTGTGTCCTTAAGTCCACACTTCAGTTCTATTGTTATTAACTTAGAAAAGTCCTCATCATTTCCTTGTTGATCTGCATTTATTGTGATAGCATGTTACCCAAGATAGATCCGCATCCATTACCTCTTAACTTGCATATATATGCAAAATTATTGTGATACACCATCCTTAATATATAGATGTGATATACCCGCATTGAAACCCTGTTCAAATCCTCAGAAATCCACATTTTATACTCTATAAAAACCTCAGGAAATCTTCATTGTTTCAGAGCACTTCGTTGTTTTCTCTTGGTGCTAAATGAGCTATAGGATAGGATATATATATGAAATAGTTCCTTCTTTTTAGACTGACCATACATCAAGATTGTAGGCTGACATTTCCACTGTATATAGGTTGACTTCATCACTTTATTTCTAGTGTTGAGTGAGGGCTGTTTCAAGCCATTCTTCAACAAGGTTTATGACTAGGTCTTGGAGTATTTAATGATGACTAAGATCTCCATGTACATGACACTAATTACACTTATAAAAAGAAGAAAAAACCCTAAATAAACATCAAGAAGAAGTATATTAACCTATAATAAAATTCTTTTCGATGAAACACATGAATCAGGTACAACAATAAATTTTATTATCTTTGTCTTCCTTTTTACATAAATTCATAATTACATAGTCAATATGAAGATCGATCCTAGTTACACTTTTCAACACTCCCTCTTAACTAGGGAGGTATTCATACATGTACATGGTCACTTTCAAAATGAAGAATCTCATAATAATAATCGAATTAGTAATTACATCTATATAGCATCATATCAACCAACATTGTCCTAGTGCAAGGCATTGACTAATAGCCCCATCTCTCAACAAGACAATGGGCTACAATTTTTATGGGAAATGTTACCCTAAGGTCTTGGGTTGATAAACCTTCACAGATAAGGGGCATGTCATCACAAGAAGGACTCAATTAACCAACTTCTATGCTCTAAACTAGAAACTAAGGGTTACAAACCTTACCCGTTTATCCTTCTGTTGTAGTAGATCCCTCGGGGTTCAAACCCCCTTCAACACCTTGTGCTCCAGAACCTACAAACAAGCAAAGAAAAAACACAAAAACCTAGTTGTACATCATATATAAGTTCTATATGTTAGAGAAAAACATGCATAATCTCATAAAAATAACAATAAATGAAATATTTAGGATCATTAAGCATGTATAAGAGATAAATGACATGTGAACATCAAGAACAAGATGGCACTTCTTTTATTAATAACATGTACAGTAAAAAAATGTGGAGAGATCACCTGAAATCTACCACGGCCTCGAGCATATCATCCTCTAGATCCGTCCATCCCTAGCCTCGCAAAAATTCTTCCAAGAATAGTGTACAATGGATGTCACATAGGATGAGTGAACATCTCAAGGAAACAAGGGTTTCCTAAAAATCTAGGAAGTGTAGGAGGAACAGGGGAAATATGAGACTTGGATAGGGCTATAACATAGTATAATATCTATAATTCTCTCTCTTCCTCCCTTAGGCCATTCCCTTGAGGGGTTTTTATACTCTCTCAAATTAGTTTTTTTTTTTTTTTTTTTCAGTTGGGGAACAGTTAGGCCACGGGATGGGGTAGTTAGGTTACAGGAACAACCTTAAACCCTACCTCAAAAGTAGGGAAATTATATATTTTTTAATATTTTGAATAGCATACGTGGTTCTCTATGTATGGACTCGCGTGTATACGTAGAAAATTCCGGGCAGATTTTCATATGGGTTTTGAGAAACTGTCTTTTGAGAAAACATGACCAAGTTTGAATGGAAGGGTTACCCAAGGCCAATGCATAATTCGTCAAGTATATGATGGTGATAAATAATGTTATAACAACAATGTTGGTCAGACACATGACTTATAGAAACCATATTCATTATCTCTTCAAGTTAAATACTCCACCCATGGGTTCCCAAAGTATGTCCTTCTTGAAATATTCTTCTCTTGGGTAGGTATCCCTCAAAGAATATCGCTCCCCAGCTACTATTACCTTGAATACCCCAACACATTCTCAAAGAGTATCAAATCCCATATGATTACCCAATCCTCCATTCTTTCTTGCCAAGTGAAGACTAGAATGATGTGTCTATCTCTCCCTCTCAGCCAGGGAGGACCTATTCCACAAGCGAATGTACTCATTCCTGTATAAGGAATGTACCTAAGCTCATTCTTAAGAATTATCTAGTTTCTTCCAAGTAAGAAAATGATCACCAAGCTCCCTCTCAATCAGGGACCTGCAAAAACAATGGTGAGGCACCCAGTAGCACTTAAAGAATTCCTCCCCTCGATGTCATGGATTTTGATATTGAGGAATCTTCAACTTTAGCTCCATAGGGCATAGATCATCCATCACTTTCATTCACGAGTCATGTCATATACAACAAAGTGATTCATATTTATTTCTTATCTAGTTCACATTTTAAGCCATGCTGCTTTCTTTCAAATCTTCTCTGAGGATCTTACATCCTTTCAAATGATTATAATCCCTGCATAAATTCATCCAAAAGAACATATATGTATTAACTTTTTAAAACAAAAGTTACCTTAGTGATGATATTTTTACCATGACATCTTCATGTAGGCATCAATATCCTCTATTCGTATTCACACATCTCCTCATGATATGTCCTATCAAGGGTCTTCTTCTTTATGAGACTTCTATCAGAGTCTACATATCCTCCAGGAGATGAGCCAGGCACATCTTCTAGGCTTCCAGATGATAATTTCCTCTTGACATGGTTGCACTTCATGATCTCTTCCCTTCTACACATTTTCATTTCCAGGAACTTACAATTTTGAGTTCCTTTTTCATATACAACAACCTCATATTCCATATGAGGATATATTATTTTGATTTCATATGTCAGTGAACTGTGAGAGATCCTCCTCCATAGGTCGTACTTATAAATATAGAATTCCATTGCATGCAACCATATGACATGACTTCACAACATTCAATTTCAACATACACACACACACACACACACACACACACACACATATATATATATATATATATATATATATATATATATATATATATATATATATACCTCATACCTTTTACCTTGAGTCATCCTATAGTAGTTTTACTAGAATGAAGAGCCTCATTCCCTTGACCTGGTCCATCCATATGTCATCACATCTCAGAATTTTGTAGCGTATAATTCTTGATGAAACCATTATTCTTTCTTTCTAATCAATTAATTCATAGATAAATCCATTAGAAAATGTTAGTACCAGTTTCCATGATGACCATTGATCTTGATGAATGCCTTCCATCAGTATTTTTATTAGTGAGGTTTTCCTAGAGTTGTTTTACCAAGAGCTCCTTCCATGCTTATATTATGATATAAATATACATTGCTTCCTATCATACTATTTTACATCTAACATAAATCACTTAAAGAGGAAGATTATCTCAATCATAATAGAGATCTTTCACTTCTTCTTTCTTGGATTTCTTTGCATCAGGTTCTTCCCTCATATCTGACACATGGGCTTCTTCCCTTTTTCTCTTGTCCTTCTCATATTTAGGAAAATATATTTTATAATTCCCAAGTTCATTAAATTCAAGGCATCATACTTTGTCCATATTTCTTCTTTTATTACAAGGACCAAATTTACCGAATCTTCCTTTCCTCCTCAATATTACTGCAAAGGCTTGATTCCCTTCACTTGATCATGTATCGGCTTTGGCTTTCAATCTTGTTTCCTCTCTTTTACATAGAGACCATAAATCATGGAATGGTGTGGCTTCTTTCTTCCCGTATAAACTTGAATTCAAGTTTTCCCATTCTTCTGGTAGAGCATTTAACACCACTGTAGTCATATCAGTGTCAGAAGTTACTTCTCCCATGTATTGTAGTTGATCTATTATTTCAGAAATTCTCATAAAGTATGAAGTGATTCCTTCTTCTCTTGAAAATTTCATTTTGTATAGTTCTTGTCTCAGAGAGATTGCTTCTCCTGCAGTACTCATAGAAAATGGCTCCAACAGTTTCTCATATATTTCTCTAGTAGACTTTAGTTTTGAGACATAGGGAATGAGTGAGTCCTTAATGGATTCTATGAGAATCCTCTGGGCTCTGATTTCCCCCTTCATGTACTTGGCATGAGTAGGAGCATCTTGTTTTGAGGGTTGAATTGTAGATCCTTGAATAACTTCATCTTCAATTACATTCAGATCTGTCCTCTTCTTCCAAGCACTAAAGGTTGATGACCCAACCAATTTGTTGCTTTATTTACAATAAGTCATCTATATATATTTAAGGTCATAGATACTTACTTCCTTGAGTAGAGTGTGATGCAGCTTCCTTGATGATGATGAATATGAATTCAGGAGCTTCTAAAATTGGAAACTCCACTATAGGTGTTCTTCAATCCTTGATGATAAAGGATATCATCAAAAGATGATGTCTCTTCCAACAATGTTTTGAATATAAATATTTGATGGAAAATATTATTTTATTGATGAGATGATAATTTGAATGAGATGAAGATCTTTCTTG
The DNA here is from genome assembly GCA_034641835.2 of Pinus albicaulis. Taxonomy (NCBI): domain Eukaryota; kingdom Viridiplantae; phylum Streptophyta; class Pinopsida; order Pinales; family Pinaceae; genus Pinus; species Pinus albicaulis. The sequence goes on along the minus strand of MU968551.1, from coordinate 17,263,419 downwards.
AAGATAGCTTAAGATTCTTCCTTGAAAAATGATTTGACTTTTCAGCCAAACTTTGATCTTTGCTTCTTGAAGTGTCTTCTTGTCAACTAGACCTTGTGTTCAACACCTTAGCTTTGATACCATGTTGAGAATTTGGAGGGCTACATATTAATTAAAATTCTCTTCTTGATAATTACTTGAGTGCTTACTTGAGTTACTTATGTCTTCTCTTCCTTAGCTTATTTAGTATTTTCATCAAGTCAATTACCAAAATACAAAAGACATAAAATTAGGGTCCTTGAGCTAAGGAAAAGCCTCTTCATCTTGGAGAGAAAAATCCGAAAGGAATTCTTCTTATAGAAATTCAAATGACATCTACCATGACCAAGAATGAGACCCTTGACCTATGAATGCCTCCAAGACCTTGTCATTGCTTCCTTATCTGCCTCCAATGCTTATCGCTCATTTCTGTACTGGCTTGAACTGATCTAACTTTATCTTCTTTGTTGATCAAAAAAGTTCTTCTTCCTTGTTATTCTCTAATATATATTATTTTCCTTTTGAATATTGAAGATAGGAAAGTAAATCTTTGATTTAGCTTCCTTCTATTCTAATAGTTGATCGCACTTTAGTTGCTTCAGGATGCATCACAAAACTAGATCTATGTTCACTGCTTCAGTTCATATTTAACCCAGACTTAGTCATCAATTCTATTTCATTAAGTTTGTACTTCAGTTTTGCTGTTACTAAATCAGAAAAGTCCTCATTGTTTCCTTATTGATCCGCATTTATTGTGATAGCATGTTACCCAAGAAATATCTACATCCATTACCTCTTAACTCGCATATATATACAAACTTATTCTGATACACCATCCACAATATATAGGTGTGATATACCCACATTTAAACCCTATTCAAATACTCATAAATATGCACTATTTCAGGAAATCGACACTATTTCACAACAATTCATTGTTTTCTGTTGGTTCCAAATGAGTCGCAAGACAGGATATATATATATATGACATATTTCCTTATTTTTGGGCCGAACATACAACAATATTGTAGGCTGACATTTCCACTATATATAGGCCAACTTCATCACTTTATTTCCAGTGTTGAGTGAGTGTTATTTCAAGCCATTCTTCCACAAGATTTATGACAAGGTCTTGGAGCATTTAATGATAACTAGGATCTACATATACATGACACTAATTACACTTATAAACATAAAAAAAAACCCTAAATATACAACAAGAATAATTCCATTAACTTATAATAAAATTCTTGCTCATGAAACCCATGAAGCAATTACAACAATACATTTTATTAGTCTTCTTCTTTACATGAATTCTTAATTACATAGTCAATATGAAGAACGATCCTCGTTACAGCTTTCAATAGTGAGTGGGGATATTATGCAACTCACACCATTTCCCTGTGTCCTTCTTTGTTTTCATGGTGTTTTTCTTTGCTTACGTTTGCAATGGGTTCCACTGGGTTGCCTTGCCTTCGCTTTGTCCTTTGTTCGGTGGCTTTTAGGTGACTTTCCCTTGCTTCGGATTCACAGATCCAAAATGTCACTTATTATGTTTAAATTTATGCTCAATCTTGACATTTTATCAATATGCGGTGCCAAGCAAAGATATTTCCAGGAACTTCATCTCATCCTAGATGTACTTGTGTAGAAAGTCGCTCCACTTGAGTACCTAATACTGCTCAAAATCCTTGATACCCAACTTCATACAAAGGGTATGAAAAATATTTGTGAGCTCTGGCACACATTTGTCCCTTACCTTTTATAGTGTGGTGAACTTTATATATTTATTCTCATAGCTCTCGATAGGGTGATATTCTTTCTTGATGGCATCTCAAAAAGAATTCCAAGTGAATTAGGGGAATTTTGAGGTCTAAAACGAGCCTCCTAAGAAAAATGTACAACCAAAATAAAATTTATAAGAACCAACATGATTCAAGATGATGATGTCAACCATGGGGGATGATTCACCTTTTCTGGAGTAAACAAGTAAAAATATTAAAAATAATAAAATAATAAAACTACATTTTCAATTCATATTTTCAACTTATCTCCCTAAGTTTTTACTCAAATTTCGAGTGGGAGTACTCATTGGATACAAAATTTAATTCCTCATCCAAATAGTACCCATGTTGGATAATCCTGATGGCCCTTGCTACATGAAAAATGAGAAATAAATGAAATTTTTTTATTACAATCATATTTTTCTCATTTTTCGTGTACCGGGGTGCATCGAAGGTATGCAACATGAGTACTCCTTGGACGAGGAATCAAATTCTACATCCAATGAGTGTTGTTTCTCGAAATTTGAGTTAACCCATAGGGAGATAAGTTGAAAATACGAGTTGAAAAACAATTTTTTCTTTTTTGATGATGTAATCTAATATTATTTTATTATTTCCATTATTATTTTATAATTTCCTTAGGAGTCATATTTTAGACCTCAAAATCCCCCTAATGGGGTGCAACTAAAAATAATGGGTGTTCGCTCTCTTCTTTTTGTTCACAATAGGCTTCCCACTGGTCCTTTACATGGGGGGTGGCTTTGAGGAGTGCAAAAGTAAGTTTTTCTCAATTCAAAAAGCCATAAACCAAAAAATATCCTTCCAACATATTTAACCATTATCGATGGCATCTGCATCTATCTAGTCTTTAAATATGGGAATGTCAAAGTTTACTTGTACCTTAAAAGGAGTGGCACCTTCAAATTGTCTATTGGATGAAGATGCGTCTCTTGTGGGTAGATGCAAAAGGATCTAAGAAAATTTATCCATTATCAAGTACCTTTTTCTCATTACGGCTTCCTCGAGAAATATTTTAAAAGGATCTCATTCTCACTTGTGTTTCTTTTCTTCCTCCATGGGAGGTCATCAGGGTTTGTGAGGTTTTTCTCCCAAAGGTTCAACCAGTTCGAGCCGTAACTCCTTATACCCTGACCTCATTGGGAAATTTCAAAGAAAAAATAGAGAAAGAGAAAACCTTTATGATACCATCAATCTAGACTTATACATGAAAAAAGAAAATAGAGATATAAATATAAACAAAAAGATGTAGCAAAAACAAATCTTTATTTCATTAAATATCAAAAGATTGAAATATGGTTACAAGAATAATAGAAATAAAATAGCACGGGCAATGGTAGCTTACCTCTGAGAAGAGATGTGGTGGCTACATGCCTCTGAACTATGTTGCAATGAGGCTCTATGACCTTTTTATGATTGAGAAACAATGTTGGCATTATGATTCTTATGATTGCATATGTTGTCCTTGATCGAAACTCTCTTGCAAAAGCTGAAGTATATGGCTTCTGAACAAGAACTGTGGTTTAGTAGAATCTATAGCAGAAGATGGTTATCATTCAGCAGAAGGTCCAATAGAAGATGGTCAATGTTCATATTTATGGATCTATATGCGAGTTAGTGCATGCAAAGTCACGTATAGATGCATAAAAGATCGCATAAATTATCATATGCCTTTTTCGATCTAAAATTATGGTACTAGGGTTCATTACCATGGTTTTATCCCACAATATTGAGCATTGTGTCTTCTATTTTATTTTGTCCAAGAATACGATCGACACTTATGTGGTTTTTTCTCATGGTGTTGGGAGAGGATCAACGTATATAAGAAGAAGAAGATCATAGTGAAAAGGTGTGAAAATGAATGGGTCTTAACTAAATACTTCACTCCGAAGCATATCTATATGGAATGTGTTAAATTTTATTGATAGATCTGAAATTGTGATGCACCTATGAATACAATGATGTATTAGGATCTCTAGACCTAAAATGACTATGTATTTCTTGATCTGTTTATGAGACACTGAGATTTGTGACCTCGTGGATGGTTGCTAAATTTAAGGGTAAAATTTGTTTGTTGATTTGAAACTTTCCTAAATATTTATAGATCTATACGTTGGTTCATCAAGGTAAAAGCACGTATACACGCAGGTTTTTTTCAAAAAAAGAATGTATGAATGTTAAGGTTTTATGAAGCTTGATGAAGAGGTTATTTGATTATCTCTGCAACATTTCTGTTTTCTGTCAATGAAGTCTTCATGTAGATCTAGGTTGTTTGAATATTGTATATGTTGTTAGTTAATTATGTACAAATATGATCAATGACTGAGTGATTAAATATGATTTTGACTGAATAAGGATTTTTTAAATCTAAAAAAGTATGACTAAATGCCTTAGATATGTTTTGAGTCTAATCAGATTCTTAAAATTTGGTATACACCGATCTATACGCAGGTTGGTGTGTAGTGTTATCACTCTACCAGATTCCCAAGGCTGAAGAAGGAATCCCAACAGAGGTAACCACAAACCAAGCTTTTGACTTGATAGCTAGCCCTATCAAGCCGAAGAGGGCTCTCTCCAAAAGGGTCACATCCAAGAGGGCTGGAGGAATTAGGGTTTTAGGTTAGGTATGATGTGGGGGGGTTTGTTTTGCTTTGATTGGGGTTGGGTTCACTGAATGAGGATTAGGTCAAGGGGACTAGACTAGGGCCAATGAGATGGAATTGAAGTACATTCGATGGGGCAAGATAGGTAGAAGGCTCAACACTTAGAGGTGATTTTGTGAGATGGGATGGGACATATGAGGAGCTAGGAAGAGCATAGTGGATGAGTTCTTCCTAAACTAAAGAAAATGGATAGATTATGAAAAATTTCCCAAAACAGAACATGCAAACATCAATTATGCCTTTAAACTTGAAATTTAACATATAATAGACATAAAAAAGGTTTATGAGCTTAAGAAACATTCATATAAATGATCACAGAGAAAAAACTATGTCAAATATTCATACCACATGAATCCCAAAGAAATAGCTGCAATTTGTCTTTAATATCTAGCCCAAAATGTTTCTTGATCAATACAAAAAATTTCAAACTTATTCCAATTTCCAACCCACCTCTGAAAATGAGTCAAAATTTACAATATATAGGCCTTAAACAACCTCTTCCAACCTTAGGGGTGGAATCCATGAGAGGAGGAGCTGATCCACAAAAATCTAAACTGAAACCTAGAGTGTAGTGTAGTGAAAGTGACTCATGCCTAACTTTTGTGAAATGATTCATTACACCTCATTTAGTTCATTTACTTAATTTATTTACCCTAGGTAATAGTAAAAACATTAATATTACATTTACGTCATCAATTACACGATGTAAAAACATGATTCCCGAAGGTAAAATTCAAATTTGTAGAAAAACTCAGAAAAAATCAGTCAACTGTTAAAGCACAGTGCCATTTTAACCCCAAATTGCAGACTATTTTTTACTACCTTCCCAGTGTCAAAATTAGCTCCAAGATAGCTTGTTTGGAATCCCTTCAATTCTAGTTTCCATATTTGTCTTTTGTTTTCAAAATGAAGGTCATTTACCCTATTAAAATTCATTTCTCCCAAGACTAGTCAAAAAGTGCAGAAATGAAGAGTACTGTTGCAGAAAACATTTTGAGGACTTCCTAAACTCCAAATTGAGCTCATGATAGCTCATTGGAAATATCTCTCTATCTAGTTATCATGTAACTTATCAAGCAAGTGATTTGGACACTCCAGCTAGGAGAAAACTTAATTTTTCCAAGGTCACTCTAGAAGTGCAGGAGGCCTTCCTCAACTCCAAATTGAGATAATTATAGCTCATTGGAAATATCTCTCTGTATTGTTCTCATGTAAATTTTCAAGAAAGTGATTTAGACAGTCTAGCTAGGAGAAAACGTGATTTTCCCAAGGTCACTCCAAAAGCGCACCAAACCTCTTGTAGCACCTGTATTTTTTGTAATTTCTCCCAAACCCTGATACCTGTGTAAATCCTAAAGGAGGTTTTTATTTTCTAACCTATGATGGAAAAAAACCTCTCTCACTTTTTTCAAATTCATCTTTTTTTGGTCAGAAACACAGTTTGAAGAAAAACTGGCTGTATGTGTGGCAAATGATTTGTCCCTTGGAATTAGTTCTTGGAAAATGATGGAGGCATGGTGTTTATTAGTCTAGAATGGCTTAATAATTGCTTATATGACCTTAATTATACCTCCTCTCCTCATATGTCTCTAATTCCATAACAAGCGCCAGCTCAGTGGGAGAGGAAATTAGGGTTTGGTGTAGGCAAAACAGGGGATTTAGGACTACCCTGTAGAGGGAGGGGAATGAAGGGGTTGAGGCTGTCTAAATTCTTGGGGAAATTTTGAGCGATAGGGATAGATGTTAGAGAGTAGGGGAAAGTGTAATTTCAAGGAATGAGTGAGGGGAAGGGGTCCAAAATGGAAAAACACAAGCCTAGTCTCGAAAAGTGTCAAATTGTAGCAATAGGCTAGGGCTTATGGAAAAATGATTATTTTGAGGGACAAGAGTAATGGGAAGTGTTTAGGAAGGTCTATTAAGGATAGGGGAAGGTGTAATAGCATTAGGAGATAAGTCTTTTTAATGATTTAAACATGGAATTCATGAAACAAAGAAAATTCCCTCAAAACCCTATGAGAGGGAAATGAGATTTCCAAGCACAACTGAGAGACAAATATGGTAAAAACAAAATGTCACTTACTTGGAAATGATATTTTTAGAACCTAAAATTGTTGAAGACCTTTGACTATTAATACTCCTTGAAAAGATGAATTTGATGGTGAAATGACAAATTTTCATGATTTTGACCCTATGACCTAATGATGGCACAACATGGAAGAATGAGCTGTATGATGACCATGATGACTATGGGACTCTTGGGAAAAAAAAATTTAAAAACGAGGCGAGATCAATGATAATGACGAATATGAGATGAAAGAAGAGTAAAATAAGATGGGATGGGTGGGATTCAAATACCATTGCTAGCAACGCCTCCAACTGGGGCAGATAGCTCTGAAGGAGGTGTCTAAAACTGCAAAACTCTGGGAATTCGTTGATCAGTGCCTTCTTATTTTGGGGATGGAGTCACAAGAAGTTGCAAACTGATCTTTATTTCTGAAACCAAACCACTTATACAAACTGAAAACGCACATATTGTAAATTGAAAACTAGATGTTGAAGGAGATGCTTGTCCAGCAAGCTTATTACACACTTGTCCTACACTAATCTACTAGTAATTCTTTTGTTCTAAATGATACAATAATCCCTGTGCAACCAATCAAGAAACTGCTTATATACATTGATTTCTTGACTATTTATTAAAAACATTATAGATACAACTTGATCTTTTGTCCATAAAACCAAAGATGTGCAATGTAATGGCAGCTCATCATACATTTTGACTTCATAGTAGAAACAAAGATGGAGAATCAAGCTAAAAAATCCTTACATATACTCAGCTATAGGATCATAGAAAAAAAATTTCGTTTGTTGATTATCAAACAATTCAATAATTTGGTTGTCATGAGGTGGTTGCTCATATGTGCTGTTTAAATCAAACCTTGGTTGGAATTGTGTGATATCAATTTCATGTTCAAGAAAATAGCATCCTTCAATCTTAGAAACTAAACACAACTGGAAAAAGTCCCCAGAAAATGATTTTGATCTTGAAAATTTTAAGACTGAATTTCAACATCTAATGCCCGAATTTTTTTCTCAATTTTGTAAGAAAATTCCTCTAAAAAGTGAATTTTATCTCCAGATTTATATTTGCATGACTTTAGATAAATAGACAAAGAATTTTAGAAAGTGTCATCAATTTGATGATCATCAAAATTATCCCAATATTCTTTAAAACCTGCAATCGAGATAGGTTCTACCACATACGCTGTCATCTTGGATCAATTAGGCCATTGAATCTGCTATTAAGCTTTGAGTTCTTTTGATAGTTGGAGTCCCCATGAATGTCTTGATTCTGGATTCTTTTGCCAGTGGAATATTTGGATCAATTTCACCTATGTGGAGTCGCTAGGTGGATGATTTCAGCCTTCATATGCATCTGACCACTATCCACCATTAGCAATCAGATCTAAAATTTGTCGTTCTTTCCCAGGGAGGATCTAATATTTCTGTCGGCTCCAGGGGTGTTGACCCAGGTTTGGTAAGCAAGGTTTGCCAACAAACCCCTATACTAATGGCCCTTTCGGCAGTGACCTACTTTCGCAATTCAAAGTCTCACCCGAAGTAGTATGGGTGGGTGTTGGAACTAGGTTTCCGCACCCTGAGAAAGGATGGGTAATGCAAGCAAAGCAGTGCTAGGTCCTGTAATATTTGATTACCTTATTCTATGTAGAGTTAATTACATCTCTATTTGCATCCACATGCACTAGATCTATAGTTATATTCTTGTTATAACATCAACACAGTAGTACATAAATAGAACATAACATATCTAGATCCAAGAACACAGTATACAGATCTTTTGTAGCTTAAGGACAGAAAACGCACAATACAAAAATTATCAGTAATTCAGATAACAGTACTCACATATTCAGTTCTCTAACAATCTTTTTCATTCATTAATTCATCAATTCTTCCTTAAAATTCCAATTCCCTTCCCAACCTACGCACACAGCAGCAGGGTACGCACATAGCTGGACTTGGATCTCCGCGCACACACCCAACAGGAGTCCATTCCCAAAAACCTAAATAGATAGCTCAAATCATAATTTTCATTAATAACTCATCATATCCTATCCTTCACAATACAAAATGCATCTCTATTTATAACAATCTAGCCTCGAATTTCCTATGGTCTGCAACCCATGGTTTTCGGACCCCTAGTTTACCCTTTGACCCATTACAATGCGTTTGGGGCTTTGACCCACCCCAAAACCCCTCCACTAGGCTAAATATAATAAAAAATATTCAAAATGGACCATTTTCCTAGCTTGTTAGGAGTCGTTGTTCCAACAGTCCCCCAACATAATCTTGTGACTCGTCCAGAGTCACTGCAATGGTGCAGTTTCAATTTGAGCGTGCAAGGTAGCCAGAGTGCGAAGGAGCGGTGGGAGGACTTCCTTACTCTGGGTTGTAGCTCATTGTGCAATTTTGACCAGTGTCAGGGAGGCAGGGCCATCTGGAGCCACGGTGACCCATTCCATCAGCCAGTGGAGGCACGCAATGGTAGACTGAGCGTCTTCGGCGAGCTGAACTACGGTGGCAGCGCATGGTTCCAACCATTTTTGAATGAAATGCTTGTTGTGGCAAAGGTTCTCAATCCTATCCAAGATTGCTAGACGTTGCGCAGAGATAGTGGAAGGTCAGGGGGCTCTGACTTGGTCCAGAGCAGCTTCCGCCTGCTACAATTCCGTCTAGATATGTTGAAGTGTGGAATGGTGCTGGATGGACGTCCATAGTTGGGTAGCTATTTCAACCAGTTGTGTGCCCTACGTCAGCTACTCTTGAATAATATGCATTGCCTCTATGACCACTGCAATCCACTAGTCCTGTGCTTCCTGAGGTATGTCATACTGCCATCCCCTGGCTCAGTCACGGTGGCAAACTTCGCGCAACACTCTGGTGTTCAGTCCTTGTAGCTCTGTGCGAGATAGTTGTTCTAAATCAATTTGGATGTCCCCCGTAGTTGGATCAGGAGAATTGAAGAGGGAAATTTGAGGGAGGGAACACACATTTATTCAGCTAAATGGAACTCCAGAATTGCGAAGGAGCCGCAGCATGTCCTTGTATCACAGTGTTCCATCTTTACGTGGTTCATGGACAATCCTTTCTATTGGGAGCCCGTGCTCACCCCGGTAGCTGAACTTAGCATTTCCCGACTCTCTGGTTGGGTCCATCCTAGCAACAAGAAAGTGGGCAACCCAGAGAATGTAAATGAGCACAAAAAACTAGTATGCAGATAGTAGGAGCATAATGTAGGGTGAATAAATATCCTAGTGTGTAGTTATCCAGCCATCCGCACACTGTCCGGAGCTATTTAATGGTGGAGTTCCCATTCATGAGACTGAACATTGACCAAGTAGATCAATCTTACCATAAATGGATGCATTGATGATCTGTAGCTGATTGTGCGTACTTGTAAGATCCATTTTTTATTAAATCGGGATGTGTTGACGGTCATTCCATGTGCCTGAGGTCGTTTCCATGGAATGTCAAACCTCGGATGATGCTTGTACGTCGTTCGCATACCCTAAATGAAGGTCGATGCGAGGTGTATCTGCAAGTTGGCCATCAGTATTTTCGAATCATGCGCTTCGCCCTTGGTCAGAACGTACTTGCACCAAAGGGTTGCGTCACGCATCCTCGTGCCATTTATTTATTGAGGTGTCCGCAAATTCTTCAAATTACACATGGGTCCGGGTAGGTCCATAACCTGACGGATGCCTAGGTCAGCAGTACCTCAGCAAGCCTGTCCGCACAAGTCTTGATCGCACCCTTGAGTGTTGTATGTCAGCAAGTGTCTGTGTAGGTCGACTGACCTCAGATTTCATCTGGCAACTGGGGTCCCTATGCATAGGATCACCCTTCTCCAATACTTATCCTGAGTGAAGAACACCAGTCCTTACGTAGGTGCTCCATGGAATGTTAGTGATCATGCCTCTTGCCTGCGTTCTGTGGGAATATTAGGTTCAACCGTCTTTTGACTATCATCTGTGTCCTCCTCGTAGGGAAATTTCTTTTCCATGGTAGAGATGCGTCCAAAATTCCTTATGGTCTAAAGACATCGGAGCGCCGAAACTTCATGCAATCGGCTTTGCCAATTTTCCATCTCCTCATTAGAGTCAGAAAAAAATTCACTGTCCTTTTCCTAGCAGAGAATTCCTTCATCCATGGGGTTAACCCGATCGTCATCCTACGCAGTTAATTTATAAATGTGATCTAATTCCTCCTCTTCATAGGCCAGCTCTGTATACCGCGCACCTTTTGCTGGATCTAGTGGTACTATGACATGCATACCTTTGCTTTCAAACACCGTGCATCGCTATTTGAGATTGATGACACCTCCCATGTCAATTACCCAGTCCAAACCAAGGAGCACAGGGTAGGAATCTGCATCTTCCACAATTTCTATGACTTCAAAGTCAGCTAGGACCCTTACCCCTGTGATGTGAGCCATGAATTTTAGTAATCTTCCTAGAGGAATGATTTTTTGTTGATTGGCCATTCTTAGCTAGATGGTGGACCATTCTAATTTAGGTTCCCCCATTTGTTTCCATGTCTTCTTTGGTAATACATTCGCATCTGACCCCAGATCTAAGATAACCTGATCCATGTCGTAGTCACCAATATGTGCAGTCAATCGAATTTCTCTTCCGGTACGCTTCTTATAGCTGTATATTTTGTGTACATCTTTAGTTTCACGGATCAAATTGGTCTGAACCGCGCAGGTATTCAGTAGTGCTTGGAGATTTCCTATAGCCTGCGGATTTCGCAGCAGCTTCAAACATGCCTTTTGTTGTGGTTCCTAGAGACAGCCTAGAGTTGTGATAGACCAATGCCTAGGAAATATTAAATATAACAAGGAGCGTGTAATATAACATGGGGAGTTATCAGCAAAAGGCTCTCATGCTATCTTTTGTAAACAAGTAGGTTGATTTGGATGGGACCAAAACATTCAGAAAGCTTAATGCAGGAAAATATATATTGCAGAGGAAAGATGCAAAACTCAAATACAAAGCATCAGAAAATTCGAAGATAGTTCTCGGCAAAGAGGGCCAGTTCAACAATACTTCATAGAGATAAGTAATCTGCGGGTGTTCACTGTGTAAGAACGAGTGACGGAATACTAGTAGTCATATAGATAATATCCAGATACACATATCACCATGTAATGGGCTTACCAATTTAAGAATCCATTCATAATAATAGCGTTTTCCAAAATAACATCATACTGGAGCTAATATAGCAGAAATATGGGTGCTGTGAAAATGGGACAATATATCACGCATGAGCTATATTTAAAGCGCTGGACTGATTCTAACATGAGTATCAACTAGGATAAATTCACATCAAAACCAATGAGTCGCTCGCATTCCAAAACATGATACAAGAACAATGGATGAGAACAAGATGAAGGATTATATTGACACATAAAGGGAGAAGCTACATTCTATGAAATATCAAAGACTAGAATCCACCTTACAGATGAAACTCCTCCTCATTGAAACCCAACGGGCTTTGAGCATTCATATAAGAGCTCAACAAAAATGTATACAAAATTCTTTTATAGCAAAATTTTCTGATAAAATCTAGAACCCTCTGTTCTTTTCTATTCTTGTTTATATAGAGACCTCTCTACATGAGCGAGAAGATATTTTGAGAAAATATCTTCCTCGCATTCTAGGAATCTGTTAGAAGTCCTTATCAAAATAATGAAAATTATGATGAGGAATTAAAACCTCTCAGCATTTTTTGTTAGGCACTTGGCTATTTTAAAACCAAAATTATATAAAAGTCTAAGTAGAAAGTAAATTGCTGGGGTGAAATATAAATTCCCCCTGAAACTTGAAAATAACTAACTAGAGTAAAAATAAAAAAAAAGGGCCGCTAGGGCCGAATCATGAACTAACAGTGTATCATTTGTGAGAAGGGGTCGAGGCTATTGCTGACACTGGTGGCAGTACATTTGCTGACGAGCTGGCAATCTAGGTGGAAAACAAGGTGCACCTCTGTTGACTGTCCGTGGCAGGTTCAGGCATTACTGCAAATCCTTCCACCCTAATGAAGGCCTCGGTGAGATCTTTTAGACTTGCCTAAGTGGGAATCTTATGTTTCAACAGGTGAAGGAGAACGAACTCTGGGCGGAGTGATGAAACAATTGGTTCTGGTTTTAGCCGAGCGGTTTTATCTGACAGGATGTCCGTCTGGTCCCTTTCCTTCTAAAGGCATGCTTCATATTCTGGCAATGATCGCAGCATGGAATGGGTGGTAGAGTCCCAACATGATGGAAGTCCTGCTGTCGTAATCTCAGCCCAAACTACATCAAACTGGTCCATGCTAGATGCCAACTATTGTAAGGCCTTCGAGGCTACAACGCGAGCCGATTCCTTATCAATGATCTTTTGGCACTCGAAGGCTTCCTTCAACTGGCTTGCTACGCCATGCTACTCTGCCTCACTAGCTCTCAGCCCTTTTAAGAAAGAAACATATTCCTTGGCATGTTGGGCTCTGCTAGCAAAATCGAGATCCCCTTCCTGAAACTTCCTCCTGAGATAGAGTATAGAAGACTTCATTTCCTCGATGACTTTCAGGAACTCCCATTGCTCTGTTACTGCTGAAATGATCTCGGACCAAACAATATATCTCCCATCCCTGAGTGTGATGTTACCTTTTAGGTGGGTGTTGAGATCATTTATGGTCTTCTGCTGGTCGGCTCTTGTCTTCTTCTCTTGTTCAATCTCTTTCTGCAGTGTCTCTATTTTCCTGGTATTCTCAGCCAGGAAATTTTCCAAATCAGCGATCCTCTGTCTCGAGGTGGATGCCTACTTCTCTAGTATATCATTTGCATCTTTCATTGCGTTCATATTTTCTGACAGCGAACTCGTCTCAGGTGAGGTTGTAGTAGGCGTGCAGCTGTGCATGTCCCAGGTGTTCTGCAGCTCCGTCAACCTACTCTGAAGAGTGGCGATTGTTTCTGCCATTTTTTCTTTTTCCTCCTTTTCCTTTGCCAGTGTATTAGCCAATTTCGCTTTTTCTTTCTCTGATTGCGCCAATTCGGCCATTTGAACATGGTGGGAGGCTGGTATGCGGACTTTTCTTTTCAATGACGCAACTTCCTTCTGTAATTGATCTATCAAGAAGCGTTGCAGGTTTGATTCTCTGGTCTCTTTCCCTTTGATTGACTCCCAGATGCTGCGTACTTGATTTTCCAGGGCACGAGTACTTGCCTGTTAATTCTTTAGGGTAGTCCTCACCTGTTCATGTTTTTTCTCTAGTTTTCTTAGTGCGATGGTGACCTGCATTACCTCTTCCTTCAACATATCACCCACCACTTGAAACAAGTTACATTTGTCGAGTGCTGGTACTTTTTCCATGTCGACTGTATGCTCGAGCACCCTGTAACTAGTGGTACCTGCATCAGGATCAAATATAGCCTCGGCCATGGACAATACCAAGTGTTCTGTATCCACGTTCATAGAAGTGGAGACCCTGGTGTGATATTTTTCTACATACCCTTCTAGCTCGGCTTTGTATTTATCCCTGATTGTTCTGTTTCTCTTAATCCTTTCGGCTGCCACTGGTGAAGTATAGTCTCCGATGGCCTGTGATACCTCAGAGAAGTTGGAAGAGGTGAAACTGTCTCTCAACACTTTGATTCCAGCATTGCTGCTGTCAGGTTGTGCATATGGCGTGAACGGTTCAAGCAGTTTTTCTTCCCTTATTACTTCGGCCTCGCTTGAGACTGTTTTCTGTTTCTTGCGAAGGGGGGAACTAGCTCTCGAAGGACCCACTTCTTCCTCTTCTTAGCCTTTATTAACATCTTCTCCTTCCCCTGTAGCAGATGAATCTATCTCCATCTGCGAAATCAAAGGCCAAATTTCCATGTTAGCCTTCAACTCTATAAACGGTCTTGATTCATGTACATAAGGAGTGGAATTGTTCCTCTTTCTTCTGTTTGAAATAATCTCCCGAGGATCATAGGGCCAAGTCTTTCCCTGTATTAGGTCCATGCCTTGCAATAGCTTCTCAACAATGGGAAGGGTGTGTCTTGAATTCAACGCAAACGAGCCGATAGTGATAGGGAGTCTCGGGATGAAACCCTTCTTTGCGGGGACAAAGTGGAGCTGGTCAGACTTGAGGGCTTGCCGAATATACTCCAGAGCATAAAATCGTCGAGCGGGAAACACAGGTAGCAGGTAAGGGGTGACCTCGGCTCCATAGACCCGAATTTTGGTGTAATTATCAAAAAGATACCAATCCCCAGTGCTCTAGGTTTTACTAGCTTGCAGCCAACTCTTCATTTCAGGAAAAACCCTAGGTGAGGGCAAATCATGGATGATAGTATAGACAATGGGCATGAAGTCATTTAGGAAACTGGAATAACCCACCCCTTTTGGCAATTGGTGCACTGCAAAGTTCCAGTCAAAAACAGGTCGGGGTTGAGAATTGACTTCGTATACCCTATCTAAGCCCAAACCCTCGAACTTATTAGCATGCTGATACAAGAAAAGGTGGAAAACCATTGAACAAAAATGGAAGTGATCAGTTTCCGAAAGCTCTTGGAACTCGGTGTGGATGTTGGCCGATAACTAACCCGGGATATCCAGGACTACCCCCCTTTGAGACATTAACCACGGGAAATAAACACATACTCTGGAAGTTTCCCCCAAACCGCCTACACCTAAGAGATCCGCGATGAGAGAAAGGATGGGTTGCACTTCTTCTTTGAACATGCTTAATGGGAAAAGTTCCGCACCAGGAAGGGAGGTAGCTTGGTTGCTGTTAATAGAAGAAATGAAGTTGTTTTTATGCTCCCATGGCAATTTGGTGAACTGGGAGGTTAAAGCTACTTCACTGAAGCCAGTATAGGTGGCACTGGTGGGAAAGAAGAGGGCTTGCCTAATGATGTCGGCCGAAAGGGAGAAAATATTGTTCCCCTGAGCGGAGGTAAACGTGCCTCAGTTCTCATCGTAGTCGTCTCTACGCCAACAAATAAAATCGACCACCGGGAATAGTGGGGGGGTAATTTGATGGTAAAATCCTGATACAACCACCCGATATCGATCGCTATTTTCGACATGTCACCTAAAAATCTCGGGTCTTATACTGCTAATGGGGAAAGGGTATTGGGGATCACAGATTCCAGCTTGCAGGTCGAGGAAAGGCTCGAACCTGGGAGGGCTTCTGGTTTCTCGGACTTGGGGAGTCTCTAGTTCGTTTTTATTGGGTGTGCCCTTTCCCATGACTGACATACGAAATTTAAAAAAAAAAAAGGAAAACAGAGGGAATATGAGGGACGGAATACCTGTACAGTAGGTAAATTTTCTTGGGAAAGCGATGCAGGGGGTAATCTGATTGTGATTGGGTAGACCTAGCACTTGTTCCCACTTAGTATATACCGTAGCTGGAAAACCTGCGAATTTTACTGCAGTAAAATACGGGAGGACTGCTGTCTAAGACTGGTAATTTTGAGGTAAAAGTCATAGAGGTGAAATACGCAGGGCAAGTGTCGTAAGGAAACTGACAGTGGAGAACGCGGCGTATAGGGATTGGGTGTCAGCTGGAAGCAGGTGAACACCGTGTGCCGGGTTTAATACTGGTACGGGTCTCAGTACCAGCTCATCTAGAAACTTACCTTACCTCTCTGCCGCATATACCATACGATTCTTGAAACACATTATTCGCAATGCGAGTTAAATACATAGCATACCACTCTCTAGGGCCCACATTGCATTCTGCCACGTCACTATAACTCTGCGCTTTGCTCTGCCACTTCACTCTTGCACTGGGTCCCCACCATGCTACGTCACCGTAACTCCGCGAGGGTACGGGTCTCTTCCCTCTCTCGCCTCTTGACCCTCGCAGAAATCCCATATGGAGAGTTCCCCTCACTTGCATATTATGGTTGCGGCAAGCCTTTTGATTACCTCACTTCACGTCCTTTGTACCATATCTTTGCGCTTTTTGTATTTTTGTTACCATTTTTGCTTTATACCTTTGCCTTTTTGTATTTCCTCCGCCCTTTTCATTTTATGTTTGGCCCTTCTTATTACAAATGCTTTGGTTTTAGGAATGTGACCTTTCTCACCTCGTTTCACTTCAGCCAACTCTCGAATGTTTCGCAATCTGCTATAATATTTGATACATGGTTTCTAAATGTTTAATTGAAACAATGACTAATGTTAAATAATGACCAACATTGGCTCCATCTGGGGACGACACGTTCCTTATTGAACATGTCGAGAACTTCACAGACCACCTGTATTTCTTCTGTGTACGTCGTCCATCGTCCCTTTCATCTTTTAATTTTCCTCTTCATGATTCATCAACACACACACATTATTCAAATAATGATTGAAACAGAAACTAATATACAATATGATACATTAGGCTCTCTCAGCCTGAATCAAAACTGGAAATAAGGCTTGAGGAACTGACCATTCAGAGGGGTGTCAAGCAAATCTCCCTGCAAATTTTCTAACCTAAAAGTATTGTTGCCACCTTCTTCTACAATTTTAAAGGGGCCAAACCAGAGGGGGTCGAATTTACCGTGTTTCCCTTTGTCAGCCCTTCGAATGTCCCATCTGAGCACTAGATCTCATATCTGTAACTTTCTGTCTTTGGCATGTTGGTCGAAAAGATCCTTCATTTTCTCCTGGTATTCAACCAGCTTCTGAATCACCTGATTCCATGTTTCTTCTAGCTCCACCAACTGATTAATCCTCTTGGTTACATCATCAGAATCCTCTTGAATTTCTTGCATGAACTGAGCCACTGGTAAAGCCAGCTGCACAGGAAAAACTGCTACCCTCCCATAAACTAATTCGTATGGGGACTTCCCAGGTGCCCTCTTGCTAGTAATTATGTTTGCCCACAGAGCGAATTTCAGCTGAGAATCCCAATTTTTCTGATTCTCGTTGATAGTCTTCTTTAGTGCTCAGACCAGAGTTTTATTTGAGGACTCTAATAGGCCGTTTCCTTGTGGGTAATAGGTTGTAGAGTGACCCAATGCAATATTATACTGTTGGCAGAAGTTGACAAACTTTGTGGATTTGAAGGCCTGTGCATTGTCAGTCACTATCTTGGCAGGGCAGCCAAATCTGGATATGATATTTTCTTCCATGAATTTTATTACCACACCGTCAGTTGCATTCCTGGTAGGTATAGCTTCCACCCATTTTGTGAAATAATTTGTGGCCGTTAATATCCATTTATGTTGTCCACTTGAGGGGGGGTGTATTTCTCCTATAAAGTCGATTCCCCATTGCTGAAATGGTTCCTCCACATGAACTGGGATCATGGGCATAGGTGCTAACTTATGTCTTTCAGCAAACCTCTGACATTTCTCGCAAAATATAACTCAGGCAAACACATCTCCAAAGGGCCAGAAGAAACCAGCCTTCAGGATCTTGTAAGCAGTAGCTCTCCAACTGTAGTGGCCTCCACAAATTCCTTCATGAAACTCAGCCATTATACTCTCCACCTCTTCTTTTGTGAGACACAAGAGTAGGATGTCGGAGGGATCTCGCCAATACAGCCGACCATTTGCAATAACAAAATTTTGTGACCTCAACCTCAGTGATCTGTACTTATTTTTGTCACAATTGGGCGGGCAGCTGAGGGTTAGAAGATATTCTACTATCTATTTGTACCATGGGCTGATGAGGTACTTCATATGTGTCTTCTGGGAGGCTATCTCTATTCTCTGTGCTTCTTCCTTTGTCCCAGAATATTCATTTTCCATCATAGACAAATTGATGCCCAGGGCCTGACAGTTCGATTCAAACAGGATCTTGGCTAAACCTTGGCCCTTGATTAATTTGGTAGGGCAGATATCTAACTCGTATTCCTGTATTTTGATTATCCACTTCCCTCTTTTTCCTTCACTGTCTCCCTGGATAAGAATGTCTTTAACAGCTTCTATAGGTACAAACGCAGTGATATGGGACTACAAGACATACATACAGAAAGCTTTGAGGCATTTCACCAGAGCACACGCTTGCTTTTCCAATATGTTATATTTCAGTTCAGCATCACGAAGCACCTGACTGAAAAAGGCAATAGGCTGTTCATACCCCTCTTCGTTTTTCTGCAACAGAACTCCAGCCACTGTATGAGGGGATGCAAAGGAGAAGATCATAAATGGTTTGGCATAATCTGGCCCAGCTAGCACAGGGGCTTCAGCTAATGCATTTTTAATCCTGGCAAAGGCCTCTCTTGACTCTTGTGACCACTTAACCTCATTATTTTTCTTTAGCATATCAGTTATGTGCCTAACTATCTCAGCATAGTTAGGGATGAACCTCCTCAGAAAGTTTATACGGCCTAGGAACACCTGACCTTCCTTTTTATTTCTGGGAAGGGCAATCCCATTTATGAATTCTACTCTCTTATGGTCTATATTTACTCCATCTTTGGTTGCATTATGTCCCAAGAGCTTACCCTCTTCCAGTGCAAACAAAGACTTCTGTGGATTGAGGGAGAGGCCATATTTTATGCATTTCTCAAAGGTTCTGCGCAAGTGCTCAATGTGCTCTGCATCATTTTTTGAAAAAACAGTAATATCATCTAGGTATACCACTACAAACTTGTCTTGTTCTCCAATGAAAGCAATGTCCATGGCCCTCTGGAAAGTGGCCCCTGCGTTAATCAACCCAAAAGGCATCCTTGCATACATGAACGTCCCCCATGGAGTGGTAAAGGCAATTTTCTTTTGATCTTCTGGTAGGACAGCCACCTGATTGTACCCAGAGAATCCATCCATCATCAACATCCGGGAAGCTCCTACCACTTTCTACAAGATGTGATCCATTTTGGGTAGTGAATAATTATCTTTTAAGGATGCTCTATTCAGATTCCTAAAATCAACACATAGCCTTATTTCTCCATTCTTTTTCCTTACAGGGACTAAGTTTTCTACCCACTCAGAATATCTCAATGGTACAATGATTTTGGCCTTCAACAGTTTATTGATTTCTTTTTCGATAGAGGGGATTAACAAAGGATTTATCTGTCTCAGCTTCTGTTTATGTGGCTTAGCATCTGTCTTTAGAGGAATATTGTGCTGCATAATGTTAATATCGAAAGTTTTTAAGTCCTGATAAGACCATGAAAACACATCTCTGTATGACCAAAACAGTTTCTTGTACAACTCTTTATATTCCTCTAGGACCTTCTTAGATCACTTCACGATTTTGGGATCAGCCTCGGTGCCCAGATTTAGGTCTTCTACCATGTTTTCCTCCAAAACTTTATTCGGATGCAGTGGAACATCATTCTTGTTAAATAGCCTCTCTAGGGGCACTAGTCCTCGGGGAATGACATTCCCTTTCAACTGCAGAAACTTGTGGCCAGCCACCTTTTCTTCCCATTTAGCTCTTAAAGCATTTTCAACCTCTTCCTATTCACAAGTATCAATATCCATGTTGTAAAATTCTCCAACTATTTCCAAGAATATCTTCATCTGTTCATCGTCTTCAAACACCTGCCAATGTTTGATGTTGTCTGGGATTGAAGGCCGATATCTTACCTCAATTTCATATCTCAAGAGAGGATTCTGAGGTGGACGAAAAGTGTTGGCAGCCACGTCAATGGAATCGGCCATCCTATTCTATTCCTGGGGCATGAACTAGATATTAAATGCCAGGAAGAAATTCTCCACCAGGTCCCAAACTTTGTTCCTATAAGCCCTTAACCTAGGATGTTTGGCTTGACACTGATTCCTCACCTGTCTGACCACCAGCTCCGAATCTCCCAGCACCTTTAGACTTTGTATGTTCATGCTTCTGGATGTCTGCAGCCCTAACAGAAGAGCTTCGTACTCGGCCACATTATTGGTAGCTTCATATTCCATCTTGAGTGACAAAGGAACCCACTAGCCTGTAGGGGAAATCAATAATACTCTAGCCCCATTTCCTTATTTTGAGTTTGCTCCATCGAAATGAAGTGTCCAGATTTCTGCTTCATGGTCCTGAATTGACTGCTCAGTCTTGATTTGGGTAAATGATGGTTCATGGACATATTCTTGGTCCTCCTCAAAAATTAAGCATGAGAAATCTCCCTCCCTGCTATAAATTGGAGAATTAACAAAGTCATCTGCCTTGGTAACTGTCTTGACAAATCTGGTCTCCCAGTACAGCCTCCTCTCTTGGCCACCAAAGACAGGGATAGTGGCATAGGTCAGGTCCAACTTAATGGATCCTCCAATTTTGGTCCCCCAAGATCTTGACAGTAGCATACCAAAACGTGCTAGAATGTCAGCCACCACTATATCCATCACTACACTTTTAGCTTGGATTTGGGCCAGATTAACCACTAAGTCCTTTATCATACCCAGTCATTTAACTCTTTTGGAGTCGAATGAATAAAGGTCCTTGTATGGACGAGTGATTTTCAGTCCTAGTTGTTCCATGACTGAGAGGGGCAGTAGGTTATGGGAGGCTCCTGAATCTAACATACAGTTATGCAACAGCAGATCATGGATTACCAAAGACACATAAAATGGGGGAGTCGCAGCATATAACTCCTCAACATGTGGACCAAACACCACCATAGGCCTTTCCTCTTGGAGGTTTAGACTATCTGGGATGTGTATTACTTCTGGGGGGAGCATCAATGATGTGACTTGGGATTGATATGCAGGTTGCTTTAACAATTCAGTCAAGGGAACTGGGATTTTTATCTTTTCAAGCTCTATTTGTAAACTGAAGGTAGAGGAGGACCTATCTACTGACACTTCTTTTGCTTCCTTATCTTTTGAGTCTTTGCTTTGGAGGGGAGGTTTAACTTCCTTTATGATGGGCTTGACACCAAGGGATGCAGCTACTTGTGAAGATGAAGGAATTTGGTCACCAGACTGTAAAGATTGGTCAAGAAGTCTCTTACCTTTGTCTGGAGCTCTTCGAGCTGTCTCTTCCTTCTGGGCAGGTACTTCCTCTTAAGGTATGTCTTCCTCCTTCTCTTGAGTGCGAGTTCTCTTCCTGGAAGATCTGAGGTCATATCTTCTGTTGAACTTAGCTTGCATGAAATCGGTGAACTCCTTGCAGTAGTCATCAATCTCCGGATCTTCGGTGTTTTCATTAGCTTTTTCTTGTGCTAGCATTTCACCCTCGTCACTCACATGTAGGGGGCATCCAACTTCATCACTATTTGAGAAAGCAAGGTATGCCTCCTCCTGCTCCTAAGTAGTATCTTCTGTAGGTCCCTCTACTTGTCCTTCCAAATATAGGGGGTGTGGTACTTGGTCTAACTGCTCATTCCATTCCCTTTGCAGTATCTGCAAGGGTGGCTTCCTGTATTGAGGATTGTACCCTCTGTTTGGAGCGTTTTGGAAATTCTTTGGGAGTGAATTCTTAGCCTCCATTTCAAGCTTAACAAGCTTACTTGAAAGGTTCTTGATCATCTTGTTCATCTCCTCAATCTTGTCATAAGATGAATCTCTATCTTGGCTCGAGGTGGATACCTCTTCTTTTCCCCTTCTTATAGTATCTTGTTCATGTTTCCCCTTGGATTTTCCAGTATAGGAAAAATTTGCTTCTAGCTCCAAAGCATTTGTCTGTGCATCATCCAGAGTGGCTGGATTTCTTTCTCTCTAAGAGAAACCAAATTTAGAGTCAAAAGCTACCACAAAAACAACCTTGGCAGCATTCTGGTGAGGTTTCATATCGGCAGGGAGACTCAGTTACAACTTGTTAAACCTCTTGATAAATTCTGACACTCCTTCAGCATGTCTTTTCTTGAGTGTATTAAACTCTGTAAGACAATGCCCATGGTCTTTCTTCTGTCCCCATTTTATGAGGAAAGTATTCTCCATTACATCCCATGTAGTGATGGAATGGTCTCCTAGGGTCTTAAACCATTTTCTGGCTTCCCCATCCAGTGATTGCACAAACAGTCATACGACTACATCAAGGTGTTCCACATTAAAATTCTCTGCGAAAGAACATAAAACCTCAAGATGTTTCTAAGCTTCGATCTCATTTTCCCCATTGAATCGAGGCAAGATCTTTAAATAGTCCTGGGGCATGTAATTTAGGACTTGAGGTAACGCTAGAGGGGCATATTTATTCAACAGGAAGCTAGGGACGTTGGCCGTTGGAGGGGGTGGAGGTAGAGCAAGGATTTGAACTATGTAAGGAGGAGGAGGTGGAAGTGAAGTATGGATAATGATGGGAATGTACTGGACAGCAGCTTGAGGAGTTGATGGAAATGACGGGCTGTGAATAGCAGATACTTCAGTGATCTCCTTGAATTATTCAACTTCAGGGGTAGGGTGAAAATGGTAATATGTAGTATCCCTTGACTCAGCTTCATCCTTGATTCTGACACCTTCCCGGGGTGGACTATCTGAATAGTAACCAGTCTCTCCTACAGTGGAGTCGAGACCTTGTACTTGGGCTGCTTGAGAAGAGGAGGACAGAAAGTCTTCTAGGGAGAATTGAGGAATCTCAATATGGGATGGTTGTCTCTCCCTCCAAATCCTTTTATGTAGGATCTTTTCTAGGTCAGACACAGAAGGTGTCTTTGGCTGAGACGTATCTGACCTCAGGTGTGGATTACGAGGAGCCAGGACTGCAAACAAATTTAACTGATGAATGAATGTGGAGTCGCCAAGGTGAGGGGTATACAACTCTCAACTCTTCATGCTCACCTAATTGAAGAGTGAATAGGTTTTTTCGAGGCCCAGGGATTTTGATTTCTCTCAACTTCGCTCCCCGGCAACGGTGCCAGAAAGATGTTGTGGTTCCTAGAGACAGCCTATAGTTGTGATAGACCAGTGCCTAGGACATCTTAAATATAACAAGGAGCGTGTAATATAACATGGGGAGTTATCATCAAAAGGCTCTCATGCTATCTTTTGTAAACAATTAGGTTGATTTGGATGGGACCAAAACATTCAAAAAGCTCAATGCAGGAAAAGATATATTGTAGAGGAAAGATGCAAAACTCAAATACAAAGCATTAGACAATTCAAAGATAGTTCTCGGAAAAGAGGGTCATTTCAACAATACTTCATAGAGATAATTAATCTGCGGGTGTTCACTGTGTAAGAACGAGTGAGGGAATACTAGCAGTCATATAGATAATATCCAGATACACATATCACCATGTAATGCGCTTACCAATTTAAGAATCCATTCATAATAATAGCGTTTTCCAAAATAACATCATACTGAAGCTAATATAGCATAAATATGGGTGCTGTGAAAATGGGGCAGTATATCACGCATGAGCTATATTTAAAGCACTGGACTAATTCTAACATGAGTATCAACTAGGATAAATTCACATCAAAACCAATGAGTCGCTCGCATTCCAAAACATGATACAGGAACAATGGATGAGAACAAGATGAATGATTATATTGACACATAAAGGGAGAAGTTACATTCTATGAAATATCAAAGACTAGAATCCGCCTTATAGATGAAACTCCTCCTCATTGAAACCCAACAGGCTCTGAGCATTCATACAAGAGCTCAACAAAAATGTATACAAAATTCTTTTACAGCATAATTTTCTGATAAAATCTGGAACCCTCTGTTCTTTTCTATTCTTGTTTATATAGAGACCTCTCTACATGAGCGAGAAGATGTTTTGAGAAAATATCTTCCTCGCATGCTAGGAATCTGTTATAAGTCCTTATCAAAGTAACAAAAATTATGATGAGGAATTAAAACCTCTCATCATTTTCTGTTAGGCGCTCGGC
This sequence comes from Pinus albicaulis, assembly GCA_034641835.2. Taxonomy (NCBI): domain Eukaryota; kingdom Viridiplantae; phylum Streptophyta; class Pinopsida; order Pinales; family Pinaceae; genus Pinus; species Pinus albicaulis. The sequence continues at coordinate 17,239,171 of MU968551.1, read as the reverse complement.
CGTTTTAAAACCAAAATTATATAAAAGTCTAAGTAGAAAGTAAATTGTTGGGGTGAAATATAAATTCCACCTGAAACTTGAAAATAACTAACTAGAGTAAAAATTAAAAAAAAGGGCCACTAGGGCCGAATCATGAACTAATAGTGTATCATTTGTGAGAAGGGGTCGAGGCTGTTGCTGACACTGGTGGCAGTACATTTGCTGACGAGCTGGAAATCTGGCTGGAAAACAAGGTGCACCTCTGTTGACTGTCCATGGCAAGTTCAGGCATTGCTGCGAATCCTTCCACCCTGATGAAGGCCTCGCTGAGATCTTTTAGAATTGCCTCGGTGGGAATCTTATGTTTCAACAAGTGAAGGAGAACGAACTCTGGGTAGAGTGATGAAACAATTGTTTCTGGTTTTAGCCTAGCGTTTTTATCTGACGGGATGTCCGTCCAGTCCCTTTCCTCCTGAAGGCACACTTCATATTCTGGCAATGATCGCAGCATGGAATGGGTGGTAGAGTCCAAGCATGACGGAAGTCCTTCTGTCGTAATCTCAGCCCAAACTACATCAAACCGGTCCACGCTGGATGCCAACTGTTGTAAGGCCTTCGAGGCTACAATGTGAGCCAATTCCTTATCAATGATCTTCTGACACTCGAAGGCTTCCTTAAACCAGCTTTCTACGCCATGCTGCTCTGCCTCACTAGCTCTCAGCCCTTTTAAGAAAAAAACATGTTCCTTGGCATGCTGGGCTCTGCTAGCCAAATCGAGATCCCCTTCCAGAAACTTCCTCCTGAGATAGAGTATACTTCATTTCTTCGATGACTTTCAGGAACTCCCATTGCTCTGTTACTACTGAAATGATCTCGGACCAAATAATATTTCTCCCATCCCTAAGTGTGATGTTACCTTTTATGCGGGTGTTGAGATCATTTATGGTCTTCTGCTGGTCGGCTCTTGTCTTCTTCTCTTGTTCAATCTCTTTCTACAGTGTCTCTATTTTCCTGGTATTCTCAGCCAGGAAATTTTCCAAATCAGCGATCCTCTGTCTCGAGGTGGATGCCTGCTTCTCTAGTATATCATTTGCATCTTTCATTGCGTTCAGCTTCTCTGACAGCGAACTCGTCTTAGGTGGGGTTGTAGCAGGTGCACAGCTGTGCATGTCCGAGTTGTTTTGTAGCTCCGTCAACCTACTCTGAAGAGTGGCGATTGTTTCTGCCATTTTTTCTTTTTCCTCCTTTTCCTTTGCCAGTGTATTAGCCAATTCCACTTTTTCTTTCTCTACTTGCACCAATTCGGCCGTTTGAACATGGTGGGAGGCCGGTATGTGGACTTTTCTTTTCAATGACGCAACTTCCTTCTGTAATTGATCTATAAAGAAGCGTTGCGGGTTTGATTCTCCGGTCTCTTTCCCTTTGATTGACTCTCAGAGGCCGCGTACTTGATTTTCCAGGGCGCAAGTACTTGCCTGTTCATTCTTTAGGGTAGTCCTCACTTGTTCATGCTTTTTCTCTAGTTTTATCAGTGCAATGGTGACCCGCATTACCTCGTCCTTCAACATATCACCCACCACCTGAAACAAGTTACATTTGTCGAGTGCTGGTACTTTGGCCATGTCGATTGCATGCTCGAGCACCCTGTAACTAGTGGTACCTGCATCAGGATCCAATATAGCCTCGGCCATGGACAATACCAAGTGTTCCGTATCCACGTTCATAGAAGCGGAGACCCTGGTGTGATATTTTTCTACATACCCTTCCAGCACTGCTTTGTATTTATCCCTGATTGTTCTGTTTCTCTTAATCCTTTTGGCTGCCACTGGTGAAGTATAGTCTCCGATGGCTTGTGAGACTTCAGAGAAGTCGAAAGAGGTGACACTGTCTCTCAACACTTTGATTCCAGCCTTGCTGCTGTCAGGTTGTGCATATGGCGTGAACAGTTCAAGCAACTGTTCTTCCCCTATGACTTTGGCCTCGCTTGAGACTGTTTTCTGTTTCTTGCGAAGGGGGGAACCAGCTTCCGAAGGACCCACTTCTTCCTCTTCTTGGCCTTTATTAACATCTTCTCCTTCCCCTGTAGTAGATGAATCTGTCTCCATCTACGAAATCAAAGGCCAAATTTCCATGTTAGCCTTCCACTCTATAAACGGTCTTGATTCATGTACATAAGGAGTGGACTTGTTCCTCTTTCTTCTGTTTGAGATAATCTCCTGAGGATCATAGGGCCAAGTCTTTCCCTGTCTTAGGTCCATGCCTTGCAAGAGCTTCTCAACAATGGGAAGGGCGTGTCTTGAATTCACGACAAATGGGCCGATAGTGATAGGGAGTCTCAGGATGAAACCCTGCTTTGCGGGGACAAAGTGGAGCTGGTTAGCCTTGAGGGCTTGCCGAATATACTCCAGAGCTTAAACTCATCGAGCAGGAAACATAGGTAGTAGGTAAGGGGCGACCTCGGCTCCATAGACCCGAATTTCGGTGTAATTATCAGAAAGATACCAATCCCCGGTGCTCTGGGATTTACTAGCTTGCAGCCAGCTCTTCATTTCAGGAAAAACCCTAGGTGAGGGCGAATCATGGATGATAGTATAGACAATGGGCATGAAGTCATTTAGGAAACTGGAATAACCCACCCCTTTTGGAAATTGGCGCACTGCAAAGTTACAGTCAAAAATAGGTCGGGGTTGAGAATTGACTTCGTATACCCTATCTAAGCCCAAACCCTCGAACTTATCAGCATGCTGATACAAGAAAAGGTAGAAAACCATTGAAAAAAAACGGAAGTGACTGGTTTCCGAAAGCTCTTGGAACTGGGTGTGGATGTTGGCCGACAAGTAACCTGGGATATCCAGGACTACCCCCTTTTGAGACATTAACCACAAGAAATAAACACATACTCTGGAAGTTTCCCCCAAACCGCCTACACCTAAGAGACCCGCGATGAGAGCAAGGATGGGATGCACTTCTTCTTTGAACAGGCTTAATGGGAAAAGTTCCGCACCAGGAAGGGAGGTATCTTGGTTGCTGGTAATAGAAGAAATGAAGTTGTTTTGATGCTCCCATGGAAATATGGTGAAATGGGAGGTTAAAGCTACTTCACTGAAGCTGGTATAGGTGGTGCTGGTGGGAAAGCGGAGGGCTTGCCTGATGATGTCGGGCGAAAGGGAGAAAATCTTGTTCCCCTAAGCGGAGGTAAACGTGCCTCGGTTCTCATCGTAGGTGTCTCTAAGCCAACAAATAAAATCGACCATCGGGAAGACTGGGGGGTAATTTGATGGTAAAAGCCTGATACAACCACCTGATATCGATCCCTATTTTCGACATGTCACCTAAAAAGCTCGGGTCTTATACTGCTAATGGGGAAAGGGTATTGGGGATCACAGATTCCAGCTTGTAGGTCAAGGAAAGGCTCGAACCTGAGAGGGTTTTTGGTTTCTCGGACCTGGGGAGTCTCTGGTTTGTTTTTCTTGGGTGTGCCTCTTCCCATGACTGACATACGAAATTTTTAAAAAATGAAAGGAAAACAGAGGGAATATGAGGGACGGAGTACCTGTACAGTAGGTAAATTTTCTTGGGAAAGTGACGTGGGGGGTAATCTGATGGTGATTGGGTAGACCTGGCAGTTGTTCCCGCTTAGTATATACTGTAGCTGGAAAACCTGCGACTTTTACTACAGTAAAATACTGGAGGACTGTTGTCTAAGACTGGTAATTTTGAGGTAAAAGGCATAGAGGTCAAATAGGCAGGGTAAGTGTCATAAGGACACTGACAGTGGAGCACGCGGCGTATAGGGATTGGGTGTTAGCTGGAAGCAGGTGAAAACTGCGTGTCGGGTTTAATACTGGTACGGGTCTTAGTACCAGCTCATCTAGAAACTTGCCTTACCTCTCTGCCGCATATACCATATTATTCTTGAAACACATTATTCGCAAGGCGAGTTAAATACATAACATACTAGTCTCTAGGGGCCACATTGTGTTCTGCCACGTCACTGTAACTCCGCGCTTTGCTCTACCACTTCACTCTTGCCATGGGTCCCCACCATGCTACGTCACCGTAACTTTGTGAGGGTATGGGTCTCTTCCCTCTCTCGCCTCTTGACCCCCGCGGAAATCCCATATGGAGAGTTCCCCTCACTTGCATATTATGGTTGCAGCAAGCCTTTTGATTACCTCACTTCACGTCCTTTGTACCATATCTTTGCGCTTTTTGTATTTTTGTTACCCTTTTTGCTTTATACCTTTTCCTTTTTGTATTTCCTCCACCCTTTTAATTTTATGTTTGGCCCTTCTTATTACAAATGCTTTGGTTTTAGGCATGTGAACTTTCTCACCTCATTTCACTTCAGCCAACTCTCGAATGTTTCGCAATCTGCTATAATATTTGATACATGGCTTCTCAATGTTTAATTGAAACAATGACTAATGTTAAATAATGACAAAAATTGGCTCCATCTGGGGATGACACATTCTTTCTTGAACGTGTCAAGAACTTCGCAGACCACCTATATTTCTTCTGTGTACGTCATCCATCGTCCCTTTCATATTTTAATTTTCCTCTTCATGATTCATCAACACACACACATTATTCAAATAATGATTGAAACAGAAACTAATATACAATATGATACATCAGGCTCTCTCGGCCTGAATTAGAACTGGAAATAAGGCTTGAGGAACTAAACATTTACAAGGGCATCAAGCAAATCTCCCTGCAAATTTTCTAACCTGAAAGTATTGTTGCCACCTTCTCCTACAATTTTAAAGGGGCCAAACTAGAGGGGGTCGAATTTACCGTGTTTCCCTTTGTCCATGGTAAAGCCAGCTGCACAGGAAAAACTGCTGCCCTCCCATAAAATAATTCGTATGGGGACTTCCCAGTTGCCCTCTTGCTAGTAATTCGGTTTGCCCACAGAGTGAATTTTAGCTGAGAATCCCAATTTTTCTGATTCTCGTTGATAGTCTTCTTTAGTGCTCAGACCAGAGTTTTATTTGAGGACTCTACTAGGCCATTTCCTTGTGGGTAATAGGTTGTAGAGTGACCCAGTGCAATATTATACTGTTGGTAGAAGTTGACAAACTTTGTGGATTTGAAGGCATGTGCGTTGTCAGTCACTATCTTGGCAGGGCAGCCAAATCTGGATATGATATTTTCTTCCATGAGTTTTATTACCACAGCGTTAGTTGCATTCCTGGAAGGTATAGCTTCCACCCATTTTGTGAAATAATCTGTGGCCGTTAATATCCATTTATGATGTCCACTTGAGGGGGGGGTGTATTTCTCCTATAAAGTCGATTCCCCATTGCTGAAATGGTTCCTCCACATGAACTGGGATCATGGGCATAGGTGCTAACTTCTGTCTTTCAGCAAACCTCTGACATTTCTCGCAAACTCTAACTCGGGAAAACACATCTCCAAAGAGCTTGGGCCAGAAGAAACTAGCCTTCAGGATCTTGTGAGCAGTAGCTCTCCAACTGTAGTGGCCTCCACAAATTCCTTCATGAAACTCAGCCATTATACTCTCCACCTCTTCTTCTGTGAGACACAGGAGTAGGATGCCGGAGGGATCTCTCCAATACAACCGACCGTTTGCAATAACATACTTTTGTGACCTCAACCTCAGTGATCTGTACTTAGTTTTATCACAACTGGGTGGGCAGCTGAGGGTTAGAAGATATTCTACTATCTCTTTGTACCATGGGCTGATGAGGTACTTCATATGTGTCTTCTGGGAGGCTATCTCTATTCTCTATGCTTCTTCCTTTGTCCCAGAATCTTTTTTTTCCGTCATAGACAAATTGATGCCCAGGGCCTGACAGTTTGATTCAAACAGGATCTTGGCTAAACCTTGGCCCTTGATTAATTTGGTAGGGAGAATATCTAACTCATATTCCTGTATTTTGATTATCCACTTCCCTCTTTTTCCTTCACTGTCTCCCTGGATAAGAATTTCTTTAACATCTGCTATAGGTACAAATGCAGTGATATGGGACTGCAAGACATACATACAGAAAGCTTTGAGGGATTTCACCAGAGCATATGCTTGCTTTTCCAATATGTTATATTTCAGTTCAGCATCACGAAGCACCTGACTGAAAAAGGCAATAGGCTGTTCATACCCCTCTCGTTTTTCTGCAACAGAACTCCAGCCACTATATGAGGGGATGCAAAGGAGAAGATCATAAATGGTTTGGCATAATCTGGCCCAGCTAGCACAGGGGCTTTAGAAAATGCATTTTTAATCCTGGCAAAGGCCTCTCTTGACTCTTGTGACCACTTAACCTCATTATTTTTCTTTAGCATATCAGTTATGTGCCTAACTATCTCAGCATAGTTAGGGATGAACCTCCTTAGAAAGTTTATACGGCCCAGGAACACCTGAACTTCCTTTTTATTTCTGGGAAGGGAAATCCCATTTATGAATTCTACTCTCTTATGGTCTATCTTTACTCCATCTTTGGTTGCATTATGTCCCAAGAGCTTACCCTCTTCTAGTGCAAACAAAGACTTCTGTGGATTGAGGGAGAGGCCATATTTTATGCATTTCTCAAAGGTTCTGCGCAAGTGCTCAATGTGCTCTGCATCATTTTTTGAAAACACAGTAATATCATCTAGGTATACCACTACAAACTTGTCTTGTTCTCCAACGAAAGCAATGTCCATGGCCCTCTAGAAAGTGGCCCCTGCGTTAATCAACCCAAAAGGCATCCTTGCATACATGAACGTCCCCCATGGAGTGGTAAAGGTAGTTTTCTTTTGATCTTCTGGTAGGACAGCCACCTGATTGTACCCAGAGAATCCATCCATCATCGACATCCGGGAAGCTCCTACCACTTTCTGCAAGATGTGATCCATTTTGGGCAGTCAATAATTATCTTTTAAGGATGCTCTGTTCAGATTCCTGAAATCAACACATAGCCTTATTTCTCTATTCTTTTTCCTTACAGGGACTAAGTTTTCTACCCACTCAGAATATCTCAATGGTACAATGATTTTTGCCTTCAACAGTTTATTGATTTCTTTTTCGATAGAGGGGAGTAACAAAGGATTTATCTGTATCATCTTCTATTTATGTGGCTTAGCATCTGTCTTTAGAGGAATCTTGTGCTGCATAATGTTAATATCAAAAGTTTTTAAGTCCTGATAAGACCATGAAAACACATCTATGTATGACCAGAACAGTTTCTTGTACAACTATTTATATTCCTCTGGGACCTTTTTAGATAACTTCACGATTTTGGTATCAGCCTCGGTGCCCAAATTTAGGTCTTCTACCATGTTTTCCTCCAAAAATTTATTCGGATGCAGTGGAACATCATTCTTGTTAAATAGCCTCTCTAGGGGCACTAGTCCTTGGGGAATGACATTCCCTTTGAACTGCAGAAACTTGTGGCCTGCCACCTATTCTTCCCATTTATCTCCTGAATCATTTTCAGCCTCTTTTTCTTCACAAGTATCAATCTCCATGTTGGAAAATGCTCCAACTGTTTCCAAGAATCTCTTCATCTGTTCATCATCTTCAAACACCTGCCAATGTTTGATGTTGTCTGGGATTGAAGGCCGATATCTTACCTCAATTTCATATCTCAAGAGAGGATTCTGATGTGGAAAAAAAGTGCTGGCAGCCACTGCAAGGGAATCGACCATCCTATTCTGTTCCCGGGGCATGAACTAGATATTAAATTCCAGGAAGAAATTCTCCACCAGGTCCCAAACTTCGTTCCTATAAGCCCTTAACCTAGGATGTTTGGCTTGACACTGATTCCTCACCTATCTGACCACCAGCTCTGAATCTCCCAACACCTTTAGACTTTGTATGTTCATGCTTTTGGCTGTTTGCAGCCCTAACAGAAGAGCTTCGTACTCGGCCACATTATTGGTAGCTTCATATTCCATCTTGAATGACAAAGGAACCCACTGTCCTGTAGGGAAAATCAATAATACTCTAGCCCCATTTCCTTATTTTGAGTTTGCTCCATCGAAATGAAGTGTCCAGATTTCTGATTCATGGTCCTCAATTGACTGCTCAGTCTTGATTTGGTAAAATGATGGTTCATGGGAATATTCTTGGTCCTCCTCAAACATTAAGCATGAGAAATCTCCCTCCCTGCTATAAACTGGAGAATTAACAGAGTCATCTTCCTTGGTAACTGTTTTGAAAAATCTGGTCTCCTGGTATAGCCTCCTCTCTTAGCCACCAAAGACAGGGATAGTGGCGTAGGTTAGGTCTAGCTTAATGGATCTTCCAATTTTGGTCCCCCAAGATCTTGACAGTAGCATACCAAAACGTGCTGGAATGTCAGCCACCACTATATCCATCACTACACTTTTAGCTGGGATTTGGGCCAGATTAGCCACTAAGTCCTTTATCTTACCTAGGAATTTAACTCTTTTGGAGTCGAATGAATAAATTTCCTTGTATGGACGAGTGATTTGCAGTCCTAGTTGTTCCATGACTGAGAGGGGCAGTAGGTTATGGGAGGCTCCCAAATCTAACATAGAGTTATGCAACAGTAGATCATGGATTACCAAAGACACATAAAATGGGGGAGTGGCAGCATATAACTCCTCGACATGTGGACCAAACACCACCATAGGCCTTTCATCATGGAGGTTTAGACTATCTGGGATGTGTATTACTTCTGGGGGGAGCATGAATGATGTGACGTGGGATTGATATGCAGGTTGCTTTAACAATTCAGTCAAGGGAACTGGGATTTTTATCTTTTCAAGCTCTATTTGTAAACTGAAGGCAGAGGAGGACTTATCTACTAACACTTCTTTTGCTTCCTTATCTTTTGAGTCTTTGCTTTGGAGGGGAGGTTTAACTTCCTTTATGATGGGCTTGACACTAGGGGATGCAGCTACTTGTGAAGATGAAGAAATTTGGTCACTAGACTGTAAATATTGGTCAAGAAGTCTCTTACCTTTGTCTGGAGCTCTTCGAGCTGTCTCTTCCTTCTGGGCAGGTACTTCCTCTTGAGGTATGTCTTCCTCCTTCTCCTGAGTGCAAGTTCTCTTCCTGGAAGATCTGAGGTCATATCTTCTGTTGAACTGAGCTTGCATGAAATCGACGAACTGCTTGCAGTAGTCATCAATCTCCGGATCTTTGGTGTTTTCATTAGCTTTTTCTTGTGCTGGCATTTTACCCTCATCACTCTCATGTAGGGGGCATCCTAATTCATCACTGTTTGAGAAAGGAAGGTATGCCTCCTCCTGCTCATAAGTAGTATCTTTTGTAGGCCCCTCTACTTGTCCTTCCAAATATAGGGGGTGTGGTACTTGGTCTAACTGCTCCTTCCATTCCCTTTGCAGTATCTGCAAGGGTGGCTTCCTATATTGAGGATTGTACCCTCTTTTTGGAGCGTTTTGGAAATTCTTTGGGAGTGAATCCTTAGCCTCCATTTCAAGCTTAACCAACTTACTTGAAAGGTTCTTGATCATCTTGTTCATCTCCTCGATCTTGTCATAAGCTGAATCTCTATCTTGGCTCGAGGTGGATACCTCTTCTTTTTCCCTTCTTCTAGTATCCTATTCATGTTTCCCCTTGGATTTTCCAGTAGAGGCAAAATTTGCTTCTAGCTCCAAAGCATCTATCTGTGCATCATCCAGAGTGGCTGGCTTTCTTTCTCTCAAAGAGAAACTAAATTCAGAGTCAAAAGCGGCTACAAAAACGACCTTGGCAGCATTCTGGTGAGGTTTCATATCGGCAGGGAGACTCGAATACAACTTGTTAAACCTCTTGATAAATTCTGACACTCCTTCAGCATGTCTTTTCTTGAGTGTATTAAACTCTGTAAGACAATGCCCATGGTCTTTCTTCTCTCCCCATTTTCTGAGGAAGGTATTCTCCATTACATCCCATGTAGTGATGGAATGGTCTCCTAGGGTCTCGAACCATTTTTTGGCTTCCCCATCCAGAGATTGCACAAACAATCATAGGACTACGTCAAGGTGTTCCACATTAAAATTATCTGCGAAATAACAGAAAACCTCAAGATGTTTCTGAGCTTCAATCTCATTTTCCCCATTGAATCAAGGCAAGATCTTTAAATAGTCCTGGGGCATGTCATTTATGACTTGAGGTAACGCTAGAGGGGCATATTTATTCAATAGGAAGCCAGGGACGTTGGCCATTAGAGGGGGCGGAGGTAGAGCAAGGATCTGAGCTGTGTAAGTAGGAGGAGGTGGAAGTGAAGTATGGATAATTATGGGAATGTACTAGACAACAGCTTAAGGATTTGATGGAAATGAGCTTGAGAAGTAGTATGGGTGGGTGCTGGAACCAGGTTTCCGCACCCTAAGAAAGGATGGGTAAAGCAAGTAGAGCAGTGCTAGGTCTTGTAATCTTCAATTACCTTATTCTATGCAGAGTTAATTACGTCTCTATTCACATCCATGTGCACTAGATCTATATTTATATGCTTATTATAACATCAAAATAGTATTACATAAACATAACATAACAGATCTAGATCCAAGAACACAATATACAGATCTTTCATAGCTTAAGGAAAGAAAATGCACAATACAACAATTATCAGTAATTCACATAATAGTACTCACAGATTCAGTTCTGTAACAATATTTCGCATTCATTCATTCGTCAATTCTTCCTTACAATTCCAATTCCCTTCCCAACCTCCGCACACAGCAGCAAGGTCTACACACAGCTGGACTTGGATCTTCGTGCACACAGCCAGTAGGAGTTTGTTCCCCAAAACCCAAACAGATAGCTCAAATCACAATTCACATTAATAGCTCATCATATCCTATCATTTACAATACAAAATGCATCTCTATCTATAACAATCTAGCCTCAAATTTCCTATGGTCTTCAACCCATGGTTTTCGGACCCCTAGTTTACCCTTTTACCCATTACAATGCGTTTGGGGCTTTGACCCACCCCAAAACCCCTTCGCTAGGCTAAATATAATAAAAAATATTCAAAATGGACCAGTTTCGTAGCTTGGTAGGAGACCCTGTTCCAACACTTTCGTTCCCCGGAAACGGTACGAATATGTTATCACTCTGCTAGATTCCCAAGGCTGAAGAAGGAATCCCAATAGAGTTAACCACCAACCAAGATTTTGACTTGATAGATAGCCCTATCAAGCTAAAGAGGGCTCTCTCCAAAAGGGTCACAGATAGGAAGGCTGGAGCAATTATGGTTTTAGGCTAGGTATGATGTGTGAGGGTTTGTTTTTTTTTTATTGGGGTTGGGCTCACTGAATGAGGATTAGGTCAAGGGGACTAGACTAGGGAAAATGAGATGGAATTGTAGTCCATTTGATGGGGAAAGGTAGGTATAAGGCTAAAAAATTAGAGGTGATTTGGTGAGATGGAATAAGAAAGATGAGGAGCTAGGAAGGGCATAGGGGATGTGTTCTTCCTAAACTGAAGAAAATGGACAGCTTGTGAAAAATTTCCCAAAACAGAGCATGAAAACATGAATTCTACCTTTCAACTTGAAATTTAACATACAATATACATGAAAAGGTTTAAGATCTTACAAAACATTCATGCAAATGATAAAAAAATAAAAAACTATGTCAAATATTCATACCACATGAATCCCAAAGAAATAGCTGCAATTTGTCATTATATCTAGGCCAAAATGTTTCTTGATCAATACACAAACTTTCAAACTGATGCCAAGTTCCAAACCACCTCTAAAAATGATTCAAAATGTACAATATATAGGCCTCAAAAAACCTCTCCCAACCTTAGAGGTTGAATCATGAGAGGAGGAGCTGATCCACTAAAATCTAAACTGAAACCTAGAGTGTAAGGTGGTCAAAGTGATTCATCCCTAACTTTTGTGAGCTGATTCATTACACCTTATTTAGTTAATTTACCTAATGTATTTACCCTAGGTAATAGTAAAAGAATTATAATTACATTTACATCATCAATTACATGAGGTAAAAACATGATTCCCCAAGGTAAAATTCAAATTTATAGAAAAAATCAGAAAAAATCAGACAATTGTTAAACTACAACGCCATTTGACCCCAAAATTGTAGGTTGTTTTTGACTGCTTTTCCAGTGTCCAAATTGGCTCCAAGATAGAATTTTGGAAAGCCCTTCAATTATAGTTTCCATATTTGTCTTTCATTTTCAAAATGAAGGTCATTTGCCCAATCAAAATTCATTTCTCCCAAGACTAGTCAAAAAGTGCAGAATGAGGGTGCAGAAATGAAGAGTGTTGTTGCAGACAAAATTTGGAGGCCTTCCTCAACTCAAAATTGAGTTCATTGTTAAACACACATATGGTAAATGGAGAAAATACACATAGAAAGATAGGATAAGCGTGATTTATATTATTATTCACCATATATATACATTTATATTACATTGGTGTGACCCTTGGATTCCACATTCCAAGGTCACTTGGACTCCTTTATGACTGTTCAGCTTCCACACCTACCCATAGAGGATTAGGTGTCCAAAATTCCCCCCTTTAATCCAAAGGGGTATGTGTGAGTCCAAGAAGAGAGTTGTAATACAAATCTGCAAAGTATGCATGGCAGCACTTAGGCTGAATCAACTCTCTGAAATGTTGGCATAAAGAGGTGGTTTAAGGATGACCACCAACACTGGAACGCTTAGTGCAGTTTCCAAAACTCTTCCAAATCTGGCAATAAGTTGAGGTATTCTACTAGAGGAAGTTTCCCTCATATTTGAAGAGGGAGACCTTCAACCTAGAATAAGGGAGGTCTACAGCCTGTGATGGTTTAAGGATGACCACCAACACTAGAATGCTTAATGCATTTCCTGAAACTCTACCAAAGTTGGCAAGAAGCTAAAGTCTTCTGCTAGAGGAAGTGCTTTGAATTCTTTGAAGAGGAAGAATATCAACCTCGCATGGATGGTTTAAGTCTTTCCACCAACTAAAGGAATTCTCATGGGCATCCGTGTCTCTGGCTACAACTCTGAATTTGGAATGACAAGTTGTGGCTCAAGCTCGCTTGAACTGCCATGTCTCTGGCTACAATTCTGAATCTGGAATGAGATTTTGTGGCTCAGGCTTGCTTGATGTGGTGTGTCTCTGGCTACAACTTTGAATCTGGAAAGATAGGTTGTGGCTCAGGCTCGCTTGATGTGGCTTCGAAGCTTGTAGATGACCACCATTTTCCCCCCTGTCAGGTACAAGGTGAGATGATGGCGAAAACTCAACTGCAAGATTGTTCAATATTCAAGAACAAGTTCTGACATGTGACTTAAACATCTTCTTGGTTTTTTATGCCCATTTCCAAGAAGCGATCCATTCAAGATGAATCTTTGTTCTTGCAGGAGGCTTGTTTCTGAAGCATCTATGTGAAGAATGGGTGTGTCGACCACAATGCTTGCATGGGTGAAGATCGAAACAATGATATTTCGTATGGCCAACTTGATCAGAGTGTTGGCATTTTACAATCTGTTGTTGTTGTTGTGGAAGAGGATCAAGATATGGAATAAGTGAAGGTGAACTATCATGAAGAAATCCGACACTCTAAAATTTGATGGGCCTAGAGTAGTCCGAAATATGGAAGGACAACTCCTTGTCATATCCAAGGCCAGTTTTGTGCTTGTTATGGACAAGCTCTTCCCGAGGTCTGATGATGGGCTTGGGAGGTGAAGCGTGAGCTTCTACATCTTCATACAAATCTTCTTTTGAACTAGGCACTGAATGTGAATCGACTGCAAAATTATTGACTTGCTACTTATAGGAGTTTGTTTAATGTTTTGAAAAAAAATAGGTTTAGAATGATGACTCTTCTGTTTTAATTATTCTTGCTGAAGCTAAGATTCTAGTTGAAAAATTCAATATTTTCTTGTGCATTATGCAGGCAGGTATAAATGTCAAGGAAAGTGTCTTTGTTGATGTTTACCATACTATCAACATTGGAGACTATCAGAGCATTTAACAACTCTAATGTATGGTCAAGTCTCACCATTTTTTTGTTGTTGTTGGAGACTCCTGTAACTGCAACTATACTCAAGTTTTTTTTCTTTTTCTTTTATTTTGGAAATGTTGAAGTCTCTCAAGAAATTTTAGCCACAATATCCCTAGAATAAGCATAAACAAAATAAGTATTTAAAGCATATTTTATGTAGGTTCCAGCCATTTTTTTTTACTACTTCAAAAAAAGCTGGGCACGGTCGTATAGATTCACATCCTCTTAATAAATCCAAATTTCTCCAAGTTAGGCATAAAAGCCTGTAAATTCAGAATTGGGTTTACTGCAATAAACCTTGAATTTACTCAATTTTTTCAAAAGGTGCCAGTCTTAGAATTATATCAATTTTGTCCCAAATAATGGATCCAAAAGCCCAATTTTTATTTTTTATTTTTAATCGCCACCCTCTCAAACAAAATAAAAATTATCACCGCCTAAAAATCACCAAGACAAAAACCCTATGCTTCAAATGACAACATATATGTGCTCATATACCAGCAAAGACTAGGAACCAAGGGCGGGTAAACCAACACCCCAGTTCATATCAAGATTGAATGAAGAAAACTGCACACAGACGAATTGAGATAATTTGGAAAGAATGTGTGGCCCGAACTCCTAAAATATCTAACACTTTTTCAACCAAAAGTTTTGACGAGGAATGATTCGTGGGAATACATCTCCAAGCACTGGATCACTAGATTGATTTATAATTTTGTGGCAAAGGAATAAAACCTAATTCGAGTCAACAAAAATTTCTTTTTCTTATGAACCCTTATGGTTATTTTGTGTAGAGGATTAGCGCATTGGCTGGTGGGTTGATTTTCAGATGGTGTCACGATGTTGAGCTGCTAATGATTCATTGTCTATGACGCAGTTCCTGGAGCTGATAATGCATGGTGCCATGAGCGATTATGCACGCAGTTTAGCGTGAAGTGAACAACATGGGAGGTATGACCATTCGATGGAGCTGGCTCTACATAGGAGTCAACTTGATTTTTCCACAGTAGACTCAGTTAAGGGACAAACAATTTTGTAGGTGTATAAACTATGCAATGAAGCCACGAGGTCGATTTTGTAGAGTTTGTTTCATTCTCACAGTAGGTGGAGTTGAAAGAGGCCACCTTTTCGAATGGTATGACAGTCTTAAGTTGCTGAATTTGGAATCTCCACAGTGTGCATTTTGACGCAAAAATGCACACTATGGAGATTCTGAATTCAACAACTCAAAACTCACACCACAGAAATATGAAAACTATAATTGGTATGACAGTTGTATGAACCAGTGGTAGAGGAGAAGCACATAACCGCACAAAGAGTACATAGAGAATATATGTCAGAGCAGTATGTGAGCAGAGGAATGGCTACCTTTGACAACGCATGACGTTGGTCCAAAAAAATTTGAATGCATCGAACATAACGAGTGGTAAGACTGCAACTATTCAACTGCAACTAGTGATATCAGATTCATTGTAACATCGTTTCCTAATGTCGCAGATGTCAGGTCGGAGGGGCATTGCAGCAAATTCGAAGTATGTCACTAGCAGGAGAAATTCTCGTCAAAAGTAATTACGAGAGAAACAGTAAGGTGAGATAGGTAATTACAGAATGGCAGAGTGCTCAGAGTCACCTGAAGTAGAAGTAATGTTCCATGCACTTAGAGTTTCAGTTGCTAGTAATGGAGCATTAGGGTTGAACGATGGCAGAGTGACAGGTCTGAGGGAATTTTTATGCAAAGTTTGAGGATATATAATTGAATAAAATTCAATATTTCACCATCATTAATACAATCTAGGCTATCAACTTAATGTACATAATGGGAAATACAGAATTCATATGAAAATAAATAATTTGTAGACCTAACAATTTTTAAACTAGTGAGAATGGGTAGCGCTGACAAGTTTTGGACAAGGCCTAGGCCTAGCCTAGCTCTGATACCATGTTAAAAACACACATGGTAAATGGAGAACATAAACATAGAAAGATAGTATAAGTGTGATTTATCTTATTATTCACCATAGATGTACATTTATATTACATTGGTGTGACCCTTGGATTCCACATTCCAAGGTCACTTGGACTCCTTTATGACTATTCAGATTCCACACCTACCCATAGAGGATTAGGTGTCCAACACTCATGATAGCTCATTGGAAATATCACTCAGTCTAGCTATCATGTAACTTATCAAACAAGTTATTTGGACACTCCAGCTAGAAGAAAACTTGATTTTCCCAAGGTCACTCTAGAAGTGCAGCAAACCTCTTATAGCACCTGTATTTTTCAAATTTCTCCCAAACCATGATACCTGTGTAAAATATGAAGGAGGTTTTTGTTTTTTAACCTATGATGGATAAAACCCTCCCTCATGTTTTTCAAATTCATATTTTTTTGGTGAGAAACATAGTTTGAAGAAAAAACGACTCTATGTGTGGAAAAAGATTTGTCCCTTGGAATGACTTCTTGGAAAATGATGGAGGCATGGTTTTTATGAGTTTATAATGGCTTAATACCTTCTAAAATTACCTCCCTTATACCTCCTCTACTCATATTTCTCTTATTCCATAGAAAATTCTAGCTCAGTGGGAAAGGAAATTAGGGTTTGGTGTAGGCAAAACAGGGGATTTAGGACTAACTTGTAGAGGGAGGGGAATGAAGGGGTTAGAAGCTGTCTAAATTCTTGGGGAAATTTTGGGGGATAGGGATAGATTTTAGACAGTAGGGGAAAGTGGAATTTCAAGGATTGAGTGAAGGGAAGTGGTCCAAAAGGTAAAATCACAGGCCTAGTCTCGAAAACTTTCAAATTGTAGCAATAGGCTAGGGCTTATGGAAAAATGATGATTTTGAGGGATAGGAGTGATAGGAAGTGTTTAAGAAGGTATATTAAGGATAGGGGAAGGTGTAAGAGCATCAAGATACAATTATTGTTGATTATTTAACCATGAAAGTCATGAAACAAATAAAAATGCCCTAAAAACCCTAGGAGAGGGAAATGAGCTTTGCAACCACAACTGAGAGACAAATATGGCAAACACAAAGTCACTTATTTGGAAATGATAGTTTTAGAACTTGAAATTTTTGAAGAACTTTGACAATTACTACTCCTTCAAAATATGACTTTGATGGTGAAATAACCAATTTTAATGATTTTGACCATATGACCTAATGATGGCACAACATGGAAGAATGAGTTGAATGATAACCATGATGACTATATGATTCTTGGGAAAAAAGTATTAAAAAATGAAGTGAGGTCAATAATAATGATGGAGATGAGGTGAAATAAAAATAAAATAAGGTTGGATGGGTGGGATGCAAATACCAATGCTAACATGCAGGAAAGCACGTATGCATGCAAGATAAAGTAAAGTGAAGTAGCATATGCATTTAGTGTGATGAATGATCAAGGGTGAAATTGATTCTACATGTTAGATCATGGGTTTTTTACTGTGGTCTAGCTACAATGATCTCATTATTCTGTTTAAAGTTTGGGTTATGGCTATTAGTTTTGATCTACAAGTTGAATTGAGTTAAAGTTGTTGGATCCAGTATGAAAATTTATGAAACATGGTCTGAAGTGGGTCTGAGGGTTTAAGGATTCTGTATGGAGGTAGAAACTTCCTTCTAGTAGAAGCTTGTGTTCTGTTTAGGGTGTTGTAGCTCCCTTCCAGTAGTGGTTGGTAAATGAGATCGGGGGGTTAGAGCTCCCTTCCAGTAGTAGCTGGAGAACAAGAGAAGGTTGTAGCCTTCTATAGGTGGGTGCCTACATACTGATATGAGTTTGTATTAGTACAAAATTGTAAGAAGTTTTCTATGTAATAAATATTAAAGACAGAGACGACAACAATGGTGGTTTTCTCCTGACTTGCGTTTGACCTTAAATCCCGGTGTTCATGTGTGATGCTCTTATGTGATGATTTATTCTGTTATTACTGCACATATTTATTGCTTAACTATCTGATGAACAACTGATGAAATGGGCTAAGTAATGTCTCTGAATATTTATCTGAACAGTAAATTTATTTGGGTATATTCAATTTTCTTTTAGGATAGCCGCGTACATACCCTATTTTGGTGAATCAAAGTCGTGTATTTTGAAATCAGTAAAATAAAAGAAAAATATTGTGATTATTGTAAATATTGATTCACCCCCCCTCTCAATAATTTTCCCAACAATTGGTATCAAAAAAGGTCTTTCCGAAGGAGCTTAATCACTAGAAGGAAGATCATCAAAGATGAGAAATCAATATGGGAAAACATCTATCAGATCTCCACTCTTCAATGGAAACAATTTAATATTTTGGAAGACAAGGACATGATCCTATATTTAGTCTCTTGGATCAAATGTTTGGGTATAGTTGAAATTGGTTACCAATATCCAGCCTCAGTTCTAGTAGATCCAACAACACATAAGAACTATGAAACTAATGAAAAGGTTTCCAATGCATTAATGGGGAGTCTAATTGAATCAGAATTTCTCAAAGTTATGTAGTTAAATAACGTAAAGGAGATATGAGACAAAATAATTCTGAGCTATGAAGGTGATGCCAAGGTGAAAAGTGCTAAACTCCAAACTCTTAGAATACAATATGAAAAACTCAGAATGCATAACGATGCAAGTGTTTCTAGTTTCTTTTTATGCCTAGATGAGATAATAAATTGTATGAGAAATCTAGGTGAAGTCATAAGTGACACCACTCTAGTAGAAAAAATTTTAAGATCTATGACTCCTAAATTCAATTCAAAAGTGTCTGCCATTGAAGAGAAGTAGGATCTACAAACTATTACTATTGTTCAACTTCATGGGATTCTGACTGCGTGTGAAATGAGGAAAGGAGGTCCGTCTGAAGTCAAAGAAGTTTTTTCTTTTAGAGCTACTCCAAAAGGCAGGGACAAGGAAGAACAAACATAATCAGGTTATTTATTAGAAGAATATGAGATAAATTTTGTAAAGAAACTTGAACTTGGCATTCGAAGGTTCAGAGGTAAGTTTCCTTTCAAATGTTTTTCTTGTGGAAGAGTTGGTTATTACACTATTAAATGTTCTCACAAAGATAATCATGAAAAGGGAAAGAATTTAGTAAAAGGTAATAAGAAACATTGTATCGATAGAAAAATTTATTATACTCATGAAGATAGTGATGGTCTATCAAATAGAGAAGAAGGAGAATCTGATCAAGATATTAGACTACTCATGGCATTTGAAAAGGACTCTAGTGAGGCTAAAGATACTTTTATGGATGCTTTAGAAGAAAAATATTTTCTTGAAGAAATCAATCCACTCTAAATATGTTTGGAAGAGAAAAAAATAGCCATAGATACTCTAAATAATCAACTCATTAAAAAGGAGAAGCATAATGATAAATTAGAATGTGAAATAGTAAGTCTAAGAAAGGAAATTGAGAAAGTAAAAACTTTAAATACTAGATTTGCTAAAGGAACTAAAACCTTAGATGAAATTATCAAGGTTCAAAGCTCTCCTCTTGTAAATATAGGTCTTGGATTTATCATTGAATCTTCTCAGTCTTCAGAAACGAGCTACCTAAATGCAGGTACAACCATCCAGCAACACTTCATCACTCAAAAAAAGAACAAAGTCAATGCTCAAGTAAAGCATGACCACTATAATTCAAGGATGAACAATAACAAAAATATTAATCAAAAGGTAAACATCAATATAAGGTTCCATGATTGCAGAAATTTCTTCTTTAATGGACAAAGTTTCTCATGTCATAATTTTAGTCATAAAGCCGCTCAATATGTTGCATACAAAACCATCATGACCAGAGAAGCAAGAAAGAAAATAAATGAGGCATGAATAAAGAAGAATACTTATAATAATTTTTCTCCACTTCAAGGTGAAATTGAATGTTCATTTTGCAATAACTTTGGACATGAATAATTTGAATGCAGGGGAAAACTTTAGCCGAAAGATCAGATACCCACAAGTTCCAAAGTATGGAGAAAGAAGGACTTACAGTTTGAAAGCCGTGACATAGCTTTATTTGCAGAAGGAGAATAAAATTAGTGGTACATTGATAACGGGTGTTCAAAACACTTGACAGGTGATAAAGATAAAATTCTTTCATACAATGCATTAGAGAAGGAAAATAATTCTACTTTTGGAATGTCTCTCCTGTTATCATTAAGGATAAAGGATATTTTTTTCTAAAATAAAAGGTTAAATCTAACAATTTTATGTATGTTGATGTATTAAAGCATAACTTTTTGAGTGTGATTCAAATGTGCAATCAAGGAAATGAAGTTTTATTTACTTCAACGAAGTGTGTAGTTCGAGAGCTTGACATAGGAAAGACCATAATAGAAGGAAAAAGAAATCCAAGAAATCTGTATATATTGAAAGGTGGCCAAGAGCAATGCTATATAGCTAAATGTACTAAAAACTGGTTATGGCACAGAAGATTGGGACATTTGAGATTTTCTCAAATAATAAAATCAAGCAAAATCAAAGTTGTTTGTGATCTACCCAACGTCACTCTACCTGAAAGTACCATATGCAAATCATACCAATTCGGTAAGCAAACTAGGGCTGAATTTAATGCCAAAGAAGGATCAGCAAGTAAGCCTCTTGAACTTATACATACTGATTTATGTGGTCCTGTAAGGAAAAATCCACCTCGTGGAGAAAAATACTATATTCTATTAATTTATTACTTTTATAGAATGTGTTGGATCCATTTATTGAAACATAAAGATGAAGTGTTTGAAAAATTTAAGATCTTAAAAGCTTTGGTTGAAAATGAATTAGATCTAAAAATTAAATGTCTCAGATTTGACTGAGGAGGAGAATACATATTAGATGAAAATTTTGATTTCTGTTAAAAATATGGCATAAAAAGACAGTTTTATGTAGCCGGAACTTCGCAACAAAATGTCGTGGTATAAAGAATCAATAGAATAGTTCAGCAAATATCTCGTGCTATGCTTGATGAAACTATGACTCCTAAAACCTTTTGGGGAGAAGCAGCGCATACTACAGTAAATATTATCAACAAGGCTCATGTTCATGTAAATAGTGATAAAAATCCTTATGTACTCTGGTATGGTAATCTTCCCACTCTGAAGCATTTTAGATTTTTTGGAAGAAAATGTTTTATCAATAATAATGATAAAAAACTTGGTAAGTTTGAGCCTAGAGTAGATGAAGGAATATTTCTTGGTTACTCTTCAAGAAGTAAAGCATATAAATGCTACAATAAAAGACTTCAGAATATTGTTGAATGTATTGATGTTGTAATTGATGAGTCTCTCACAGCTCCCAAAAGGGAAATAACAACAAATGAGGATGATGATGATGTATATTTTCCCTCATCAAATAACAACAGTATAGAAGGAGAACCCAATGAAGCACCAGAATAATATGTATCAGAAAAGGCTCCATCCAAGTATGTTCAAAACAATCATCCAGAATCTCAAATATTGGGTTGAAAGAGATCAGGTGTCCAAACAAGAATAACTCTTGTAGGATCTCCCAGTTATATAGCATTTTTATCCACCATTGAACCAAAAAATGTAAATCAAGCTGGTAAAGATGAATTTGGATTCAAGCCATGAATGAAGAGCTTGATCAAATTGAAAAGAATAGTACTTGAGAATTGGTTCCAAGACCTCATGATAAAAATGTTATTGGAATAAAATGGATATTAAAAAACAATTTAAATGGAAATGGAGATGTTATTAGAAATAAATCTAGACTTATTTATAAAGGGTATGCTCCACAAGAAGGTATAGAATTTGAAGAAACATTTTCTCCTATAGCCAGACTTGAAGCCATAAGAATGTTTCTTACTTTTTCAAGTTTTAAACAGTTCAAAGTTTGTAATATTCCAAATCAAGAAATTTCTACAACAATGCGAATATCTCAAGATATTCTAAAATTTGGAGATCCAACAATATGAAAACACAACAATGGAGTAGCAGTGACACTAAACTCATAGAAATGTGAGAGAAATCCATAGCCATCTCATTAAATAATAGCAGCAACAAATGAATACAAGTTCTTGAGGAAAAAGGTTACTCAAGATAGGCAATTCTTAACCTCAAGAAACAAGTACAAGAAACATGATAAAACACTTCTACACATGTGTGCCCAAGCTATGACAGCGCAGTTTTATAGAGAAAATACATGCTAACATATCTCAAATACATATATGTAAAAATATATGGCCTATACAACTTTGGGAGTGAAGATCTCAGCTCCCAAAGACTACCTCCTATCAATCCTGGAAGGATTGGCTATAAAATGCAAAAGCTGGAAAATGCCGAAGTTGCTGGGTAGCAACAGCGACTCAAGAAATTGAAATAAGTGGAGAAGTATAAATATGCTACATTTGATGAAATATCTTCTCCAATGGATCTCTAATATGAAAGTCTGATCCTCTCATCTAAGATCTCACCCTCCAACAATTTGCAAGAGCCCCACTGCAAATGCTTCACTATAAATAACGTAGTCACTAGATGGAACTGCACTGTAAGGGCAAGAGAATGGGTTGGCCTGATGCCAAATTCTGAAATAAGCCTTGAATTCCTCCCAATTGATCTCTAAAAGAAAGAGAGACTCCTCCTCTGAAAATCAGCTTCGGCAATGGTGTTGAGGTTCTCCACTACAACACCCTACAACATAGAGTTATGCTGCTGCAACAATAACGCTGTCCTGGAGGAGGTGGCTTTGGCATTTAGCCAAGAAGTGTGGAGAATGAAGAAAAAACCCTCAAGAGACCTCTCAAGAAGGAGAATGAATCCTAAATAGGAATTCCCCTAGCATCTCTTGCTAAACAACAAAGAATGCACAATGTCTGAATAGACAATGAGATCAATAATCCATAACATGAGAAACAATGGCTGCCTTGCCCTCATTTTAAACAAGTGAAATAACCTCTCCATGGGTCCCACTCCTATTAGGGTTTACTCCACCAAATAACCCTCTTCCCATTCATACTGCGCTATTTCTCTAAGTGTTCTCCACCTCTTATCCCAGCATTGTTGACTTGGTCAAACTTGACCTTGTCCACCTGCAAATATCCTTGTTCACACATGACGGTGTGAAAACGAACTCCAAAGATGATCCCCATTCATACTATGAGGTATTATACTGAGATTACCATTATGCATAGGCCTCCATACCCATTTATTCTCCTCCTAGGTGAAATCAACAAAAATTAATATTCCAAATTATTGTAGGAAAATTTTGGAATATTACAATCCTCCCCTCCCAAATGTTGCTTGTCCTCAAGAAAATGCAAGGACAGAACTAGAAAGCGTCCTCTCAAGGCATGGAGTCTATGATATGTTGAGGAAAATCTTCCTCATGTGGATCCTCCATCACCCAAGCAATCATCCATGCAAAATGAGTTACCTCCCAACATGGAAACTCCTGAAAGTCATCTTCCACCTCTGGCTCTGGAAATGTAGGTGGGCTGAAAATCTGATCCTGGCAGACAAAATATCCTACCCCATGCTATCCTCCTCTACACTTAGGATAAGTGTAGAGTGTATGCTGATCTTGGGCTGCAATGACATTTCCCTCAAATTGCAAGATGGATATTAGACCTCTAAGGATCTCTCCTCCAAAGTTATGAAACATGTTGGCCCAAATCATCTCATATGCGATGAGGTGGAAGTCATCATCATATGGAATCACATTCCTCCTATGGCTTACCTCATAAGGAAACAAATGAGCTACTGTAGTGGCCATCCCAACTCCCATGCTCCCTCTAGAACATGTAGTGCAAAGTGTGTGGGAGTTCTCTCCCTCCAAGGACACATTCACCCAATGTGTCTCTCCTCCAATCATGCTCCCAAGAAAAGCTTTAGAAATATCAACCAAGGGAACCACAAGGAGAATCATGCTAGCTTCCATGTGAATTAATGGAGAAGGACAATGGTCCCTCAAATGTAGCCAGTGCAGTTTGACTCTCAACCGCCATAGAAAATGAAATGATGGGTGGCCTCCCCACTATTTGCTTGCTGGCCCAATATCCTGGTGAAAGTGAAATATGTAATGTGCAATGTGAGTATGTTCTCCACAATAAATCTCCTCCCCATATCCCCTTAGGGAGTGATCATCCATAATGGCCTTATGTAGACCATCAAATCTAGAAGGAAGAATATCCCTCCTTTGAGCAAATCCCTGCACATATATGGTTAAGATATGCATACATATAGACAAATAATTATGCAAGTCAAAAATACTCTTACCATATGTTTTTATCATATAAATGGAGTGGCTGATAGATGAGTCTCTCCCCATCCTCAAAGGGAAAAGAGTTGACTGTTCTAACTCCTCCATATTCTCATGATCCATGGAGTGCCTCCTCAAGTTCTTCAAGTGGTTCCTCCCACAAGAAGAAAATAATGTAATGTGGCAATCATGGTTGGCCCATGGTTCCTCTTGAAATGTACAACATGTATGGTGGGTAGAATCATGCTCCCTATGTGCATCTTTAGTCTCAATCCCACTCTCCAATCAAAGCTTCCCATGAACATAGAAATACCAGCAATACATGGAAGAAAAAACCAACAGAAACAAGTTTTCACATGACAACCAGAAAGTGGATCAAGGTCCCATTCAAGGAACCAGTGTAGTGCATTCCTTGCTTGCATCAAATCAAACAAGGACAAGTGCTTTTCCAGCCACTTGTTTGCTGCCACAATCATTTTAAAAAATATAAGCATGAAAGTACAAAAGGGTGCCAATGGTGCACACCTAAAGTCATGTGGCTTTCTCCACAAACCACCAATGAGACAGCCAATCTCAATGCTACAAATGGATTCAAGTACATCATTATATAATATGCAAGAAGGAATAATCCTCCTTGGTACAATATGATGCTCATAAAAAAACAAGAAGTACAATACATAAGGTGAAATTATACATTCTCCATTATGTACTCGAAGACTTGAGCTGAAATGGCTCAACTAAAGATTATCCCTTACTCCCAATGAGTAGGAAGGTGGTTGTGACATCCTATCCATCATCATCCAGGCTCTGTATCTCTCCATATGCTGAAATATGTCTTTCTGAATGCCGTCCCAAATGAACTCCTTTGCCAAGGCAAGATATGCATCAAAATGCATGGAAAAGAAGTCCTCATGTGCTACATGCAGCAGCTTCTCCTTGAGACTAGAATCTATAGTCAAGAAGACTCTACCATGTGAATAGATGACCATATCATCCACCATACACTCATCATCTCTTCCCGAGTCATCGAGAATCATGCATGCACCAAAATCCTTGGAGTACTCTACCAAGAGCTGAGATCTCCAATAAGGATCAATCCTCCTAAGATATAGCGTTGGTGATCTGTCATGTGATGCTATACTCCTACTGCTGTCTACTACTTTGACATCCCCCATGCCAAATTTCTCCTCCAAACTCTTCACCTCTCCAAAATCCAAGAGCGGTGAATCTGAAGACAAGATGTCTTTCATCAATGATAGATCTGGTGGCCTCCCTGGTGGAATGCCTCTATGCAGTGAGACATCAATGTCAAGAGTGGACTGTACATATGGTTGGGCAACCTTGCCCTTGCTCCCACAACACAATACAATCTACCTCCTCTTTGCACTAGCTCTCTGAAATAGAGAGGGTGTGTGCCTCTCATAACATGATGTTGCTCTTCCTCCCTTCCTCCTCCTTCCGGATGCAATGCTGCACAATCATGCTGCTCACTGATCGTGCTTGGACCTCCATGTATGAGATACTGGGGAATTTCTTGTAGAGATGCAAGAACCCCTCTAGTTGGAGCAAGAGCTCCTCCTTCCTCTACATGAGGTGCTAGATCAACTCTAGAAATGACAGCGATGTTGCCCTTAGCCTCCTCAACATGAGTGGGCAACCCTTCAATGATTGGATTCTCTTTTGGAAAAGGGATCTCTTTGCCTCGTTGTGCCAAAATACAAGATGAAGGTCTTGCCTCCAACAAAGTATCATGCAATATATCAGCCTTTTTCATGGTCCTCTAAAGTGATTTTAAGTCTATGGTGTCTCCCATCACATGCAAGGTTTTTTTTGTTTAGATGTGTTTGTTTCCTCCACATGTGGATCAAAATTCCTCCTACCAAATATTTCCATCAAAATTCTAATGAAAATTTCATAGGAAGAAGTATTTTCATTCTTCAAAATAAAGGACTCAAATAACCACCATGCATAGACCTTACCTCCAAAGTGCAGCGCTACAACTATGATGGATTCATCTTCGGCAATCTGATGTTGCTGCAGAAAGGTGTCTAGCTCTTCCACCCAAGCCCTGGCTAAACAAGTAGGGGAACCATTAAAGATAGATAGAAGAAATCTATCTATATTATGTTTCTTGCTCCTCCTCACCCTGATCTTGCAAAACTCTGGAAAAGTAATATGATCTCTAAACTTCTGAGTTTGAGATTCATACTCATGCAAGAAACCACTAAGAGTTCCTTTCTTCGGCATTCCTCCTTCTTATTTTCCTCTTATGGTAAAGTTTCCCATGTGACTGCACTGTACCTCATAGGGTGTGGCTGCATGCTCACACTCCCTATAATAAAATCTGGAGTTTGACTCAGTTTCAAACCCTCTTGGAGATCATGTACATATCTCCCTCCTTATCTTCTCAAATTCTTCATGAATGTCTGTACAGATCTTGGAAGAGGCTTTGTAAGCTTATCTTCCCTTTTCTCTCCACATAGTGGAGTCTTCATCTTCTCTCTCCTTGACAGCATGATGGCTGAGATCCATCGGCTAAGCCAAAGATCATGCTCTGATACCACTGTAATATTCCAAATTAGGAAATTTCTACAATAATGAGAATATCTCAAGATATTCTAAAAGTTGGAGATCCAGTGATATGCAAACAAAAAAATGGAGTAGAAGTGACACTCAACTCATAGAAATGTGAGAGAAATCCATATCCATCTCATTAAATAATAGCAGCAACAAATTAATACAAGATCTTGAGGAAAAAGGTTACTCAAGATAGGCAATGCTCAGCCTCAAGAAACAAGTACAAGAAACATGATAAAACACTGCTACACATGTGTGCCCAAGCTATGACAGTGCAGTTTTATAGAGAAAATCCATGCTAACATATGTAAAATACATATATGTACAAATATATGGCCCATAAAACTTTGGGAGTGAAGATCTTAGCTCCCAAAGACTACCTCCTATCAATCCTGGAAGGATTGGCTATAAAATGCAAAAGATCAAAAATGTCGGAGTTGCTGGATAGAAGTAGCAACTCAATAACTGGAAATAAGTGGAGAAGGCTGAAGATGTTATGAAATATCTTCTCCAATGGATCTCTAGGATGAAAGGCCTATCCTCTCACCTAATATTTCACCCTCCAACAATCTCCAAGAGCCCCACTGCAAATGCTTCTCTAGAAATAACATAGTCATTGGATGGAACTGTGCTGTAGGGGCAAGAGAATGGGTTGGCCTGATGTCAAAGTCTACAATAAGCCCTGAATTCCTCCCAACTGATCTCTCAAAGAAGGAGATACTCCTCCTCTAAGAATCAGCTCCGTCAATGGTGTTGAGGTTCTCGACTGCAACACCATACAACACAGAATTATGCTGCTGCAGCAATAATGTTGTCCTAGAGGAGGTGGCTTTGGCCTTGAGCTGAGAAGTGTGGAGAATGAAGAACAAACCCTCAAGATACCTCTCAAGAAGGGGAATGAATCCTAAACAGGAATTCCCCTAGCAACTCTTACCAAACAACAAAGAATGCACAATGTCTGAATAGACAATGAGATGAATAATCCATAACATGAGAAACAATGGCTACCTTGCCCTCCTTTTAAACAAGTGAAAGCCCCTCTCCATGGGTCCCAATCGTCTTAGGGTTTCCTCCACCAAATAACCCTATTCCCATTCATACTACACTATTTCTCTAAGTGTTCTCCACCTCTTATCCCAGCATTGTTGACTTGGTCAAACTTGACCTTGTCCACTTGAAAATATCCCTGTTCACACATGAGGGTGTGAAAACCGGCTCCAAAGATGATCCCCATTCATACTATGAGGGATTTTATTGAGATTATCATTATGCATGGGCCTCCTTACCCATTTATTCTCCTCCTAGGTGAAATTAGAAAAATTTAATATTCCAAATTATTGTAGGAAAATTTTGGAATATTACAAACTTTATCAAATGGATGTAAAATATGCTCTCCTCAATGGTGATCTAGAAGAAGAAGTTTATATAGCACAACTAGAAGGATTAATTTTGGGAAATGATGAAAAAATTGTTTGAAAAATCAAAAAGGCTCTATATGGTCTAAAATAGGCTCCTCAGGCATGGTACTATCATCTTAAAAAATATCTTCAGCAACAAGGTTTCACAAAAGGATCTGCTGACAGTAACTTATACAGAAAAATTGAGAATGATAAACTGTTAATTATTGTTGTTTATGTTGATGACATCATTTTTGGGAGTAATGAAGAATCCATGTGTCAGAAATTTTCTTCTGTGATGCATCAAGAATTTGAAATTTCATTACTTGGGGAACTAACATATTTTCTTGGCTTACAAGTGCAACAAGAAAAATATGGCATATTTCTCTCACAAGAAAAATATCTCAAGCAGATCTTGAATAAATATGGTATGGAAGACTGCAAACATGTGAGCACTCCAATGGTGATCAGATGTAACCTCAGTTCTCATGATGATTCTCACATGGTAGACCAACCAGAGTATAGATCTATGATTGAAAGGTTGCTTTATCTCATTGGGACTAGACTAGATATTATTCATGTAGTTGGGATTGTTGGACGATTCCAAGCCAATCCAAATGAGTCACATCTTAAGCCTGTAAAAATAATATTCAAATATCTACAAGGAACTCAAGGTTTTGGTCTATGGTATCCAAAAAATGTTGATCTTACCCTTCATGATTACACATATGCAGACTGGGCTGGAAATGTTGATGATCGGAAAAGGACTAATGGTGGTGCATTCTATATGGGGCACCGATTAGTATCTTGGTTTAGCAAGAAAAAATGTTCCATTTTTTTATCTACAGTAGAACCATAATATGTGGTTGCCACATCATGTTACACACAAATTCTATGGATGATACAGACATTACAAGATATTCAAATAAAATTTTCTCCTCCCATCTTCATCTTATGTGATAATACAAGTTCCATTAGTATCTCAAAAATACTATTATGCATGCCAAAACCAAGCACATTCATCAAGTATCACTTCTTATGAGAACAAGTGCTTTTGAAAAAGCTTGAATTGGAGTATGTTCCCTCCAAATAACAAGTTGTTGATATATTTACTAAACCTTTTCCTAGGAAAGCCTTTGAATATCTCAAATAGAAGCTAGGAGTTGTCTCTTCCTCTCTTATAAAATTTGTTTGATTTCAAAATATTAAATTTGGTACGCAGGTTTCATGAAGACGAGTCTCTCTATATATAGTTATGCAGGGATTTTGCTGACATAAATTCTATGGGTCAGATTTCAAAACAATCTATGTCATATTTATGGTCCTCAAGTGTTGATGGGTGTTCAGGATGCATAGGTTGAGAGGGGGTATCAACCTTGCTGAGAATAATGCATTGTTGGCATAATGTTGGCTGTTAAATTATGATCTCTCTTTTAAGATTCTTTAGTCTTAGTTATAAAAAGTCTTTTCTGTAATTTGATGTAAGGGTCATGCTGAGACCTATGATGTACATGATGTCATATTTATTCATGTATGGACGTATTCAAATATGTAAACCCACTTGGTTGGGTAGTTGAGTCAAATTCCACTCGGTTGGAACATTGATGTAATTATGAGTCACACGCAGTAAGAGTCATGTATTACTTTCAAAATTTGATGCCTTAGCATGTGCTCAGGAGGAGCCTTAGTCTTCCCTTTGGTCTTTATGTCAAAGGCAAAGAGTATTTGTGTTTTAATAAAGTTTATATCTTAATTCTACAGGTTGTGGTGATCAAACTCCTACATGGTTACCATCAAGTCCAAAGGGGGAGAATGTTGGAATTATAATTCTTATGATTGCATATGTTTTATTTGATGAAAACTCTCTTGAAAAATATGAATTATATGGCTCTAAAAAAGCACTGTGGTTTAGCAGAAGATCTTGCAAAAGATGGTTATTGTTTAGCAGAAGGTCCAGCAGAAGATGGTCAATGTTCATATTTAAGGATCTATACACGAGTTAGTGTAGGAAAAGTCACATATACATGCAGAAAAGATCGCACAAAGTAGCGTATTCCTTTTGTGCTCTAAAATTATGGTACCAGGGGTCATTACCATGGTTTTAGCCTACAATACTGAGCATTGTGTCGTCTATTTGATTCCGTCTAAGAATACCATCGACACTTATGTGGTTTTGGCTCATGGTATTGGGAGAGGCTAAACCTATATAAGAAGAAGAAGATCATAGTGCAAAGGTGTGCAAATGAATGGGTTTTAATTGAACACTTCACTCTGAAGTATATCTGTATGGAATGAGTTAAATTTTATTGATAGATCTAAATTTCTGATGCACCTATGAATACAATGATGGATGAGGATCTCTAGACCTGAAATAACTATGTATTTTCTTGATCTGTTTGTGAGATGTTGAGATCTGTGACTTGGCAGATGGTTGTTGAAGTGAAGGGTAAAATCTGTTTGTTGATCTGAAACTTTCCTGAATATTTACATATCTATATGTTGGTTAGTCACAGTAAAAGCGCATATACATGCGAGTTTGTTTCAAAAAAATCACGTATGGATTCTACGGTTTTTTGAATCTTGATGAAGAGGTTATCTGATTATCTCTGTAATATTTCTGTTTTCTGTCAATGAAGTCTTCATGTAGATCTAGGTTGTTTGAATATTGTATATGATGCTAGTTTATTATGTACAAATATGATCAATGACTGAGTGATTAAATATGATGGATTATGCTAACTGAATAAGGGCTCTGTAAATATGAAAACGTATGATTGAATGCCTCAGATCTGTTTCGAGTCTGATCAAATTCTTAAAATTCAGTATACACAGATCTATACACAGGTTGGTGTGAGGGAAAGCACATATACACGTAGGATATAGTAAAGTGAAGTAGCATATACATTTAGTGTGATGAATGATCAAAGGTGAAATTGATTCTGCATGTTAGTTCAGAAGTCTGGGTTTATTATTATGGTTTGGTTACAATGATCTGACTATTCTATTTAAAGTTTGGGTTATGGCTATTGGTTTTGATCTACAAGTTGAATTGTGTTAAAGCTCTTGGATCCAGCGTGAAAATTTATGAAACGTGATCTGTAGTGGGTTTCAGGGTTGAAGCCTTCAATATGGAGGTAGAAGTTTCCTGCCAGTAGAAGTTGGTGTTTCATTCAGGAGGTTGTAGCTCCCTCCCAGTAGTTGTTGGTAACTGAGATCGGGGGGTTAGAGCTCCCTTCCAGTAGCAGCTGGATAACGAGAGAAGGTTGTAGCCTTCTACAGGTGGGTGCCTATGTAGTGATATGAGTATGAATCATTACAACATTGTAAGATGTTTTCTATATAATAAATATTGAAGACAAAGACGACAACAACAATAGTTTTCTCCTGACTTGGGTTTTCACCTTAAATCTAGCACACATTTACTTCTTAACTATATGATGCATAATTGATGAACTAGGATAATCAAGGTCGTGTATTGAAATCAGTAAAACAAAAGAAAAATATTGTGATTATTGTAAATACTGATTCAACCCCCGGCCCTCTCAGTATTTTTCCCAATAAACAATGGTAAAACTTGAACATCCAAAAACATAACCCTAGGAGATGAAGTGCCAAAAGCTTGTGGACCCTTTCGGGGTTAGTTGAAATGTCAACTTCCTGGGGCCGTCACTTTGGAATGCGATCTCCATTTGACTATCATAATAAATTGTTTCAAATATATCGAAGAGGACACAGAAAAAAACAAATGAATTGGTTTAGTACTTTTTCAATTTTTTTTCTTAAAAAAATGTCTTTTAGGCCCTCAAAATGCCTCTCAAAGTTAGGACCAGAAAAATTGTTGAAAATAGTAAGTTTTACTACAATCCAGGAAACTAAAAAGTACAATTAAGGAAAATAAAAATAAATGGTGGGGTACCAAGTGGAATAGGTGGGTGGCCACCAATATCCACTTGGATCACCACTCTAGCTAAGAGGGAGTAAGGATATTCTTAGATTATGTTGTTCTTCTTGCGTTATATTGACTTGGATGAGCCTTTGGTCATTGCTTCAATGTGACCTGTATATGAAGGATGGCTTGATAATTTGATCAACATCATGGAAATTTGCTTTCCCTATATCTTGTACTATGGCCTGTATAGGGTTATTACACTACATCTCATACACTGACCTATATAGGGAGAATGGTATTATGAGCATATTTTTTTCCATGTACTCTGAACTATATAGGGCTTAATATCATTGTGTCAATACATTGACCCAGATAAGAAGATGGGAATTTCCCTATAATTATAACTACAACTAGTAACCTAAAGGAGATGAACAATTCTCCTAAGTCTTGTACTTTGGTCTATATAGGGTTATATTTCTTGAGTTAAGTACAATGACCTAGATAGGATAATTGGGTTAGAGGCCACCATGTTTGATAGTATCCTCCTAACATTCATATCTAAAGAGCTTATTATTACCATTCACAGATAAGGTAGTGATTTAGTTTTGCAATAATAGATGATTTATTTATATGGTACCATGGATCTATTATTCAAATTTGTCATTGATGTCAATATATCATTGTTGGAGATGGAAAATTCCCTAACTCTTGTGATGGATGAATAACCCTTTTGTGATGTTGACCTATCTAATTAAGGACTCTCTTTATGAAAACCCTAAGAGAGAACCCTGAGCATGAAGGTTGAAATATAATGAAAAACTGTAATATCCCGTTTCAGGGATATCTCTAAAACACGGCAAAATCCAACCAGAGATGGACTGGGAGGGAATTTACCGGATATGCCGCATCTAAAAAGAGGATGAAATCCAGAGGCTACCTGGCCCTTTCCAGACTCTGTCTAAGAGTGTGAGATAAACACACCAGGTGGTATAGAACTAGAATGCCCGAAAATATATAAAGATAACAGTGCAGCAGACATACAATAGCATAGAAAGAATATACGACAAATCATCCAGAAATATAGAGAGAGAATGCTAGGCCATTTTATTATACTGAGAAATATAATGAAGTACAATAGGTGATCAGAGTGATGGCACCTAGACTTGCTCAAGGCAAGTGAAGAAATACTCTCAGAATGACCAAGAACTGATTGCTCTCTGAACTGCGTCCCCGCTGCTGGAAAACTACCGTGTAGCTGCTACTACTGAAACAAGATGATGATTTTTGGCTGCTCCCCTCCTCAGAATGAGCTAAAACTCTGGAATCTTCCTCTGCTCACCAAACACAAAAAAACCCAGAAGGCATTTCTGAAATGGTCGACCCCTGAAAATCACCCCCTTG
Source organism: Pinus albicaulis (assembly GCA_034641835.2). Taxonomy (NCBI): domain Eukaryota; kingdom Viridiplantae; phylum Streptophyta; class Pinopsida; order Pinales; family Pinaceae; genus Pinus; species Pinus albicaulis. The sequence goes on along the minus strand of MU968551.1, from coordinate 17,205,783 downwards.
AGGATCTGCGTTGTCCCTCAAGGCTCTGCGCTGGGGCTGAATGTAAATCACTAAAATGCAGCCTCAAACTCTGCCAAAATCCTCTGGTTAGCAAGGGCTAGCCCCTTGCTCAATCTCACAGCTCGAAACCACCAAAAAGAACCCAATCCGGAGCTCCTCTGAAATGGACTGCGTCCTCCCGCTCAAGACTGCGCAGCCTCTGAATGCTCTGCTCCGCCACAAAACCCAAACACCAAATATCCTGAAAAATAATGATGGAACTACCTCACCCAGGCAGGCACTCAAAGTCCCCCGGGGCTAAGGGTGAGATCTCCGAACATAGACACTCGATGCACTAAACAGTGATGCAGACAGGCTAAACAGCTAGTGTGCTCAAGAAGTTGAAGTGAATAGCTCAAATGCATAATAATCGAATGACAAAAATGAGGAGGCTCCCCTCTCTCTTATAGTGTTGGCCTCTCTCAAACCCTAAGGCCCACCTCCTCTAACGTAGCCTCCCTTTGCCACGTGCTCAACCCAACCAGCGCAGTCCCTCCATGCGTCTACGAGAGTCCCCCCTCTACGTGGTCTCTTGGCCCCCCTTGGCTCACTTAAGTTACAACGTTGTGTCTACTAGGGAGTGAACTTTATTTTTAGAGTCAGTTATGTCCACCTCTACTCACTTTTATATATAATTTAATTATATAAGGCAAAATTGATGAAAATTAATATTTCCAATTAGCTGTTGCTAATTGGGAATATTACAAAAACCCTTGAACCTGAAATCCTAATGTGCATGAAACAATAGGTGTTAAAGATTCCCTTTCATTATTATGTATATGTCAAATTCCATAGCTACATGATAAAACCTTGAAGCCCTAGCCTTAAAATCTTGATGCAAGCACTAGAATTAATGCTTGATACATGATACCCTAGCCTTGTTACAGATTCCCATGATGATTTTTTGGAGATTCCCTAAGAAAGAAGCCATATTGAAAAGGTGCATAGCCTTGGAGATATTTGATGAAATCTTACATCCATGCCCTTACATTGGAAGCCTAAGAAGCCCTATCTCCATTCCAAATTTCCATAACCTAAAGGCTGTCATAATCCTCAAATTTTTTAATCTATCCCTAATATATGAAAATAAAAAATATTATTTTTGACAATTATGCACATTATCTCACAATACCTCTTACATCATATTGTAAAGGATTCCAAGCTCTTTCCAATGAACCTTTACTCGCCCTCTAACTCCCCATATCCTTAGAGAAAATTATTTTACAAGTTGAAATAATATATTTTATGTTGGCCGACATGAGCCTACATATGTAAGTCGGTCTCTCCTCCAACTAATGTTTCTATTAATTATAACTCAAAAAATAGTATATGTTGATGTTTAAACTCAACATTCCAGCCATGAACACAGTGAAAAATTAAGAGAAGAAGCATAGAAGTAGACAAGAAACTAAGGAGGAAATAGAAGTTTATTGTTTGGGATGATTTTGTATTGGGTTATCATTCAGGTTTGGAGAAGGAGCTCAAACTAAAAATAACAATCACCTATTTTCTTGGACCTCTTGTGGTGCCTCAGACTTGCAAGCATATGATATGTTGGAACTACGGACAGTCACATATCTTAGATGCTTGACTAGTAAGGAGGCTCAGAATAGTAACATTTGTGATGCCCAAATCTTGAGAACAATCATTAGTTTCAGGCTCAGTCAATCTCTTGTAGAGGGCTCAAACCATATTAAAATCAAGTGGGTAGTTTCCTTTTGTAGCTCAGACCCTATAGTAGGTTAACAACTCAAAACTGAAGCCCGAACTTCACAAAATGTAGCTCAGTCAGTCAGACAAAAACCTCAGATTGCAGAATCATCCATCTGTGGTATCTCGGACTTTTGGAGGGCTTAGGACAAAGAACAGTCACAAATTTTTAGGGCTCATTGTAATTATTACAAGCTCAGACCAGACATAAACCTTAATTACATTCATCTTTAATAGCTCGGTTTCACCTGTGGAGAAGTTGCAAACGTTAGGTCAATCATCTTTGGAGGCTTGTACTTGTGAGCACATGACCTATAACCTAATATATGTTGCAAAAACAAAATTAGTCCTATTATTTTAAGTTTGAAATTCAAAGTAATATATACATCATTTGGAGCAGATTGAAGTCTTGACATTAAGGGATATTGAGGCATCTTAATCTTGGCCATATTCTTTTCAGCTTCCTTAACTTTCCATGCATATATTAGGGAAATTTTTTCCTATGAATAATATCATTCTCCTGAGCCCACAGACCGTGGAATTTCTAGCAATTTTCAAACCTTTAAGAAAATCCAGTGATTTGCTTCCATATTGTTTGTTATTCCCTAGAATTTCTAACAATTTTTGGTCCTTTAAGCAAAGCTAGAAATTTTCTTCCATATTGTTTGTAATTCCCATACAATTCCACTTTTTTTTCATATTGTTTGTAATTCCCCTATAGTTCGACTTGTTTTCCCTATTGAGTATGTTATTCTGTTAAGCTCGAGGTTCCTATATTGTCCTTTAATTTTTCTCATGTTTTTGTTATAAATGACAAGAAATTATTATTAATGTATTGATGTAACTAAATGTAGATGTATGTTGCCATAAAGATATGTCCAAAGTTGTGTAGATCTGAAAATGTAATATTTTTTGAGAGAAAATTGTTTAAATTTTTTTTAGAATGTGAATTATGTTTCTAGGGGTTTTTAAAGAAAATTTTTGGTCAAAATAAATGTGTTGTTAAGAATATTGAAAGTAGGGTTTTCATAAATAAGGAATTTTTTTGGGTTTGAGATTAAAAAAAAAAATACTTGGTTTTATTTTGTTTCTTTAAAAGGGGATATTTTTTTTTTTCAATAAAGAAATAGAAAAACAATGGTGCAACAAGGGTTGCACAAAGCTTTAGATGGGGTTAGGAAGAAACATGCTAGTATGACAGATTTTGATTAGGAGGACTTGGATACTCGAGCTCTCAGCATTATCAGGTTGTGTCTTGCAGATGAAGTTATCTTCAACATTGTTGAAGAAACCTCAGCAATAGGTTTGTAAACACTGTATATGACCAAATCTTTAACCAACATAATTTATTTGAAAAGGCAACTGTATAGCCTTCAAATGTAGGATGGTACTAAAATTGTATACTACTTAAATGTATTCAATACACTTAATTTCTAGTTGTCATATATGGATGTTAAATTTTAAGAAGAAGATAAAGCTATTACCTTGTTGTGTTCTTTACCCAAGTCTTGGGATCACTTTGTGACTTCTATCGGTTTGATCATAATAAAATTCTAAACCTCTATCAGTTTGAGTACAATCAAATATTTAGAATTTGATTATATTGTGGGAGCTATGTTATATGAAGAAGTACGAAGGAAATCCAACATTGAAACTTTTGTGCCGGAAGCCATGGTAGCCAATGGCTGGTCCAAGGAAATAGGAGAGTAAGAAACAATTTCTTCCACATCAAAGTCAAAAAGGAAAGAATTGTAAAGCCAAATGTTGGTACTACAAAAAAATAGGACATCTCAAGAAATATTGTTGGAAAAGGAAGGAGTTCATTGAAAACCCAAAGAAGGAAGAAATCAAGTTGATTTAGGTGTGATTGATGAAGTTTTATCTGCTGAATTAGGTATGGTAGATGAAGTTATGCATGTTTGCAATTTTTCCTAGCATTATGAAAATTGTTTGTTATATTCGGGTGCTTCTCATCACATGAGTCCACACATAAATTGGTTCACTTCATATGAAGTTGTGAATGGAAGTTTTGTATTTATGGGTTATAATGTATATTTTCATACTATTGGGATGGGAAATGTCAGAATTAAAATGTATGATGATAAAATTATAAAATTATCCAATGTTAGATATGTACCTGAGTTGAGAAAGAATTTTATTTCTTCGGGAGTATTGGACTCAGAAGGTTACAAGTTTACAGTTCAAGGTGGAGTACAAAAAGTTTCAAAGGGTGTTCTAGTTTTTATGAAGGCAGAGAATATCATAAACCTTTACAAACTCGAGGAAAGTACTTAGGTCGGTGAAGTTTTTAGTGTCTAAAGGTTGCAATTTTCAAATACACTCTTTCATGCTTACTTGATAGAGTCCTTGGTCAAATTTTTATACTTTCAAATGAGTTTTCAAATTAAATTTGATCATTAGTTGTTGTTTAGGTCAATGTTTCTCCCTCCATTCACTCATGGTCATCATCAATTATCCCGATCAAGTCTTCATTTAAGTGTCTAGGGTCATGAATTAGTTAATATACCATAATCTAGGTCATGCTATAGGATTACATTAATTGACTTGTCATCATAATTCCAATCATCGTAAAAAAAAAGTGGGAGTCATTTTCATCATTTGAGTCACAATCATGGGAGTTAGAAAATTAGAAAATAAATTAAATGGCAAAATTTCATTTGAAAATAAGTTATGCTACATGTCAAATCATTCAAAATATATTTTCTCAAGTACATATGATGTAATTAAGCGAAAAATCAAAGATTTTGAGCTATTAAGGGAAATGAAGATTTTCATGAGTTCATTTCACCCTTCTAGGTTTTCAAGAGATCCTCTCTTATATTCTAAAACTCTCCACAGTCGTCCAAAGATATAAATCCATAAAAGATCTGGTCCATTCTGCTAAATAATGTGTTTCTTGCAGCCACGCTACGCTTTTCCTCCTACGAAACACTTCTTGTATCCATTGATTCATTTTCGAACTGGAGGAAAAGAAACCATCCACAAGGCTTCATATCAGAAATAAAGGGCTTCCATCACCTCTTGGACAAGTAAGCATTAGTCGGCCCTCTTCGCTTGCAGTAATATTCTCAAATATTTCAATGAATTTCCCTCTTCTAGGGTTTTCACTACATTTTTCATTTCCATGAGAATTTGTTTCAAATCAATGGTAAAACCTTAAATTTAGTTCTCCACTACACTCACCTACACCTTTCATACTTCCTAAAATACTTCCCTCACGCATTTCCCTTCATTTCCTTCATTTCCCTATAAACCCTAGCCTAGGCTACTCCATTGACAGTTTCTTAGTGAAGATTGTGTTTTCCATATTTTTACACATTCCCCTCTCCATTTTGAAGATTTTTCACTTCCCTACACTCCATAATATCTATCCCTATCCCCTAAAATTTTCCCATAAATTTACGCACTCCCTAACCCCTTCATTCCTTTCATTCAACACCACAGTCCCTTATTTCCTATTTTTACAGTCATATCTTATCCCTTTCCTTCCCACTCCGTTAGGGATTTAACAATGGAAACTAGAAACAGTTACACTAGGAAGAAAAATTACAATAAAGGTGGATACATCTCTAGGTATGAGCCAACACATATCAAGGAAATTATGGCCTCACCATTCATCAAGAAAGCCTTTGAGGATATGGGTTGTCTAGGTTTTTGTGAAAAGATCCAAGAAGCAGGTTTCCATGCCAAATTGACAAGCCTCTTTGCCACCAATTTTAAGAAGGATAAGGCCAAAATTGTAGGGGTAGACTTCACCATTTCAACATATTCCATTTCCACAGCTATAGGTATTCCAAATCATGGTGAAATCTCATTCAAAAGGATGGATTTGGAGATTGAGAATTACAAAGTTTTCCGAAAGCCACACTACAAAGGTACTCCAAAACACATTTTTACCTTTGGAAAGTTACTTGATAGGTATGCTCCATTAATGAAAATGATCATGGGGTACTTTACCTATGAAGGGAGGTTTTTAATAATTTATCAGTATCATATAAGGCTCCTCATGCACTTCACAATAGTCAAATGTCTAAAACTCCATCAATAACTATATAGAAGCCTTATCAAGATGACTCAGAAGGTACAAAGAAAAGGAAAGGATCGTCAATCAACCCTATTCCACCATGGCTTGGTCAAATTCATTGTTCTCCATAAGATTTCAGAGATAAAAATGCCTTGGGAGGCATTCATCCAATCAGTTTCACTTTTGCCTACTACTAGTCAACCTAGTATTCAAAGTACACCATAACCATCACCAAAGCCACAAGTGGTTGCTCTTCCAGTAAAAAAGTTGAAAAATCACCTAGGGCATAAATAGTAAAGAAACCTAGAGTATAGGTGCCCAAAACCTACAGCATAGGGAAAATTCTTGTGTTTTCTCTTTCAGAACACCAACATTATGCACAGTTGCATGAGGATGAGAAGACCAAATTTGAGGATAACATGGGAGAGAATGAGGCACAAAAATAACCTAAAGAGATTATAAATGAGAAATAACCAGAAATAAGAGAACTCAAGGACAACCTTTCAAAGGAAAATTTCATGTTAGCATTTCCTCAGCAAGAGAATAGGCAACTTCAAGTAAATCATATTTTTCTCACTAAACATAAGGTGGATGTGGAGGTGGAATATGGAAAAGGTAAGGATTTAATTGATGTTTATCAGCTTGAGGATAAAAAGGTTCCCTTTAAACCTAGGATGCCAAGAACAAGAGGTCTCAAGAAGTAGAATGAGAAGGAAAGTGAACCATCCCCTTCATTAGGTCAACATGATTTTGATGACCTCATTGCAGCTGAGATTGAACAAGACAAGGAGTTTTGGCTTGGAATGGTTTATAAAAACTTGGAGATGCTCTTGAAGAAATTCAATGGAAACACCAACCTCCAAAGGAACATGACGAGGTACTAAAGCACAAGAAACTGAATTTCTAAAATCAAGGTTAAGAATAAGAAAAACAATCTTAGGAAAACCCTAATGAAGCTAAAAAATATCGATAACGTGGACTTTTTGGCTGAGGAATATTTAATTGTCTAGGTCATCAGTGAATGATGTTAAGAATGAAATTTCAGCAAAGTTTGAGCAGTTTTGGTATTTTTTTGAATTTTTGGAAATTTTGGCAATTTTCGATGTACAGAAGCGTAGCGTGGCCCATGCTACATTTTTTCCCAGGACCTCCAAATGATTAATTTATTCCATGGTTGGATATATTTTGATGAATACATGTCATATGTGTACTTGGTTGTCATTTTTAGTACCCATGATGGAAGGAAAAGTCAGAAAACATGCTCAAAAACATGTTTATGCCATTATTTCAGACCACATGCTGCTTATGGAGAAGTCTTTGGAAAAGTGATTTTTAGCAGCCTTAGAGAGGTGTTTTTGCATGCTTTAATGTTCTAAGGATAAGTATACATACAAGGATTTCCAAATATACTTTCATTTTAAACAATGGATGAAGAAAACCCACTCAAAAGTGTCCACAAACCTCACACTACGCTTTTGCTTAAGCACGATACGTTTTTTCCTGAGCACGCTATGCTTCTATGTTAAATATTTTTTCTGGATAGGTGGCAATCAAAAATTTAAAAGGATCAGGGTTACAGTTGTTGCATGAGCTGTTTTCATAGTTAATGAGCCTACTGATGTTCCTCCTTGTTAAATTATATTGTATTCAATGAAAGAGACAAAGACTCCTACTTGTTAGCTAAAATAGGGGGGATTGTTTCTAACTTCCCTAAAAACTAGGTAATGAATCATTAGGTACATTAATGAAGTGTTTTTGATCAATTTTCAATCCATACTAACAAAATATTCTCTATTTTTTTATATGTACTCCAACTGAAGTCATTGTAGAGGTTGGATAGTTGACAATTACAGTGTGGAGCTTATGTACATCTTTTTACAGTGATATCAAAGACATGTTGTGACTATAATATTGGGACTCCAGTGGTATGGTTGTTGGCATTTTTATTCTCAATTTTACCATTAAATTTAATTTTTATGTTTCCTTGCAATGACATGTATGATTTCATATAATGATTTCATGGGATTTTAAAGCAAAATTCACAGTTTTTGTGCTCTGTTTTAATGAGATTTTCATGTATATGTTCTATTTCTTCTCATAAATTAACTCATATTAATATGCTCATTATGATTCTTCCTTTCTCAAACCTGTTGAGTCTCAAATCTGCATCTTTCCTATACACCTTTCTAGACTTTTTCCATTTACCTGTACCTTCTAAGTCACCAATATCATTGCATATTAATTGTAAAAGAGCATTTAAAATGGTTTTTAACTATGTTTTGTGTCTCCTATTTGAATTAGATTTTTGCTCATTTAGCTGCGGAACTTTGTCACTTTCCGCAGCTCCTGCAACTTTCCGTAGCCATTTTGTTAAAGTCTATATTGCAGGTGTCTTCAGGCAAATCGAGCCACATGGGCAAGTTAGAAATGACATGGACATGGATCGTGTCCTATTAGCTCAGTCGAATTCACCTAAGAAGGTTGTGGTCAAAGGTAGCCAAGTGGTGGTCAACCGAAGAGTCCCACGGTGATAGAACTTTGTTTCTCATCATGAGAAGATTTTCGTGGCCGTTTCTAAATCACGGGAGACACATCAACACCTATAAACGGCTCCATAAGCCGAATCCAACAGCCACTCTCCATAGATTTAATCCTCACGGTGGCCATAATGCTAGATCTCTGGACATGGTGGTTTACGTGTCTTCTATCAGCGCAGACTTTAGGGAATTAGTTATGTCACCCTCTGTTATAAATAATGCGTTCTCATACGCTTAATAGTTAGCTCTGTAATGTAATTGCGTCGCCATTGTGCTGTGACATTATTTCTCTGTTATGACCGCATTTTAATATATGAGAAGACTCTGTTCATAAGCGTAATTCGTATTTGAAAGCTGTTGCCCGAGGTTTGTGCAGAGGGCCCCTGCACACGCTGAGGTTTTGTGTATTACTGTATAGTTTCATGCTTCATTTCTTTACGTTCATTGTGCCATAGTCATTCACATGTATATAGATTACATCTTTCATGGTATTTACATTTCATCTTTGTCCATAATCTTTCATGCTTTACATTTTACTTCTGTCCATAATCTTTTATGTTTTATATTGTTGTTAATTGATCAGTGTTTTTGTTCCAGATTACAATAGGCATCCCGGGCATTTTCACATCTTTTTATAATGACTAATGACATGGAATCAATACTATCCTTCTGCTAATTTACTTTTCTTAGTTTTTGTTTAATTCCAGCACTGTTTTGTTTATTCCAGTCTTGCACATTTGTTTTAGTAGTTAGATTAGATATTAAATTTCTCATGTCATTTTCAGTTACCTCCGAAAGCCATAGCGAGACTAATGGTGAGGGATTGAAGTATGAGTGTGTAGTTTGATATTAGTTTACTTTTCTGCAATTTAGATATTAAATTGTTCATGTCATTTTCAGTTACCTCCGAAAGCCATAGCGAGACTAATGGTGAGGGATTGAAGTATGAGTGTATAGTTTGATATTAGTTTACTTTTCTGCAAGATAGATATTAAATTGCTCATTTCATTATCAATTACCTCCGAAAGACATAGCGAGACTAATGCTGAGGGATTGAAGTATGAGTGTGTAATTTGATATTAGTTTATTTTTCTGCAAATTAGATATCAGATTGCTCAAGTTGTTTATGATTACCTCCGAAAGCCATAGCGAGACTAATGGTGAGGGGTCAGAATATGAGTTGATGTAATTCGATTTTAGTTTTACTTTACTTGCAATATTTTCTTTGAGTACAGTTTCTTTTGTGTTTAGACAGCAGCAAGGGTAATGGTTTTCATGATCAAGAGTTCACTGTTTGTTTAACTAGAATAGTGGCACATTTTCATTTCCTTTTAGGAACTAATTTTCTCATTGTATGTTTCAAAATCCTTTTGAAGTTTGAAGTTTGGTAAATCATTATAAAGGACATTATTGCCTTGAACAATCATAACCATACTTGTCTCTTAGAATTTCCATTAGGAAACCAACCAAGATAAAAAGAAAAAAACCAAAACGACAAAAAGTAAGAGATAGGTTATCTTGCACATATAGTGCGCCACACTTCGTCAGCTTACGAATCTTGGATTGAAAAATTAATGTAGCAATTTAGGACACACTAAATTGACCAAACAAAACCCTATACCACAATGACAATCTAAATATGTTTTTAAGCATACCTACCTGGCCTCATTTTTCCTCTCTACAACTGGTCATTTGAAACCTGACCTTAAAACCATGACCTAGTTCCTATACTGACACTTCCTATCGAGAAAATTCAAAACAAAACCCTAATAAAAAAATTTGAGCTTATATATAGCCTAATATATCTTCCTTTCTAGTCACTTCATTGACTGTGAAATTGATACCAAAAGAGCCCTCTCTAGTTTGGTAGGGTTAGCTACCAAATCTAAAGATTGGTTTTAGGGTACATCCTTTTGTCTCATTTCTCAGCCTTGGAAAATATATGGAGTGATAACATTTTTGGCATTGTTTCTAGGGACCGAGTGTCAAATATCCCCTGGGGATATTTCTCATAGTTCATTGAAGGATATACTTGTGGGTGACAGGTGTTAGCATTCAAAGAAGGGTGATTTAGTCATTTGAACCAAAAGTGAATATTCAAAAAGAACACTAGCTCCCAAAAGGCTTACGAAGTCTAATCCTGAACATAATCCTTCACCAATTATTAATGATCCTAAGATTCTTTTGAGAAAATAGAAATCACAGTCAAGAAAAGTTAGAAAAGGTAAGGCTCCACTTGGGAAATCTACATATTTTCCTATGAGGTTTGTTGCTCCAGAAGATTTATCTTTAAATTTCAAATTTGAGTCATATTTGTTTAAGTCTAAGTCAGAATCTTTCCTCTCAAAAACATGCTTTGATCCCATTGATTTTGAAACATATTTTCCATTTTTTGAGTCTTTGTATTTTGCAGTTGATAGTAAGGTGTGGTCAGATTTTTATAAACTTCAAGGTTTTATTGATAAGTTTCAAATAACCTCTAAAAATTCATATTTCCAGTACGACCAACAAGCTTTATTTGCTTCTACATCTACTATCACACCTCCTCATACAACTACTCCATCATCCTGCACTTTCATTCCATCACTTCTTATACACTCCATCAACACCTCCTGTTGTGACTTCTCCACAACCTCCTCCACCAGTCATGGCAAGGTTTTATCCTTTCATTTTACTACCACAACTCATTTCTTTACCTCAGAATTATGGTCAAATATTTCCTTTGTTTGATGGGACAATAGAGGTTACTCCTCAACAACATAGTTTTAAAGTGATTGATTTTATCAATCTTGAAATGATTGATAATGATGATGCCAATATGCGCATAGTAGCACAAATTTTCTCGGTAGAGGCCAATAAATCATTTTTTCATTAAAAAATTCTTCTATAGCCAATTCAAAACAATTAATTGAACTATTCATGGAAAAATGGGAAGAGAAAAAGAACCCTCTACAAATTTTGTCTGAGTACAATGCCTTGAATAGAAATCCTAATGAATCTGTGCATGCTATAGGGTAAAATGCTTGAGTTGTTGGTTCTCGAATATCCCTCTCAAGGCTTTTCGGTGCTCGAGGAAAACAGTAAGATTAGCTGTATAGTTCACAAAGAATATACATATATGTTCATATCAACTTAAACAACTTGATGGAATAATATGGAAGATTACCTCTTTAATGATCTTGAAGTCTCTTGGAGAGCACTAAGCAGCAAAGCAGGGATCCTCCTTCACCAGCTCCAAATCTCGACCCTGTGATCAATCAAAGCACCCATGTAATCTCTACCAAAACATATATTTCCTATAAATTAAGTTAATATATGATAAACATTAAACAATGCACATCTAAGACATTCATCTCATGCTTTATAAGAAATTTAAGAACAATAACAATATCAACACATAGAATGGACAAAATAGATACAGTTCTATCGATTTATAAAAAGGAGGATTACAACTGTCGGTTGTACCAAGCCCTCCTCAGCCTTCCAATCTCTCTATCTCTCAATGTGGTGATGTATTGATCAACAAGTTCTCAAGGAACCTCTTTGACTTTAGACCTTCACACTACAACAATAATGCTCTGCTTCAAAAGTATTCAAAACTTTAACAATCCTTCGACGTTGAACGAAAATCCTTCAACTCCATTTTATAGTAGATGGAGAGAGCAATCATTGCCTTTCTCCTTCCACCAGTTCTAAATAGAAAAAAACAAGATGTTTCCTCAAATCCCCATGTTTTTTCCTTCTTTGAGAGTTCAGTTGTTTTTGGCAAGGCCCAATAAGAGACTAGTGCTTTGCAATTTCTACTTTGTACTGACTCTCTTATGAGAAAAAGCTGGAAATTCAAATCATTCTCCACAGGTTTTTCCTGTTTCAAACTCAAAACACAAGTAATGCTACCCTCTAGTCTAAACAAAGCATTGACCTAGCCACTAATGTAGGCTTTTCATTGATCAAGTGCTTTATAACGCTCTTTTGATGCTATAGGGGTGCGTTATCTTGGCAGAAGTAGGTTTAGTTTAGATCTTTGTATTCCTTCCATATTTGTCTTCTCCTCTGAGCTGATGAGGAGGTTTTTCGACCTGTAACAGATGCCCCCTAAAGTGTGAGGTCAGAGATGAATACGATGGCCAAAATACTTTATAATGTGTGTAGTAGAGATAAAGATATTGGAGGACTGAGGAAAACCTGAAACAACAACATATGTCAGAAAATATAGTATCTGTCTTGAGTCGAGCATTCCCATGCTCAGTAGCTAATCAACATGATCTCTCTAGAATAGATATATGAAGAATCTATCCACCAATAAGCATAATGTGTAAGTTTCTATCATAATAGGATTAGGGGAAAGAAGATGTCTCCATAAACAATATCGTAACTTGGGCAAGGGAACATAACTTTAATGATGTAACCTTTGCCCCAAGGTCTTGATCGCCGCTTCACTTAAACTGCATATTTCTCAACATGTGAATGAAGGAGTTGTCATCGAACATGTGAGAAATTGTCTGATTACTATTCGATAATGAAAACTGTTAACAGACGTGAAGCTGGCCACCGATAATGATGATGGTCCCTAAGATGCATAGTACAATCTAGCGAGTGTGAATAAAAAGAGTTTAAGTCGAACACTCGTAGAATCATTCAATCAGGAGCCAATGATGAAGACTCCTAATCAAACACAAGATTACCTACCACTGATGTCTGCAAGTATCCGGGTACTGATGGGTTTTTGGATCAACTTCCTAGATAAGATGTTGAAGTGGATAGGAAGAGATCTGTTGAAAGGTAGGCACTGAAGCGTCCTACATCAGTCAACACGAAACGAAAACCAAATGATTTTTCTTTTTGATGAAGATAATGAAGAGAAAATGGGGATAACTGAAGACAAATAATTTCTGGCATAATGAGTGGTTTGGCTGATAAGAGGAGTAGTAGATAACGAGATCTACTTGAACAATAGAAGGCACTGTAACAGGGTACTAGGCAACTAAGGCTTAATGAACACCAAAGAGTTTGTTAGGATTTTACCGGTGTAGGAACACTAGGAGATGAAGGCTAATACTCATAGATGGTAGGGTTCGGCTAACTGCCGAAGAGTTTTCTGGGAAGTGCCATGTTCAAGATTTTTGCTGTAAAATCAATATTTCTAAAATGTAACAAAGGTAGTATACATTTTGTCCAGTTTTTTCCCCGTATAATTAGGTTTAACGAGTCCATATGAGTACACTCGGTGAATTTTTCATATTTAGAGAGTCTGAAAAATGTCGTAAAAGACAACTCTGTTCCCTGTCTGATTAGGTTTAACGAGTCCAGACGAGTAAACTCGGTGAATTTTTCATGTTTAGAGAGTCTGAAAATTTTCATAAAACACAACTCCATGGGGTACCTTTGTCATGTCTAGATAACCGGGCACGGCAAAGGGAGAATAGTAAGCCCGAAACAGTTCATTTTCTGTGAGTTAGTCCATCGAAGCTAGAAAAGTGAGAAATCTATGTTCGATGGACATCTACCTCATTTTGTTATGAGTACAAGGAGACAAAGTAAACTCAGTACTCTTTGTGAAATTTTATGTAGTATCCCGTTTCGGGGATATCACTAAAACATGGCAAACTCCAACCAGAGATGGACTAGGAGGGCATTTACCCGATATTCCGCCTCTGCAAAGAGGACGAGATCTGGAGGCTACTTGGCCCTTTCTAGACTCTTTCTAAGAGTGAATGATAGACACACCAAGTGGTATAGAACTAGAATGCTCAAGAATATATATAAAAATAACAGTGCAGCAGACATATAATAGCAGAGAAAGAAAATAGAACAACTCATCCAGAAAAATAGAGAGGAAATGCTAAGCCATCTTATTAATCTGAGAAATATAATGAAGTACAATAGGTGATCAGAGTGATGGCACCTAATCTTGCTCAAGGAAAGTGAAGAAATACTCTCAAAATATACAGGAAATGGCTGCTCTCTGAACTGCGTCCCAGCTACTGGAAAACTGTCATGTAGCTACTACTGCTGGAATGAACTGAAGACTAGGGGCTGATCCCCTTGCCAGAATGAGCTGAAAATCTGCAATCCTCCTCTACTCACCAATCGCGAAAAAACCCAGAAACCATATCAAAAATGGCCAACCCCCGAAAACCTCCAGAAGAATTACGCTGGCCTCCAAGGCTCTACACAAAGGTTAAATGAGAACGATTGAAACACTGCCTCAAACTCCACCAAAATCATCCCATAGGCAAAGGCTAGTCCTCTATTCAAAATCTCGGCTGAATCTCCTGCAGAATTCCTGATCCGTAGCACCTCCAAAATGGACTGCGTCCTCTCTCCCAGTGACTGCGCAGTCTCTATGAAATCCTAGCTCCGCAACAAACCCAAAAAACAAAACCTCTCACAAAATACTGAAGAAATAACCTTGCTTGAGTAGGCACTCGAAGTCCCTCGGGGTTAAGGGCAAGATCTCCAACCGGAGACACTCAATGCACTAAGCAGTGCTACAGACAAGCTAAACAACTAGCGTGCTCAAGAAGACAAAACGTCTAGCTCAATATCATCCACGATAGAATGAATCAAATTAGAAGGCTCCTTCCTCTTTTATAACGTTGGCCTTCCTCCAACCCTAAGGCCATCTCCTCAACGTAGCCTCCATCTCTTGCCACATGCCCAAACTCTCCTGCGCAGAAGCTTCTAGAGCTAACGTAGGCCCCCCCCCTACATGGTGCTTGGCCCCCTTGGCTCCCCCTTAAGTCACAATGTTGTGCTACTAGGAGGGTGTTTTATTTCACTTAAGTGAGCTAGACCCTCTCCACTCACTTTTTATTTATTTACAAACTATAAACGGAAAAACTAAACAAAATCGAATATTCCAATTAGCTGTCGCTAATTAGGAATATTACAGTCTCCCCCAGCAAAATGTTGCTTGTCCTCAAGAAACTAAAGTGATGGACGCTGCAAAATCTTCTCACTCTCCCAAGTGGTATCCTCATCCGGAAAATTCTTCCACCTCACCAAAAATTCTCGAACTGTCCTGCTCCGTAGCTGCCTCTCCCTGGTATCAATAATAGCCTCTGGCTGCAACACCAAGTGCCCCTCATCATCTGTGGGTGGTAGCTCATCTGTCATTTTCACCTACTACCCTAGCGCCTTCTTCAAGCATGATACATGAAAAACGTTGTGGATCTTGCTGTCTTGGGGCAGCTCCAACTCATGCGCAACCTACCCAATCTTGCGTATCACCCTGTATGGCCCGTAAAAGTGAGGCTTGAGCTTCTCAGCTCCCTTCTGCTTCAGCGATGACTGTCGGTATGGCTATGATCGTAGGTAGACCAAGTCCCATACCTCAAACTGTCTCTCCACCTGACCTTTGTCGGCATACAACTTCTGCTGGTTTTGTGCTGTAGCCATATTGTACTTGAGAGCTCGGAGAATGTCCTGACTCTCTTGGATCCAAATCTTGGCTCTAGGAGCCTTGCTAGCACCGAACATCACATCAGCAAAAGATAAGGAATGATACCCATACAAAGCATAGAACGGTGACATACCAATAGACATGTGATGTGTCATGTTGTAGCAGTACTCCCCCAAATGTAACCATCTCGACCATGCTCGCTGCTGTCCACTGACATAGTTACGCAAGTGCCACTTATTAACTATCTCCGCCTGTCCATCCATCTGTGGGTGATAACTGGTACTCGGTGTCAACTCCGTCCCCACCAGTCGGAAAAGCTCCTACCAAAATCCGCCCACGAAACGGTTGTCCCTGTCACTGATGATGGTCTTAGGAAGACCATGTAGCCTTAAAACCTCTCTGAAGAATAGTTTGGCCACCTGTCCTTCTGTGTAATGTGCGAATATGGCGAAAAAGTGCGCATACTTTGTTAGTCGATCAACGATGACGAAGATACAATCCTTTCCCTGCACCATGGGAAACCCTGTGATGAAGTCCATCGATATGCTCTCCCATTTCCCCTCGGGAATGTGAAGAAGCTGCAACAGTCCTGCGGGATGGCTCATCTCCCCCTTGTTCCTCTAACAAACATCGCACTCCCTGATGTGCTAGAGTATGTCCTCCTTGAGGCCCTTCCATGAGAACCTCTCTCTAATGGCCCTGTAGGTATTGGTAAACCCTTGATGGCCTGCCAATGGAGAATCATGTGATGCCTGGAGTATCTTCTGCTTAAGCTGAGATCCCTCAGTCAAGAAGATCCTGTCCTTGTAGTGGGTTATCTCATCAACCACCCTGTATCTGTCATCTGCTACCTGTCCATCCAGCACTTCACATGCAAATATGTCCTTGGATTACTCCACTAAAATCCGAGCCCTCCAATATGTATCCAAGCTCATAAGAGATAACGTGGCTGGTCTACGTGAAAGGGCATCTGCTACCACATTATTCTTACCCTTGACATACTCAATTTCAAAGTCATATGCTTGGATCTTACTGATCCACTTCTGCTGCCTCTCCTGTAGCTGCTTCTGCTCCAAAAAGAACCTAAGGGTGTTGTGATCAGTCCTCACCCTGAACCTGTTCCCTACCAAATACTGCCAGAATTGGGCCAAGGCATGCATGATGGCCAACATCTCTTTGTCGTATATAGAATACAACCTATTGTAAGGAAGGAGCTTCCGGCTCTCAAAGGCTATAGGGTGTCCTCCCTACATCAATACTGTGTTGATCCCCTCTCCCGACACATCACACTCCAAGACAAATGGCTGCATAAAATCCTGCAATGCAAGCACTGGGCAGCTACTCATCACCTCCTTGAGCCTATCAAAGGCTCGCTGCGTTGTATCTAACCAACTGAATGCCCCCTTATTTGTCAAATCTATAAGGGGTGCTGCAAGCTATGAGAAACCTCTGATGAACTTCCTGTAATAGGTACATATCCCAATGAACCCTCAAAGTTCTGTCACATTCCTCGGCTCTGGCCAATCTATGATGGCTCTAATCTTCTCCTCATGGACTCTCACTCCATCCACTCCAATAATGTGACCCAAATACAACATCTCCATCATCCCAAACTCACACTTGGAGAGCTTAGCATAGAACTGTTGCTCTTCCAAGATATGTAGTACTGCCTCTATATGCTGGAGATGCTCCTCCCAAGTCCTTCTATATATGAGTATGTCATCGAAGAAGACCAATACAAACTTCCTCAAATGACTGTGGAAGATATGGTTCATGTAAGACTGAAAGGTGGTTGGTGCATTGGTCAGCCCAAAAGGCATAACCAAAAACTCAAAGTGCCCATAATGACACCTAAAGGTGGTCTTGGGAATGTCCTATTCCCTCACACGAATCTGATGGTACCCTGATCTCAAATCAATCTTTGAGAAGAACTTAGCTCCTCTCAGCTTATACATCAACTCATCGATCCTGGGTATAGGATTCCTATTCTTCAGGGTCCTCTTGTTCAAAGCCCTGTAATCAATGCACATCCTCAGAGTGCCATCCTTCTTCTTCACCAACACTACGGAAGAAGCAAATAGACTCGTGCTCGGTCTGATGTGCCTAAGAGCTAGTACCTCCTGGATGGCCCACTCAATATCATCCAGATAGGCTTTGGGATGCCTATAGGGGGTAGTGATCACTGCCTGAATACCCTACTCAAGCTCCATGGTGTGCTCCAACCCTCAGTTCGGTGGCCGACCTGGTGGTATATCCCCAAACACTACATCATGCCTGTCAAGGATGGCTTGTATATCCCAATGAACTGCTCGACCGGTGGTCTCTGCCACTGATGCCCGCAACTTAACCACCCACTCTATGTCTCCCTTCCGGAATTCTGCCTCCATCCGGTGTGCCGAAACTATCTGAGGTGGGTATGTGTGCATCCCATTTATTTTCTCATGCTTCTCGGTCTTCTTGTCATCCCACTCCATCTCTAAGGCCTCCCAATCCATGGTGACCTTCCACAGAGTAATCAACCACTGAACGCCCAATACCACATTGGTATCTGGTATGTTGACCACGAAAAAGTGATCAGTCACGGTGTAGGTACCCATCGTCACTACCAACTCTGGAACATACCAATCACACTGCATCGTCTGGGATCCTGGGACCAAGAATGAAAATCCGTCAAAGCTCTTGGTCGGTATACCCCTCTGCTCGACCATCTGTGCATCAATGAAGTTGTGGGTTGCCCCACTGTCAACCAAGACTGATACTCATTGGCCACATACTGTCCCTCGTACACGCAACGTCAAATAGTTAGGAAATCCTCATAAGGCTGCAAGGGTCCCTCCTGTGGGTGAAAAAGCTGCACCTCCTGTCCCTGGAGGTGAAGGCGGTAACTGATCCTGGGCCGTCTGACTATGTCCTGCCTCCTCATCATCCTCCTCATCCTCTTGCCCGCTATCATCAGAGAAGACCTCAATGAATTGTGTTTTTCCAGCATCACACCTATGCCCTGGTGCCCACGGCTCCTGACAAGTGAAGCACATCTGCTTCTTCCTCAACTCCTTCCTGGCATCATCATCTATCTGTGCCCATCCTAGATTCCCCTTTTGAGGCAGAATCCTCACATCATTCCCCTTGGGCTGGAAACCCTGTCTCTGGGGGTAAGGTGTCCGAGTCCTGGGTAATGCATCCTCTAAGTCTCGAGTCCTGGTAATAGCATCCTGAAGTGTCGCTGGTCTAGTAGACCTGACTAGACCTTGAAGTGGCTCTGTTAAGCCCTCCACAAATATATAGATCATCTGTGCTGCAGATAGATCTGGTACCATCAATGAAACCCTCAAGAAGTCTGCAATATATGTCTCTGGGCTCCCAATCTGCTTGAGCCTTGTTAGCTCAACAAAGTGTTGTTCCGGATCCCTCCGATCAAATCGCTCCATCGACCTCCTGGTAAACTTGGCATACGTCGTCATTGTAGAATTCTCGAGTGTGACCATCCCATGGAACCACCAGTCCTAGGCCTCACCATCCAAATGTAATGTCGCCACCTTGATGGCCTCCGTCTCCGACATATGGTTAAGCTGGAAATAGATATCCAGCTTCTCCACCCAAGAATTTTCCTAATTGTTTGATGATCCATCAAATGTAGGCAAATGGAATCGGCTAGATGTGCGGTAGGAATCTCTGTCATGATAATGTCGGTGCCCTCTATGATGGTTGCGGGGTCTACTATCCCGCTGGAGCTGAACGAAATCTCCGAATGTGAAATAATCCTTGAAATCCTACCCATGTGCCTGATACTCTGCAAAATACTCGCCTATATGTCCAGGCTCTGCCTCCTTCTAGGATCCTGCCCCTGTGTTTGCTCCCAAGAAAGTGGGCATGGTAGAGCATGTAGGTGTACGTGAAGCCATCGGCTGAGGAGTATCACGCTGAGAAGCACCATACTCCAGCAAATGGTGGGATGTACATGATCCCTCTCCTACCTGGAAAACCCACGGGGTCTCACGTTGTCTAGCCTCTACAGCGGTGAATCTCTGACCCATCACCTCAACCTGTCGGGCTAATTCCTGTACTGATTTGAGGAGCTGGTCCACAAATCTCTTCCCATCCTCATCTGCCATTAGAATCCCCAACTCTGAATCTAACATAGGCTCACCCTGCTCTGTGTCTATCACAGGATCCTCCTACTTTGTGTCTGTCATAGGCTCCTCCTGTTTTGTGTCCACCACTCGAACACAGTCTCCCACTCTATAGGTGTTCTCCAACATATGCTCACGGTCTCTGTACTTCCTGCCTCTGTAACAAATATATGGTCTTTTCCCTGGTGTCATAGACCACAGGCTGAGCCAGAACTATGCTCTGATACCACTATAGTATCTCGTTTCGGAGATATCGCTAAAACACGTAAAACTCCAACCAGAGATGGACTAGGAGGGAATTTACCGGATATTCCACCTCTGCAAAGAGGACGAGATCTAGAGGCTACCTAGCCCTTACCAAACTCTATCTAAGAGTGAAAGATAAACACACCAAGTGGTATAGAACTAGAATGCTCAAGAATATATATAAAAATAACAGTGCAACAGACATATAATAGCAGAGAAACAAAATGCGGCAACTCATTCAGAAACATAGAGAGGAAATGCTAGGCCATCTTATTAATCTGAGAAATATAATGAAGTACAATAGGTGATCAGAGTGATGGCACCTAATCTTGCTTAAGGCAAGTGAAGAAATAATCTTAGAATATACAGGAAATGGCTGCTCTCTGAACTGCATCCCAGCTGTTGGAAAACTGTCGTGTAGCTGCTACTACTGGAATGAACTGAAGACTAGGGGCTGATCCCCTTGCTAGAATGAGCTGAAAATATGCAATCCTCCTCTACTCACCAATCCCGAAAAAACCTAGAAACCATATCAAAAATGGCCGACCCCCGAAAACCTCTAGAAAACACCCCCTTGGGGAATTATGCTGGCCTCCAAGGCTTTGCACAGAGGCTAAATGAGAAATACTGAAACACCACCTCAAACTCCACCGAAATCCTCCCACAGGAAAATGTTGATCCTTTTCTCAAAATCTCGGCTCAATCTCCTGTAGAATTCCTGATCCGGAGCACCTCCAAAATGGATTGCGTCCTCTCTCCCAGTGACTGCGCAGTTTCTATGAAAGCCTAGCTCTGCAACAAACGAAAACAACAAAATGTCTCACAAAATACTGAAGAAATAACCTTGCTCGAGCAGGCACTTGAAGTCCCCTAGGGCTAAGGGTGAAATCTCCGACCGAAGACACTCAATGCACTAAATAGTGCTGCAGACAGGCTAAACAGCCAGCGTGCTCAAGAAGACAAAACGTCTAGGTCAATATCAGCCACAACAGAATGAATCAAATGAGAAGGCTCCTTCCTCTTTTATAACATTGGCCTTCCTCCAACCCTAAGGCTATCTCCTCAATGTAGCCTCTATCTCTTGCCACGTGCCCAACCTCTCTTGCGCAGAAGCTTCTAGAGCTAACGTAGGCCCCCCCCTCTACGTGGTGCTTGGCCCCCTTGGCTCCCCCTTAAGTCACAACGTTGTGCTACTAGGAGGGTCTTTTATTTCACTTAAGTTAGTTAGACCCTCTCCACTCACTTTTTATTTATTTACAAACTATAGACGGCAAAACTAAACAAAAGCGAATATTCCAATTAGCTGTCGCTAATTAGGAATATTACATTTTAATGAGTCCAACAAAGAAAAACTCAGTTCTCTCCGTGAAATTTTAACGAGTCACATGGAGAAAACTCTGTCACTTTTTCTATTTAAAGCGCTTTGAAAAAGAGGAAAAGAATGGCTCCTTACTCTCTGTCGTGGTAGTTTAATGAACCCGACAAAGGTAACTCGGGGTTTTTTCAGTTTTGTGAGCTAGAAAAAGGCCCTAAAAAGAAAGCTCAGTGCTTCTTCATATCAGTTTTAACGAGTTTGAAGAAGAGAACTCCAGGTTTTTCGAATTAACAAGCAAGAAAAAGACCATAAAAAGAATGCTCGGAATCGACTTCGTATAAGTTTAACGAGTCCGAAGAAGAGAACTCGAGGTTTTTCGGATTAACGAGCAAGAAAAATACTGTAAAAAGAATGCTCAGCAAAAGGGTCAAAACATGGTTATGCCTGCATATAAATCTTGATCACTCATCAGAACATCAGTAACTAACCTCAAATAGTTGTGACACATATGCAGCAGGAATTCATGATTTTTGCAGACTAGCTAAGAGAGTCATGCCCTAGAAATGGCTATAAGAAGGTTAGAAGACTTCATTTTCACTGTTTTGAGTGCTGTGAAAGAGCTCTGGGGTGAAAAATGGTGAAAACTTCAGCTGATGATTGCGGTCAATCCAGGAAACGGTTCTTCTTCCCGCGAGATCCAGGTAAGAGCTGGAACCTCCTGCTATCATTTTATTGTGTTTTTGTGAAGTTTTGCTGGTTCAAAATGGAAAATTTGGCAGACCCTAAAAAATTTTAGCGGTTAATGCAGTCCAGAAGTGTTGGACCCGCATTAAGCACACTTCCCGTGAAGGAAGGTTGCATTAGCAAGCTCTATTTTTATCTATAGCCCGCATTAGGCGCAAAACATATTTTAAGAACTCATTTATAAGCATTTTGAAGTGTTCTAGACAATTTCTAATTGATTGAAAATGTTGTATTGGCAGGTATTCAACCGTTAACCATGAGTATCTGGCAAGAGAGAGAACATGAACGGGAGGAAAGAGATATGATTACTGATGCTGCAAGTTTGATGGCTCTCCACAGATGTGGTTTTCTAAAATATGCATGTTTAGAACTGATGAGAGGTCAAGAGGACCTCCTGAGGTGGTTGATTTAGCAATGGCATGAGCGGCACCATGTCTTTTGGATTGGGGCCAATGAGCTCTCAATCGAGAAGGATGATGTGTACTTTTTGACAGGCCTATCATGTCATGGACCGAGGCCCAACTTGATGGGGTCTAGAGTGGATCCGCGCTCCACTACTGATCTCATTATTGCTCATTGCATACGCAACATAGAGGCTGTGAAAAATCGGTTTCCTATTGCATGGGTGGTTTTGAGACCACTGAGGTCTACATTATGGATGATTGTTCACTTGGCAGGGGCCAAGAGTCAACATGTGGCCACCAAGGCCGAGATGCTACTAGCTTTGGATTATATGCAGCCTCAAGTTTTTGACTGGTGTGATGGAGTTGTCCGTCGGGTTCGAGAAAATCTCATAGCATGCAAGACCCGTACCCAAAGAGAGTTTGGGTATGGCACATTGATTGTTTCTTTCCTACTGGAGCGGGTACCATTGATGAGACCTAGGATCATTACAACGTCATTGGGCCCACACGAGCCGAGATAGGCTCAATGAGCAGCTTTGATTCCGCGGACTAGAGAGGGTCGAGCTTGTCACTGCTTTGATGATGGGTTTTTTGATTAGCTGAACTCCCAGATCATTATGATTGAGGATTATCCCTATGCAGGGATGAACTTCACCGACGATCCAGAGTTAGTGTTTCCCCCTGGCACCCAGTGGGGACTCGATGGTAAGAAAGAAATGATCAGTGTACTTTAGGAAGTACTTTTTTTTTGTCTTTTGAATGTTTATACAATTTTTTTGTTTAAATAGGGTGAAAAATATGTTTTGACATGAAGCTTGTTTGCTTGACACAGATGTGGCACCTGTTTGCCTAGTTGGGGCCCCTTGCTATGCACGGCGAGGACTGCAGCTACCCACGGCTGGTGCACCAGCTGAGGATGCGGAAGCCACCGAAGATGATGATGCCAAGATCCTACATGAACTCTCCAGGAACTTGGAGGGTTTGAGTATGGGTATACTGCCTCTTCCTATGCGGGAGGTTCTAGTTCGTCTGCAGCGGCATACTGTAGGTGTGTTGGAGAGATACCTGGTGCCTCTAAGGAGGATAGCCAGGGAAGTTGTATGTTATTTTGAGCATCAGGCCTAGCTGGCAGAGCGGATGTATAAGTGTCAGAGCGTGGCTTAGTATAGCCAAATTTTTGTAAAACACCCAAGTTTTGGAAGATTTTTTGATGTAACTATTGTAATGGACACGACACACACACACACACACACACACACACACACACACACATATATATATATATATATATATATATATATATATATATATATATATATATATATATATACATGTTTTTTGGTGATTTTGTGTTTTTGAATTTTTTATGTATTTTCTATGGGATAAAAGATACATATACTCATGTGTGAATCTTTTATAACAAATGTGAGAAATGTAAATCTAACACATAGTTTGCCAAAGAATCGGCTAATGCATTAAATTCTCTAGGAACGTGCTCAAATGTGATTGTTTGAAATTGAAGTTCTAAAAGTTACACCCTTAAAAAATAACGTAACAAGACTAGATGACAGACAGGGTAATGATTTTTAACTACATAATGACGAGTTGGGAGTCTAATCTGACCACTAAATTGAAGATGTCGCGAGATACCGCCTCCGTGAGGAGTTGGATCACTGACATGTACTTGGAAATGTTATTAATGGTGCTTCCTAGGAAGATTCCCCCAGAACCAAGAAGTTCTGACTCAGGAGTGTAGAGAACCCAAGCAGCTAAAGCAATGTGCTTAGCGTGATGACTAGCACCGTCCGCGTATCCAACATATGATAAGGAGGATGACGGCATCTGTGTGAAAGAAAGGGATTGTAGATGAGAAAAAACACCTCAAAAACCAAAAAATATCGAGAGACATGAAAACAATAGGAAAAACTTATATACATAAAATTACAAAGCATATGCCTAGTGTGAAACTAGGCAAAATACTTCTTTAGATAGAGCCTATTGCGGGGCTCACCGAGTGGAATTCCATTACAGTCCTGAAGTTCGTAAGCCCCTTTTGAGAGGAATTTAGTGACGATGTAAGGACCAAGCCATAATGGTTGAAGTGTTCCTGCCCCCAAGAGGTCATGTTTTTTATCATAGAGTAGAACGAGATCACCCTCTTGGAAAGAATGAGGCTTGAAAGATTTGTCATATTGAGCTTTGAATCGGCACTGGTGAACTTTGAGTGCTAGTGTAGCATCTCGACGAGTTTAATCCAAATGATCGAGTGAGAGCAAGCGCTCTTCTATGGCGGTGGTGCCAGGAAAGAGTTCAACAGCGAGTTTGAGTGATGGAATTTCACACTCGATTGGAAGCACTACCTCCAGGCCGAATGCAAGTTGAAATGGCGTGAAGCCTGTGGCAGTTTTGATTGACGTTCGGTATGCCCATAACGTGGAATACAACTTCCGATGTCATGTGGTTTTATGGTCTCCAACCAAACAACGAATCATGGTTTTGAGGACGCCATTTATGGCTTCAACTTGACCATTAGCTTGATGATAATAAGACAAAGATTGATCTTGACGAAAAATTAGCATGGATGTTAATTCGGTCATCATATGATTCTGAAAGTGGGATCCATGATCTGTGACAATAGATAGGGGTAAGCTGAACCGACAGATTACTTGATTGAACAGGAAGAGAGTGGCAGTTTTTCCATCAGCCTTAAAATTGGAAATGGCTTCCGCCCATTTCGTAAAATAGTCGACCACAACCATGATGTAGTTGTGTCCATTTTCCAAAATGGGATTGCAGGTGACGAAGTCAATTCCCCATTTAGAAAAAGGACCAATGGAGATAACTGATGAAGGGGGGCAGAATGAGCACACATTTTCTTCATGAAAATTTGACATGGATGGCACTTATGGACTGCTGCAATGCAGTCTTTAAACAAAGTGAACCAATAATAACCTACGCGTAAGATTTTTTGGGCAGTAGGTATGCCTGAAAGATGACCACCGCATGCCCCTGCATGGCAGTCATTCAAAACAAGTTCCGCTTCATTGAAAGTGAGACAATGCTGGAGAATAGTATCGATACCATAGAGATATAATGTATCATTCAGCAAGAGGTAGTGCTTTTCCTGGTGGCGGATACGACGACGGTCGTCAGACATGAGAGTTGGGCGGAAGTGTTGGGTTTGTAGGTAGAAAAAAATGTTTCCATACCATGGGTCCAAAGAATCGACCAAGTATACAGATTCATCAGGAAATGGATCATGAGCTACTTCTCTTGGGTTGATTCTGGGAAGGTCCGACAGTAATTCAGTGAAGATGAGAGATTTCTTTGCTTTGGCAGCTGTGAAGACCAAATCAAATTGTTGGAGGATTATGATCCATTTGGAATATTTTCCTCCAATAATTTGTCGAGACAGGATGTGTCGCATGGGGTTCTCCAAAGCAATCACAGTAGTTTGTCGCAACAATATATAATGTCGGAGTCAGGTGATGGCAAAGACTACCGCTAGAGAAAGTTTCTCCACATGTGAATAACTTAGTTCGGGTTTGATTAAACCTTTTGACAAGTAGTATATCACATGTTCACTGTCGTCGTTGTGAACTTGAACCAGAACCATTCCAAGTGAGGATGGTGAGGCTGCCAGGTAGAGGAGAAAGTCGCGTGAGTAGTCAGGGGCACTAAGGAGTGGGGCTGAAACAAGTGCATGTTTTGAAGCATCAAATGACCATTGAGCTTGGTCATCCCACAAATATAGTATTCCCTTCTTCAATAATCGCATAAATCCTTTTGTCATCTTGGCATAGTTAACAATGAATCGACATAAAAAGTTTGCCTTCCCTTGCAAACATTGGAGTTGGAGGATGGATTGTGGTGCTGTCAATTAAAAAATTGCTTTAACCTTATTGGGATCAACCCTAATCCCGTGCTTGGAGACAATGAAACCTGATAGACGCTCAGACTCGACCATAAATACAAACTTATGAGGATTCAGACGTATATTGTAGAATCTACACCTAGCTAGAATTTATTTCAGATGAGCAAGGTGATCAGGTCGTTTCATGGAATGGGCCGGGAGGTCATCCAAGTAAGCCTGTACAATATGTCAAATGTCGTGGAAAGCATAGTCCATAGCCTGTTGAAAAGTTTCTCCAGCATTCTTCAGACCGAATGGGAGTTTACGATACGCAAATGTGCCCCAAGGACAAATAAAGACAATTTTATGTTGATCTTCTTTTTTAATCACAATATGGTTATAACCCAAGAATCCATCCATGAAGGAAAAATATTCGCATCCAGCACAATCGTCGAGAATCAGATCTATGAACGGCGTAGGATAATTGTCTTTAGGACAGGCGGTGTTCAAATCGTGATAGTCAACACAAACTCGGATGGTGCCTTGATTTTTATCTATGGGAACCGGATTGGAAACCAATTTTTTCAAAGGAATGGGATAGATGAAACTAGCATTTAAAAGTTTTTCTACCTCAATTTTGATCGCGGCTGCTTTACGCGAGTGAATAGACCTGAGTCACTGCCGAATTGGTTTGGCATTGTCATAAATCTTGATTTCATGCTCGACTATAGATGGATCTATGCCAGGAATTTCATCATAAGACCAAGAAAACACATCGCAGAATTCCTTGAAAAGGGATGTGAAGCGTGCAATTTCCTCAGGATTGCAATCTGCTCCAATCTGAATATTTTCCATGATACCCGTTTTGACCGAGATATCACTGAGCATTGTCTTCGAAATATTACCCATGTTCCCTTCTAAATCGAAAGTTTGAATAGTCATGTAAGTGGAGGGAACCATCTCAGGTGGGTCAAAGGATGGGATTTTAGTATTTATCACGTCAGAGTCGATCATCAAAGCACGATGGTAAAACACTCCCCAAGGTCATTCTTCTAGAGACATGATCTCTCGAATAGCTTCGTCTGTAGGCAAGACTTCATTGAGGAGATCCTTAGAGAGAAATGTGATGGGTGGGAGGTTTGTACCTTTGGTCGAAACCATAGCAGTGGAGGGTTCAGATGTAATTTGGATGGCTTGGTAAGCTAACTCGGCTGGTGAGAGTGGTATCTAATCTCCGTAGGAATCAATGTTTGAAGGTGCCAGGAGGATCCATGGGTTGATAGAGCCATCCAAAATGGTGGATACCATTGCAACCGTATTTGGGATCACTAGCGGTGGTAGAGGAAAACAACCCAGTAGGGAAGATGCCTTCAGAAGACCAGTACCAATACTGACGTAAGATTCAGGAAAGCCTCCTATTAGGGGTACAATGCTACTTGGTAACGTGGTATAATTAGGGGTGTAGAAGGATAAATGATCTACTGTGACTATTTTCCCATCCAATGGAAATAGGATGAGCTGAAAGACCGAAGAAACAATGGCGGTCATGGCATAAAACCAACTGTGACCGAGTAATAGATTATAGTCGAGATGGTGATCTACGACTTCAACGTCTACGGTTACCGTTTTCTCACTCAGAGTGACGGGAAAGCTATCAAGGTATCCTTTTGGGAGGAAAGTGTGGCCATCGAAAGCTTTGATGGAATTTGACGACGGTGTTAAGGTATGAGAACCTAAAGTGAGCCAGCAAGCTTGTGACATAACACAGGTCAAAGCACCTTCATCAATGATAGTGCGAAGGATTGGTCTCCCTTTCGACACAACCTGCACCTGGAATGCAAGTTGGTGTGAGAGACGAGTCTGAGATTTTTCTATATCAAAGATAGCTAGCATGGAATCCTGGGGGTCTATTCCACCAATGGCCGAAAGCAAGGCTTTCCTTTGTGCTAGAAAATTTTGCAATACTTCGAGAGCAGACATAGCTGACAGTGCCTGCGCCAAATCTTCTACAATGTTGTAGTTTTGGGCTGCACGTTCAGAGGTGTTATGATTCGTGCGTCGAAGTGTCCCTTTGGGGGGATGAATCATGGGATCAAAAGTAGGCTGTTTGATATGCAGATCGTTGGGAGGTGGTGGAGTTGAACAAGTACCAGGTTCTTGAGTGTCTATGGTAGGATTTCCATAAAGCTTGGCTCGCATTTGAAGTTCAACACTTTCAATGCCATAAATGGCGGATGATCCTTCACCAGAAGGATGTGAACCACAATTGACCCTTTGCTGGGGTTGTGGAAAGTTGTCAACCATGTGTTGGTGTTGCTGCTGTTGATGAGGGAAAGGATTATGAAGAACGACAGGTGTTCGTCCATAATCCTTGTTTGTGATAAAATCGGTTCATTCCTGCAGCCGAGGACATTTGTATGTCAAGTGGTCCTCCGCATAGATCTTGCAAGGAAATTTCATGGATTTATCCTTCCCTTTGTCATTTTTGGCAGCGTTTTTCTGATTGGGATTACTCTGATTATCCGACTGCTCTTCCGAAGAAGATGTCTTTTTCTTGTTCTTCTTGTTCTTTCCACTAGGTTTTTGTGAAGTTCGCACAGAATTTACCTCAACGGTAGGAAGAGTAGTCGTTTGGTTAGGGGCGGTGGTAGCCGAAGATGGCTGGGAGGTTTGCCCCCGAGACTGTTTGTGGCTATGACAGAGATTGTGCCAACGAGACCGTCAGCGTGGGCTCCGGTTTTCTGAGTAGGGGGAGGATTTGGGTTACTAGGGTCATTGAGGAGTAAATCATATAGCGTGCCAGATTTTGAATATATTAAATCCAAATGTTGGGCATGACGAATGCATTGATCTTCTGTGACTGCACCGGAGAGGCCAGTGTCTTTAGAGATCTGGGGTAAGAGAGACTTACAAAACGAATTAGATAGAAGATGATCCAGGATTGGCGCTTTGACTAGCCTCCTCCTACGCCTCCAGTCATGAATGTGATCAGAGATGTGGTTGGAGACATCTTGGTGCAGCGAGGTTAATAGTTCCATTCCAGTTTAAAATCTAATTAGTAATTGGAAGTTCTTTCGAAACTCCATCGCTAGAGCGCCAAAAGTGTTTATGGCGGCGCTTGGCAATTCAATATACCACTTGGCAGCATTGCCTGTAAGGGTGCGGGGAAACATTCAAAGCCGGACACTATCATCCACCATGGAATTAGATATATACCATAAATGAAACGTGGTGATGTGTGCGGCTGGGTCTTCCCCTTGTTTCCCATCGAACTTTAGGATGTCAGAAGGAATCTTGTGCGGTACTGGAGGCCAGAACGGGTTGTGATTGATGGGGTCATTAGTCAGTTTATAGATGTCGGGAATGTCTAGAGCTGCCAAAAATGGCAATTGCGGGTTTTCCCCCAAATCTAACCAAGGAAGTAATGGTTGACTATTTGGACCATAGGGTCTGCCCATCAATGTGTTACCAGTAGGATAAGTAGGACTTTGATAAAAATTTCCTATAGGTGGAGGGGTAGGGATATATGGTGGCTGTCCATAGGGCATATTGTATTGTGGGGCGAACGGTTGGTTGCCCCCAATATAAAAGTGCCCTCCCATTCCAGATGGAGGTTGGGGTGGGTTAGTCCATATGGATGCAATAATGCTTCCCGGAGGTATGCTACTACTTTCATAGTTTGGCAATGGCATAGACCCTGCAATGATATTTAAACCACTTAAGGGAATAGTGTTAACAATAGGTTGTCCGGTTTGTCCTAACAATTGCAGGGGTAGTGAAATGTTCCCTGTTGTTTGCGTGCTAGTGATACTTCCCCCTGGTATGGTGGCCAAGGGGTTTGAACTCAGCAAAGAATTCCAACCGAAAGGGTTGCTAAAAGGAACCGAAGTAATCTCACTCATGGGAGGAGGAACCACAGGTCCCAACTTGGTCATGACATGAGTAGATCCCGAAGGACTCAGCGAGTTACTCACAGTTGTGATGACTGTAGGGTTGGGACTAGGCATAACTTGACTACTGGGTTGACCAAGTGGTGGCATAGAACTGACAACTCTTGGGGAGGATGGTAGTGAAACTGGGATGGTTGCCATAGGTATCGACCACGTGGATGCCAGTTGTGAAATGGATGTTTGTGCGGCCGAAGACATGTCTTGGCATAGTGGAATCTGAATTATCACAGGCCCCAACGGATCAGTGAGTGGAGGATTGTAATGAGGTACAACACCTTCTATGAAAGGGTCCTCTGGAAATTCTGTATGATATGAGGCTATGTGAAAATTAGGGTTTGTCAATGGAGACTACTCTCCCATAGAAGGCATGGGTTCACGAAGGTTCAATTCTTCCTCAAGAGTTAGAGGAGGTAGACCTTGCTTTCGTTGAGACAGACGGCATGGGTCGGACGACGCCACGGTGACCTATTTATTTTAAACAAATTTTAATAAATTGTGATGTATTATAAATTCTCAATGACAGTAACCACACACCTAAAAAATAAAAAATGAAAAAGGACTCTCTAAAATCAATCAGCAAGCAGCTGGAATAGGGTGCCCTGTCTGAGTACTATTGTTTGCTGGTGATGAAATCTAGTATCACAATAGTATACAGACTGGGTTGGTCAAAAGTATAGTTACGATTACTCTAGAGCTTTTCCTGAACCTCAGACAATAGGTGTAAGCACTCTTGTGAAGACGAGTACCCTCCTAAAGACCGAAGACAGAGTAGGTCCGCCTGTTTCAGGTACCAGGATAGCCCGTCCCAGTAACCTTGTGTAAGTCCCTAAAAATTATGGCCACTAAAGATACCTCAAATCACAGACATCATCAAGGGGGTCCACGGTCTAGGATAGCATGCTATATGGGCAGAACACCTAGATCCACGATCTAGTTTCGACATCCCCGAAGGGAACCCCAACATATAGCATGCCGACCAGATGCAGTCGAAGGCGGGCTACCTTCTTGTGCACTCAAGTGTTGTCTCGCGCTGAGCTCCAATAAAGGAATGGTCCTGATAATATGAGTGCAGTAGGATTTCACTCGTTAATGACTCTAGTCTCAAGTTTTGAGATCTTGGGTGATTTTCTCACTTTTCCTAACCCAAGATCCTAGCCTGAACTACTGTTGGTGTGAGCTCAGACAAAGTAACGTGATTGATTTATTATCAATTGATTCTTAGTGTACTTGATTATTAGTCTTGCAGAGGGGGAGTGGATGTATGAAATGTAATGAGACTCTGACTCAAGAAACCATGCAAAAATATGCTCTAAATATTCAATTTGATGAAGAGTATTTCTACAAGGAGAGGTTTCTTTTCAACATCCATGCACTAACATTAAAATATCAAAGTTCAACCTTAAATATTCAGACATATATTTATCTCATCTTAACAGTCTTTTATCTGAAATTTTTCAGAATTAATTCAGCTAGATGCAGAAAAACTAAAAAAAAGGATTTCTTCTAAAAATTAAATGCATTCAACACTAAATTTTTAAACAAGAACAAACAAATAGCAATGCAAGCTTAGTAAAAAAGCACATGGATTTAGTCAAGGAGGGATACTGATGGCCAAAAAACTATGCAACCAAAAACACAATCACAGGGGTGAACAACAAATTTTGGTTGAGTAACACATTGTTTCTGAGTAAAGACAGCGTTAATCTAGAGACTAACGCATTGTTTTTAAGTAGAGCCCGCGTTATAATGCACTGGAACACCAACAAATGTAGCGTTAGCCAGGGTAAAGTCCTTCAGATGGTCAAACAGGAACATGATTTAATTCTGTGAGCTTTTAAAATGTCTACTTGGCATAAATACTGGTCAGAAGGGTTTGTGAACAGAGGAAAGAAGAAATGGGGAAAGATATAGTCCTGAAACTATGGGGAACTCCCCAGTGGAGTCGTCAATTATGCTATAGGGTAAAATTCCTGGGCTTTTGGTTCTCGAATATCCCTCTCAGGGCTTTCTGGTGCCCGAGGCAGACAGTAAGATTAGCTGTATAGTTCACAAAGAAGATACATACATGTTCATATCAACTTAAACAACTTGATGGAATAAGATGGAATATTACCTCTTTAATGATCTTGAAGTCTCTTGGAGAGCGCTAAGCAGTGAAGCAGGGATCCTCCTTCACCAGCTCCAAATATCGACCTTGTGATCAATCAAAGCACTCGTGTAATCTCTACCAAAACATACATTTCCTATCAATTAAGTTAATATATGATAAACATTAAACAATGCAAATCTAAGCCATTCATCTCATGCTTTATAAGTAATTGAAGAACAATAATAATATCAATGCATAGAATGGACAAAACAGATATAGTTCTATTGATTTATAAAAAGGAGGATTATAACAGTTGGTTGTACCAAGCCCTCCTCAAACTTCCAATCTCTCTATCTCTCAATGGGGTGATGTCTTGATCAACAAGTTCTGAATGAACCTCTTTGACTTTAGACCTTCACACTACAACAATAATGCTCTGCTTCATAAGTATTCAAAACTTTGACAATCCTTTGGCCTTGAACTAAGAGCCTTCAGCTCCATTTTATAGGATATGGAGAGAGCAATCATTGCCTTTATCCTTCCACCAGTTCTAAATAGAAAAAACCAATATGTTTCCTCAACTCCCCATGCTTTTGCCTTCTTTGAGAGTTTAGTTGTTTTTTGCAAGGCCCAATAAGAGACTAGTGCTTTGTAGTTTCTATTTTGTACTGACTCTCTTATGAGAAAAAGCTGGAAATTCAAATCATTCTCCACGGGTTTTTCCTGTTTCAAACTCAAAACACAGGTAACGCTACCCTCTAGTCTAAACAAAGTGTTTCCCTAGCCACTATCACGCCCTTTTCATTGATCAAGCGCGTTATAACACTCTTTTGATGTTATAGGGGTGTGTTACATTGGCAGAAGTAGGTTTAGTTTAGGTCTTTGTATTCTTTCCATATTTGTCTTCTCCTCTAAGCTGATGAGGAGGTTTTTTGACCTGTAACAGTGAAAGATTTCACAAGAATATTTAAAAGGATATATGATTCTATCCTAGAGAAAATTAAACCTCCTCCTGGCCTCATACTTATTATCTAGATGCTTTTGATCCTGATATGACCTATCAATTGAGGGAAAGAAACCCTTCTACCCTTGTAGACATGGAAAGGAATGCAATAAGTTTTGAGGTGAATCTAATTATCAAGAAGTCAAAATCAAGTGAAAAAAGAGGGTTACCATAAAGGAGGATCCATCCACTTCATTTGAGGGTAAACTTGATACCTTGATCAAGACAATGGAGAATATGATGGACAAGATGACTATCATGGATAGACAAGCTAAAACCCTAATTAGAAATCCCAATTTCAAAGGTCAACAACAACAACCTCAATACAAGATTAAGGAAAGGGAGCAGAGGGGTCAAGATCAAAAAGGTTAGCAAAAAATTCATACTCCTTTTCAGCAAAATTATATAGAGGTTCTTGATGAAGAATAAGAATAAATTTTAGGCGAAAATCATTTTTTGAGGAAAATCAACAACCCATTTTGTTAACTGAAGAGGATCAATTTTTTGATGAAATTTATGTACCTGATGATAAAAAATATGTTCTTTCTAATGATGATATTTTTTCATTACAGACAGAAGATTACAGAAGAGGATATCAAAATTTTGTCACCCAAGTGCAAAGGCAGTATGCTTTGAGAAATAGAAATGTGCCCATAACTTAAAATAAAAAAGGAAAAGTTCTCAAACATATGTTCTTAATAAAGAGATGAAACTTCAAATAAAAACAAGGATAAATGACCCTATGCTACTAGTCATGGAAAAATAAATAAATCTTTTAATATAAATCCAAAGAAATACAATTAAATTCAAGCCGAAGGACAAATAAAGGAGATTCCAAACAAAGATCAGCCTGAAAAGAAGGGCATGCCATCTAAAGAGAGAGAAAAGTATTCTACTTTATTTAGTCTTGAGAATGAAATTTCAAATCTTAAAGTCTCAATTCCATTGACATAAATAATCAAGAATGACCAATATAATTTTCAGGTAACCAAGTTTCTTAAGGTTGAACAAATGTCTGACATGGTGAATGTTAGTGATGATCACCCCGAGCTTTTGTTTGGCCCTACTGTAGATGGTGACTTAGAAGACAATGAAGTCCCTCCTTTTTAACCGAGTCTCAATTGATGATTTTATCATCCATAATGCTATGGTAGAATCCAGGGCATCCCATAATCTCATGCCTAAATCCATCATGGAAAAATTAGGATTGGATATTACCATGCCGTACCATGACCTTTACTCCTTTGACTCATGGAGGGTAAAATGTCTTGGTCTCATTAAATATCTATTGGTGTCCTTAGAGAAAATTCAAGCTAATAATATTCTCATGGACGTTTTTGTAGCTGATATTCATCCGAGATATGGTATGATTCTCTCCCGGTCATGGGGAGCCATACTTAGAGGCACTTTGTAGCTAGACTTTTCCTATGCTACTATACGAGTTTTTGGACAACTTGGAAAATTATATTGAGAAAAAAAGATGAAGTACATGATTAGTAGCAAGGAGAAACCCAATAATCACCCAATTCATGTTGTTCATATAGATTTATAGTCTTTTATCTTATCCAATGATGATTTTTCAACATCGTTAGAAGTTTTGATGGAAGAAAAAGCATAAATTTTAGAAATTTCAAGTTTTGTTCAAGAAATTCCAAGTGCAGAAAAAAAGAAAAGATGCCAAGTAGCTTGAAGCCAGGTGCATCAGTCAAAATGATATTTGAAATAGTGAAATAAATAGAGCATATTGGTACAACATACCATTCTCAAACATTTAATCAAGACCAAACATCCAAAATTGAGTTAGCTAATGAAGAAAATGGCATATGGACCATGGATTTCGATGGAGCCTTAGGTAAGGAAGGAGCTAGAATTGGAATTTTGATTCATATCCCCATGAATTAGTCATCTCACCTTCCTCATAATGTTCTAATTTTTTCCTACAAATTGGCATTTGATTGTTCAAACAATGAGGCATAATATGAGGCTTTGATAGTTGGTATTAAAATTCTCAAGAAACTAGGTGCCAAGAATATTTCTGTATATGGCGACTCTGAATTGGTAATAAATCAAGTCAAAGGGGAATAACAAGCCAAGCAAACTAGAATGCGAGCATACCTCAATTTAGTGTTAGATATCCTCAAGACTTTCACTGAATACACTTTGTCATTGATTCCTAGGAACAACAATGTCATTACTGATTCTCTTGCAACTTCAGCCAGCATGTTCAAAATTCCAGTTTATCCCAACAAGAAATATGAAATCAATGTCAAACATCACCCTACTTTTCCGGACAATGATCGGTATTGGAAATTTTTTCAAGATGATAAACAAATTGACAACTTCTTGTAGATGGAAGAAGAGTTTGTGAGTTCACAAATTGATGATCAATTTTATGAAGATGATCAATAAATGCATGCAAAATAAATGAAGGTACTACAGTTGAAATATAACTCAATTCCAAGAGGTCTCATACCCTTAGAGGAGCTTTTGATCGTGATGATGTTGCATGGAAACCAACAATTCTACCAACTGAAGTGGGAGTGGAAGACCTTAACCTTGGCACTCCTGAGAAGCCCAAAATGGTCAAGATATCAAAATCTTTGAGCCCAAAGATGAAATATAAATATGCAACCCTTTTGTCTCAATTTGCTATTTTTTTTTGCATGGGAATATACTGATCTAAAGGTGTATGATAAGATAATAATTCATCATACAATTCCTCTAAATCCAAATCAGAATTATTTTCGTCAGAAACTTAGAAGGATGAATCCAAAGTTATTGCTCTCCATCCAAAAAGAAGTGAACAGGTTGTATATTGCTTGTATTATTGTCCCTCTCCATTTTTAAAATTTGATGTCAAACTTAGTGCCAGTAAGAAAGAAGATAGGTTGGATTCGCTTGTGCATTGATTTCTGTAATTTGAATAATGTGTCATTAAAGGACAACTATCCACTTCCAAAGAGGTATGATATCCTGCAAAGGGTGGCTGGTTCTTCGAGACTTTCATTGTTGGATGGGTATTCCGGGTAAATCTTCATTCATCCGGATGACCAAGAGAAGACAACCTTCACAACACCTTGGGGTGCTTTTATGTATGATAAGATGCCATTTGGGTTGAAGAACACAGGAGAAAATTTTCAGCAAGCGATGGATATCACATTTTCCAATGAGAAGGATGTGTTTTTGGTCATTTATCTTGATGACATCAAAAAATTTTCCAAGATGGATGATGTTACACCAATTTTTGGTCATCTAACCATTTACAATTAGATGGATCGAAATACACCATGTAAGACCAATTTCAGCTTAGTAAAATTTCTTTCACCATAAGAAATAATTTAATAAACCATCAGGGATAATTTTAAGGATGGAAAATTATCTTGAAGTTTAAAAAATTGGCGAATCTCACTATTCCCTAACACGCAAACTACAAAATTTTTATTGATGTATTTTTAAAATTATTAAAATTTATAATGATATTATATATATTGTCTATATAATGTGGGCGACTTTTAATGTAAAATAATTTTATATTGTAAAATTTGGGCGAATCATTTTTATAAAAAAATGGGAATTGGCGAATCTTTTTTTTGGAAAAACCATGGAAAATTAGCCCACCCGCGAATATTAGCCCCTAAAATTTTCCATGTAAACCATAGTTTATTAAGTTATTTTTGGTCAAAATTATTCGCTTCAAAGAGAAAATGGCGAAACAAGGAACTAGGGTTTGCAGCGCTGTTTCGATGGTTTGCGCCGGCTCGGACCCTCACTGGGCCAGCCGCCTTCAGCTTATGGACCAGATTGCAAACATGAAGCGGCCAACCTGCCTGCTTCTGCTCAGGAATGTCTGGGGAAGAGATGATGGCACTGTCTGGGTAGCTCCACACCCTGCAAATGATCCAGAGGGTTTTGAAGAGGCCGCCTTCATAGCTGCTTGCTTCGTAACAAAAACTTACTTTGCAGATGCCTCCGATCTCACCTTAGCAGAATGCCAGCAATGGATATGCCTCTCGTAACGGCTAATTTGGCTTGCAGGGATACCAGAGAGGGCAATCCACATTGTCTGGGTTGCAGACTTGAACATGCAGATCAGCGCGCCTATGATCAGATCGTCCTTTGGCATAAATTATGCTGCTGTCTGCATGGCGGCTTTCATGGCAAAAGCTTCAGTCGAATTTGAAGCTACTGCTCTTGGAGTTGCTCTATGTGCAAATAGCAGCAACCCTGAAAACCCCAAAGATATTCTCTCGGGTGTATGCAAGCAGCGGATCTGCTCATTGATCCCGTCAAATCGGCCTGCAAAGGCACCAAAGAAAGGTATACGCACTGACTGTGTCCGTGCTCCTCATCCTCAATGCCTAGCGAAATTGGACATGAATCTGTCCTCTACTTCCCGGTTGCAG
Source organism: Pinus albicaulis (assembly GCA_034641835.2). Taxonomy (NCBI): domain Eukaryota; kingdom Viridiplantae; phylum Streptophyta; class Pinopsida; order Pinales; family Pinaceae; genus Pinus; species Pinus albicaulis. The sequence goes on along the minus strand of MU968551.1, from coordinate 17,167,910 downwards.
GCTGCTGTTATGAACCAGCCAGATCTGCCAGATCTTCCAGAATAAGCACTTGGATATTAGATACAAATCACACTCTCAAGCAAGACGATAATGCAACGGGTGCGCGCGACAGATCTTGTGCAGGATCTACTACAAAAGCTCGAATGCTGCCTGGGGATCCCCTCTACTTTCTTGAGACTGCTATATAAAGGTAAGCAACTTCTGAACACCCTTCCCCTCTCCTATTACAGCATTAAAAATGACGCTTCCATTATGGCTACTTTTCGTTTAAGGGGAGGCTCCATTGGGCAGACTTCCTCTGCCCCTTCTTTCTCTTTTAAAGACACTATCCACAAAGATGCTACCCACCCTCAGGTCTCTTCAAAAGCAGCTCAACCAACTATGGCTCCAAAGCCATTTTTGGTAGATAAATCAGAGGAAGTTCCATCTATCAATTTCACTCTTTCTGAGATTGATGAACGCTTCCAGTTCTTTGCAGAATCCGCAATCATATGCAGATTTAATGGGCTGTGGCCATGCACAACAGATCTATACCAATGGATCCATACCAATTGGACTAAAAGAAGCAAAATATTCCTATGTTCAAAAGGATTATTCATCGTGGCTTTTGACTTAGCTGAAGATTATCAGAAGGCCTTAACGGGAGGGCCTTGGTTCTGGGGTTCGGCTGGACTTTTCCTCACCCCATGGTTCCCAGACTTCGACCCTTCTACAGCAGTGATCACCAAGACTCCAATTTGGGTCCGGCTTCTGAATCTTCCGGCACATCTATGGAATATCTCTATCTTTATAGCCATTGGAGATACCCTTGGACGCTTTCTAGCTACAGACTCCTCAAGAAAGGAAAATGGACCTTTTACCTATGGCAGAATACATGTAGAAATAGATATCAGCAAAGGACTGTCGGACCAGATCAACCTTAAGATTGGAGATTTCCACTGGGCAAAAAACTTGGACTACGAAAATACAGCCTTCCGTTGCCGACATTGTCATCAAACAGGGCACCTCCAGAGTACATGTTCCCATTTCCCCAGCGAGAAGAAGAATCTAAATCGTAAACCCAAATCCAAGAGCTGGAATCCCTATGTCCCTCCTCCTCCTATGGAGGACACAAAATCCTCTAGTTCGGATGAGGAGGAATTTGAAGCAGATGGGAAAAATGATGAAACTCCGTTGGATGCTCCCTCAGTTAGTCCGGCAGTCCCCTCTGCCCAGCCGATCTCTCAGAAACGCTCACATGTATCCACGTCTTCAGATTCTGACAAGGATATTCCACCGCCAGAGCAGAATAGTCTACAACTTGTTATGGCTCATCCAAACTCCACTGGCTGGGTCAAAGTTAGTAAGAAAAAAGGCAAAAAATGTCGTGTGGCAGTAACCACACACTCTGGGTAGTTTCCTTCACTCAGATCTAGCATTTTGTATTCCCGTGTCTCTTTTGCTCATTCTATGATTGTTTATCAGGATCGAGGTTGATAGCTTATCACCTCTGGCTCCCTGGCTTCTCTGTTTTGCTTGCATGCAAGCTTGATTGTACTATACTTTTCCTTTTTAATAGAATTAGTCTTATTGAGAAAAAAAAAAAAAATTATTTCTGGTCCAAATAGGAAACCCCATGAGGAATAATTAAATAAATCCTTATTTATTTTATTTTCCTCTAGGAATAATTATTTAAACCATTTTTTAATACAATTCTTGGTCATATTTAACCCAATTAATGAGAAATAATTAAATAAATCATTATTGTTAAATTATTCCTTAACGCCACCCTCGAAATGATAAATAAATAATTTATTTGTTTATTATTTCTAAATAAAGGGATTTAATCAATTTAAATTCCTTTTCCCTCCAAGAAAATATAATAAAATATTCCAAGTAGTTAGAGCTAGATCTTGGTTAATATTATTTTATTATGCACCATTGTCAAGGATAACTCGATATTTTATTATAAAGAGGAGTTTTTTCCATTCATTATTTACCTTTTATACTTTTATCATGCTCAGACTTTGATCCTCTTATCATTGTCATACTTTGATTACTTTTATTATCTTTTTGCTTATTAAGCTCCCATTGAGTTCAATACGTCTTGGGTTTTCTACACCATGGAGGGAGAGAAACTTTGGATCTGAAGCATTGAAGACAACCAAGAACCCATCCCATTGAGGGGGACTTATAACATCATTATTTTTTCCCTTGCTAGGTGTTAACATAATATAAAAATTCTTTATAAATCTTGTCTTGTCCATTGGATATTTGGAGAAACTCTTATTTCATTTTACTATTTAGCTACATTTACTGAATAGATATGGGTTTTTTTTTCATTTGTTTCGACTGTCTATTGAAGATCTAAAGAATTTAGAAAACCATATTTGTTGTTAGGGTTGTTTGTCATGTGCAGCTAAAGTGATCTCTTTTTGTGCACTTGTGTTAAGAATTCATTCTAAAAATTGGCGACTCCACAAGGTTTTATTCAGATTCCTGCCTGACCAACTTCTTCAGTAACTAGGGTTTTCTTGAATTATTTTTTAGTCTCTTAATGTTTTTTTTTACCTTTTATGCCCTAAAAAAGTAAAAATTCTAACTTCTGAGTGTTTCTGGGTGTTTTCCGCAGGTAACAGGTATCAGTCGCGCCAGAGACGGTAAATTTTTTTGCAACCTACCGCCCAAGACTCCCTGAATTGAAACTTCAACTTTTAGCACTCAACCTGCGAGTTCAGGCTCAAGTAGCACCTGTAGGGCCCAAAATTGCGATTTTAACAGCTTACAGGTCAGTACCTACGAGCTGCAAATTTTTTCGGGATTTTTTTTGTAACTTGTAGGGTTTGCCGCAAGAATTGTTTAGGGATGTATGACCTCTTTCTCCACCTGTATTAGGCCAGGATATGCTCATTTTTTCTCCTTGAATTAGTAACAAGCCCCTTAGGGCTTCAATACGCTTCCATATTTTTAGGAGGGGTTTAGCTGAATAGGTAGTCTGAGATTTTGTAGCATTTTCAACCATTATTTAGGGTATAATCTCTACTTCTTTCAGATCCTTTTAGATCGGTTACTATCCCATCCAAAACCCGCTCTTTAGTTTTGTTATATCTCTCCCATAGGGCCCCCCTTGTTTCCCTTAGGGTTTTAATCTTTCTCCTCCCATTTTGCAGTAATTTTCCCTCTGGTTTCTTGTTATTTTCTACACCTTTTCTAGCGGATCTGAGTCATTAATCCTTGTCCCTTAGACCATACAATTTTTGTCCATATTGTGTGTTTTGAGTCAATTTCGCCCACCTCTTAGAACAATTGTTTGGGATCCTTTCTTTATGGGTCGAATTTATGCATCTTTAGCTATTTATTTTACTGTCGTTTGAGTTTTATTTACATTTATACAACATTTTTTATTTTTCTTTATACATGACCATCTCGGTTTAATTAAAATTAACACACTGCTTGCAAACACACACCTAAAGTGAATATCAGTTGGTTTACACCGCCAAACCAAAACATAAACATCGTAATTAATTTATCTACCCCTTTGATCCTTTTTTTATTTCTCTTCCATATTTTTTTGGTATCTATGTCTTACCATCATTGCGTCCGCAAGGCTCTTATCCTGGAAACTCCTAGGCCTTCATCCTCAGTTTCAGTTAGGAATACTTACTCCAAAGCATTGAGTCTAATTTAGTCCTCTGCGGAGTCCCCATACCGACTTCGATTCTAGTCCATCGGACCCTCACTCCGATTCTGAACCCAGTTCTCCTCTACCTCATTCTGTCCCCATGTCAAGTGCTAATGTAAGTATTGGTTCTCAAGCTGGTGGTAGCCCCAACCCTAACTCTAAAGTTTCTAGTAGTGGAACCACTAACGAAACCATTTCGGCTACTCCTTTGCTATCTTTTATGGTAGGTTTCAGCCTCCCTGATTTCAGTTAGTTAATTAATGACCCTGTACACCATGATCCAGGTTGGCCTGTTATGCCAACTAAGCTTTCTTTTGACATGCTTAAGTTTAAAGGAAATGTTGGAGAGGACCCTAATAATCACGTCAACTCCTTTCACATGAGGTGTTCATCTAATTCTATCATTGATGACTCCATCTGTCTTAAGTTATTCCAGCGTACACTCACTGAAGACATTGCAAAGTGGTATGTTGACCAGGCCTCTACCTCTTATTCCACTTTTGCATCTCTTGCTAAAGAATTTATGTCCTACTTCCAATCACCTCTCTGATATGATACTACCACCGAGTTGTTGACTGCATTCCGCCAAACTTCTGCCACCTGCCTTTCTGACCATGTCCAAGAATGGTGTATAAGGAGGAGCTTATGTCGAGCTCCCACATTCAACGACCATGTCTATATATGGATTGGTTTCTCATAACAATTTTTCCTTATATTGGTAAATATGTCACCTCTCACTTTCCTTAGAAAGAGGAAGAAGCTCTCCAAATCACGTTGCATTAGGGGATTTTAGGTCTAAATTGGGCCTCCTAAGGAAAATATAAAATAATAGTGGAAACAATAAAATAATATTTGATTACATCATCAAATTTTAGAGGGAAAAAAAAAACTACTTTTTCAACTTGTATTTTCAACTTATCTCCCAAAGTGTTTACTAAAATTTCGAGCTAGAGGGAGTACTCGTTGGATGAAAATTTTGATTCCTCATCCAAGTAGTACCCATGTTGCATAATTTTTCTGGACTCTGCTACATGAAAAATGAGAAATACATGAAAAACATGATTGGAATCTCAACTAATGTCAAAGAACATTTTCCCCATTGCATCAACTAATTCCAAGGCTAATGGTCGCTCAACCTGTTTACCCCAATGTTGCTCAACCTCCTTTCTATCCTTATCGAAAACCCAGTGTTCCAGCCCCTTCGGAATTAGCACCCCAGCCTCCCATGATTTCTTAACCTTCGCCATAGAAGCCACCTACCCCTCCGAGTACAGTGTATGCACAGAAGAGTGTGACTGATCCTCGAAATTCCAAGAAAAAGAGGACAGACAACCAAAGCCAACCTGTGCAAGATAATCAAGGGTGCCAAGGAAACTAGCCCAACAATAACAACTAGCAACAAGAAAATCAACCCAAGCAGGGCATGCCTTTTCATATGAAAAATCCTTTTTATTGTTGTGGTGTCCATGGCCATTATACTCACGATTTTTCCCTTTTACCCCAAATGTGGTAGTCGTGGAAAACACAAGCATCATCTAGAGGACAACTAGCCATGGCTTCGGCTCCTCCAAATACTATGCCAGTTGAACTGGCTATTTTTACTAATCCTTTCCCTTAGAAAGGATATGTGGCTGCCCAACCCCCTCAAGGTGAGGCTGCCCCTCAACCCTCACTATCTGGTACTCCTGAGTACCAGATTCTCATGACGAATTCTGAAGTGGTTAATATCGTTGATGTCAACCTTCAAACTCTGTCATGCTAATATGGCAAGCCACCCACTTTGTCTATAACCGAGTTGCAAACAAAATTTTCCACAAAGTCAAATTCGAAACCAAATTCCCCTTTAAAAATCCCTCGGCCACAGGTAATTGACATTCCTAAGATCCCCAAAGGACCATTACGTTAAAATTTTCTTTTTGCAAATCTGCCCACAATTATAGAGTAATAGATGACTTGGCACAATCTCCTACTCCCATGTCAATGCTAGAAGTCCTCCAGTTGTGCCCTTCACAACGTAAAGCTTCATTATATGGTCTGGGAATTGTGGATCCTTCAGATGATCATTTGATCGTCTTTGATGTTTAAAAGTCATAACATCCCCCCTTACCTTCATCTGTCACCTTCCAAATACTAGTAAATATTTTTAATGCCCATGTCTCACGATGTATCATTGACAAGGGCACATCCACCTCCCTGATGTCGCCTCTGTTTGGAGTGAACTCGGATCACCTTACATAGCCCCATCCACCATCACTTTGCATAATTGGGACAGTGACTCTTCTCAACCCCTTGGCATGTACCACAATTTTCCTTTCACTCTTGTGGGAAATATTGTTTGTATTCACATTGAAGTCATTGATGCCCTCTTGGATTACAATATCCTTTTAGGTCACAACTATAACTATGCGATGTTTGTTGTCCCGTTTGCAGTTCATCGTAAGATGTGCTTTCCTCACAATGGAAATATCGTTACCATTGATCAATTGACATATTACGAACCGAAGTCTCAAACCTCCGTCGAGTCTATCATATCTTCAGTGGCCGATAAACAAGTAACCACACCTCTTACAAATATTCCACCTTACTTGGTGCATTCCTTGGTCCCACCCCCCTCTTGTTGCAGATCCCAACTCGTCAAATTTTTGCATGATGCAATCGTCTTGGTCAAGCCATAAGTGGCCAGGTTCAATCACCCACCACCCTACGCCTTCGTAACCTATTGGTTCTCACTCGATGGAGTCTACAGGGCCTTCTTTTCAAGGAACTTCTCCCTTTGCTAGTGTCTCTTCTACTCCTTTTCAACTAGGAAAATTCCACCCTAGCCTTAACCAGTTTGGAGCCATTCCTCGAGACCATTACACTTCCGGTCACATACCATTTCTTGCTCCCATATTTGGAGTCTTTTCATTGCCTATTATGGTTATGTTGAGCCCTCCTAATGGGATCCCAGTCTGGTACATTGATCCCCCAACCGAAACCCCGCCTGGTCAGCTTAAACCTTATACCACTTTTACCCCAATCCAACTAGTCGCTATGGGCCCTGCCTTTGCTTGAGTGCCTCAACTACCTCAACATGTAGCTACTCCTATTGCGAAAGCATCTGGTGAGGGGGGCAAAGCCAAAAAGAAGGAACCTAAGGATAAGGATGCCCAAACAACTCCAACTCCTCCTAAGCCTTTGAAACAATCACCTCTGTGTGCTTTTCATGATGTCGTTGGGCATGCTACCCAAAATTTTCCTGATCTTCCTCTTCTCAAACCTGTGGTCAACGAAACATTTCCTAAATCTGATATCTCGGAGGTACATGTTACCTTATCCGATTCAACTAAGAAATTAAAAAATTTGTGCTTGAATTACCCTTTTTCTTTGTGTGATATTTATGGCCACTACTTTCATCTCTGTCCCCACCTCGACGATTTCTGCGACACCCTTGAGGCTGTCTACTAAAGCGACGCTGAATGTAGTGGATCCTCTATTCCTCTACTCTGTCATTTGGTTGCTATCGAACCAAAGTACATTTCTACACCCATTGTGATACCTCCACCCAATGTCAAGATGACATAGCCTTCGGCCACTATCCTCTATCTGTCATCATACATGATATCCTTGGCGAAAAAACCCTCAGGGGCATTCCCTTCTATTTCGACTGAACCTCCTTCAGCGATCATCTTGGGCTCAAAATCATTAGATATTTCATCTAATAGCTCTTCATTTACCCTCAATAGCAATGCGTATGTGAACCATAACTCTCATGATGATGCGTCAGGTAGCCCCACTGTGTCATGTGGTCTTTCTTCTGCTAGTCCCCCCATCTTTCATTCTGATGAGGACATTATAGAAGCAATGACCACCCATGACTTTCCTTGGGATTATATGCACCACCGTGCATACTTCCTTCCGTAGTAGTCCCATGACCAGTATGTTGTGGAATCTAAAGACTTCATCTCTGATGAAGTCGATCGGTTTAGAAATACCATTCCTACACCCGATGCTTTCGAAGAAGGAAATATGGCCAATATCTCTCCTACCATTAAAATTAACATCTCTGATAAACTTGGGATAGAAGAAAACATTTCCTTAGGGGTATATTTTTCCCCAAGAGAAATTGAGGCCTACACTAAGCTATTCAAGGAATTTATTGATGTTTTTTTCTTGGTCCTATTTAGAGATGCCCATACTTGATCCTTCCATTGTCGAACACCATATCGATACATGGCCCGATGCCAATATTTTCTATCAAAAGTTAAGACCCATTAATCCTTTCAGATGCGAGGCTATAAAATCCAAAATTGATAAGCTCAAGTAGCTTGGTTTTATCTATCCCATTTAATACAACACCTGGGTCTCTAGCCCGGTTCTCGTTTTCAAGAAATAGGGGACCATCCGTGTCTGCACTGATTTTCATGACCTAAAAAAATCTTGTCCCAAAGACAACTTCCCCACATCGTTCATTGACCAGATCATAGATGAGTGTGTGGGGCATGATGTTCTATCCTTTATGAATGGGTTCTTTGGATACAACCAGATAGTTATCTATCATGTTGATAAGTTAAAGACTATGTTCATTAGTCCATGGGGAAATTTTGCTTATAGGGTCATGCCGATCGGCCTAAAGAATGTTGGAGCCACTTTTCACCTGGCCATGGCATACTGTTTCCATGACCTAGCTCATATTATCCTTTCATACCTCGACGACCTCACTACTCGTTCTAGGTGACGGGTGCAACACATCCATGATTTGTGTGCCATCTTCCTCTGATGTCTCAAGTATAATATCTGCCTCAACCCACTGAAATGTGTTTTTTTGTCCCTATCGGCTATCTCTTGGGCTTCATTGTGTCCAAATATGGTATCACACTTGATCCTCTTAAATTTCAATCCATTCTTGAATTTCTCATTCCTTGGACCTTGCGACAGTTACAAAGCCTCCAAGGCAAAACCAACTTTCTTCATCAGTTTTTCCTTGACGATGCCACCACCGCACATGGGTTTCTAAGAATACTTTGATCTAAAATTCCATTTGTTTGGGATGATCATTCTCAATAGTCTTTTAACGCCGTGAAACATGCTCTCACTTCTGCTCCCTTGCTTAGTCCTCCTAACTTTGAAAAGGATTTCATCTTGTACATCTCAGCTTCCACCTATGCGGTCTTTGGGGTCCTTATATAGGAAGATGACACTAGAAATGAGCATGTTATCTATTATGTCAGTAATAACCTTGTATTTCCCCTTGTGTCCTACTCACATGAAGAGAATTTGGTGTTGGCCATCATATTCTTGGTCCAAAAACTTCGTCATTATATCATTACGTGTTCCACCAAGGTAGATACCAATTCCAACCCTATGGATTTCCTATTGAGTAGATGGATCATCAATGGGAAGTACACATGTTCGATCATTATCCTTTAGGAGTTCGATCTCTAATTTGTCACACCCAAGAGTAAGAAAGGTTTAGCCCTTGTTGAAATCATTTCTGAATTTCCTACTGGTACGCAAGATCCACTGGTTAATGATGATTTAACCAACAAACACTTGTTCACCAATACTTCAAATGACCCTGGGTATGGAGACATCCTTACCTATCTGTGAACCCAAAATTTCACTCCCCATATTAATCATGATTCTCAACAACGTATATGACACCAAGCCCCTGGCTATATTTTCATTGGTGACGATATCTATTGTCATGGTGTTGATTCTATCCTCCATCGTTGTCTCACACACGCTGAAGCTGAGAAAGTCCTTAATTCCTACCATAACGGTGCTTGTGGTGGCCACCTCTCTGGTTTTTCCAATGCCTAGAAATTCATGTGTGATCTATTTTTTTTGCCTTCCCTCTTTAGTGATTGCATTGAAGTAGTTAAACACTGTTCCAACTGCCAAATTTTCACCCCAAAAGCGGGAGCTCCTCCTACTCCCCTCCATCCTATCATCCTAGCCAGTCCATTTTGCAAGTGGGACATTGACTTTATGGAGTTTTGACCTCCATTTGTTGCTAACAAGTATATCATTGTGGTAGTCGACTATTTCACTAAAAGGGCTGAGGCCATGCCAACATTCAATAACACGGAAACTACCATGAACCTCTTGTTCTTTAAACATGCTATCACTCAATTTGGAGTTATGAAAAAAATGATCTTTGATCATGGCCCACATTTCAAAGATGAGATTTGGCATGATCTATTTTCTTTGTTTGTTTTTGAGCACCAATATTCATCATCCTATTACCCCCAAGGTAATGGTCATGTTGGAGCGGTCAATAAAATCCTTAAAACTATGCTTCAACAAGCGGTGAACAAGCACAAAAACAACTGCCACCTTATGTTCTTCCCTACTTTGTGGGCCTATAGAACTTTTGTTAAAACTGCCACCGGGTTTACTACTTTCCACCCTGTTTTTGGCGAGGAGGCAGTCTTACCGATCAAGTGTTAAATCCCCTCTCGTCACTTAGCCATCGAAATTCTCCCTAACACCCAACCTTTATAACAAATACTTATCATGATTGAGCATGCATCCGAAGACCATAGTGTTTCCTTGCAAACCATTGAAGTGGCCAAGAAACACACCAAAGCTCAATATGAACAAAAATTTCACCCCCTTACCTTTCACGAAGGTGACCTTGTTCTAGTGTATGATCAAGGTCATGATGTCCTTGGTCATGGGAAGTTTGATTCATTATGGATAGGGTCGTACATCATTAGTAAGGACTTGGGAAAAGGGGCATACCTTCTAGAGGATTTAGAAGGCCAACCCCTTCCTAACCCTCGCAATGCACTCTACCTTAAGAAATTTTACCCATAGCATCTCCCATCGAGATTTCTGTTTTATTTCTGTTATGTATTTAGATAACTTCCATCATTTGTTTTTTGTGATTTTACACTTCACCCATAAGCCATTTTTCCATGAAGGCTCACTTCGCCACCTCTCAAAATCGAATTTCTACACCTACGCCACTCGTACTTGGGGCACCACTTAACCTTCATACTTGTCGATGCGTATATCTATTTTCATCATGAGAAATTATCTTTTTCTCATGTTTTTATGGTCCCCATCAGACCTATTCTATTTGGTAGCATCACCAAGTCGCCCTCGATCAAATCATCTGACTTGAGTCATAATCGTACTCATGGAGTCTGTCTCAAGTCCCTGTGTCTCCTGTTACAGTATTTCATCCATCCATGCCTTGTCCCTCTCTCATGTAGCCCATTTTGGACTCCTTTCCATTGTTCCCCATCCCCTCAAGGGTCGAGTCAGTCGTTGCTAGGTCATCCATGCTTTTTATGCTCTAACAAGTGAAGTCAATAAGCGAAAGATAATAAAAATATGACATTCAATGAAGAATCAATCAAATTATTCATTTACAAAAGTCCAGGGAAGAAATTTCCAATCACACTTCAAATATTGAGGAGAAGATAAAGAGGATCTATGATAAGAAAACTGAAGCTAATGATTTCAAATTAGGATATGTTGTTGTTCGATGGGATACCCAAAATGAAGATAAGTGAAAACGTGGTATGTTCAATAACCTATGGAAAGGATCATACAAGATTGTAGCACTCAGGGGGAATAAGGATTTATTATTATAATATCTTAATGGGCAATAAATTCTAGGAGGACCAGTGAATGGTAGTTTCCTCAAACACTATCTCACCTGATCTTGAAGAAAAAGGTTCACTTTCATTGTAAATAACATGTTATTTGTTGTCAAAGAATAAGGAAAGTTGTCGTAGAAGTTTGAAGCCTGAGGAGTAGGCCATAAGGCTTCTATGATAAAATATTCTTTTATTTTTAAATTTCAAAAAGTCAATCCATCTAGCTTCTATTTTAGTTAGTCATTTTAGTTTCTCAAGTTATTTCATTTTTTAGTCTTGTTTTTTTTTTTTTGACTCCATCGCCCAATGGATGAGGCTACTTGGTCTATAGTGTTATTTAAACCTCCTAAAGGAGCTACCAACCCCATTTGGAGCCAATGTTAGTGTCTAAAGGTTTTGGTGATAAAATACACTCTTTCATGCTTATTTGATAGAGTCCTTGGTCAAATTTTTATAGTTTTCAAATAAAAGTTGATCACTGGTTGTTGTTTAGGTGAATTTTCTCCCTCAATTCACTCATGGTCATCATCATTCATCCTGGTAAAGTCTTAATTTAAGTGTCTAGGGTCATGAATCAGTTAATATACAATCATCTAGGTCAAGTTCTAGGATTACATTTGACTTGTCATCATAATTCCAATCATCATAAAAAAAACAAATGGGAGTCATTTTCACCATTTGAGTCACCATCATGGGAGTTAGAAAAGTAGAAAATATAGTAAAGGGAAATATTTCCTTTTCAAATAAGTTATGCTACATTTCTAATAATTCAAAATGTATTTTCTCAAGTATATATGATGTCATTAACCCAAAAATCAAAGATTTTGAGCTATTAAGGGAAATGCAGCTTTTCATGAGTTCATTTCATCCTTCCAGGTTTTCAAGAGCTCCTCTCTTGTATTATAAAAATATCCACAACCATCAAGAGATCAAAATCCATTAAATATCTGCTCCATTATGCTAAACACTGTGTTTCTAGCATCCACGCTACACTTTTCTTCCTACGCTTTTCTTTTCCTCCTACGCTACACTTCTGGTATCCATTGCTTCATTTTCGAATTGGAGGCAAAGAAACAATCCATGAGGCTTCATCTCAGCAAGTCAGGGCTTCCAGAATCTCTTGGATGAGTAAGTATCAGTTGGCACTCTTCTCTTGCATCAATCTTCTCAAAGATTTTAGTGAATTTCTCTCTTCTAGGGTTTTCACTATGTTTTTCATTTCCATGAGAATTTGTTTCTAGTAAGTGGTAAAACATTAAATTTCTTTCTCCCCTACACTCACCTACACCTGTCATACTTCACTAAAACACTTCTCTCACTCATTCCCCTTCATTTCATTCATTTACATATAAACCCTAGCCCAGGTGGCTCCATTGACAGTTTCCTACGCTAAGACTATGTTTTCCATATTTTTACACATTCCCCTCACTATTTTCAAGATTTTTCACTTCCCTAAACTCCCTCATATATATCTCTATCCCCTAAAATTTTCGCATAAGTTTACACACTCCCTAACCCCTTCATTCCTTTCCTTCAACACCACAATCCCTTATCCTCTGTTTTTACAGTCATATCCTATCCCTTTCCTTCCCACTCAGCTAGGGTTTTAACCTTGGAAACTAGAAACAATGACACTAAGAATAAAAAGTACAATAAGGGTCGACATGTATCCAAGTATGAGCTAGCACATGTCAAATAAATCATGGCTGCACCTTTCATCAGGAAAGTCTTTGAGGATATGGGTTGTCTATGTTTTTTTGAAAAGATCCACGAAGCAGGTTTCCATGCCAAATTGATAAGCCTCTTTGCCACCACTTTTAAGAAGGATAAGTCCAAAATTGTATGGGTGGACTTGACCATTTCATTAGATGTCATCTCCATAGCTACATGTTCTCCAAATCGTGCAAAAATTTGGTTCAAACAGATGGATTTGGACATTGATAATTACAAAGTTTTCCTAAATTCACACTACAAAGATGCTCCAAAACATATTTTTCCCTTTGGAAAATTTCCTGGCAGGTATGGTCCATTAATAGAAATGATCATGAGGTAGTTTACCTATGAGGGGAGGTTTTCAAGACTTTATCAGTATCATATAGGGCTCCTTATTCACTTCATAGCATCTAAACATCTAAACTTTCCTCATTATTTATATAGAAGAATTTTCAAGATGATAGAGAAGTTACAAAGAAAAGACAAGCATCATCAATCAAACCTATTTCACCATGGATTCGTCAAAGTATTATTCTCCATAATCTTTCAGAGATCAATATGCCTTGGGAGGCATTCATCCAATCAACTTCAATTTTTCCTACTACTAGCCAACCTATTATTCAAAGTACACCATCACCATCACCAAAGCCACAAGAGGTCAGATATTCTAGTAAAAAATTTTCACACTCACCTAGGGCATCAATGGAAAAGACACCTACAGTAGAGGTGACCAAAACCTACAATTGAGGGAAAAGGCTTGTGTTTTCTCATTTAGAACACCAACATGATGCACCCTTACATGAGGACGAGAAGACACACTTTGAGGATAACATGGTAGAGCATGAGGCACAAAAATCACCTGAGGAGATTGTAAAGTAGAAAGAAGCATAAATAAGAGAACTCAAGGACAGCCTTTTAAAGGCAAATTTCATGATAGCATTTCTTCAGCAGGAGAATAGGTAGCTTCAAGTAAATCAACTTTTACTCACTAAAACTAAGGCATATTTAGAGGTGGAAAATGGCGAACGTAAGTTTGTCATTTATTTTGAGCATCTTGAGGATATAAAGGTGCCAATAAAACCTAGGAGGCCAAGAACAAGAGGTCTCAAGAAGCAGAAAGACCAAGAAAGAGAACCATCTCCTTCATTAGGTCAACATGATTTTGATGACCTCATTGCAGCTAAGATTGAACAAGACAAGGATTTTTGGCTTGTAAGATTTAATAAACACATGGATATGCTCTTGAAGAAGGCCAACATAAACACCAAACTCCAAAGGGACATGGAAAGGCACTACTACACAAGAAACAAGATTTCTAAAATCAGGGTTGAGAATATGAAGAAAAGGCTTAGGAAAACCCTAATGAAGCTAAAAAAGAGGGATAGCTTGGATTTTCAAGTTGATGCATCTCTATATGTCTAGGTAATCATTCAAAAATGATAAGAATGAATTTTTAGAAAATTTTGAGCAGTTTCGGAATTTTTTTGGATTTTTGGAAATTTTGGCAATTTTGGATGTCCAGAAGCATAGAGTGGCCCACACAACGTTTTTTTCCAGGACCTCCAAATGAATAATTTATTGAATGGTTTGATTTGATGAATAAATCTCATATATGTACTTGGTTGGACTTTTCAGTGCACAGGATAGAAGGAAAAGTCAGAAAACATGCTCAAAAACATGGTTTTTCCACTGTTTCAGACCCCGTGCTATGCTTATGGAGTTGTCTCAGGAAAAATGATTTTTAGCAACCTTAGATAGGTTTTCTTTCATTATTGAAGGTTGTAAGGATAATTATACATCTTAAAATTTCCAAATATACTTTCATTTTAGAAAATGGATGAATAAATCCCACTCAAAAGAGCCCTCAAACCTCACGCTTCTGCCTGAGCACGCTACGCTTCTGTCTGAGCACGCTACGCTTCTTTGTTAAAGGTTTTTCTAGATAGATGGTAGTCAAAAATTCAAAAGTATAGAGGTTAAAATTGTCTCGTGAACTTTTTTCATAGTTAATGAGTCTACTGATGTTCCTCCTTGTTAAAATATCTTCTATTTAATGAAAGAGACAAAGACTTCTACTTGTTAGCTAAAATAGGTGGGATTGTTTCTAACTTCCCTAAAAAATAGGTAATGGCTCATTAGTTTCATTAATGAAGTGTTTTGGATTACGTTTCGACCCATAGAGATATATTTTTCTCTATTTTCTATATGTACTCCAACTAAGGTCATTGTAGAGGTTTGATAGTTGATAATTACAGTGTGAAGCTTATGTACATCTTTTTACAGTGATATCAAAGACATGTTGCAGCTATAATTTTGGGACTCTAGTGGTATTATTATTGGTATTTTTCTTCACAGTTTTACCATCAAATTTAATGTTTATGTTTCCTTGCAATCACATGTATTCTTTCATATGATGAATTCATGAGTTTTTAAAGAATAATTCACAATTTTTGTGCTCTGTTTTAATGAGATTTTCATGTATCTGTTATATTTATCCTTTTGATTCTTCCTTTCTCAAACCCTATACCACAATTACAATATAAATATGTTTCTAAGCATACCTATCTGGCCTCATTTTTCATCTCTGCAGCTGGTCATTTGAAACTTGACCTTGAAACCTTGACCTACGTCCTAGACTGACACTTCCTATCCAGCAAATTAAAACAAAACCCTCATCAAAATTACTGAGCTTATATCTATCCTAAGATATTTTCCTTTCTAGTCACTTCATTGACTATGAAACTAATACCGAGAGAGCCCTCGCTAGTTACCAAATCCAAATATTGGTTTGAGGTTACCTCCTTCAGTCTCCTTTCTCAGCCTTGGGAAATAGAGGGAGTGATAACAGAAGCAATGGCTGTACCTGAGAAGACAGAATAAGATACTTGCTTATGGTGTCAAAAAATGGGCCACATCAGCAAAAAGGGACTTTAAGTACTCAAGAATTGAAAATATCTTCCTAAATTGAAATCCTTGAGTTTCTATTTTTGCAAAAATTGTGTATATGGATAACAATGCAAACAAAAATTTAAAACCGAAAGTCATAATAGTAAAGGAATTTTGGACTATATTCTTTCTTATCTTTTGGAACCATCTCCTACTATATCTTATGAGGTGCATTATACTTGTTAACATTTATTGATTACTCTAAGAATGTTTAGGTCTATATCTTGCAAATAAACGTGATGTATTTAATTTTTTAAAACAATTTAAAGCTATGGTGGAAAATAAAACATACAAATGAATTAAATGTTTAATAAATGATAATGGCAATGAATTTAATTCCCTATAATTTGAAAATCATTGCAAGGATGAAGGCCTTGTTAGACATAAAACTATTTTCTATACTCATCAAAATGGCATTTATGAATGTATGAATCAAACTCTTATGGGAAGAACCATAAGTGTTGGCTTGATGGAGCCTGGACCCAAGTTGAAAAATGGCTACGAAAACCAAGAAAAAACACTATTACTGACCCTTTTGGCAATGATTTGTTGTGCAAACCGAATTCTCACCCAAGGCAATATAGGGGGATGCTAGAATAAGGTTTCTGCATCTAGCGGGACAATGGAATGTGGCTTTAGGGCTTATCTTCCTTTCAATACCTGATAGAACTTCGCAAAAGAAATGTATTGTTTATACAATTGTGGTTAAACACTTCTATTGAAATAACTTACAGACTGTGCGATTATACTTTAACAACATAAAACAACATAAAAAAATATCAACAGGATGTTTCTGTGCAATTATATATTAAAACCCTTAATTAGCACAAATAACATAGAATACATGTAAAAAAAACACATATATGTGTTCAAAAGTATTTCATTAATGCTCAGATATTCCAAATACAATTAGTTCCACCCTGTGCACTCATATGTAGGGGTTTGCGCACTCATCTACAGTTGCCTTCTCTCTAACCTAGACCACAGAACATAAACTCAAAATAATGTTACATCCAAGTGCATTATATGATAAGTATATTATGATTCTCTTCTATCTTGGACTCCTTATATAGTCTTACATTTACAATACCACAGTCTGAAAACCATGGGTGAAGCTCAAGGTATACAAAACATTCCCATCCCTTTAAAAAATAAGGGTCTTTGACCAACCCCAAATTCCCTAAGACTCAAACATAGCTTCGTGCTACGTGCTTCACTCCTTGATCTATGGAGTCTTTCTCAAAATATTTCATCAAGGGTTACCTTGTCCAACAGGACCCCAACACAAAAATTTGACTCATCCTTAGTCACTCTGCTGGTGAGACCTTGATCTTCGCTTTGATGCCGCTCAAGGCATTGTTTAGAGGTGGAACTACTTTGGCACACTTATTTTCAACTTATCGTACTTCATTCAGCAATGTATCAATGCCTTGCTCCACTATCTTTAGAGAAATTACCTTTTGTGTGTGGCACAATGCTTTCAAATTATTTTCTACATTATGTGAAAGCTAGCATGCTACAACTTCCCATGGATTTGTTTTGGCGGTGATAAGATGCTCTTTGTTGCGTAACTCATCAATCTGTTCCTGTAAAAGTTTACCCTCTTAGAGACGGGAAAATCATTGTACTGGTGGCAGAGTCTTCCAGTGACCTTAATGTGGTCCATCTATTCTAATTTCTCATGAATTTCATCTTCATTATTCTGCACCTAAGGGTCCTCCTGCAGTGAGGCCCATACATCCATGACATCCTCAAATAATTTCACGCACTTGTAGATGGTGGATTCAATATTTTCATTGAAATTATTGATCTCTCATGCACTTTTTTCCTAGACCTCTGCTGGAGTAGCAGGCTACAATTGCATCTACGACTCAATTATCTTCATTTACATCTTAACTCGCAACCTGTTGACTTCATCCCTGGAATCCTTAACAACCTTCATGAGCTTGTGCAACTTTTATTCTGGTGTATATTTAGCCTAAATCTATAACTGTGGTAGGTTGCTCCAAGATTTTGAGACGACTACTTCCAATTTCTACATGTGCGCGATCTCGGCATTGCACTCCAGCACAACTTGTTTTTTTTATTCAGCCATTTGGTGCCATTCTTTCTTAACACTTTGGATGACAAGGAGGGCATGCTCCTTACAGATATTCAATTCATCCGTAACACCCTTGTGGAATGTGTTCAATGTATTCAAAGGAAACACAACAAGGTTGAGCCTTTTGTTCTGCCAATGTTCCACCTGTGTCGACTCTGGTAGACTCCTTGTGTTTGTCATTTCCAAAGACGATATTTGTTTCGATTCTCTTAAGGTCGAAGCTATCATTAATCTCCCCTCCCCTTCCTCTTTACACCAGTTGCATAGTTTACAAAGGAAAGCTAATTTCCTGCATCATTTTATACCGAACTATGCTGAGGTAGCCAAAGGTTTATGCGATTTCTTAAGCAAGCATCTCGTTCCTATGGGATGATATTTCCCAAAAGATTTAGATGCATTTAAGACCATTATTTTTAATGCTCCTCTTTTGCATCCCCCAAATTATCATCGTGATTATGTACTCTATCTGTCTACCGCTTTTAACACTATCACCATGGTTCTGGTACAAGATGACTACGATGGTAATGATCATGTCATCTATTATCTCACCCACAATCTTCTCGACACTGAAACATGTTATGATCATGTCAAAAAATTCGCAGTGGTAGTTGTTCAAGCCATACACCATTTTCGCCATTATATTTTACTTCGCACCGCGACTGTGATTTCTGACTGTAACCCCATGACCTATATTTTAACTCAAAAGTTGCTGGGGGGAAAGTAATCTAAGTGGATAGTTATCCTTCAAGAGTTTTATTTGGAGTTCAGTGCCACAAAATCAAATATATCATTGGTTCTTGCCGAATTGATCTACTCCTTACCCTATGACTCTGCTCCTTCTAGTTCTGAGGAATGCATTCCAAACGATACTATTTTTCTTATTAGCACCCTCAATATATAGTACAATGATATCATCATTTATCTCCTAGACTTCTAATTTCTCATCCGATTTGACGAAATATGCTCGTCGATGTATGAGTCATTATTTACAACCATATTGCAGAGTTGAAGATACTTTATATGGCATCGGAGCTGATTCTGTCCTCCGTCGGTGTTTAACCCTTGAGGAAGCTGAAAAGGTCCTCAATGACTTCAATTCTGGTGCATGTGGTAGTCACATGTCTGGGTATGCTACTGCTCAAAAAATTCTTCATGCAAGGTATTTCTGGCCTACCATTTTCAAAGATTGTATCCTCACTTTCCGTAAATGTCGCAAGTGCCAGATCTACCAGCGAAAGATGCACGCACCACCTGCTCCCTTCCATCTAGTCATTACCATTGGTCCTTTTGTGAAGTGGGGTATTGATTTTATGACATGTAGCCATTTCTTCGCTAGGGGGCATGCTTATATTATTGTAGCCATAGACTACTTCACCAAATGGGCTGAAGAAATTCCTACACTCATAGCTGACGGTAAGACAACCACTCAATTTCTCTTCAATCACATGATTACTAGGTTTGGAGCCCCTCAATCCATTATCACTGATCATGGCTCCCCTTTTCACCACTATATGATGGCTGAGGTGGCTACTAAGTTGGGTCCATTTCATGATAGCTCAGCATCGTAATACCCCCAAGCTAATGGTCAGGTCGAAGCCATGAACAAAGTTTTAGTCACTATGATCTAGCATACTATTGGGATGCACAAGTCCAATTTACATCTCATGTTATTCTCATCTCTCTGGCTTACAGAACCAAGGTGAAGTATGCAACCAGATTCACACCATTTCAGCTCATTTATGTTCTGGAAGCTACCCTTCTGATTGAATGTGAATTCCCTTCTCTCAAAATAACTTTCAAACTACTGTCGAACACTTTTCTAGATGAATAACGTCTTCTATATTTGGATAGGCTTGATGAAACTCATTGCTTCGCTGCTCTAGTCATAGAAGCATAGAAAAAGTAGGTCAAAGCCCACTTTGACCAGACGATTTCCCCTCGTACCTTCATATAAGGAGACTTGGTCCTCTTGTATGACCATGCCCATGATAGGATGGGGATAGGTAAATTCGAACCCATGTCGCATGGGTCCTACATAGTTAAACACATTTTGCAAAAAGGGGCCTATGAGCTTATTGATTATGAAGGCCATCCCCTGAATCAACCCTGAAATGGGTTGTGTCTCAAAAAATATTATGCATGAGCTTTCTCATGCATTTCTTTTGTACATAAGTGTGTTTTTCATTTTTTTACATTTTGGCTTAGTGTGCTTTGCGAGCATTTTTCTTGCTTATTATGTATTTTCTTACTGTGCAGATGTTTATCACTCATCTCGATTTCACTAACAATGCCTCCCGTATTACTCGGAACCTATCCTCCATGGATTTGGTAATTTATGATCGTAATAGTGAGTTAGTAGACGTTCAAGGCATTTTTCTAATACCTACAACTAACAATGTCGTTGAATACAGTGCAATGATCAAACTTCTAGCTGAAGCTACCTAGACTCTCAGCTTATTTTTCTCCATCTCAGTGGGCGTTATTCTATCAAAAACCCTCATATTTTAAGGATGTATTTATGTGTTTGTTTTTTAGAAAGGAGTTTTGAATATATTACATATCAACATATTACCTAAAGAATGAATACATTAACAGATGCAGTAGCTAATCATGTATTAGATAGACATTTGCAGAATTTGTAAAAGAAATCATCATTACATAGTAAGATTTGGATAGGAAAATAAGCATATATATATATATATATATATATCGATTTCTTGCATCGGCTTATACATCATAGTTTAAAAAATATGTATGCATTTCTGTTACATCCTAAGATGCCGTGTCTCTCAAAAAATACAGAAATAAAACCTAGGATTTGTTGTCCAAGTAAATCCCCTCTGCAAACAGAGGTGATCCCTCTAGCCCTAGGGTGGGTCTAGCAACTATAGGAACATACTAAAATCTACCTTCCTAGACTGTAAATGAAATTTAGAGCAAGGAAGATGTCCTACCTCGTTCTGATGCTATGTTGTCATCTTCCGTTGAAGCTTCTTGATCTGTTGCTCTTCTTAAGCTCGATACACGCTACTACCAACATTTGATTACCTGTATAGACAGTCAAGACAACACGACAAGCCTAAAACCACAACAAACATAAAACAATTAAAATCTATCTAACTAATCAAGGAATGCTATAAATCTCATTATAAATGTAAACAAGAGTGGAAGATAAACATCAGATGCATTTTATTATGATAAAGACAAGGGGAGTTTATAGCCAGGCCTTGATTTTGGGGCTCTCCTTCGGCAAGTCTATATTTAAGCATGTTTGCCACACCCTCACACACAAGGTCCAAGATCTCACTATGTTCTCAACATACACAAACAATCACACTCTACACTATTCTCCCGAAGCTATGATTGCTTCTTCTCTATGCTAAATTTTTCAGCTATCTGTTCAACTAGAATATGTTCAGCTAGAATATGTTCAACTATTCAGCCATTTAGCTAGCACATCAATGGAATATGGCTATATTTATGGAGGAGAGGAGGAGGTTGGGATCCCTACAAAGGTGGGAGGGAGTCCTATCCTTTAGGAGAGTTCCAAGGGAGGTGGAAACTACTAAGTAAAGGAGGGAGTTCGTGGTTGTTTCAGTTCAACCACTCCCAATGACTCATCCACGAAGTTGTTGTGATCAAAACTTCGCCTCTATTTTTAAAAAAATTTCCATAAATAGATTGGTGTAGGCAACTAACTAGAACAGAGCGCCAACTGGTGCGGGCTCAGTGTTAATTTTCCAGCTCGGCATGGGAGTGTAACTGGCTACTCATGCCAAGGCAAAAACAAGTGTTTTTAGTGGTCTTCTCAGGAAATGGTCAATAGAAGGAACATTTTCCTCATAGCAAGGGATGCAATGATGGTATTTGCAAGGCATGACACTCCTTATTTTTCATAGAAATTACCCTCTAATGGGCTAGATGGGTATTGCAGGGACAGTGACAAAATGTTGTGTAACAGATGCCCCCTAAATTCTTTACAAGTACGTGCAAGGAACCAGACGCTGTTGTCGAGAGACCTACAAATCAAGCATAGATACATATACATAATTGAAATATCTGTTGGAAATACATGAATCCATGGTATAGGTGCAACTATCCATCAAAAAAAGAATCATTTGAATGGATCCTCGGCATGGACACAACCATCCAAATGAAGGGATCATATGAAATAGATCCACGATATAGGCGCAACCATCCATATAGAGAGGATCAAAACAAGAGAACCCATAGTATGGTCACAGCCATCCATCTAAAGAATCATGTATATAATCATGAATGACTCATCACTCCTCGCAGCCTCGACTTTTGTGATCGAGGCCCAGGGTCTTGCGCTCCAACACCACCCGATCAAAGTACAAATTCCAACATGTGAATAGATGTGTTGAAGTTGAACATGCTAGAAAATCACTTGATTACTGGTCAATGATGTGAACCATTAACAAGTGCGAGAGAAACCACCCATAATGTCAATGGATCTCAAGGTACTACTAGTACAATCCACGGAATGTGAACAGTGAGCTGAAGTCGAACACCTGGAAAATCACCCAATCGAAGGCCAATGATGTGAACCTATCATCAAATGAGAAGAACTTTCCATTAGGGTATGCAAGCTCTAAGGTACCAGAAAGGAGTCTCTAGATCAACTTCCCAGATAATGAGCTGAATTCGACAGGAAGCGATCCGTCGTAGGAGGGTCATAATTAATCCCACATCATCGACATGAAATAGAGAATGTAATATGAGTGTGAATCAAGACTGAAATAGAGGATCAAGGAATGTACAAACTACAGAAGGATTTGCTCTTCAACATATCGGCGACACGACTCCAGAATTTGGTAGCATTTGACTCAAATAGGATCGAAGGTCGTGTTGAAAATATTGGTAATCGAATGAGAAGCAAACTAATTTCCCAAACCCATGGAGGCAAAGTGACAAAGTGAAGATATCCCAACTCAACACAAATTGTCGATAAGTGTCATGTTCAAGAGTGACATACTTCCAACACAACTGATGAAAAACTTCCATTTTCCCCCACTATTTATGGTGAGTACCTCTTTATTTTTACATAAGCTTGAAGAGGATACCATATGCTTGTCATATAAGTTTGTCCTTCGGACAAATCCAACCTAGTACATTTTACGAGCCCTAGGAACGAGGAACTCAGTTAACATCATGGTGACGATTTCCGATGTCATCGGGGTTTAACAAGTCTGACAAAGGGAGAACTCGACATATTTTCATGTTTAGAGAGTTTGAAAAGAAGGCAGAAAAGAAAACTCCAACAAGTCCCTTTTCGTAAATAGTCCCTCAGATTCGAAAAGGTAGAAAAAAATATCTGAAAGAACCTCTTAGTTGCAATAGGCTAAGTTATTCCTTTTTCGTAAATAATCTATCCCAGCTTGAAAAAGGGGTAAATGTATACTGGGCAGATACCGTTTTGTATCCATTTAACGAGTTCGAACTGACAAGAGTCTCGGCAATATTTTCAGTTTTAGAGAGTCAGAAAAGAGCTGAAAGTTGACTCCTCCTGGAGGAACGAGTGGTATTAAAGGTAGAAAATGGTTTTGGTGATGGTGGAACTGCTCATAACAAGTAAAGGTCAAGAGGCTAGCTAACAATACCACTCATCATAGCGGTTCCTCAAGAACGGGAAAAAAAATCAAGTGAAGGCGTATGATCGGCCAAGCAGATGGGGACGATGAAATGAGAAAACCAAGGTTCATCTGGAAAAATAGGCTGATAAAATGGAAATCACAAGAGGTAAAATGGGAATGGTTTCATTTTTACACAATCTTGAAACAAAGATAAACTATGCTTGGGACCAGTTTCATTTTTACACAATCTTGAAATCAGGAAACTCTGCTTGAAGTTGGTTTCATTTTTATAGAAGCTTGAAACAAAGATAAACTATGCTTGAAACTGGTTTCATTTTTAAAAAAGCTTGAAACAGAAACAATCTATGATTAAAAAGTAAGTATTCCCCTAGCATGGTGACTCAATTCGAGGTACATGCCCCCCAAGCTTTAGTCCATATGAAAGGAAGATGGAGTGAAGGTTCCAACTACGAGATCAGAGAAAGACTCGACTGGGATTTTACGAGATCTAATCAAAGACTCGAATTGAACGGAAACATGTTTCGTTGTTTTAATGAGGTTGACACATTAAAATAATTATCCTCATGACGCAATTCATTTTTTAATGAGGTTGACATAAAATATGAACTATCCTCGAACGAGCTTGTTTCATATTTTAAGGAGCTTGACACAAGAAAATGAACCGTGATCTAAGGACAAATCATCATGTCAAATAAGAAGTAATGGCTTCCAAGATATTCTCATCTGATGGGAGAACAAAATCTTGGAGATTAGGATCTAATGCCCCCAGCACACGATGCACAATGACACTATCATTGAATGCGGGCATGGGACAGGTAGCCACATAATTAAGCTGCGGCGAGGAAGATACAATCGACGAATAAAGACCTGGAAGGGGTGACTTTGGACCAAATGTCACGTCAGGACCAAAGAATGAAAGTTGATTAATGGTCATGAACCGACCTTTGTGTGGCAAATAGATCACACCAAAGAGGGAAGAGACAACTGCCCCCATGGCATAAGCATAGTCGTGTCCCAAGAGTAAATTAAAATCCAAGGGACATTGGACCACCATCACGTCTATATAGATGGTTTTCCCTCCCAAAGTAACAGGCAACTTTAGAAGGATCCCTAACGGTTGGTTGGTTCCTATGTTAAAAGCCAACAAATTCTGTGTAACAGGGACAAGCAATGGAGAACCAAAGGCTTGCCAAGTAGTGGAAGACATAATACTAACATACACGCCTTCATCTATAATGGTGCTGGGTACGACCACATCAAAGGTCTATACCGTGATCTCAAAAGGCACATAAGAAGGAAGGTGGTATCCTACAAATCGACTCCAATTGAAGGAAGTGACCAAACTACTTGGAGGAGGTACCATCTAACTGAGATGGTTTTCCCTGGGGGTTATCGAAACAAGAGGAGCATCCTCCTAGACCTCCATCATGGGAGCGGGAGGAGCAACTTCTTGAACTATAGAGACAGGATGATATTTCTCCAAGTCCAAGGAATATGAAGAAACAAGAGGAACGGGAGGGGGATGAGATCCACTCTTGATGGAAAAGACTTGATGAACTGTAGGCGAGATCAGATCTACCAATTCTACGACCAATGGTTCGTTGGTAACGGATTCGTGAATTTGAATTTCGGAGGGATCAGGATCGACCAAGGATGACTCTTGACCGATCGTGGAATCAACTAGCGGAGGACTCAAAGAAATTTTCTGGTAACCAGCCGAAAGGCAAGGTGCAAAAATAGTAGAGTTGTCCAACACTCTCTTGGCTTCATCCATGTACGGACAAAGGTGAATGGGATGATTCCCTTCACATAACTTACAGGGATTGGTAATATTACCCTATTTCTTATGAGTCTTATCATTACTAGTCAAAGATGTGCCACCAATATGACTTCCAGAAGCCAAAGGCAATGGCTAACGACCGTCGGACCATGCTTCAAGCACCTTGGGAATTCCAGGGAAATCTCGAAGAAAACGGTCACCTTTGCACAACATGCAAGGGAATTTGAATTTCCTAGGAAGGTTGGATGGTTTATCGATGGAAGGCGACTGAGGCGCAATATCCGTAGAGTTAGCCTCTCTCTTATCTGACTTCTTCTTCTTCATCATCTTCTTCTTCTTCTTCTTAGCCACCTGGTTACTAGAATCCATACATTCACCAGGCGAAGTAGAAAAGGAGGACAAAGAAATAGGTGAAGAAGGGGAGAGGTCCACTTTAGAATCAACACGATGTTTTTCAGGTGCAAGAGATAGTTGTACAGTGGACGGAACACTCGAGACCACAGAGGCTGAGAATAACCAAACAAGTAACCCAACAATTAACCTAGGCAGGGATAACGTTTCCATATATTCGAATTATGCAATTTAATCTATGCAAAATCCTATTTTTGAAAACTATGCACTTGTAATCTATCCACAATTTCCTTTTTCATTTGAAAGAATAAGAATGCACTCAATGCATTTTTGGATGAAATGAGAATCTACTTAATGCATGCTTGTAATGAAAGAGATTGCACTCAATGCGATTTTTAGCTTTCAATCATTAAAAAAAGTAATCTAAGTTCAATGATAAATCTCAAAAAAATAATTTTCAATGCAATGTGATCTAATGCATTTTAACAAAAAGAAAAATTTGAGACGAAAACTAAATGAACGCAAATTTTCTTAATGAAGGATGAATGCAAAAGAGATGCAAACAAACACTAAGAATGCAATCGTTGATTTAAACACTTTGTAACTAAATTCCCCAAAAGGCTACAAGACACATGAGGTCAAGCACAAAAAGGAATTCCAAAGCATGAGATCAAAACAAGGCATTCATTCCCTTTTACATCAAGCAATCATAGAAAGAAGACTTTCCAGTTGAAAAATGGGCAATTTAATTTATGCTTACAAGTGAAAAATTAAAGGGGAGAACGTGTAAATCATACAGAGGAAAAGACCGGAATGGAAAGACACACTGGTGAAGGATTTACGGAAAAAATCTCAATTTTTCACACACCTTGAAATTGGCATGACTTTTGTGGTTGAAACTTGCACCAACTAGTGCAACTTGCTAATTGACAACTAGCGCCAATGGCCAATTGGCGCGGGTTTCTAACTGAAAATCTAGCACCAATCGGTGCT
Source organism: Pinus albicaulis (assembly GCA_034641835.2). Lineage (NCBI taxonomy): Eukaryota > Viridiplantae > Streptophyta > Pinopsida > Pinales > Pinaceae > Pinus > Pinus albicaulis. The sequence continues at coordinate 17,141,155 of MU968551.1, read as the reverse complement.
AGTGTCGGAAAAATAAAAATGCCAATGCCTGAACAAGAAAAAGCAAATAATTTCTCCCAACGAAGACCAAACTCACCACTTCAAGCAAAAATTGAAAGATCGTAATTGATGAAAAACATAGGAACAAACAGGGAAATGGTCCTTTTGTTGGAAATGTTGTCATTGATGGTAAAGAAGGAAGCATATGTAGAGACAGGAAAATGACAACAGCAGAAGACAACAGGTAACATTTATAGAGACCAATGGAGGTAGAGGATGAGTAGCAGAGGCAGAGGCAGAGGCAGCAGATGAAACAGAGGAATTGAAGCAGAAGCAACAGAGGAATTAGAGACAGAGCAGTAGAGTTGAAAGGGCCTGAAGGAGTGTAAAATTAGGGGTTTAATACAATTTGCAGATGAATTATTGAGAAATTATTCATTAATTGAGTTTGTATGGCATATAGACTTTGATTGAAGACTAAAACCCTGTGGTAAAGATTTAATATGCTTAGGGATGAGTTAGAGCATTGCTTAAATGGCAAGGAAACCATGAAGTGGTCGAAGAAACTAATAATGAGCAAAGGCACAGTTCGAAAATCAAACTCGTGAATCAAGGATCACGATGAGTCAGTGGATTGAAGAGCCAAAGGAGCGCAGTGTATTAAAGATTTGGGCAGTCTGTAACTGAGAATCAAAGGGACAACCTACCACAGAAGCACCAAAAAAGTTTGAATCAAATTGATTGAACAGAATGTGGGATTGAATTGTTTTTAGTATGTAAGGGCAAGGATTTGAGATTGAGGAATTCATAAGAGATGTGAGGTTTGGGGATAGCTCCTTGAGATATCATTACAAATATCGTATGGAGGATTGACGAATGGGCTCGATGGGCGATCGAATGGGGGAGTGATAAGGTGACTAGAAGTAATTCAAGAGCAAAGTCGTGAATTGGAGTGGTTCAGTGCACAGTCGTAGGCAGAGTTAATTACAACAAAATGCTGAAGCATTGAATGGAACCCTGAGATAAAAGGGAATGGAACTCTGACTAATGAATAGTAGAGGCGAGATTCCGGTTTTCATCGCACCACCTTCGACGGGCAAGCAGTATTCAAGAAATCAGAGCAATTCCATTGACAGCCTAACACATGTCTCTGAGTGATTTCGGAAAACCACTCTCATCGCACATTATGGTTCATGCATCCATGCCAAGCGATATCCGTCGGATCACACAGGGCAAGGCGACATGCTCTCAACTGTAGGATGAGAAGGAGAGTTAAGCATTGGGACCCGCTCCATCACGTGAACTAGGATAATTAACTCTCGTGATGGTTAGTTGCACGATAATTCGTTATGCTCGTTGGATCACCGAAAATGAAGTGACATCATCACAGCCGTTGAATAGATGTGATGATTTACGAGGAACCGAAAGGTTATATGGATATATTTTACTGCTGGGTTTTAATATAAGTCAACGATGCGTTAATGTTTGTAAAAATTGAAGTGGGGAATATATATTATGAGGAAACTATGAAAATATAAGAGTATATCTATGTCAATATATACAGAATGTTGATGCGTCGGGGCTTAAGCCAAAGTCAAGGATACTATGCAGCATTTCGAAACACTGGTAGAAATTGTATAATATATTGGTATATTACGTTTATAGAAATGCCGTGAGCCAATATTACATCTATTCTAAACCAAGAATATAAGTGCACAGGCTGGAATTTTATAATATGGTTGCATAACCATAGATGTATGAGAAACTATCAAAGCTTCTGCATAGTTCTAGAGTATCCAGATATGTTTATTGAAATTTCTAGTTCAGCAGTAAAATGTTAAATTGCACAGATTGAGAAAAATTGAAGCCCGAAAGTTGGAGATGCATGGTTATATGCACAGAAAGAAGAAAATCAGTTTTATATATAGCTGATGCACACACGTACAGTGAACAGATGAATAGGCATAGAGGAGAACCAAAATATGTAGAACAGTCACTCAACAATAGCAGAAAGGACAAATCCAGTAAAGCCAAAGTCCAGAAAAGGAGCTGAGTGGAATTGAAATGTATAACTGAAAAATGTAAATGTAAATATTTTTATATTGTTTTTGATGCAAAGGCAAGTATCCTAAGGAAAATAAAAATCCCACTATAGCATGGAAATTTGTACATATTTTTATAATTTTAAAATGAGTTGGATAAAGGAATGAGAAGACAGAAGCCAAAGAGTCATGGCTGTTCACTCCAAATTCCTTGTGAAATACAAATAGTCATGTGAGGAACTCTATATGTTGTATCAACTTGATATGCAGAAGAGAGGATAGAGAAAGTAAGGATAGGGAATGAAAAGTATAGAAGATTGAGGCAGAGAAGTTAAGGAAGAGAGGAGCAGAAAGAGATGCTACAGAACAGAGCTGATAGCTGAGATAAATCAACAAACAATTATTTTGATAAATTGAGGAAGTTGGAGATTCCCTTCAAGTTGAATCTTGATAGCTGTCAGTTGGAGCTGACTGAGGTTGGAGCCTCCTATAGGTTGGTGCCTGCAGAAAATTGAAGGGAGTTGGAGCTTCCTTGCAAGTTGTAGCTTGCATAGTGGGGATGGCGGAGCCTCACAGCAGGTTGGTGCCTGCAGAAAAACAATGGTGAGAGGGAGTTGGAGCTTGCCTTTGCATCACAACAATAATAAAATGTGGTTTTCTCCCTTTATGGGTTTCCACTTATATCTGTTGTCTCTATCTATGTTGCCTGTGTGCTGAGATGATTTATCAATTCTGCTTAATGTTTGCTGCTCTCATTATAAGTTTGATGTCACATTAATTTAATACTTGCTGTAACATATTAATAATATTCATATACTAAGGTTGGTTATCAAAGTAAGTGGTAAATAAGCTGATGAAAAATTCAAAAAGCTCATGTATGTATTGAACTGATTCACCCCCCCCCCCCTCTCAGTTCAACTAAGAATTCAAAAATTGGTATGAGAGCCAAGTTCCTTTGTACAATTTTAACAACTGAAAGGAGATCCTAGGTTCTCAGGATGGCTAGTAAAGAAGGATGTTCAACCAATAAAGCCCCTTTCTTTACAAGTGCAAATTAGGTTTTCTGGAAAATCAGAATGAGGACATACATAATGTCTCTAGGTATAGAAGTGTGGGCTGCTGTGGAATTAGGATATGCCCCAAAGGAAAATGACTCAGAGAAAGAAACCAAACAAGATTTTGTAGCTAACGCAAAAGCCATGAATGCCATCTTAAATGGAATGTGTGAAGCAGAGTTTATCAAAGTAATGCACAAAGACACTGCCAAAGAAATCTGGGAAAGTCTGGAAAACATCCATGAGGGAGACAAGAAAGTAAAGACTACCAAAATTCAAGTCTATAGAGCCCAGTTTGAGAAATTAAAAATGGATGATGATGAAGACATTGCTAGCTTCTTTCTAAGGGTTGCAGAAATAGTAAATAACATGAAGGCTCTAGGTGAAACCATAAAAGAAGCTGTAGTTGTACAAAATATTCTAAGATCTCTTCCACCCAGGTTTAATCCCAAGGTGTCTACAATAGAAGAAATAACTGATTGGGAGACCTTGACCATGAACTAGCTACTTGGAAATATAACAGCATATGAAATGAGGCTCCCACAGAAGAAGCCCAGTACGAGGGAGGCAACCTCTAAAACAGAAAAGAAGAAAGAAGAAGAGGAAGACATATGCTCTTGCTCAGATGAAGAAGAAGCAAAATTCGTCAAGAAACTAGATAGAGGCTCAGGTAAATACAAAGGTAAACTTCCTTTCAAATACTTTAACTGTGGAAGAGTTGGACACTATGCAGCTAAGTGTCCTCACAAGAAAGTAAGGAATCAGGCCCAAGAATCAGAGAAAAATACATCAAAGAACTGGCAGAAAGGAAAGAAGTTCAGCAGAAAATCCTTCTATGCTCAACAAGACAGTAGTACATCTGAAGATTCAGATGAACCCTCAAGTGAAGAAGGAACCTTAGAATTTTTATTGATGGCCATAGAAGAACTTGAGGGACTCCTACTAGAAGATGTAGAAGAAGAAGGTGAAATCAACCTTGAGGGGGAGCTAAGAAGTGCTCTCGAGGAGATTGACAGACTCAAACTGAAGTGCAGAAAAAAAAAAAGGACATTCTCCTCAAGTATGTAAGAGAAGAGAAGAATTCAGAAGCCCTCATGCAGCTGAAGGTAGAGCTTGAAGAAGCCAAGAAGATAGAAGACATATTACTTCAGTGAATCAAGGATAAAAATCGAGAACAAGAGAAGCTGGAAGAAGAAGTTGTATGTCTGAGGAAGAAAGTAGAAAATTCTCAGAGGAAAGTATCTACAAATTTCTCTCAAACAACAAGATCTAGTAAGTTGAATGAAATTCTGGATGCTCAAAGACCTCCTATGATAAAAACGGGAATAGGCTATGTAGGAGAATCAAGTAAAAGCAAGGAAAAGGAAAACAGAGAGATTATTTTTGTAAAAGCAAAGAAGAATGATGAAGCAGCTCAAGCAATTCCTACAAAAGAAAAAACATGTAATGAGGAAGACAGAGATAAGAAGAAACCTCTAATAATAAAGAAGGCAATAAATACTAAGACAACAGAAAAAGGGTCATATGCCCCTGAATATGTCAAATTTGGAAGCCATCAAAAAAAATTCTTCCGTCCTATGAAGAATGCCACCTGTTATGTCTGCTACAAGCTGGGACACATTGTTGCATATTGTCATGCAAGAAGGAGTAATTCAAACTAGCAAAATATGAAAACAATAAAGATATTGTCTCAAACAAACAAATGGAGAAGACAACCTTACATCAGGTATGCAAATAGTTTCTATGGTTACTGTTTTTATTGTAAGGAATTTGGCCATAAGATCATTGAATGTAGAAAGTATGGACAAAGATTGATGTTCAACACCTCAAGGAGGTTTATGAATCAAATAAATTTTGATCATACTCACAATTCTGCAAAAATTATGACCAAGTGCTATGTATACAATTAAGTTGGACATATGCCTTCCAAATGTACTCTCAGAAGAAGTAGTTCTTCATCTCACAAAAGATACCAAACAAAAGGATGCTTCTAGTGGATAAAGAAGGTGAATAAATGTGACTTGGCTCTAACTGCTCAAGACCTAAAAAGCCAGTGGTATTTGGACAGTGGCTGTTCAAAACACATGAAATAAATGTGACTTGGCTCTAACTGCTCAAGACCTAAAAAGCCAGTGGTATTTGGACAGTGGCTGTTCAAAACACATGACTGGAGACAGAAGTAAGTTTATAACACTTAATGAAAATAAATCAGGCAATGTCACTTTTGGCAATGATAAATCAGGAAAAATAAAAGGAAAAGGCTCTGTCAGCCTAGACAATGGCAGAGGAAAGGCCCAAGATGTACTATTTGTAGATGAGTTGAAAGAAAATTTGTTGAGTGTCAGTCAAATGTGTGATAAAGGCTATGAAGTTCTTTTTAGAGCACAAGATTGTGAAGTCAGATCAAGCACCACTGGTAAGACTCTACTCAAAGGAATTCGAACAGAGAGTAATGTTTACATTGTGAAAGAGGAAGATGAAGCATGTCATCTTAAAAAACTTAAGGAGTCATGGTTATGGCATAAAAGGTTGGGACATCTCAGCTTCGATCACATCATCAGAATAAGAAAGAAGAAAGCTATTAGAGACATGCCAGAAATAAAGAGGACTTATAATACCATCTGTAAATCTTGTCAACTGGGAAAATAGACCCGCACATATTTTAAGGCCAAAGATGAGTTATCAACAAGAAGACCACTCCAACTTGTGCACATAGACCTGTGTGGACCTGCAAGAACTAAAAATCCAAGTGGAGAATCCTACTTCATGTTGATAATTGATGAATTCTCCGGAATGACATGGGTGGCATTCCTCAAGAATAAATCGGAAGCTCTGGAAAAATTCAAGATATTCAAAGCATTAGCAGAAAATAAAACAGGATGCAAATTAAAATGCATCAGATCAAACAGAGGAGGTGAATTCACGGATAATGACTTTGCTGACCTATGCAATAAACATGGGATAAAACAACAATTTACTATTGCAGGTGCACCTCGGCAGAATGGAGTAGCAGAGAGACAAAACAGATCTGTACAGCAAATTGCTAGAGCCAAGATGCAAGAGAGTAATATTCCTCAAACCTTCTGGGCAGAAGCAGTACACACAACCGTGCATATCCTTAACAAAGCTCACTTAAGGCCAAGCAGTGACAAGACTCCCTATGAACTATGGCATGGGAAACCAGCTTCAATAAAAAATTTTAGAATCTTTGGAAGAAAATGTTACATAAAAAATAATGATGAAAATCTTGGGAAATTTGATGCAAGAGCAAATGAAGGGATATTTCTAGGATATACTTCCAAAAGTAAAGGGTACAGGTGTTACAACAAGACTCTTCGAAAAATAGTAGAAAGCATTGATGTGAGATTTGATGAAGAACTTCCAAACACTACTAAAGATACAGAATGCAGCAATCCATCAGAAAACTATGAAGAAGAAGACCAAGATGATGATGAAACAAGCAAAACAACAGAAGATGCTGAACTGAGCTCTAAAGCCCCTACTAGATACACTCAGAAGAACCATCCTGAAGATCAGATCATATGAGACAAGAGAAAAGGGTTCCAGACAAGAAGGCGGCTAACTGAACAGACAGAAGAGGTATACATAGCCATGTTATCACAAATAGAGCCAAATAAATTTGAAGAAGCCAGCAAGGACAAGTCTTGGGTGAATGCTATGAATGAAGAATTGGATCAAATTGAGAAAGACAATACCTGGGAACTAGTTCCTAGACCCACAGGGAAAAATGTCATAGGCTCAAAATGGGTTTTCAAAAATAAAATGAATGAGGAAGGACAACTAATTAGGAATAAAGCCAGACTAGTTTGCAAAGGATATTCACAAATCGAAGGACTTGATTATGATGAAAAATTTGCCCCTGTAGCCAGAATGGAAGCCATCAGAATGTTTCTGGCCTTTGCGTGCTACCAAGACTTCAAGGTATATCAAATGGATGTGAAATCTGCATTTCTGAATGGAGATCTAGAAGAAGAAGTCTACATGGAACAGCCAGAAGGTTTCTCCTTAATAGACAAAGAAAACTATGTGTGCAGACTAAAGAAGGCTCTTTATGGACTGAAACAGGCTCCACGTGCTTGGTACTCAAGAATGGATAAATATTTGCAAAAACAAGGCTTTAAGAGAGGTGGAGTAGACAACAATCTATACATAAAATCCCATGAAAAGGAACTTCTGATTGTTGTAGTATATGTTGATGACATTATGTTTGGAAGCAACAGAGATGAACTAGCAAAAGGATTTGCTGAGGAGATGAAATCAGAGTTTGAAATGTCCATGATTGGAGAACTCAGTTTCTACTTAGGACTTAAAATTTAGCAAAAGAACACAAGCACATTCATCTCATAGGAAAAATACTTAAAAGAAATGTTGAAAAAGTTCAAAATGGAGAACTGCAAACCTGTGTCAACTCCCATGATCACGGGATGCAAGTTGTGTGCTGATGATGGATCTGCTGATGTAGATCAAAAACACTACAGATCCATGATAGGAAGTCTGTTGTATCTGACATCATCAAGACTAGACATCATGCTAGCAGAAGGACTAGTGGCTAGATATCAAGCAACACCTAAACAAAACCATCTTCTGGCAGTCAAAAGAATAATTAGATATCTACAAGGAACATCACAGTATGGACTTTGGTATCCTAAAGGAAAAAGCTTCACTTTGATAGCATACACAGATGCAGATTGGGCCAGCTGTGTGGATGACAGGAAAATCACAAGTGGAGGTGCTTTCTATCTAGGAGAAAGTCTGGTGGCATGGTTAAGTAAGAAACAAACATCTATCTCTCTGTCTACAGCAGAAGCAGAATATATAGCAGCAGCAACATGTTGTACACAAGTCACGTGGATGAAGCAAACCCTCCAAGACATGAAGGTAAGCATTGATGAACCTATCTCAATAAAATGTGATAATACAAGTGTTATAAGTATATCTAAAAATCCTGTGCTTCACTCAAAAAATAAACATATCCCAATCAAGTATCATTTTCTCTGAAAAAAAGTGGCTCAGAAGGTAGTAAAGCTGGAATATGTACCAACAAAAGAACAGACAGCTAATATATTTACCAAACCTCTTGCTAGAGAACCATTTGAGTATTTGAGAGATAGACTAGGGGTAGTATCTGTAGATGCTACTCTCTGATATGAAGAGAAAGCACAGTTTCAGGGGGAGAACATAAACGAAAATATCATTTGAGGGGGAGATCAGCTAGCTAAGGAAGCATGAAACAGGTCCTCAGAATCAAAGGATTAAAGGACAGAATCTACACTAAGAGATGTGCAACCCCTTGCCATTGATGTCAAAGGGGGAGGAAGAGCAAGCAAATAGAGAAAATGTATTGCCATCAATGCCAAAGGGGGAGACTATTGGAAATGTTGTCATTGATGGCAAAGAAGGCAGCAGATGCAGAGACAGGAAAAGGACAACAACAAAAGATAGTAGGCAACATTTACAGAGACCAATGGAGGCAGAGGATGAGCAGCAGAGGCAGAGGCAGAGGCAGCAGATGAAACAGAGGAATTGAAGCAGAAGCAATAGAGGAATTAGAGACAAAGCAGTAGAGTTGAAAGGGCCTGAAGGAGTGTAAAATTACGGGTTTAATAAAGTTTGTAGATGAATTATTGAGCAATTATTCATTAATTGAGTTTGTATGGCATATAGACTTCGATTGAAGACTAAAACCCTGTGGTAAAGATTTAATATGCTTAGGGATGAGTTAGAGCATTGCTTAAATGGCAAGGAAACCATGAAGTGGTCGAAGAAACTAATAATGAGCAAAGGCACAGTTCAAAAATCAAACTCGTGAATCAAGGATCACGATGATTCAGTGGATTGAAGAGCCAAAGGAGCGCAGTGTATTAAATATTTGGGCAGTCTCTAACTGAGAATCAAAGGGACAACCTACCACAGAAGCGCCGAAAAAGTTTGAATCAAATTGATTGAATAGAATGTGGGATTGAATTGCTTTCAGTATGTAACGACAAGGATCTGAGATTGAGGAATTCGTAGGAGCTGTGAGGTTTGGGGATATTGGCTGTGATCAAAGGAATTGCCAGTTCAACAGTAAAATTTTAAATTGCACAGATTGAGAAAAATTGAAGCCCAAAAGTTGGAGATGCATGGTTATATGCATAGAAAGAAGAAAATCAATTATATATATCGCTGATGCACACAAGTACAGTGAACAGATGAATAGGCACAAAGGAGAACCAAAATATGCAGAACAATCACTCAACAACAACAGAAAGGAAAAATCTAGTAAAGTCAAAGTCCATAAAAGGAGCTGAGTGGAATTGAAATGTATAACTGAAAAATGTAAATGTAAATATTTTTATATTGTTCGTGATGCAAAGGTAAGTATCCTAAGTAAAAGAAAAATCCCACTGTACCATGGAAATTTGTACATATTGTTATAATTTTAAAATGAGTTGGATAAAGGAATGAGAAGACAAAAGCCAAAGAGTCATGGTTGTTCACTCCAAATTCCTTGTGAAATACAAACAGTCATGTAAGGAACTCTATATGTTGTATCAACTTGATATGCAGAAGAGAGGATAGAGAAAGTAAGGATAGGGAATGGAAAGTATAGAAGATTGAGGTAGAGAAGTTAAGGACGAGAGGAGCAGAAAGAGATGCTACAGAACAGAGCTGATATTTGAGATAAATCAGCAAACAATTCCTTTGATAAATTGAGGAAGTTGCAGCTTCCCTATCAAGTTGAAGCTTGATAGCTATCAGTTGTAGCTGACTAAGGTTGGAGCCTCCTGTAGGTTGGTGCCTGCAGAAAATTGAAGGGAGTTGGAGCTTCCTTGCAAGTTGTAGCTTGCAGAATTGAGGTTGGAGCCTCCTGTAGGTTGATGCCTGCAGAAAAAAAGTGGTGAGAGGGAGTTGGAGCTTTTGCATCACAACAATAATAAAATGTGGTTTTCTCCCTTTATGGGTTTCCACTTATATCTGCTATCTCTATCTGTGTTTCCTGTGTGCTAAGATGATTTATCAATTCTGCTTAATGTTTGTTGCTCTCATTATAAGTTTGATGTCACATTAATTTAATACTTGTTGTAACATATTAAGATTGTTCATAGACTAAGGTTGGTTATCAAAGTAAGCGGTAAATAAGCTGATGAAAAATTCAAAAAGCTCATGTATGTATTGAACTGATTCAAACCCCCCCCCCCTCAGTTCAACTAAGAATTCAACACCTTTGACTAAATCCATCAAATGACTAAGACCTCAAAGAGTGAAAAACTCAAAGGAAACTCCCGAGTGGAGTCGCCATGTTGTCATCCAGGTAAATCCCCTCTACGGACAAAGGCAATCCCTCTAGCCCTAGGGTGGGTCTAGATTCTATGGGAACATACTAACATCTACCTTCCTAGATTGTAAATGAAATTCAGAGCAAGGAAGATATCCTACCTCGTTCTGATGCTATGTTTTCGTCTTCCATCGAAGCTTCTTGTTCTGTCTCTCTTCTTAAGCTCGATACACGCTGCTACCAATGTTCAATTACCTGGATAGACAGTTAAGACAACACGACAAGCGTAAAACCACGACAAACATAAAACAATTACAATCTATCTAACTGATCAAGGAATGCTATAAATCTCATTATAAATGTAAACAAGAGTGGAAGATAAACATCAGATGCATTTTATTATGACAAAGACAAGGAGAGTTTACAACCAGGCCTTGATGTTGAGGCTCTACTTCGACAGGTCTGTATCCAAGCACATTTGTCACACCCTCACACACAAAGGCCCAAGATCTCACTATGTTCTCAACACACACAAACAATCACACTCTACACTATTCTCCCAAAGCTATGATTGCTTCTTCTCTATGCTAACTTTTTAAGCTATCTTTTCAACTAGAATATGTTCAACTATTCAACCATTCAGCTAGCACATCAATGGAAGATGGTTATATTTATGGAGGAGAGGAGGAGGTTGGGATCCCTACACAGGTGGGAGGGAGTCCTATCATTTAGGAGAGTTCCAAGGGAGGTGGAAACTACTAACTAAAGGAGGAAGTCCATGGTTGTTTCAGTTCAACCACTCCTAATGACTCATCCACGAAGTTGTTGTGATGGAAACTTCACCTCTATTTTTTTAAAAAATTTCATAAACAGATTGGCGCGGGTAGCTAACTGAGATAGAGCACCAACTGGCATGGGCCAAGTCTTAATTTTCCAGCTTGGCGCGGGAGTGTAACTGGCTACTCGTGACAAGGAAAAAACAGGTGTTTTTAGTGGTCTGCTTAGGAAATGGTCAATAGAAGGAATGTTGTTCTCATGGCAAGGGATGCAATGATGGTATTTGCAAGGCATGACACTCCTTATTAGTCAAAGAAATGACCCTCCAATGAGTGAGATGGGGATTGCATGGACAGTGACAAAATGTTGTGTAACATGAGTCTAATCAGCATGGTGCTCATGATAGCACATCACTACTCGTACAACATGTCTCAGTAGTCGATGAATGTGGTTAGAAACCCCCGTAGTAAGCACGAGGAATGTAAAAGAAATCATCATTACATAGTAAGATTTGGATAGGAAAATAAGCATATATATATATATATATATATATATATATATATATATATATATATATATATATATATATATATATATATATATATATATATTTCTTGCATCGAATTTTACATCATAGTTCAAAAAATATGTATGTATTTCTATTACATCATGAGATGCTATGTCTCTCAAAAAATGCAGAAATAAAACCTAGGAGTCTAATCAGCATGGTGCTCATGATAGCACATCACTAGCCATACAACATGTCTCAGTAGTTGATGAATGCGGTTAGACACCCTTGTAGTGTGCATATGGTAAGCACGAGGAGTGCCCTCAAATCTCACATACTCTGGGATCCCACTCGTCAGTCCTTGTAGCTTACGTGCAATTTCTTCCTCGTTATCACTTCCCTCGCCATGAGGGGCCACTTTTAACTCTCTTGGGACCCTCTGATCTATCATATACATCCCCGCGGGTCTCTCTAGTCCAACATCTGCAACACATGAAGAAATATCAAAACACATGTATATAAAAACCAAAAAAAAATTAATACTCATAAAAATCCAAAAAATGAGTTTTTACCTATACCCTCATCCTAGTTGTCCCCTTCCAGAAGTGGAAGACCTGGATCACCCCTGAAATTAGTACCAGTATATGGCCAGTCCTTCACCACGATCAGTTGTCAGCTCAACCAGTCAAATAGCTTTGGTCTCCATGACATATGATGCCCACCCCCTGATCGAGGCATCAACTCAGCCCAATGGACCATCCGTGGCTCTCGTGCTGGTAGCATAGGTACAATTACCTCCTAACGCTGGAATATTGGCAACTATTCTAGGATAAACGATATAAAAATGGATCCATACCCAAACTGCTTTATCTTACCATTTTTTCACTTGGTCAGCTGACGTTTCATATTGATCGTCACCACTTCTACCCAATTGAATTTTTCTGGAGACATGAAATCTATAGGTAATTGGAGTTGAGTTTTTGTGGCTTCATGAGGATCCTGAGATCCGACAGCCTGATTAATGTTATGCAACACTACCCTCAAAGGTAAATTGAGCACTATCTAGATGTCTAGTTTACCACTCTTGTGTTCTTTCCTTGCTCCAGGACTAGAACTCTCTATCAACATGGCCATGCTCTCTCCAAGGTTCCAATTACCTGACATTATTTCTTGCTCTCCCCTTTGTGACAATCTTGTCAATAAGTAGATGTTGGAAACTTCTATCTCCAATTCTTGGTCAGTGTCCCGTACACTAATCAATTATTACAACAACTCTAATTGATCTCTTAGGCATGGGGTCATGAAAAACTTGAGGAGCCCAAAGTTCCTTAGATCATATAAGCATGCATCATCCTCCATGGTCTATGCATCTTCTGCCCCATGCTCCCACTCTTTCCATTCTATTTCCATTATAACTGCTGATTCTTCCTGCAAAACAAAATACAAATCTCCAGATGCCATATTTTTAAAAGTTAAATCAATTTTGACAAGCATTTTTGGAGGAAACATTGAATTTTTTTTGCGTGGCACCAAGCGATGCTTTCCCTATACACCAATCATGGAGGTTGGTGCAGCTCTGTGCCGAGAACCAGTGCCGACCGCCATGGGTATGAGTTTTAAAAAATCTTCCATATTATTCATTGAGACATGGAAACATGTGAAAAATGGATGAAATTGCAGGGTAGGTTCATGGCTCTTACCTCGAAGAAGCGGATTTTTCAATGGCCTCCTGGATTTCCTGCTGTCAGCTCCCCAAAGTCATAGTGAAAACCAGTGAAAATGCTCACAACAAGGTGAAAAGGTAAAAGTAAATTGTTTTTTACCATTGAGTTATTTTATAACCTTTTCTAAACCTAATTATGTTTTTAGACACATTTTCAATTATTATTTATTATTTTTTCTTGAAAATGGGTTTTATGTTTGTTTCTTGTGCAACTACAGGTCCTATAATTGGCAATGATGAGGAAACGAGTTGTACTTTATTACTTTTTGGGACTCAGTAAAAACACGAAAAAGTCACCCGTTGGAGTTATCTATCATCTCTTTTTTGACTCTCAAAATATGAAAATATTGTCGAGATCTTATCTTTTTGAACTCGCTAAAGGTTGAAAAACGTCATCTATCCAGTATACATTTACCCCTTTTTCGGGTTGGGATAGATTATTTATGAAAAAGGAATAAATTAGTCAAGCATGGCTAAGAGTTTCTCTCAGATATTTTTTTCTACCTTTTTAGATCTGAGAGACAACCTACGAAAAGGGACCTTTTGGAGTTTTCTTTTCTACCTCTTTTCAACTCTCTAAACTTGAAAATACGTCGAGTTTTCCATTTGTTAGACTCGTTTAACCTAAATGAGATAGGAGTCACTGCCATGATTACCGATTTCCTCCTTCCTAGGGCTCGTAAAATGTACTAGGATGGATTTGTCTAAAGGAAAAAATTACATGACAAGAATATTCTATCCCCTTCAAGCTTGTTTCCAAAAATAATTGGGGTACTCACCAGAAATGTTGGGAGAAAATGGAACTAGCTATCAGTTGCATCAGCAGTATGTCACTCTTGAAGATGACACTTGTTTGTGATTCGTGTCAGTTTGGGAACATCCCTCATTCATCATTTTTCCTCCATGGATTTGGGTTATCTGTTTTTGACCTCTCATACGCTCTTTGCCTTGTCACCATGACCTTAGATCCCTTGATGTCAAAATACTGCCAGATTCCGTAGTATGTCGCCAATATGTTCAAAAGAAGTCCTTTTTACAGTTTTCAACCCCTTATCCTCTATATAGTCTTTATTCATTGTCATCTTATTGCTCTTTCTATTGTTGATGATGTGGGAAAAATTATGGAGCTCCTTCGATCGATCACTTCCCGTCGACTTCAGCTCATCATCCAAGAGGCTAATCTAGAGACTCCTTTCTAGTACCTTAGATCTTGCATGCCTTAATGGAAAATTCTTTGCATTTGGTGATAGGTTTTCATCATTGGCCTTTGATCTGGTGATTTCATGGATGTTTGACTTCAGTTCATGTTTCACATTCCATGGATTGCACTAGAAGTAACTTGAGAACCATTGTCATTATTGGTGGTTTCTCTTGCGCCTCTTAAAAACTTCCATCATCGGCTGGTAATCAGGCCACTTTCTTGCATGTTCAACTTTAGCTTGTTTATTCACATGTCTGGATTTGTACTTGTTTAGGTCGGTATAGAGCACAAAACCCTGGGTTTTGTCTGATAAAATCTAGGTTTCAGGACTTTTTGGTTTCTCATGAATGTATAAATGACTCTTCTAATTGGATCGATGCGAGCATACTTGAGTCTATTTTGTGATCCTTCTCACTGGATGGTTGTGTCCATACCATGGATCTTATTACATGTTCTTTATTATGGATGGTTGTGCCCATACCTTGTACTCATGTATCAGAGATATCAGTCATACTTGATCTCGCAGGTCCTCCGACAACGACATTTTGGTTTGGGAATGTTCTTGTAAAGCATATCACCCCTCCCTCTCTCTCAAAATTCATGATTTAGAGGGCATCTGTTACACAATATTTTGTCACCGTCCCTGTGTTCCCTATTCCTAATACTAGAGGACCATCATAGTGACCCCTGTGTACCATCACACATCATAATTAATGTCATTGCATCCCTTAAAAATCCAACAACAAAATACATGTGGACCATTCCTGAAGTAGACCCTTAAGAACATATGATTTTGCATTGGCACTGGGGTGTAGTCATGTCCTCGTGCCATGGTCGCTCTGTCTCTAAAGAGCCCCTACGCTGGCTAATTTTAGAAGGTTTTTTAATATGGAAACGAAGCTTTTAAGAACTAATAGCTTCATGAGCGAAATCATAGATGTTTGTTCGACTGGATGTGGTCAAGTTTCTCTCTTTGGCATTCTAGTTCCTACAAAAATGAAACTTCCCAAAGGGATAGACCTTTCCTCCACCATATGTGGATCCCAAACTCTTCCTCCATTCCTATAAATTTCTCTTCATCCCATTGATTCATCTAGTTAGATATGGATAGTTAGAGATTGTGTGCAGAAGATAGCAGAGAATAATCCATAGTTGTGAGAGAGAGAGAGTTTGAGCCTATCACCTCTTTGAGCCGAATTGAAAAATGAAAGGTTTGAGATGTGCCCGACTGAACCCATCAAAGGAGGTCTACAGCATTAAGGCACGGGTTGTAAACTCCTTTTTATATATTAATATGACATGACTGATTTATAGTTCCATATTTGTCTATGTTAATATTCATTACACTCCCTGACCAGTTAGATAGTCGTAAATGAACATGCATGCTCGTATGCTTTTAGTGTTTACTTGATCTTTGTGCAGGTGTGTGGATATCGCCATCAACGGAGTGCAAGGCTTGAAGAACAAATATCAAGGGATCGTTTCAAGGTACTAAATCAAGAGTGTTGGATTGAGGTAAGACATCTATTCCAATCTGCATTTAGTTTATGAACTAGGAATTTAGGAGCCAACATGTTCCCTTGTTGCTAGACCCACCCTAGGGCTAGAGGGATCGCCTATGTCTGCAGAGGGGATTTGCCTACACAACATGGGGTAAGAAATAATATGGTTAAGGTATAAACCATTTTTTTAATCTAAATTTCTTATAATCAATCTAAGTGACCTCTAAACATTGTAATATATGAGACTTTCAACCTATACTTGGCATCCAAATTTTAAATAGAAATGTCAAGGTCTAACATCAAGTCTTGATATATGTGATTGAACCTGATGGAAATCCATATCAAGATCTAGTAGCCCAAGAATGATGATCATGATTTTGCTAATAGTTTATGCTTTCTTAAGGCATAATTAAAATCTTAGGTTATTTTAATCTTTGTAATAAAACAAGTAAGAATCTTAAGTATTATATGTTCATGGTCCAAGGTTGTGAAGAAAATAGCAGGTTTATGTATATCTTGCTTTAATTTCTACTTGATTAAATTCTTGCACCATGATTCCTATATAAAATATATCACTGTATTTCTATCTATATCATAATGATATGAAACCAATCAATTCACTAAATTTTATATCTGAATATGATTACAAACCTACAAATGTTTTGAATAGTTTGGATAACTAAGAAAAATATCTCAGTCCTTTGTCATATTGACCTCACTGAAAAGTGACCCTTCACGTAATGAAGGGTGAAAAAACCATGTATCATGGAATTTTATTGCTAACAAAGGTATCATTGATAGTTTTTTTACCCTTATGGAGTCATGATTGAAATATTTAATTGTTATTGCAGAAATCAAAGTCCTTGCTTAAAAAAATAAAGGATGATAAAGTATTTCATGGTGATAAGGGTTATGTGATATTTTTTTTGGGTAAAAGGAATATGGAACAATGATTTTTACTCCATTTACTCCTTTCAATTTTCCATTAGTTTTGATTCCTATGAGATTGAAGAGATTTCTTCAATTGCACCAGCAATGTTTCCCTATTGAATTTTGGTGCAGTTGAAACAAAATTTCTTTTCTATATTTATGGTTGGCTTCCCTGCCATCAAAGGCCACTAGGAATGCTAATGGTTGATTCATATTCCTTTCTATTTTGATATTCAAAGTATTACGGAGGCCATTACGATGGATAATAGTTTGGAAATCACCAAATACTGTTATGTTATTGAAAGTAACGCTTTCCAACACTTTGCAGTGTTGGAGAAAAGTGAGATATACTTCCATATTGTTTTCATCTTTCTTGGTATTCTATGCATATATTAGCGACACTTTTTTCTATGAAGGATATCATTCTCCTTAGCCCACAGGGCCTGGAATTTCTAGAAATTTGTTGTCCTTTAAGCAAAGCTAGAGATTTGCTTCCATATTTTTTGTAATTCCCCGGAATTTCTAGAAATTTACGGTTCTTTAAGAAAAGCTAGAAATTTTTTGCCATAATATTTTTAATTCACCTACTATTACACTTTTTTTCCATATGGAGTATGTTATTTCAATTAATATTGACATTCCTAGATTTTCATTTAATTTTCCTGATGTTTTTGTTAGAAATGACAACAAATTATTATTAAATGCATTGATGTAATTAGTAAAACTAATTACCTTTCAGTCAGTTTTGTACCTATAGGAGGATACGAAATGAAATAGTCCACATTAAATTGGATGTTTTTGTTAGAAGTCACAACAAATTATTATTGAATGTATTGATGTAATTACTAAAACTAGATACATTTCAGTCATTTTTGTAACTATAGGAAGTTATATTACGAAATAGTCCATATTAAATTGGGGATTGCCCTAGAGGCTTGATGTAATGTTTGGAGAGTCATTTTTTGACCTAGATCAATAAAAATTCTAATCCCTTGCCCCATGGAAGTTTCCTTGACACACTATCCGAGTTTTACCACATATTTTTCTTTGTTTCTCTTTATTTGTGTTCAGTTTCTATTTATTTTACATTTATTTCTTATTTTTATGAGTTTGATAACCAACAAGTGGTATGAGATCCACTATATATATAAAAAATAAAAATAAATAAATAAAATTGAAGATCCGAATCAGTATTTTTTCTTACCGATTGAAAGGAGCTAAGTCATTTTCCTCAAGCCGCCTCTAAATCTGTCATGCGACAGAGCATCCATATCATTCCTTGAAAAATTTACTGACCAATAGCTAGAGATGCAAATTATAGTACAATTCAGAGTCTTGTTTAACTAATGGGAGACAACAGCTGCCTGAAGCAACAAACACCACCACTAAACTGTTGTTTCTCAACACCACCATTTTTGAGTTGTCACAGAGCTGGTGATTGGGCAGTTGATTAGGGAGCTTCCAGGATCAACCTTAGTGCACCATGGAGTGTAAATTGTGCCACATAACAGAAGCAACAAAACAATTAATTGGAGATTTTTTTCTTGAGCCATCAGACACCAATTCATGTGTCTGCTAAAAAATTCAATTGGAAGAGCAGTTGATTGGACAGCCGTTCTTAAGGAGGAGTGACTGAATCTATATGCCTACCACCACAAATATCTGTCCAAGTTTGTGTAGAGATACAAATCGAAACCCTATCACCAAGTAATTTTTTTGAGAGAAAATTGTTCGGAATTTTTTTAGAAAAGTGAATTATGTTTCTATGTTATTTTGAAGAAAAAATTTAGTGAGAATAAATGTGTTGTTGAGAATATTGAAGTAGGGTTTTCAAAAAGAAGTATTTTTGGGGGGTTTTGAGATTCTAAAAAAAAATTTTGGGTTTGATTTTATTTCTGTAAAAGGGAAGGTATTTTTTTTAAATAAAGAAATAGAAAAATGATGGTGCAACAAGGGTTGCACAAATATTTATATGGGTTTAGGAATAAATATATTAGTATGAAAGATTTGGATTGGTAAAACTTGGATGTCCAAGCTCTTAGTATTATTAGGTTGTTTCTTGCGGATGAAGTTCTCTTGAACATTGTTGAAGAAACCTCAGCGGCACGTTTGTGGGAGAAGTTGGAAACATTGTATATGACCAAATCTTTAACCAATCAATTTTTTAAAGAGGAAATTGTATAGCCTTCGGATGAAGGAGGGTACTAAAATTGCATAACACTTAAATTTATTTAATACACTTATTTTATAATTTTCATATATGGATGTTAATTTTCTAGTTGCCATTTATTATCTTTTTGTGTTCTTTTCTCAAGTCTTGGGATCACTTTGTGACTTCTATCAACTTGAGCAAAACAAAATCTTTAGAAATTGATTATGTTGTGGGAGCTCTGTTATATGAAGAAGTATGGAGGAAGTCCAGCATTGAAGATTTTGTGATAGAAGTCATGGTAGGCAGAGGCCGGTCCAAGGAAAAAGGAGAGAAAGCAATAAGTTTGATGAGCCTCAGTATTGCAACAAGAATATTGTAACTCCCAAGGCTACCAACTTTAATTATCAACCCGAGTTTCGTACATACTTAAAAGGTGTTGGAAATCTATGTGAAGCATACAATGTGTCCTTATTTAGTTGATCTGATGTAATGGAGTAAATTTCATGAAATCAAATCTTAAGCTAATTGCAAAAATGGAAATGTTAGTTTGAAAATAAATTAATCAACAATTTGTAATTGAAACCCTAAGAGCATGAATTCAAATAAACAAGCCTAATCTACTTTGTAAAAATGCATGTCCTAAGTTGTGTTTATTCTTCCTCAATCATGGATTTTTGTCTTATGGGTGATTATTCAATCCTAATGTACAAAAAATAAGCTTTGGGAGACAATCTGGTCAATTTTACACATGCTACAAGAGTGCTACATGAAGTCCTATTTTGTTACAAGAGGAGCTAACTCACCGAATGACTAAGTAAATCAAATTTAAATTGGATGAGACATATTTTTTTATTAAGTAGGATGTATTAGGACTCAATTCCAAGTGGAATCACTCCAAAATACCCCCTGTTAACATGTGCTAAAAAAAAGCAAAAAATTACTAGTCTAAAAACTGGAAATTCAAGAACTAGTGAGCTAGTTAACCTACAAAATGCCTAACCTAATCAAGTGAAAATGCAATGGGGAATTTTTTATTTTATCTAATTGCATATTTTTATAACCTAACACAATTGGAATCAAATCAAATGAATCTTACTAACACGTTCTAAAAAATAGCAGAAAATTACTACTATCTTGCTAAAAGGGACTTCTAGAAATCCTAGATTCAAGAACTAGTAACCCAATCCAAGTAGGTCAATCATGAAGATGACTTGTAAAAGTTTTTATAAGGATGAATATTTCTTGTGACCCTGTAAATAACCAATAAAAGAACTCACCTCAACTATTTTAACCAATATAATCTACAACAAAAGAAGAATGAACATTAAATGCATAACAAGAGATGCAAGTGAGAAAGGCATTCAATGGACATGAATAGATTTTGAAAGAGGTATCTGAGGCTCCTAGGATGGCCAAGCCCAAGGATAATCAGATTCCTATGGAATAAACCAACCTTTAGAAGCTAAAAGTGGCACCAAACATCATCATTTGAATCAATCCAAGTACATCCTTGCTATAAATGAAAGTAGAGCTATTAAACAACAAGTTTTCTCCACAAGAATACTAAGAAATACATGCCTATAGATGAACATTGGAATTTTTACTTATAAAAATTGATGGGGAATAATTATCCTTGAAACGAGGAAGCTTTCCCCTCCAAAATCCCTCAAATAGTGGATTTGCTACCCAACACTACAAATTTGCGTTAAATGACAGGGAACACATTCCTAGATTTTATCAATCATTGGAGCTCCATAATTTCTCAATAATTTTGTGATGTTTTGTTCATTTATTATCCAATATTGACCCTCATGTAGTAGGGAGTGAGTCCCTAAATTATCTCCTCCTCCAAATCTTCATAATCTGCCCAATATTCTCACAATATTCTTCAAAAATAGGCAATATTAGGCACAAATATGCAATTATCTCTAAACCTTCCTCAGAACATATTAAAGTTAAAAAATATGTTAAGTGTATAAGGAGAGATTCAATATAGCCTTTATGTTCCTAAGAAATGTTATATGGGCCTTAATTTGTGTCTAATTTAGATTTTGATCATATGCCCCTACTGAAATTGTTACTCGTCCTCTGAGCAACCTATTCATCCTTCTTGCCATGCAGTTCTTCATGTATGTTGGCCTATTTAATTCATTTTTTGTCGGTCCATGTGTTTCTCCTCCTGCTGCTATTCTTGATACAATTATATTTTCATTTATTCCCTATATTATTTTCCCAAGGAATTCCTAATATAGATACATCTTGCTTCTTTCTCTCAGGTGATTATTCAACTGTAATGGGTTCTATTTTTCTTAGGTTAACACATTGCTTTGGTTCGTGTTCTTGGCCACTTGGATCCTGTAAGTTGACTGCAACCTCAAGTGAAATCTCATCATCATGCCCTGTTACCATTTTTTTATGTGTCCTTTATACCTCCCACTCTCTCAAGAAAAGAACAAGAAATTTGGTGGAAAACATGGGATGTTACCAGAAACAAATTTTCCTGTAGCAACTCTAAAAAAATAAATAATTTTCACAATGGTGGCCTTGGTTTTCAATTACAGGAGTTAATTTTGGATTCTTCGCCATGAAACATGATACTATCCATCAAATTTTTATGAACAACCTTGACTAGCAATTTGAATTCTCTTTGCTCATTAAATTCTGAAATTAAAAAAACTTAACATAGAGTTATTTCTTCTTATAGAGGGATAAATGATGGTGAATAACCTAAATAAAAATAAAGGAATCATGTGAAACCAATCCACTAACTAGGATACCTTTCACCCTTGGATAATTTACCATTATTCAGCCCAAATTTCCTGTAGTGAATCCTTTGCAGCTCTATGGTGTTTCTTTGTACCTTTTAGCAATTAATTAATCATTTTCCAACACCCTAGTAGAATTTTTTTTTGCTTGCAACCATGAGCTATGTTCTTGTAGAAACATGTCTATGTTGTAGAAAATATGTTCTTCTTGTAGAAACTTCCCGTGGAAAATCTATTGTTCTTGTAGCAGCTCTATTTCATCGATAACAACCAACCGAAATCTTATAGAAGCTATTAATTTCATTCCAAGAGATGGTGGGCCCACCTTTTTATTCTTTTATTTTTATTTTTTATTGAATTTTTCATTTTTTCATTTTTTCACAATTTAAAAAAAAAATTGTCTTTTTTCCATTTCCCGCTAAATAAACTCAAAGTGATTACCCCCAACTACTTTTTGGACTCCATGATAACATCCCACTTTATTAAGTAAATTTTCACTTTTTTCTCATTTATCTCCCATATATGTGGTTTTCTTTTGAATAAAAGTTAAGTGAATTGCTAGATAAGACTGAGGCTTCCTAATATTAAGTTTGGCTATAAAAGACCTTTCCTTATCACAATTTTAATGTTTTCCTAAGCTTGAATAGATTCAAAGTGTGAGGTTAGATATTTTCATACATGTGCCTTACCATGAGAGTCTTTCTTTTGTGCAGGATGTTATTGTAGTTGTGGAGGTTGTCGATACGACCCTTAAAGCTTCCTTTGGTGGATTTAAAGCTATTGTCAGAGGTTTTTTCTCATGTGTTAATCATGTGATAGTTGCATGTTTATTCTGAACAAAGGTAATGGATGATATGTTGGTTTCTTGAGGTGTCATCTTCTTATGTGTGTTTCTCTATGCATTGGATTTTCTTTGAAAATTTTCTCTTGATATGTGCTTGACTTATCAAATCTATCATTGTGGGTCTTGTTGATGGTGGATCAAGTTGCTGATGTTGGAGATGATAAGTGACCCTATTGTAGCCTTGAAAAAGTTTCATTGATTCCCAATATCATGGATATGACCCTTCAATGCTTCATGATGATCAATTCTTCATTTTGTTGCTTCCAAGTGCTTTTGGTTTCGGTTCTGGAGGGCTTGTGTAGAATTCTACAAGGTTGTGTGTCTTCATGTAGAAATAACACGGACCCTCCTAGGATCACTCTTTCCTTGAGATGATACCTTTAAAAATACTTATCATTCATGAGTAATTTTTTGGAAATACTGAGAGGGGGGGGGGGGGGGGTGAATCAATATTCATTTCAATTAGAGCATCAGTTAATCTTCAGTTATTATTAGTGTTTATACAATGATAGCAGCAAAGAAGAGGAAAAAAAATGCACATCATTTTAAGGTGTAAACCCACTCTGGGACAAAAAACACCTAATGCTTTTCTAATAATTCTTTAATATTCAACTCCAATTGAAAATAAAGCTCCAACTTCCTAGAATCTAGAAAAGCATTATTCTCCAGCTCCCACTAGATGGACGCTCCAACGCCTGAGATTCTTCAGTAGTCAACTGAACAGATTCCCCAACACCTAATGAACTAAAACTCACCCTAGCACCACCCTACCACCCTATAGAAGAATAAAATAAGAATGGACTCCCGTACAAGGGAAAATGGTCCACTTTACAATGATATAGAATGATGTAGAAGAAGAAGATATACTAGACCATAACCCCAACTTTGACATAACCACCTAATGATGATCCTAGACCTCCAAACACTGCCTCTTCAACCCTTGGCAGATAGATAATAGTACAATTTGTACAATAATGTATTTACAGTGACTAAGTATAATGATACCTTTACAATGATTGTATACAGTGCTGCCCACTTGAAGACTTCATATGATGAACTTATTGCTACTGTTATGCACCTTGGTTGATGCTCTTGTCATGCTACCCTCTACTGCACCTTTCTTTGCTTTGTTGCTGTAGAAAGTCTGGTCCTTTGCAACCCTTGACAACACATGATATAGCTTTTTCTTGCCTTCTAGGAGCTTGATATTGAATCTGGTGTATCTCTGTTATTTCATATCCTTAATATCTTATTTTCAGTCCTGTAGTATTCCTCTGAGTATTATTTCCAATGCCATAGGTCTGACCCAATATGGATTCTTCAAGGGAGATTTATACCCAATATCTCACAATGCCATAATTATGGACTATTTCAGCAGAGCGCACTTGTACAATATGCCACGTGTCATTTTTTTTTTTCATTTGGCTCTGAAATTGATGGAGCACAAATTATAGACTATGCACTATCTACCGCATTTTACAGAATTCCAATCTGATAGTCATAGAGAGAGTTATGACGATTTTACCAAGGTCACTTCTTTCAGATGAATTTCAAGAGCCTGCAAAAACCCTAACTTCCACAGATCATATCTCCAAAAATGTTGTGCACCTTGATCTGAAATTTTTACTACAGCTTCCTTTGGATTTCAGCTTCGCCTCATAAAAATTTCAGCTTCTTTACCTTCTTATAAACAAAGTTATAATGAAAATACCACGATGACCTATTTCAGATGGCCGAATCCCTTGCCTGAGGAGGAAATGAGGATCAAAATTTATATAAATGCTTACGTTGAGAGTGACTTCAACAAGTGAATGTGGGAGGGATTTTAGGAGCTTAGAAAAATATTAATTATGAATTTTCAATGACCCATGCCCCAACCCCATGGGGTTTTAGCCCACTAACTGGGGGTACAAACTTCAAACATGAATATCTCTCAAACCGTGAAGAATTACATGGCATGCCATATATCAATGGAAACATATTGAAAAGTAGAAACCATCAAAAGCATTATTGACCCATAATATATTAATTTGGTAGGTCAAAATTCCCATGCAATATTGGGTTAGCCCCTTGTGCTGCTTGGGTTGACATCAATGACAACCATTGATCAACAATATCCCCCTTCGACATTGATGGCAACACAAGTACTCCCACTGTGATCATGACACCTCTTCCTACAACATTCTCTCCCCCTTTGACATCAATGGAAAAGGGTAACTCCCCCTTAAACACAACCATCTTGCAGACTTGTACACACTTCTACTCCCCCTGACACACAAGCATCCTGCTCACCTATAATCTACTTCCACTCCCCCTTTATATTCTAAAAAAGGAAAATATAATGAGAACTTGGGATAATCCCAAGCTTCTGGCAAAGATATTCCAATTCTGGTGAATATTTAATATGTGATTCTTTTGGTGGTACTTGGAATCTTGCTAATTTTCCAACTTCTTGCATAACATCTAGTCGGGAGGCTGTTATATATAGAATACTACTAATCATAGATCTGTACAACCTTTGATCCACATCCTTAGATGAGTTTTCTATGCTCATTTTGCAACCTGTTACCATTGGAGTAAGGATGGGTTTGCAATCTTCCATTTTAAATTTCTTGAGCATTTCCTTGATGTACTTGGCTTGACATATAAATATTCCTTTTTCTCTTGCTAAGATATTTCAGTCTTGTTAAAGTGTGCCTATCCACTGGCAAAGACATTTTCGAAATCTACTTTTTCACACCTTTGTAGTAAACTTTACTTAGTCACCTATTATTACAACAATTATTATATCATCCTATTTAGCTATTAGACATGCTTTAGTTGCTTCATCCAATATATATGTTGCGGAGTTTGACTTGCTGTAGCCAAAATTTCACCATACACGCCTTTCCTGATTTCACATTTTGTGGAGTTGAATAGTATTGTGTATCCTTGATCACACATTTTTCCAACACTGAGCAGATTGTGATTCATGTTTTCAACGAATAGAACATTCTTGTCTAGAGCATCTTTGCTTCTCATGGTGATAGTACCTGATCCTATAACATTTGAAGATCCATCATTTCCAAAGGACACGGTTCCGTCCTTCTTCTCTTTCAAAGATACAAATTTATTTCTATCTCCAGTCATATGCATTGAGCAACCGCTATCAACATACCACACATCTTTGTTCTTTTGAGCCTTGAAAGCGAGAGCACAATTATCATTCTTCTTCTTGTTCCATGTTTGTTCATTTTGTGGCTTCGAAGATTCTTCTGGAGGTTTTTCAAGTCTGCAGTATTTGGCTGTGTCCAAATTTTCGACATTTGTAACATTCAATATTATTTCTTAAATGTTCAAATATATTGATGTTTCGCTGAGCCCTGGGAGGTTCATATTTGACAGATCTCCTGGAATTGTATTTTTTCCTAGGGTACATGCGGCATTCTACAGCTTTATGACTAAATTTTCCACATGAATAATAGTAGCCATAAAAAATATGTTGGTACTTGGATGGAAATTTTCATCGAGGAATTGTCTTCCAAGGTTGTTCTTGCAGATCTTGTCCAATGAAGTCTACATGCATGTCAGATCTCATAGCTTCATTGTATTTTGTTGTAGAAGGTCCTGCTTCTTCTTCTTTGTAACCGATGTCAGTTTTGTCGTTGTAAGATCGTTGATTGTTGATGAGTTCTTCCAATTCCCTTGAGGTGTTGGCATAGTTTTGGATAGTTTTTCCTTTCTCCACTTCCTCACGCAGTGATACTACTTTAGCTTCTAATTCTTCCCTTTATTGGTTGATTTTTTCCAACTTCTTTTGAAGTGACTCTTCAATGCATTTGTGTTCTTCAAATTTAATTTTGAGACCTTGAACTTGTTCTTCAAGAGTTTTGGAACGGATCTTCTCCGCCTTGAGATCTTTTATAAGCTTGATTTCTTCCTCATAAAATTCATCTATGGTCCATCCTTCTTCTTCGTTGTTTGATACCTCTTGTTTATTGTGCTTGGGTTTATTGTGCTTGGCCATGAACAATACTCTCTCATTGGCTTCTTCTTCATTGTCATTGTCTTCATCGAATGATGAGCTATCTTCTTTAGAGATAAAGTTCCTTTTGGATCCTTTCTTGTTGAATTTCTTAAAGCCTTTCTTTCCTTTTGAGTTTCCATTACTTCTGTTTGGACATTTTGCTGCAAAATACCGAACCTCGTTACAGCTGAAACATATCAATGGAAGTTTACCTTTGAATTTTCCCTTACCAATTTTTAGTTTTCTCGTGAAGTAAGCATATTCTTCATCTGAAAGACCTTCTTCATCATATCCCTTTTCTTCACATTTGCAGGTGCATGTATTTTCAATTGAAGGTTGTTTATCCTTATTGGTTTTCTTAGATGAAACAAACACAATCTCTAGATGTGAAGTACCCTCTTCTTCATCAAGTCTTATTTCATATGCTATGAGAACTCCATGTAATTCCTCTTTCCTGAGTTTGTCCATATTTTCACTGTATTCTAAGACTGATATCTTTGGGTTGAGTCTCCCTAGTAACGTTCTAAGAATATTCTGTATAATAGTCTTCTCGTCAACTGGCTCTCCCAATCCTTCCAAAGTATTGGTTATTTCATCAACGTATTGGAAGTATGCAGCAATGTTGCAATCTTCTTTCATTCTGAGTTGCTCAAATTTTGCTCTATAGATTTGAAGCTTTGCTTCTTTGAAATTTGAGTCACCTGCATATATATTCTCAAGCTTGTCCCATACATTTTTTTTAGTTTTACAACCCAACACCTTATGATAAGTAGATTCAATAAGTCCACTGATAATAATATTCTTTTCTTTTGCATCATTTACCAAATTCTTCTTACCTTGTTCATCCGTAGTTGATGTAAATCCATTTTGAACAGTGTCCCATACTTCGTAACCTTGCGCCAAGAGATAGACCTCCATTCTTCCTTTCCATAGTGCATAATTATTTTCATTCAATAGAGGTACACCATTCTTGGTATGCTCCATGACCTCCTTCCAGCTATTAAACTTCTATTGAAGGAACCAAGCTCTGATTCCAATTGTTGGAAATACTGAGAGGGGGGGGGGTGAATCAGTATTCCTTTCAATTAGAGCATCAGTTAATATTCAATTATTATCAGTGTTTGTACAATGATAGAAGAAAACAAGAGGAAAACAAATGCACATCGTTTTAGGGTGGAAACCCACTCCGGGACAAAAACCACCTAATGATTTTCTAATAATTCTTTAATATTCAAGTCCAATTGAAAATAAAGCTCCAACTTCCTAGAATCTAGAAAAGAACTCTTCTCCAGCTCCCACTCGATGGATGCTCCAACACCCAAGATTCTTCAGTAGTCAACTAAATGGATGCCCCAACACCCAATGAGCTACAACTCACCCTAGCACCACCCTACCACCCTATAGAAGAATAAAAGAAGAATGGACTCATGTACCAGGGAAAATGGTCCACTTTACAATGATATAGAATGATGTAGAAGAAGAATATATACTAGACCATAACCCCAACTTTGACACAACCACCTAATGATGATCCTAGACCTCCCAACACTGCCTCTTCAACCGTTGGCAGATAGATACTGGTACAATTTGTACAATAACATATTTACAATGAATAAGTACAATGATACCTTTACAATGATTGTATGCAGTGCTGCCCACTTGAAGACTTCATATGATGAACTTCTTGTTGTTGTTATGCACCTTGGTTGCTGCTCTTGTCATGATACCCTCTACTGCACCTTGCTTTTATTTTCTACTGTAGAAAGTTTGGTCCTTTGCAACAGTTGACAACACATGATCTAGCCTTTTCTTGCCTTCTAGGAGCTCGATTTTGAATCTGGTGTATCTTTGTTATTTCAGATCCTAAATATCTGATTTTTAGATTTGTAGTAGTCCTCCGAGTATTCTTTCCAATGCCATAGGTCTGACCCAATTTGGATTCTTCAAGAGAGATTTATGCCCAATCTTTCACAATGCCCTAATTATGGACAGTTTCAGTAGAGCACACTTGTACGGCATGCCACATGTCACTGTTTCCTCATTTGGCTCTGAAATTGATAGAGCACAAAATACAGACTGTGTACTATCTGCCACATTTTACGGAATTCCAATATGATACTCAGCGAGAGCGTTATGATGATTTTACCAAGGTCACTTCTTTGAGATGAATTTCAAGAGCCTGCAAAAACCCTGACTTCCACAGATAATATCTCCAAAAATATTGTGCACCTTGATCTGAATTTTTTACTTCAGCTTCCTCAAGATTTTAGCTTCGCCTCATAAAAATTTCATCTTCTGAACCTTCGTAGTAAAAAAGTTAGTGAAAATGCCATGATGACCTGTTTCAGATGGCCGAATCCCTTGCCTAAGGAGGAAATGAGGATCACAATTTATATAAATGCTTAAGTTGAGAAGGGCTTCAACAAGTGAACGTGGGAGGGATTTTAGGAGCTTAGAAAAATATTAATTATGAATTTTCAATGACCCATGCCCCAACCCCATGGGGTTTTATCCCACTAACTGTGGGTACAAACTTCAAACATGCATATCTCTCAAATCGTGAAGAATTACATGGTGTGCCATATATCAACGGAAACATATCGACAAGTAGAAACCATCAAAAGCATTATTGACCCAGAATATATTAATTTGGTAGGTCAAAATTCCCATGCAATATTGGGTTAACCCCTGGTGCTGCTTGGGTTGACATCAATGACAACCGCTGATCAACATAATTTGTTGACAAAGATCAAAGGCCTTTTTTGTGGTGGAAGGGATGGAGGAAGGGCTGAAAATGGGTTCTTTTCACAGACATAAGTGAAAATGAGAGTGGAGAAGAGGTCAAGTGGTTTTTCAAAATAAATTATGAGGATATTTTGGACCTCTCTCAACATTTCCTAAAGGACACATAACCTTTTGGCCCCTTTATCCAGTTGGATCTGCTTCCTGTAGCATTTACATGACTTCCTGTAGCATTTAAGGCAACCCCCTTTTAGCAAAAATGTTTTATCCATATCTCTTAAGTGGTAGATTGGATTAACCTAATTATTTTTCAGAATGTTACTATCATCCTTATGAACCTCCCCATAAACAATATCGGCTAATCAATCCACAAATATCGAGAAAAATAAAAATAGTGCTAGGTGATGGAGGCATATTTATCAAAATGTGTGCACTAGAATATGTTGAAATTGATTGAGAATGTTACCATCATCCATATGCATCTCCCCATGAAACAAATAAGCTAATTGATGCACGTTTTTCAAGATATAATAAAAACAATTTTCTACTCTATGTATTTAGGACTTCCTGTAGCAAAAAATGAGCTTCCTATAGAATTTTAGGACAAAGAGGAAAATGAATGAGAAAACCTTGGAAATGATGGGTGGATGTTGGAAATGGATGAGGGTGATGGATTGGCATGACCTTGGTCTTTTTTAAACATCTGAGCAAAGGAGGAGAATGTCCAAGCTTGACTTCCTTTGACTAGATTTGTGACCAACTTTTTCTTTGGTGCCAACTTATTTTTATTGCTTGCAAAGGTTTAACAACAACTACATTCATTACAGAGAGATACGTGGAGAAATTTTATTTTATTTTCATTTTTTCACTTTTTTTTCATTTTTCTTAGGCCTACTAGCTTCCTCAATGAGATTTTCAACCTGTAGGTCTGCCTAGGCACCTCAAATGAGGTTTTCACCTAGGATATTTTCTTTTTATCTTAGTTTCTCTTTTTTCAACCAATTTACCGCCTCATGGAGGTTTTCAATCAATGAGCCAATATTCAGTGCCTCAAAAGAGGTTTTCACCTTAGATTTTGTTCTTTTCTTTTGTCTCTTTTTCCATTTTTTTATTATTTTTTCTATCCTACTCTACTTGAAAAAAAGAAAAATCTCTTTCAAGTATAGGAATACTTCTAATGGAGCCATGTGCACATCAAGATGATATATAGAATCACGTGTAGGCTTGAAAGATATGATTTGAAATGTACCTAAATATGAGATACCAACTACATTGACTGAGATGATATCAAGTAATGTTGAAGAAGAGTATATTGTTGCAACTCAATGATTGTCTAGAACCATATTTCAATATAGTTGTGATGCCCCTAGTCCACTTGCACATTTGGATCTCCTTTTGTGTCTTCTTCTACCATGCCATTAAGATATTCCTCTTTTTTTATTTTTTCCTTGAACATATGGAGGATTTGATGGTAAACATGAAGAAACTTTATCAATAGCTGGTTATGATGTCTATTGTTCATCAAGTGCAGCCCACGATTATTTGGTATTCTTATTTGAATATTCTTTTTCTTAATTTTTTCCTTAAATGACATCAAGAGAATCACTTTTTTGCAGTACTCTTCTTGAGCTAAGATGGATAAAATTTATATCAAGAGGATATGTTTGGTAGTAATGTACCTCAACATCGTAAGTGGGCAGAGCTACTTCATTGTGTGGGTTTGGAAATGGTGGTACAGGCAGTTGAGTTGGTGTGGATATTTTAGATGGATGTGGTTGGGGTCATGGTTGTGGTGGAGGTGGATGGTAGGGATAGCATGGACTTGGGTATGGAGGATATTGAGGAAAATATTGAGGATATTGTGCATTTATTCCATAAGGTTCTTTCCAACCTTGTTTCCAAGATTGGTTTTGAGGTTGAGAAGGGAAATATTTCCAAGGAGGGAGTGTGTTCCAATTACTTTGACATGGATGTGCATAATATTGAAATTTTGAATTAGTTTCTTGCATCATATTAGGTTGACTAGGCTACCATGGTCCTCTTTGAGCAACATAACATAGCTTCTTTGGTAATTGGCTTGCTGCATTGGTAAAATTCCTTCAACCTTGGTAATGATGGGAAATATGATTCTGAATGGGAAAAAAAACATCAACATCTTCGTTTTTATCACTTTTCAATCTTAACATTTCTACTTGCTCACTTATATTTCTAAGAATTTATGTTTTAAACTTCTCAAGAAATTTTCCAAGATCATCTTGAATTACCAATCTTGATGTTGTTTTACTTACTCTTTCCCTTCCTCTTGATATGCGCTTGCATGTTTCATAAATTTATTCAAATGGTAGTTGGTATACATATCCTCTACTCATGAGATCAAGGAGATAAATCCACTCATCCATAATTGTTCTAAGTAAAATGGTTTTTGGTGTGTCAAATCCCAAATTATGTAATTTATCCCTCTTAACATTATACATGAATCTCTCTACTAGATCCTCAAGGCTCATCTTGTTTTTGATTCATTCTAAGGGTTTATTCTTTAAGATCATGATATTTGTATTTTCTAGAAATATATTTTTCATATCATTCCATGATATTATTGAATTGGTACCTAAAATCATGAACCATTTAAGAGCTCTAGCGGGAAACAATATCAACTTTTGAGTGTGTAGTAAGTAACCATAAGATCTACAAAGTATTTGAAAGTCAAAGAGAAAGGTTTCAGAATCCTCTGACCTCATACCATGGAAGTTGGGAAGGAAAGATGGAGGTATGTTCTTCATATGCACATTGACATCAGTGTCTTTAATGGGAAATCCAAGAGGATCCTCTTCATTGTCATCATCTCCATCCATTTCTGCTACCTTCTATGCCACCGCTTCTTCTTCTACCTGCAAAAGTAGATGGTGATGTGTTTCTTATTGCACCACATGGGAAAATGGGGAGGGGGGGTTGGTGTTGGAGAAGTATATTTCTGTTTTTATAAATAAATAAATAAATGAGAATGCTAATAAAATGTAACTTTATGTTCTTGAAATTAAAGATGCCTAATGCACTTTTTTATTTTTTCATAAAGTAAAAGAAATAAATCAACTAGGGAATAAAACAGTTCATGCCTTGACCCCTCTTTGGCAATAGTGCCAAAAAGTGATGAGCCTCAGTATTGCAACAAGAATGTTGCAACTCCCAAGGTTACCAAATTTAATTATCAACACAGGGTTTGTACAAAATTAAGAGGTGTCAGCACTATATATCTAGCATACAATGTGTCATTATTTAGCTAATATGATGTAATGGAGTAAATTTTATGAAATCAAATCTTAAGTTAATTGTAGAAATGTAAAGGTTACTTTGAAAAGAAAAAAATCAACAATTTGTAATTTAAAACCTAAGATAATTAATTCAAATAAACAGGCCTAATATACTTTGAAAAAATGCATGCCCTAATTAGTGTTTATTATTCCTAAATCATGGAGTTAGGTCCTATGGTTCATGATTCAAGCCTAAGAGAAAAAAAAAATATTTGGGAGAA
This sequence comes from Pinus albicaulis, assembly GCA_034641835.2. Taxonomy (NCBI): domain Eukaryota; kingdom Viridiplantae; phylum Streptophyta; class Pinopsida; order Pinales; family Pinaceae; genus Pinus; species Pinus albicaulis. The sequence continues at coordinate 17,108,121 of MU968551.1, read as the reverse complement.
AATTTGGTCAAGTTTACATTTGCTACAAGAGTGCTATAGGAAGTCTTGTATATATTGAAGGATCATTATCATAGATATTGAAGGATCGTGCGTTGTTTCAAACTTCGAAGTGATTGAAATTGTAGATGATAGTAATCCATATCTAGAGCTTCCTAAATTGGATTGAGATTTCGATATTGACGTGATAATCAATTTGAAGAAGAGGAAGATGCTGCTCAAAAAGTATTATCTGAGGGCCATTGTTCCTCCAAACCCATCAAAAGGAGTGCAATAGACAAATCATGTCCGTGATGAGTACTGCAATGCATATGTCGAAAATATTTATAAGATCATAGCTAAAGAGGAATATTAGATTAATCCCACTGTAGACGAAAGGCTAATATGGGAGCAAGATAGTTCCTATACTTCATATTCTAACGAAGAGCTAGAAAATTGGTAGAACAGGTTGCATGAAATATCTACCAGACGATGTGCCAAAATCACAAGATGACTTCATTGCATAACTTTAGATTTATGTGATCTACCTTATTATGATGGAATGGGAGATGTAAGTCTTTTTCTTGAAATTTTGAAAGATAAGTACCAGACAAATAGAGGTTACAAGCTTTGGATGTAGCCCTGAGATATACACCTACAAGATGGTGGGGTAATCATAAAGAGAATATAGGAATTTGGGAAGAGTATCGAAGAATGATGAGGATCGTATTTGGGCTAGTAGATACCAAAGTCGAAGTAAAATATGATGACAAGGTTAACCCCTGGGAGCATATTCATCATTTCACTTTAGTTTGGCAAGAAGTTCTAGAACAATAGTGGGTACATGTATTTTTTCACACACTGGAAATGATCCCTATGAAATGGTATCTTGAGATGGAACTACGACATGGAACTACAAATTGTATAGATTTTTTTGATGGATTCATACTAAAATTGAGCTTTGAAAATGAATTTTCATGCATAGATGATAGCATTTTGAAAAACAGAGAAAATGTATTTAAGGACATGACTTCGCTAAAATGGTCATTGCTAAATTTGACTGCTTAGTCGGAGGAAGTACTAGAATGTTACGGTGTGACCACAAAAGAGGATGATGAGGATCTATGCAATATTGATATCCCAGAATCAGAAGGAAATCGCAAATTTGTTGGACAAAAACCCGAAATAATTGACATAATGAAGCCTCCAAAGACAAAGAAGGTGAATATAGGGTTAGAAGAAGAACGAGAATTTGCGATGATTGGATGTTATTGGGATGGAGACATAGTTAGAAAAACTACAGAGCTACTGCAAGAGTATTAGGATCTCTTCTCGATGAATTTTTCGAAATTTAAGGGCGTAGTATGGGATCTAGGAGTTATGAGGATCCTTATAAAACCTAACGTGAAACCAGTAAATAAAATACCCTATAGTTTGACTCCAAAATAAAAAAGAAAAGTGAAGGTGGAGCTGGATAAAATGATCAAATTTGGGACCATTGAACTAGTCTAAGATTTTGAATGGGTAAGCCCCATTGTAGTCCAGGAAAAGAAGGAAAAAGATGATATCAAAATATTTGTTGACCTGAGGAAGCTAAATGATGCATGCTTGCATGACCCCTTTCCCACACCATTTACAAATGAAGTATAGGAAAATGTAGGAGGACAAGGGGCATATTATTTTACATATGCATTTTCGGGCTACCATCAGATCAGAACTGCACCAAACGATAGGCATAAGACAACTTTTTATACAGAGTAGCGATCTTATCTGTACATAGTGATTCCTTTTGGCTTGAAGAATGCTCTTGCCATATTTTCTAGAGTTTTGGTCGTAGCTTTAAAAGAGTATATACACAAATTTTGGGAGGTTTACTTTGATGATTGGACAGTCTTTGGGCTTTTGAAGAAGCATGTTTCAAGATTGAGATTGATTTTGGATACCTGTAGGCAGTATCAAATGTCATTGAATATGAAGAAGTGTATCTTTTGGTATATTACTAGGGAATGTTGTTTGCAAGCGAGAACTCATGGCAGACCTTGCGAAGATTGCTACTATTGTAAACCTGGAACCACCTAAAATAGTGAAACAACTACGCACGACACTTGGACATACTATCAATTACAAAATTTTTATAAAGTGGTATGCATAGATAACTGCAGAAATGGAGAATTTATTGAAGAAATATGTCACTTTTTTATTGGGAAAAAGAATTCCAAAAGATCCTTGACACACTAAAAGAGAAGATGCTAATTATGCCTATTCTATTTTTCCGGGACTAGAATAAGGATTGTCATGTACATGTCAATGCATATTGCATAGATTTGGGTACATTATTGACATAGCCAAGAGCAAGAGAAATTGATCACCACATAGGTTTTGTAAGAAGGAAAGTGCCCAAGGAAGAGAAGAACTATTCTATGAAAGAAAGAGAAGTATTGGGTATGGTTTATGCATTATAGAAGGTCAGGAATTATTTCTTGGGAGCACACTTCAATATGTTTACTCATCACTCCACGTTGAAGTATTTGGTGAATAAGGCTATTTTAGGAGGAAATATCTATTTATGTTTGTTATTGTTCCACAAGTACAACTTTGAAGTCATATTCAAGCTGGGAAGGTTGAATTTTTGGTTTGATCATTTTTCAAGGATAGAAAACTAGTGAAGAAGCCAGAAGTATTGAGGATTACCTAACAAATGTGTAGTTATTTGCAATTAGGGTCACATATATTATTTAGTCTTTGGCTAAATGGATGGCGCCCGCAGAGTACACTACACATCAAAAGAAGGAGATGGTAGTTAAAGAAGTTGATTTCTCGTTCATTACAGGACATTAGTACAAGATGGGACTAGATGAAATACCGCGTTGATATGTCCACGAGCATGAAAGGCAGATAATTTTAGAAAAATATCATGGGGGAGTTGGTGTGGGAAAGGCCACTATGCAAAAAATATTTAGAATTGGGTTATGGTGGCCTGTTGGGTATGTGTTATATTCTTTCCACGATTAGTCGCACATGCAGGGGGGTTATAGGGGGGCAATAACCCCCCTGTGCATTGCAACAGGCACAACAGGGGAGGTCATAGGGCAACAACAATCCCCCCTTTGCGCTCCTCCAAGATAGCTATAATGTCGATGTCTCAAAGATAACTATAAGGAGGCCATACAATAGCTGGAAGCAACCCCCCAATATAGCTATAATGCTGATGCTGACCTCCAAAATGAAATAGGAAATCAATCACGACAACCTATGAATCCTGAATGGATCCACCAAGGGAAGAGATGGGTGCTCGCCCACTCTCACTAAATCACCCAAGGGTTTCCTTCCTAGGGCTATTACTAAACTAGAGAATCCAAGTTTTCAAACCTATCACAGAAACAATGATCCAATCCAAGATGTCTCCAAATGACCTCCACTTCTCCTTTTATAGACATGGTGGATAGATATTCGAGCCTCTAGAAGCATATTATTTTATTATAATTATATAAGATCCTACATTGACTTTATCAGTGACTTTAAATTTAATTCTATTTCACTTAAGTCACTTTTGGGCCTTTTAATCCAATTAATTATTTTCCTTCGATTAATTGATTAATGACAGAAATTTTTAATTAAGGAAAATGGTAAACAGCCCACGATACTCTCTTTGGCCATTATATATGACTTCTTAGCATCCCATCCTACAGATATCCTCATTCCGGTTCCATCAAGCTATTACACTGAGGTGCTCCATCAAATAATATTCTCGGAATACCACTTCGAGCATAACTAATTATTTTAGGCTCCATAATAATGCTAATTTTGAAAGTTGTTGGATTGCAACAAAATGAAAGGAAAATTGTGATGATTATGAAATATGTCAATCGAATTCCATTAGATCCCATAAAAAATCCTCAAAAATCCCTCAGAATTCCTCATAACATGAACCTGCTTTAATGGTTTGGCCATCCCCTATCCTGGAAATCCACCATGGTTGTACTAGGGAAGAAATTAAAATTTGGAACATTACAAATCCTCCACCCCAAGATTTATTTCCCTCAAGAAATCCAAATATGAGGACCATCCTATTGGCCCGATGCAACCGAGACCCAATTCTTGGATCCCATACAAACCACTGGATATTACCATGTCTCTATTTCAAGTGGTCAGAAGCATGCCCCTTAATGCATGGATCACAAACTGATCTCTCGTTGTAACTATCATCAACCAATCCTCCTAGATCCCAATGACACCATGGTCGATCGTCGCCCAAGTCCCATGGATGAGACTACACAATGTCTCTGGCTATAGCTACTACTCCATGAAGTGAATGCCAACTCAACGGATCTCTCCAATCCAAACTTTGGCCTAGGCTGAGTTCAATCCTACTCTGTTGATGTTGGGCTAGAGTTATTGAAATTTTGATAGATTTTCTGTCCATAATCCATGGCCCATTGAAACATGCAAAAACTCTCTCATCTAAGGGCTCCTACCGAAATGTTCCCTGAACTAAGAATGATACTCCATCAATAGGATACCAATTCATGATCTCCCACCAATCTAATGCATGGACACATATGCAAGGGATAAGTCTACTAAGCTAATAATGGTCCATGTTCAACACCCAATGCTTTGCCTTTTCAACCAGCAAAATCTGTCAAAGAAGTCCTTCCCTGCTCCCTATAATGGAAAAAGGTGGGAAAGCTATGCTGCAAGCCCTATTTATGTACCCCTGGAGAGGGCTGCTACCTTAAAATTCTATGGATTTTCTTGCTGCTAATACCTCTATTTTCACCTCATCAATGGGTAGACCCAAAGATGGATGCACTGTTGTCTCCCTCGCCAGATAGGAAACTCCACACTCCTATAGCCCACCAATCCTCTACGCCGTTGTCCTGCCATACTATAGCACCTTCTAAGGACAAGTGCTTGTGTTTCCATCCTACTAGCCATCTGTCCATCTATCCCCTCCTCATCAATGGATGACCCTAAGGGTAGCCGCTCATCCTCCTCCATCACCAGATCAATGTGATCCTTCAACTAGCCCTCCACAAAAGGATCATCATGCATACTAGGCATATCCTCCTCCTCAACTGACTCATGCACTAGCATATGCTTCTCATGATGAATCATCATAGGTGACTCATCATTTTAATAGCTCCCCTAGAGTCCTCTGACTACTCACCATGCACACAGGAATATAAATCTAGACTACTATCATCAACTCCACATGACTGCTCATTCTCCCTAGAAGAATCCTCATATGATCCCATGGACTTATCCAAAGAAAATTCCTCATCTTGACATACAAAATGAATGTCATCCTTCTCTACCTCTACCACCTCATTTGTGTCTCTAAAGCATGAGTGATCAGGCCCCCAAGGTTCTTTGCACATGAAGAAAATTTCCTTCCTCCTCATCTCATCTTTGTTGCCTAATCCACCAAAATGGAGTAGCTTTTTTTTGTGAAGGAAAATCCCCTCTGTGGACAAAGGCGATCCGTCTAGCCCTAGGGTGGCTCTAGTGAAAAGGGAACATTCTAGTTTCTAAATTCCTAGTTAATAAATGAAATACGGATTCGAATAGATGTCCTACCCTAATCCAATTCTCTTGACGTGGTATGCTGCAGTGATCCCTCGATATTTTTCCTTCAATCCTTACACTCCATCGTTCATGATATCCACACACCTGCACAAACATCAATCAAACACTGAAAGAATAAAAGCATACATATAATTTACAACTATCTACCTAGTCAAGGAGAGTTAGAAACTTTGAATAATAACATGGACAAAGATGGAACTAGAAATCAGTCATGTCATATTAATATAGAAAAAAGGGAGTTTAAAACATACGCCTTGACGCTGTAGACCTCCTTTGATGAGTTCAGTCGAGCATGTCTCAAGGCATTCGTTCATCGATTCGGCTCAAAGAGGCGAAAGACTCAAACTCTCTCTCACAACTATGGACTATTCTCTGCTACCTTCTACACACTAGATCTTGGTAAATTCTAGCTATTTCTCGCTAGAAGAATCAATGGGATGAAGGAGAATTTATAGGAATGGAGGAAGAGTTTGGGATCCACATATGGCGGAAGATAGGTATATCCCTTTGGGAATTTGTGTTTTTGTAGGAACTAAAAAGCCAAAGGGAGAAACTCGACCCAATCCAGTCGAACAAACATCCATGACTCTACCCACGAAGTTGTTAGATCTTGGAAGCTTCATTTCTGTATTAAAAAACTTTCCAAAAGTGGCTCGGTGTTGGGGCTCTTTAGAGACAGAGTGACCACGGTGCGAGGCCTAGTGAAAATCTAGCCATCAGCGCGAGGAAATAACCACACTCCAGCGTCGACCCAAAATCAGATGTTTTTAAGGGTTTATCTCAGGAATGGCCCATATGGATCTTATTCCTTGCATGCTAAGGGATGCAATGACATTCATTGTGATGTATAACAATACATAGGGGTCACTATAATGGTCTTATAGTAATTAGAATAGGGAATGCAGGGATAGTGACAAAATGTTGTGTAACAGATGCCCCCTAAAGCATGAAGTGAGAGAGAGAGGGAGGGTTGAAATGATTTACGAGAACATGCCCAAACCAAAAAGTTGTTGTCAAAGACCTGCAAGATCAAGTACGACTGATATCTATCATACATGAATACGAGGTGTGGGTGCAGCTATCCATAATAGAGAAAATTAAATAAGATCCATGGTATGGACACAACCATCCAATGAGAAGGATCATAAAATAGACTCAGTTATGATCGTAGCCATCCAATCAGAAGAGTCATGTATATAGTCATGAAAAACCAAATCATCCCGCAGCCTGGATTTTATCAAACAAAACCCACGGTCTTGTGCTCCATCCTGACCAAAACAAGTACAAATTCAGGCATGTGAATGAATGAGCTGAAGTCAAACATACAATAAAGTCGCCTGAATACCATCCAATGATGAAAGCTATTAATAGGTGCAAGAGAAACCACCAATAATGACAATGATTCTCAAGGTACCGCAAGTACAATTCACAAAATGTCAATAATGAACTGGAGTCGAACATCCATGAAATCACTTGATCAAAGGCCAATGATGAGAACCTGTCGTCGAATGCGAAGAACTTTTCATTGAGGCATGCAAGCTCTAAGGTACTAGAAGGGTGTCTCTTGATCAACTTCCTAGATAATGATCTGAAATTGACAGGAAGTGATTAGTCGAAGGAGGGCCATTATGTTTCCCACATCATCGACTCAAGACATAGAAATAATATGATAGTGAATCAATACTGAACAGAGGATCAGTGGTTGAAAATTGCAGAGAGGACTTCTCTTGAACATATTAGCGACATGACCCCGAAATTTGGCAGTATTTGACATCAAGGCATCTGATGTCATGGCGATGTGGAAAAGAGCATATGATAGGTTAAAATAGATAACCCAAAACCATGGAGGAAAATTATGAATGTGGGATGTCCCCAACCTGACATGAACTACAAATAAGTGTCATGTTCAAGAGCGACATATTGTCAATGCGACTAAAAACTAGTTACATTTTCCCCCACCATTTCTGTCGAGTAGCCTAATTATTTCTGGAAACAAGCTTGAAGGGGATAAAATATGCTCGTCATGTAAGTTTTTCCTTTGGAAAAAATCATCCTAGTACATTTTACGAGCCTTAGGAAGGAGGAACTTAGTAACATCATGGCGATGGCTTCCAATGTTATTTATATTTAATGAGTCTGAAAAAGGGAAAACTTGGCGTCTTTTCATGTTTAGGGAGTTTGAAAAGAGGCACAAAAGAAAAAACCGGAAGGTCCCTTTTAGTAGGTTGTCCCTCTGATCCAAAAAGGTAGAAAACAATATCTGAGAGAACCTTTTAGTCATGTTCGACTAAGGTATTCCTTTTTTTTAAATAATATGTCCCAACCCAAAAAAGGTGTAAACGTATACTTGGCAGATGTAATATTCCTAAATTAGCACACAGCTAATTGTAATATTAAATTTTGATTTTTCTCTTAGAGAGTGGAATAAGAGGGTATGGAGACCCATAAATCTCCTTAGTAGGAATAAAATACACTACTAGTGTGAATGGAGGCCATCTAAAAACTGGATTGAATACCCTTAGGTGTGAAAAGGGGTTGGATCATGAAGACTGCTTCAACTTTGACCAAATCAAACAACATTTTTATGGAGGAGTGGCATTAATATTGGGACAACGCAGTTTTGGAGGGAGATTGATTGCATGGAGGTAGTTACCTAATGGAGTGGGGCCAAGGGTGAGAAGGCTCAAAACTTATATAAGGAAGTGGATGGCAGCCATATGGGGTTATGTTTTGATTATTATTTTTCTATGTCTCCTTAGACTTTGTTGCTCTGTTCAACTATTTCACTAATATTGCAGTGTTGTTTAGAACAAGGTGTTCCCAAGTGGGAATCCCACCTCTTTCCTTGAGAGGCCTCTTGGGAGAGTATTTCACTACCTTGTCCACTATATAGCATCAAGACAAGCTACATCTTGGTTTAAAATGAAGTTTCTGCAGAGTATTGTGTTGTGCTACAGGGTGCAGCAATGGAGAGTTGATTTGGGTCACTTCTTTGCTCATTTTTAGTTGGAGGAAGTTTTCTTTCCATTTCATGACCAGAAAGGAGAACTCTTGAGCTATATTTCATCATCTAGCATTAGGCTAAGGTGTTGTTATCAGTTACAGGATAGTTTCTCGAAGGGACTACATTATTTCCGGGTGCAGTTGTAGTGAAGTGTTTGGAGCCTTAGTTGGGGGAGCTAGATCTTCAGTGAGGGGATCAGGCTTTCATTTGGGATAACCAATAGGAGGAGTTGTCATACGTTTCCAGATCAGATTAGCAACCCCCTATCATCTATCTAGTTTCATATATTATTTAGCCCTAGGGCCATATTTGTGGTTCTACATTTTTGTATATTTCAGGAAACCCTACCTGGGTTACCTTGGAAATGTGTTTGGGAGCATAGATATCTATTCACTACATTTTTTGAGCTATATAACAGTAGATCCATATTGATATATCATTTATTTAGCAGTTATGCCCTAAAACTACGCTGTCATGGCTCATGGCACTTGTATGGCAGTATTTTTACATGTATTGACATATTTGATTAGAGGAGGACTATTTTGTATTGCTTGAGTTACTAGATCCTCAAGATCTTGTGCCTATTATTTGCTGATATGTTTAATAAGATGGCTATACATTTGTCTCATATCATGGTGTGCTGATTTATTCATTGTTATTTCCAGTTTTATGTTCATATATTGTTGCTTCCCCATTTGGGAATATTACAGTGGTATCAGAGCATAATCTTTGCTCAGCCTGTGCGTTTCAACCAATATGCTTTAAGAAGAAGAAGAGAAGAAAACGAGATCTAAAATGATGGAAGGAATGATATTTGTCTCATCACTTTTCAGATCTATGAAGAACCTCTCCAAGGAGGTCAAGAAGATGAAAGAGAAGATATGAAATGAGACCTCTAAAGGGTTTCAAGAAGAGGAAGGTCCATGTACTTCCTATCAGGAGAAGAAAGAACCGGTGTTGCAGAGACCTCCAAAGCAATACACTATGCCCTTATCTTTTGAGGAAGAAGACAAAAGGCATGCAGATGGAGGACACTTAGATCATGATATTCTAAGTGAATACCTTTCAGAAAATAAGTCTCAACCTAGAGATTTCAAGGAGAATCTAACTCTCCCACAGTTTATTCAACTCAAAGAAGAAAGGAGACCTTGCAGCAATAGATTTCTATTGCCTACATTTGATGGATCATCCACTTTTACATCAAGAGCTTGGGGAATGAAGTTGGATGCATTTTTTGTGCTACATCCAGAGGTAAAAAGAGAAGTTGTCGAGATTATAGCGCTGCACCTTGAGGGTGAAGCAAACATTTGGTGGTTCAACCATTTGAGTCATGCAAAAGTGACTGCATATGTAGATTTTATTCAAAGGTTGATGAAGAAGTTTGAAAAGAAGAAATTAGAGGAGAAGAGGCCTTCACCACCACTTGCTGCAAGAGCATTTTCATCAGGAGAAAGAACACTTTCACTTTTGCAAAGTGGTCTTGATATCTTGACATTTAGAGTCCCATGCACTATTCTGGAGATGCATGAGGAGGAGGAGACTTGTACCAGCGCTGATGTAGCCATAGAAGAGTAGCCATCATCATCAGTAATTGGGAATTCCGTCACACTGGAGGAAGGAACCCTTGTAGAAATATAAGATGTTCCCAAGCTTTACCAAGGTATGCACATATTTCCATTTCATGTTATTTCAGCACATCATATGGGGGATTATGGAAACATGCTATCAGGGCAAATGCATGGCCTAGGGTCAAAGCACATTGCTGATTTGGAGTAGAAAATTATCACTGCACTGAGGTCCCTTGATTTTTTCAAGGAGGAGATATACAATCATCCTAGTATATCAATGTTGAGCTGCACACAACTCTTGGGGTTGGAGTGTATAATTTTGGAGGATGCGGTGAACGTTGTCCTGAGAAAATAAATGCATAACTATATGTTCAACATTGATCATGATTTTGAGACAGCACATGCACCATCATGGAGATCAACGACATTGTCATTGAGAAGCAGTGATGGGTTGGGGGCCCAACCATTATTGGAGTATTCCAATGAACTTTCTACACGTATAGCAAAGGATAGGTAGATGGTTGATGGAGGACATATTATGATGGATGACATCTTTCATTATTATGATGGTTACTTCTTGATGAGCAATTCACATTTTGATAAGAAGTCCTTACCTACATATTTTTTGGATGCTTATGGGGTCAATATGGTCATTGATGAGTCGTCTTCATTTGGAGAACTCCAGGAGATTTCATTTCAACATCCCATGAAATGCGAAGATAGAAATCTGATTTGGGAGGATGGTATTCTTCATTGGAGGGATGCCAATTTTTGGCAGGATGATAGACACTCAACATTGGTTGGATGGGTGATGTTGATGAGCACAAGACTAGAAATCCACTTGCAAATCTATGACATAAGGCAGTAGGTGGCAAGGCTACGTTGGCTACTCTTGAAAGATTTTGGTCATCATGTACCACATTCTATTTCAAAGAGTATCTTGGTGGAGGGAACTTGGCATGGCACTTGCATCATATGGCAGTAAGGAGTTTGGGTGTATTGGGGTGATGTGATATATTTCATATCAACCATCATGTTGTTGCTCCATAGTTTATATGGTGATGGTGTGGGGAGGCAACATGAGTTTTTATTGCTTTGGAGGTTCTTGGGGGAGTATGACTACTTGGGAGGCTGTTGGTACCTTCCAAAACTATGTAAAACCTTTAGGACCTCTCACATTTGGATTCCATATGAATATAATGTCATATACATTTTATATGGGATGATCTGGGCAAAAACCAAAGAGTGGGTCTTTGAGGATCCTATTTCCTTTTTGCTTCATGAAGGAAACATTATTGTAGCCCGTATTCAGCAGCAGATCTACACTTATCATAAGTGGAGAGAGAGACATTGTGGGATGGAAAATTTGATCCATCATGTTTATCTATGCAACCCACCTTATTTGCAGGAGCCTGAGGTGGAGGAGATGTTTCATGAGTTGCCATGTTGGAGGGGTGACTCACTTTTTGTGGATGATAGCTTGGGGATGGAGGCTTCACATGGGTATAATAGTTCCAAATATGTTTCAGATTCCATGCCTCAAGAAGGCCTCTATACCACAAATAGTTGCTTCCATGGATATTCCACTTGTTCATGAAGAGAGCCATTTTGATTTTTCACCAAAGGCATACTTATACACTTGGGAGGAGCAACTTGGAGCCTTATTGATGAGACAACATCTTGCTCATTAGAGGATCTTATTACATGAGGATGCTACAGGAGGAAGAGGAGAGACTCTTTAGTTATTTCCTTACAGTTTCTTGAGGGCAAGCAACAATTGGGAGGGGAGGACTGTAATATTCCTAAATTAGCACACAGCTAATTGGAATATTAAAATTTGATTTTTCTCTTAGATAGAGGAATAAGAGGGTATGGAGACCCATAAATCTCCTTAGTAGGAATAAAAGACACTCCTAGTGTGAATGGAGGTCATCTGAAAACTAGATTGAAGACCCTTAGGTGTGAAAAGGGGCTAGACCATGAAGACTGGGTCAACATTGACCAAATAAAACAACGTTGTTATGGAGGAGTGGCATTAATAGTGGGACAACATAGTTTTGGAGGGAGATTGATTGCACAGAGGTAGTGACATAATGGAGTGGGGAAAAGGATGAGAAGGCTCATAACTTATATAAGAAAGAGGATGGCACCCATATGGGGTTATTTTTTGATTATTATTTTGATATTTCTGTTTAGACTTTGTTGCTCTCTTTAGTTGCTTAGCTAAGATTGCAGTGTTGTTTAGCACAGGGTGTTCCCAAGCAGGAATCCCACTTCTTTGCTTAAGAGGCCTCTCGGGAGAGTATTGCACTACCTTGTCCACTATCCGACATCAGGGCAAGCTACATCTTTGCTGTACAACACAATTTCTGTAGAGCATTGTATTGTGTTGCAGGGTGCAGCAATGGAGAGTTGATTTGGGTCACTTCTTTTCTCATTTTCAGTTGGAGGAAGTTTTCTTTCCATTGGGATACTAGCAAGGAGAACCCTTGAGCTACATTTCAACATCCAGCATTAGGCTTTTAGGTTTTAACCCTGAATAGAAATTATCTACACACGAATCTTATAACAGAAAATAAACAATAGCGAGAGCATAAAACATAAAACAGATAAACACAGAGATTTTCCCCTGGATTCCAAATTTGGACGACCAGCCTGATTTTTCATTATTATTCCTTTTAGTGTTACAACACATATATATACATGCTGAAGCATACATAAACCCTAATCCATTATCCCTAGATTAGAACATAACCGTAGTTCCCTTGAATGGATCTACAAAAATACCAGGGGCTGAAAACCATCGTACCCCAAAACCATGTGCAAAACCATGCACAAAACCATGGGCGCGGACCACCCACCGAAAATTAACGACCAAACAATTTTCGCTGGGGTGCTACCTCAGACCCTGACAGGGGGGCCTACCGCCCCCCCCTCTGACCCCCCCCCCGTTGCGCCCAGCGCAAAGGGGGGGCTATCGCTCCCCCCCCCCCTCCTCTTACCCCCCCCTGCACATGATTAGTCGTGGAAAGAATATAAAATATACCCAACATTCTCCCACTTGTTGTTTTCTTTCTGTAGGGGGGCAGAGGAGAGCTTAGTCATTAGCCCAATTCTTCAACACCCATTGTTTCTCTACACCAAGAGAACTTCTGAGTGCTCACAGAATTCATCAATGCATCTGCAAGATTCTTCAAAGTGTCCACCTTTAGCAGTAAAACTCTTTCAGCCTTAACCATATCTCTAACAAAGTGATATTGAACATCAATGTGCTTTGTCTTTGAATGATAAGCAGGGTTCTTAGCTAAGAAAATTTCACTTTGGCTATCATAGTCTATCCTTATAGCTTGTTGTACCAACCCCATACTTGAACACAATCTCTGCAACCAAACTGCTTCCTTGCTTGCATGAGTGGCTGCCATGTATTCTGCCTCTGTAGTTGAAAGAGCCACTACATGTCTTTTACTCATCCAACTGACTATGCCTCCAAATAGGCTAAACACATACCCACTTGTAGATCTTCTTTGGTCTAGATCTCCAGCCCAGCCTACATCAACAAAACCACGAATGTCTAACATTCTTTCCAATCTTGGTCTTCCTTGGTAGCACAAGCCATAATCACTAATGCCACGTAAATATCTGAAAACCCACTTCACTATCGTCCAATGCTCCTTCCATGGGTTTGACATAAACCTACTCAATACTCCCACTGCATGTGCAATGTCTGGTCTAGTACAAACCATTATATACATCAGGCTACCCACTACACTTGCATATGGAACACGGGACATATCCTCCTCCTCTTCTTGTGTCTTGGGACACTGTTCAGCAAACAAATTTACACCTATAGGAATAGGAACATTCACCGGTTTACTATCCTGCATATTGAACCTCTACAATATAGTCTCGACATACTTCCTCTGGTTTAACTAGAGCTTCCTCTTTGCCCGATCTCTCTTAATTTCCATGCCCAAAATATAGTTTGCAGCACTAAGATCCTTCACGTCGAAAATTTGGAGAACAGTTGGGTCTTCAAATCTTGGATGATTTCTTTGTCATTTCCAATCAACAACATATCATCCACATACAATACCACATAAATAACATGGTCACCAATTAATTTAAAATAAACACAGTGATCCTCCTTGCTTCTGGTGAAGCCAAGTCCCCATATATAGGTATCAAATTTCGGATACCACATCCTTGGTAACTATTTTAACCCATACATAGACTTCTTTAACCTGCATACCAGCTTCTTTCTCTACCCTTCACCATAAAGCTTTCAAAGTTATTTCATGTAGATCTCTTCTAGATCCCCATGAAGAAATGCAGTCTTCACATCCATATGTTCTATCTCAAAATAAAATGCAAAAGAAACAGATAAAATTAATCTAATAGAAGTAACCTTGGAAACAGGAGAAAAAATATCACCAAAATCAATTCCTGGCACCTGGGAATAACCTTTTTCTACCAACCGATCTTTGTATTTCTCCACCTTTCCTTCTACATTCATATTCTTCTTAAACACCCATTTTCTCCCAATGGGCTTCCTTCCAGCCGACAACTCCACCAGATCCCATGCCTCATTACTACGACCATTAAATTTCTCGATCTTTATCTTTCCGCCACTCACCATCTTCTTTCACCACAAGAATCGATCTCGCAGATCTCCCACTGAACAGGGTCTACCTCAGGTCTGAGCAAAAACCCCTCAATAGCAAAGGCATCCCCTTGAAGCTGAAATAGCTCTGATACCAAGTGTAGGTTTTAACCATGAACATAAATTATCTACACACGAATCTTATAACATAAAACAGATAAACACAGAGATTTTCCCCTGGATCCCAAATCAGGATGACCAACTTGATCTTTCATTATTATTCCTCTTAGTGTTACAACATATATATATACATGTCGAAGCATACATAAACCCCAATCCATAAACCCTGGATTAGAACATAACCGTAGTTCCCTTGACTGGATCTACAAAAATACCAGGGGCCGAAAACCATCGTACCCCAAAACCATGTGCAAAACCATGCACAAAACCATGGGTACGGACCGCCCACCAAAAATATAACACATACCCAACAAGGCTAAGGTGCTACTATCAATTACAGTGCATTTTTCTGAAGGAGTGCATTGTTTATGGGTGTAGTTTCAGTGAAGGGTTTGGAGCCCTAGTTGGGGGAGCTAGATCTTCAGTGAGGGGATCAACCTCTTATTTGGAGAATATATAGGAGGATTTTACATACATTTCCAGATCATATCAACAACCTCCTATCATCTATCCAATTGCAGAGATTATTCAACCCGAGGGCCATATTTGTATTTCTGCATTTTTGTATATTTCAGGAAACCCTTCTCGGGTTATCTTGGAAATGTGCTTGGGAGCCTAGGTCTCTGTTCCCGACATTGTTTGAGCTATATAAAAATAGATATATATTGATATATCATTTCTATAGCATTTATGCCCTAAAACTGCATTTTCTTAGCTCAGGGAATTTGTATGGCAGTCATTTCTCATATATTGACATATTTGCTTATGGAGGCTTGTTTTGTATTGCTTGAGTGACTTGATCCTCAAGATATTGTGCCTATTATTTGTTGATATGTTTAATAAGATGGTTGTGCATTTGTCTCATATCATGTTGTGTTGATTTATTCACTGTTCATTCCATTATTGTTCATATATTGCTCCTTCCCCATTTGGGAATATTACAACAAATGATCTTTCAAAACCTTTAGCGAGTTCAAAATGACAAGAGCTTGGAAATCCTTTCATCTTTTGAGCGTTAGAAAAGAGCTGAAAGATAACTCTAGGGGGTGACTTTTTCATGTTTTTACCAAGTCTGAAAAAGTAATAAAATACAGCTAGTTTCCTCATCGTTGCTAGTTTTAGGACCTATCACTGCGCAAAAAAAAAACGTAAAACCCATTTTTGAGAAAAAGTAATAAAAAATAATCGAAAAATGTGTCCCAAAACCTAATTAGGGTTAGAAAAGGTTATAAAATAACACATAGTAAAAAAAATTTACTTTTACCTTTTCACCTTCTTGTAAGCATTTTCACCAGTTTTTATTGTGAATTTGGGGAGCTGACTGTAGGCAATCCAGGAGGCCATTTACGAATCCTCTCCTTCCAAGTAAGAGCCACGAACTTCTCCTACAATTTCATCCATTTTTTTATGTGTTTTCATGTTGTAATGCATATTTTGGGAGGGTTTAAAACTTACGCCCACGACGGTCGGCGTCGGTCCGAGCATGGAGTCACGCCCACCTCCCTAACTTTATAATGGGGAAGGCACCACTCAGGGCAGCTGTTTGTAAAATAGAAGTGCCAAGCACCATGCACAAATTTTCACTATTTTCTCCTAAATTTAATTTCCAAATGACTTGATTTTTTAAACATATGGCTAATGGAATCTCTGCATTTGATTTTGTAGGAAGATTCAGTTGCTACAATGGCAATAGAGTCGCAAGAGTGGGAGCATGGGAAAGAGGATGAATAGGCCATAGAGAACACTGCATGATGGATGCTCTGAGTATCTTTGTGCTGTTGAAATTATTTATGACCCCATGTCTGAGAGCCCAATTGGATCTACTACAATACTTGATGAGTGTATGGGACACTGACCAAGAAAAATTCATTATTCATGACCAGGAATTGGACATAGAAGTCTCTGACATCTACTTATTAACAGGGTTGTCGGGGAGGGGAGAGCGAACACTAATAATAGGTACTCGAGACCTTGGAGAGAGCATGGGCATGTTGATAGATAAATTTTTTCTAGGAGCAAGGAAAGCAAACAAGAGTGGTAAGCTAGACATTCAGACAGTGTCTGACTTACCATTAAGAGTAGTGCTACACACCATTACTCAGGTTATTGGATCTTAGGCTCCCCATGAAGCCACAAAGACTCAGATCTCATTAGCTATATATTTGATGGATCTAACATTTTTCAATTGGTAGGAAGTGGTAACAATCAACATGAAATTTTAGTTGAGAAAATGTAAAAATGGTAAGCTGAAATAGTTTGGGTATGGGTCCATCTTGATACGATTCATCCTGGAACGGTTACTAATATTCCAGCGCCAATAGGTGACTGTACCTATGCCACCAACATGAGAACCACTGATGGTCCATTGGGCTGAGCTGATGCCTCAATCAGGAGGTGGGAAGCATATGTCATGGATGTTGAGAATGCAGCAAGATGATGGAGCTTAGTGAAATGAAGTCGCCTTCACTAAGTGGGTCCGCAGGCAAATTCTGGCGCAAAGTCTATTTTTAGACTATGTCTATTTTTAGACATACCGAGCATGATTCGGGAATTCCAGTTGGAGATTCTTGAAGTATGCGACATGTTGGTAAAAATAGATGAGACTCATATTTTTAGGTCACAGGCTATTTTTAGACTGCCTCTCCTAAAAATATGGAAGTCAAATATTATTTTCCGTTAATAATATTTTGACTATAAACAGCAGTTTACTCTCTTGGAGCACTTCAGTTCGATTCATGGAGGTGGCTCATGCAACTGACAGAGGAATCACGTGGTTCCTAGGGTTTGATGGCATCTTGCATGTTAGACTTCGCTTGGACTTCGTGCGTGCTTTGGAGGAGTTAACTGACAAGAAGGGAGTTGTGTTCGTTTATCTTAGTCAACTAGTTGCAGTTAGTTTAACTAGCTAATCAATTAGTTATGAGTGGAGTGAATTAAATATTATTTAATTCATTAATTAGTAACTCATTAGTCAACTCAAGAACACATCAGTTCACTACAGTGCGTGATCAGTTTAGTGGAGACCAGTGGAAGAGGTAGATGAAAGGGTGAGTACAGCTATCAGTTGGAGGATCAGTTGTGCATGATATTTGCACACAATTTGGATGAATTGTCCATGAAAATTGGCGCAGTTGAAGCCAAGGAGATTCAAATCCGATCTTTACATAATCGCCAGGCATTCATGATTGGCGCAGTGCAAGGCAATAGCAAGTGAGTTTTGAACCAGTGACTTGTTCAAAACTGAGTTAGATTGTGTGTGACTTTATGAGAAAGTACTGAGTACTTGTGAGGAGTATTGTACTTGTTTGGTTACATGATTTCTCCATTATAATATACACAATAGCTGCGGGGTTTCAGCTATAGGCTTTCCCCATACATACTGAGTTAATGTGTGATTGATTTGATGTGAGATTGCTTCTATTATTTCCGCATGTGACAATTAATTGTAGATGAGATTATGTGTTATGCATGCAATTCGAAATTGATGTGTAATCGGGTTAATCTCCATTCAATAAGTGATTTATTCAGCTAATTTCTACATGGTATCTACGAGCAAGATTAATCGTCGATCTATTACATTTGCACAAACTTATTCCTGACAAAGTAGTCCGTGATACGCAGCCGGTAGCCTCCGGATTCATCTTTCTTCGGAAAGTGAAAGGTCTGGTAAACGCCCCTTGCAATCAATCTCTGTGCTAGAAATAATTTGTTCTCACAGATCTAGAGCGGTTGAGCTTTGAGGTGGAATTCGAAATTTTGCAGCAATTTTGTTTTCTTGGTGCCGGTGTTGAAAAATGTCTTTCAACGGTTTGCGACTCGAATATGCTCTTGAAGGCAGTTCGAATTATGTTGCATGGAAGGATCGCATGGAGGCAGTATTAGAAGATAATGGTCTGAAGGAGTTCGTAGATACGGATGTCCAAAAGCCCACTGATGTAGCTGAAGTCGATGCATGGCAAAAGAAGATGGCGAAGTGTCGAAGGATCCTGTTGGAGGGTGTCAAGGATCATATTGTATCCAGCCTGCATGGAAAGGCTACTCCATATTTAATGTGGAAAGCTTTGACGGATCTATTCCAGAGTAAGAGCAACAAAAGGAAGCTGGCGCTCAAAGATAAGCTCAGGAACATCAAGATGGAGAAGGGCGACAGTATCGCCAAATACCTCACGAAGTTCACTCAATGCAGAGATGAGCTGGGAAGTGTGGGAGTTACTGTCGATGAAGAGGACATGGTCGACTTGGCTCTCCTTGGTCTTCCGAAGGCTTGGCACTCATATCAAGATAGTGTCAATGGTCGGGAGAAGCTGCCGGGATGGGAGCGCCTTTGGGCGGATCTCATGCAGGAGGAGATAAGGAGGACTACTTGAGATGGATCTTCATCAAAGGGAGCTGATGAAGAAAACTGCGCTTTGGTGTCCAAAGCTAAGAAAGGGAAGGGTAAGAAAACCTCTCATTCTGGAGCTAAGGGCAAGAAGCAGGATATGGCGAAAGTGAAGTGTTTTCACTGCCATGATCACAGACATTATGCTACCAATTGTCCAAAGAAGAAGAAGAACAAGCAAGCGGGAAGATCTGCAGATGGAGAAGCTTTGGCTTCACAGTTCGAGCTTGACTTTTCACTGATTGCATGCTTGGTTTCAAGTGTGATGGGATCAGTGTGGTTCTTGGACAGCGGTGCGTCATTTCATATGACGGGAGATCGGGATTTGTTCTCAGATCTGGAGGACAAGGATTTGGGTATGCACATCGAGATGGGCGATGACGGTAGATACAGTGCGACTGGTATCGGTACCGTATCCTTTCAGAGGGAGTCTGGTAAACCCTTTGTCTTAAAGGATGTCATGCATGTACCTAGATTGAAGAAGAACCTGATTTCAGTAGCGATGTTGGAGGATAAGGGGTATGATGTGGTCTTCAGCGAAGGAAAAGCCTTCCTGCGCAGTAAGACTACCGGAGAGACCCGGAAGATAGGGGTTCGAACCAAGAACCTTTATCAGTTGCAGGTAGATGGCTGCGCAGCTATGGCATGCAAAGCGGGAGAAGTGGTGAGCCGAGATGATGAGGGCGAACTGTGGCACAGGAGATTGGGCCACCTTCACCATGGAGCTTTGAAGATTCTGCAGCAGATTTCTACTGGGCTTCCTAAGGGCACCCTTGCGCAGTCAGATCAGTGCAAGGGGTGTAGTTTAGGGAAGTATGTGAAAGCCACCTTTCACGAGAAGGATATTTGCGCCACGACGATCCTTGAGAGAGTTCACACAGACGTGTGTGGTCCTTTCTCAGTTGCTTCGACAGCAAAGCACAAGTATTATGTGATCTTTGTTGATGATTTCTCTCGAAAGTGCTGGATCTTCTTCATGTCGAAGAAGAGCGATACATTCGCGAAGTTCCGTGAGTTTAAAGCACTGGTCGAGAAGGAGTCAGGGAAGAAGGTGATTGCTCTAAGGAGTGATAACGGTGGTGAATTCATCTCGGCTGAATTCAAGGAGTTCTGCAGCGCAGAAGGGATTCGGAGAGAGCTCATCGCACCCCATAACCCACAGCAGAACGGGGTGGCCGAGCGGAAGAACAGAACGATCGTGGGTGCTGCACGGGCGATGTTGCATGATCAGGGCCTACCCCTTCACTTGTGGGCTGAGGCATGCAATACAGCAGTGTATGTGCAGAACCGTTGTCCTCACAAGGTTCTTGGCATGAGTACACCAGAGGAGGCTTATTCTGGCAAGAGGCCCGATATTTCCCATTTGCGGATTTTCGGATCTCCTGTCTACATGCATGTGACGAAGGATGCAAGAAGGAAGCTGGATCCAACTGCTGAAGTTGGAATATTTGTGGGGTACACTGATACACCTCACAACTATCGGGTGTATGTGCCAGACAGTCGCAAGACCGTTGTGCGACGGGATATAAAATTCCAGGAGGAGAAAGCCATGCAGTGTTCGCTTGAGAGGGAGCTACACTTGCATGCAGATGAGGAGCTGTTAGTTCCTAAGGAGGAGCTTCCGGATGTGGATCAGCCACAAGAGGAGGTTCAGGAGGTGGAAGAACCCACCCAGGCAGCGCCAACCATCAGAGGGCGCATGCGCACTACAGAAGCTGAGCGACTGGCTCGGGATGCAGAGAAGGTTGTAGGACCACCTACAGCACAGCGCAGACAGAGACAGTCACCGGATCAGTACACTGGATACATGGCTCTTATCAGTCAATGTGTTGTGACGGAGCCATCCTCTTTTGAGGAAGCTGTGGAGGAACCCGCATGGGTTGATGCCATGATCTAAGAATATGATTCGATCGTCAGGAACAGTGCATGGGAGATTGTCCCAAGACCGGTGGGGAAATCAGTGGTGGGTTCGCGATGGATCTACAAAGTGAAGCAGGCGGCTGACGGGAGTGTGGAGAAGTAGAAGGCGAGATTTGTCGCCCGTGGCTTTTCACAGATCGAGGGGATCGATTATGAGGAGACCTTTGCACCTGTCGCAAGGTACTCTTCCATACGAACGATCCTTGCTCTCTCAGCGCAGATGGGGTGGCACATTCATCAGATGGATGTGAAGACTGCGTTCCTCAATGGAGTTATTGAGGAGGAGGTGTACATAGAGCAGCCTGAAGGTTTCGAGATCTTCAGCAGTGAGTCGCATGTGTGCCGACTCAAGAGAGCACTGTACGGGCTGAAGCAAGCACCTCGTGCTTCGTACACTCGGATAGACAGCTACTTCACCGGGCTTGGATTCTCCAAGAGTGAGGCGGATCCAAACCTGTACCAGATTGTGGTGGAGGGGAAGCTGTTGATCATCGTACCGTATGTAGATGATCTGATTTTGACTGGCGATGAGCAGTTGATACTTTCATGCAAGGAGGATCTTGCACGAGAGTTTGAGATGAAGGACTTGGGCATCCTTCATTATTTCCTGGGATTGGAGATTTGGAAGCGCAGCGGAGGACTGTTTGTTTCTCAGGGCAAGTATGCCCGGGAGATTCTGGAGAGGTTCAACATGCAAGGCTGCAAGCCTGTTGACACTCCTCTTCCTGGTGGTTGGAGGAAGGAGGATGCTACTTCAGCGGAGGTAGTGGATGTCACTGTCTATCGACAGTTGGTGGGGTCGCTTATGTATCTGGTCAATACACGACCCGATATATGCTATGCAGTTAACCAGCTTTCGCAAGCTATGGTTAAGCCTACCAAGCTCTTTTGGAAGGCAGGCAAGCATGTATTGCGCTATATTAGAGGTACATCGGGATATGGTCTATGGTATAGACAGGAGGATGGAGCGAAGCTTTCTGGCTTCACTGATGCAGATTGGGCAGGGAGCCCAACGGACCGGAAGAGCACTTCTGGAGGAGTTTTCAGCATTGGGTCGACAGCAGTTTCCTGGTACAGCAGGAAGCAGAGATCCGTGGCACTCAGTTCAGCAGAGGCCGAGTACATGGCAGCTAGCTTGGCTGCATGCGAGGCTATTTGGATGAGGAAGATCCTCGCAGGTTTGTTCAGGTTGCATTTGGAGCCTACAGTGATCTACTGTGATAACCAGAGCTGCATCAAGCTCTCGGCTAATCCAGTATTTCATGATAGGTTCAAACATATCGACATCAGGTACCATCATATCAGAGATTGTGTTCAGCGGAGAATCATGATGCTTTCATATGTTCCCACGGAGGATCAGGATGCCGACATCCTGACGAAGGCGCTCACCAGGAGCAAGTTCGAATTCCACAGAGGCAGGATAGGGATTGCAGATAATCCATATCTTGCTGAGAGGGAGTGTTGAGAATGCGGCAAGATGATGGAGCTTAGTGAAATGAAGTCGCCTTCACTAAGTGGGCCCGCAGGCAAATTCTGGCGCAAAGTCTATTTTTAGACTATGTCTATTTTTAGACATACGGAGCATAATTTGAGAATTCTACTAGGAGATTCTTGGAGTATGCGACATGTCGGTAAAAATAGATGAGACCCTAATTTTTAGGACCCAGGCTATTTTTAGACTGATCTCCTAAAAATATGGAAGTCAAATATTATTTTCCCTTAATAATATTTTGACTATAAACAGCAGTTTACTCTCTTGGCGCACTTCAGTTTGAGTCATGGAGGTGGCTCATGCAACTGACACAAGGAATCACGTGGTTCCTAGGGTTTGATGGCATCTTGCATGGTTGACTTCAGTTAGACTTCAGTGGCAGGAGTTTTGGAGGAGTTAACGGGGCGAGTAGTGGAGTTGTGTTCTGTTTGTTTTAGTTGAACTAGTTGGGATTAGTTAACTAACTAATCAACTAGATATGAGTGGAGTAAATTAAATAATATTTAATTTACTAAATATTAACTCATTAGTCAACTCAAGAACACTTCAGTTCACTACAGTGCATGATCAGTTCAGTGGAGACCAGTGGAAGAGGTAGATGAAAAGGTGAGTAAAGCTATCAGTTGGAGGATCAGTTTTGCATGGGATTTGCATTACACTTGGAGGAATTTTCCATGACAATTGCGCAGTCAAGCCAAGGGGATTCGAACCTTGGATCTCTACATAACCAGGCCATGATTGCGCAATAGAGGCAAGGCAATCAGCGGGGAGTTTTGAACCAGTGACTTGTTCAAAACTGAGTTAGATTGTGTGTGACTTTATGAGAAAGTACTGAGTACTTGTGAGGAGTATTGTACTTGTTTGGTTACATGATTTCTCCATTATAATATACACAATAGCTGCGGGGTTTTCAGCTATAGGCTTTTCCCCATACATACTGAGTTAATGTGTGATTGATTTGATGTGAGATTGCTTCTATTATTTCCGCATGTGACAATTAATTGTAGATGAGATTATGTGTTATGCATGCAATTCGAAATTGATGTGTAATCGGGTTAATCTCCATTGAATAAGTGATTTATTCAGCTAATTTCTACAATGGAGACCTCTTTGACTGGTTGAGGCGGCAACTGATCGTGGAGGAGGAGTACACACTGATTTTAGGGGTGATCCTGATCTTCCACTTCTGGAGGGGGACCACTGGGACGAGAAAAGAGGTAAAAACTCACTTTATATATATATATATATATCTGTGTGTGTGTGCGTGTTATGATACTTTCTCATGTGGTGTAGATGTGGGACCTGAGAGACCAACGGGTATGTCTATGATAGCTCAAAGGGTCGAAAGAGAGTTAGAGTGGCCCCTCGTGGAGACGGAAGTGATAATGAGGAAGAAATCACACGTAACCTGGAGGGACTCACAGCGGGATCCCAGAGTATGTGATATTTGAGGACATTCCTTGTGCTTACTAGCTGCACACTACAGGCGTTTCTAACCACATTCACCGAATGTAGAGACATATCATACAAGAAGTGATGTGCTATCATAAGCACCATGCTGATTAGACTCCTAAGTTTTATTTCTGCATTTTTTGAGAGACATGGCATCTCAAGATGTAACTGAAACACATACATATTTTTTGAACTGTGATGTACAAGCCGATGCAAACAATCGATATATATATATATATATATATATATATATATATATATATATATATCTGTGTGTGTGTTTATTTTCCTGTCTAAATCTTACTATTAGGGGAATTTTTAGGTCTAAAATGGATCTCCTAAAAAAAATGTACAACTAAAATAAACTTTAGAATAACCAGCAGGATTCAAGATGATGATGTCAACCATGGGGGATGATTCACCATTTTTGGAGTAAAAAAGTAAAAAGATTAAAAAATAATAAAATAATAAAACTAATTTTTCAACTCATATTTTCAACTTATCTCCCTAAGGGTTTACTCAAATTTCAAGTGGGAATAGTTGTTGGATGAAAAATATAATTCCTCATGAAAGGAGTACCCATGTTGCATACTTTTTATGGACCCTGCCACACGAAAAATGAGAAATACATAAAAAAACATGATTGCAATCATGTTTTTTGATGTATTAGTCATTTTTCGTGTACAAAATTCCATCAAAATTATGCAACATGGGTACTCATTGGATGAGGAATTAAATTTTGCATCCAACGAGTATTCCCGCTCGAAATTTAAGTAAACCCTTAGGGAGATAAGTTCAAAATACGAGTTGAAAAAGTAGTTTTTTCTTTTTTCCCTCTAAATTTGATGATGTAATCAATTCTTATTTTATTATTTCCACTATTATTTTATAATTTCCTTAGGAGGCCCATTTTAGACCTCAAAATTCCCCTAATTAGTATCTAATGATGATTACTTTTACAAATTCCGCAAATGTCTATATAATACATGATTAGCTACTGCATCAGTTAACATATTCATTCTTCTGGGAATATGTTGATATATAATATAATCAAAATTAAAAACAATCAAACACGTAAATACATCCTGAAAATTTGAGGGTTCCTTACAAAATAACACCCATTGATCTAGAGAACAACAAGCTGAGAGTCTAGGTTTATAATTAATTCATAAATATCGAGGGCAATAGCTTCAGTTAGAATTTTGATAACTGCAATGTATTCAGCGACATTGTTAGTTGTACATCCTAGAAAAATGCCGTGAAGGTCTACTAACTCACCGTTAGAATCATAAGTTACCCAAGCCGCGGAGGATAGGTTCTGGGTACTCTGGGAGGCACCATCAGCGAAACTGACATAAGGAATGATAGACATCTGCATAGTAAGCAATGACATAATAAGTAGGAAAAACTGCTTGCAAAGCTTGAAGTTGGTTTCATTTTTACACAAGCTTGAAATGAAAACAAACTATGCTTGAAAAAATTTCGCATGCCCTCAACATGATGACTCAATTCAAGGTAAATTCCCCCAAGTTTCAGTGCATTCTGTTATCACTCCAGTAAATTCTTAAGTTGTGGGATTTTGGCTTTTAGTCAAAGAATACTAGAGGTAACCACAAACCTACTTCAAACTCTAGGATCTAGCCTTCCTAGGGTTCATAGAGGGCTCTCTCTTTCAAGTTTAACTTTGTTTTGATTTATGAATATTAGGCTAGTTATTAAAGTATAGATTTGGTTTTGTTTTGTTGGATTTGGTGGGAAAATTTCACTTGGAGGGTAGATAGAGGGAAATCTACTTTTCCATTGGGCTATCGAGTCTAAGTAAAGCTAATAGAACTGGGATCAGGGCCTAAAAGGTCAAATATCTGCAGGACAAGGTAGATAACCCTTGGAGATCTTGGGAAATTGGTTTTTGAAGTGGTATGATCGGGATAAAGGGCACTTAAGGATCCTTAAAACCGGAAAAGGGGAGTAGAAGATAGAGTTCAAACAAGAGAGGGAGAAATTAAGGGTTCCCTACACCTGAAATCAGAAGAAAACAAAGAAATGATAACTAGTTAAAAACAGGGTGCTATTAACATGTCTTGTAGTAATACTCCTAGTTATACATTCAGATTTAGAATTAAAACACAGATGTATGCATGAAACAAAAGAATATAACAATGAAAAGTTTAAGAGAGTACTTCACTCCAAATAAATTATCACAAGGATCTTGAATTATGATGCCAAACATGTGATCCAGTCTGCTACTATAAATCAAAATCCAAAGCCTTCAAGTCAACAAAATATCTATAGTAATCTCTAGTGATTTTATTCCACACCAAAAATTACTTCAAAGAGTGAAGTATTTATATAAAATGTCTTACAAAATATCCTAGATGACTTCTAGGAATTAACTTAGGAAAATTAAATATCTTACAACAATAATAGTGAGAGCTTGCTTAACAAATCAGCAATCTATCCTATTTTATTCAAAATAAATAGAAATTGTTTTTAGATAACAAGCAGTTGTCTGCTTATGTGTCCTCTTTGCTGGTTTTTTAGATATTTTTAGAATCCAACTTGCCTTCATTGATACCCTTACTCGCTGATACTCTTTCTCACTCATACTCTTTCACTTCGGATACTCTTTAACCTTCAGTAAGATTGTTTTCTGCTGTAAAAATATGTTTTGACTGTGAAATCAGGAAACATATTTTTTTCTTCTTCATTTGTTTGCCTTTCATTCTTTATAGAAAATCAGTCAATGCTTGCCACTCCTCATTTTTAGGAATTCTAATATTCTTGAGTTTCCTAAAATTCTCATCAGCCTCAGTGTACCTGGAAAATGCGGGCTTGATGACAAATAAATGCTTGATTTCATACTACAAATAAAACAAATCTTCAAAAAATTTTAACAATACCTTTCCTGTGGAAATACCTTGACCTGTTGGCTTGTTTACTTTCTCCTTGGCATGCTCTCTTTGATTACATATGAAAGGCCCAATTTTATTTTTGAGTTTAAATTGGGTCATTTTCTTGGCTGCCATGAAATTAATTGAATATGAATTTAGGATCTACCTAATGTACTCTAAGGCAAAGATCCTCATTTATGGATGATTTGGTAACTTGTAAGGCAAAAAGTTAGAACCAAAAACTCTTACTTCAATGAATTTCTCATATAAATACCAATCACCTACTTTTCTTTTCTCTGATAGATGCAAAATTCTCTTCATTTCCTCACTGATTCTAGGCTGCTCTATTTTTGTCAAGATAGTGGTCAACGGATGTACAAACAACTCTGCAAAATATGAATAACTGAATTCTATGCCTTGTTTTCTAAGTA
The DNA here is from genome assembly GCA_034641835.2 of Pinus albicaulis. Classification (NCBI taxonomy): domain Eukaryota; kingdom Viridiplantae; phylum Streptophyta; class Pinopsida; order Pinales; family Pinaceae; genus Pinus; species Pinus albicaulis. The sequence continues at coordinate 17,080,640 of MU968551.1, read as the reverse complement.
TATATGTCCAGAAGACAACTAATAGATGTTTTCCTTCTATATCCAACTTCTGAAGTGAAATTGGAAAACTATCTGATTGGAAGAATAGAAACAAGTGGAAAATATAGGAGGCATATCTAAATACTCCTTCCAGCTGCAAATTAGTCAATTGATAGTGAATGCTATCAGCTATAAAACCAACATAGTCAAATACAACTGAAGGTGGTTTCCCTAGAGAAAATGTGGAAAAAAATCCTAGGATAGACTCATCAGTATGCTCATCAGTGAAATACCCAAGTATGAAGGAAAGCATGGAGATTACATGCCTTGAACCTTCAGGGAACGTGGCAGTTGAATATGGAGGATTTAATTTTGGAATTTCAACATGCAGGGGCATGAAAGTTTGGAATATCATAAACCTTTTGGGAAAGTCTAAGTTAATGTATAATTTGGTGAGGGTTTCAACAGAGAATGGGACTTCTTGGGGGTCTGGTTGAAGATGCAACATTTGGTTTATTGACTCTGTAGTAATGGTAAATAGGACCTGTTTGTTTGCATTCATAATAGCTCTTTGTTCAGGAATGTAGTACTGATGACATAGTCTGATAATTTCTTGACAAGGGTGAGTCAGGGGGACTACATATTTAGGCAGATTGGATTCCAAAATATGAACATCTTCTTGATCATCTAGGGATTTTTCAAAACACCAGTTGTGGATATCTAACAGATTGAACTCAACTATAGGATCAACCATTTTGCAGTCAATATAATCTAGAGGAATATGCTCAATATGAACGACTGGGGGTTGTAATGGGTTGACTAAAATTGCAATATTTGGAGACATGGCAAGAGTAGCTTTAAGAGTCTTAGAACCTTCAGATTTGTTTCCACTATTTTTTAGGCATTTTGTTTGGCTTCTCCAAGTTTAAACTATTTGCAGAGGAAATTTTACTGTAACAGAGGCTTGATTAAGTAGATCCAGAAAAATAGATTGTCTCTTTGGATTTTGTGCTCAATTAACTCTCTCAAATAAAGTTCTGAAGCTAAAAACTGGTCTAAAATAGAAAACAAGTGTTTTCTGAGTCTTTTGACTGAAAAATGGGCTAAAAAATTGTTTAAAAAAGGATTTTCAAAAGATATCGGGCACCTGAAGAGTATTTCTGGCCTTTAGAGCTTGAAATTGATCACTAATTTGTGAAGAAATGATAATTTCCTTTAAAATGGTGCAGAATGGACAACTAGGGTTCCTGGGGAAATTCTGGCAGGGTTTTGCCTGTTTCTGGGACTTTTGGGCAATTCAATTTGATCAATTTCTTAATTTTGAACTGATTCTTTTATTTTAAAATGCTTTTTCAATTGAGTTACAGGTTTAAATCTCAGAAAAATACCTGTTTTGATGCAGGTATCGGTTTTAACAGGGTTTTCTTCAGTCTTTTGGTTGAATTGATTGCTTCAATGGTTGAACTAGAGCGATATAGCTCTGCAACAGTCTTTTATAGGTCTCTTGGGCAAAGGTCTACAAGATTTAGGTGTAAAGATGGAAGAAAATGGCTATCGGGGGATTTTTGTAGGTTTACATGGCCGGGAAGGAAAAAACAATGGTTAAACATGATATATGAATGAATTAACGTATTAACCAAGGTTTTATCAAATGTATTAATTTTCATTAGACAACATTGAATGCAAGTCACAATCAGGCAGGAAGCAGTTTTTGAATTACAAAGGCGCATAAAACCGGTGGTTTATCGCGTAGATTTTAAGTGGTAAGCAGTTTTAAACCAAACTCATGCGATCGAATCAGGAGGGGCCACGTGGAGGGAAGGGGTCAACGTGAAACTGCCTATTTCATGTGGTTTTTGCATTGGAGCAGTTGTGCATCTAATCTACGCGATTTCAATCTTCAACCGTCGAATCAAAATTTTTGAAGCGAACGGTGGAGATATGTCGAGAGTTGCGTCGGGATGGAAAGGTGGGACCGGGCTCTTGTATGGATGGGAATGGTTTAAGTTTTATGAAATAAATGTTTTAACACATTTAAGCCATAGTCTATATAGCAGTAGGGATATGCTTAGAACAAATTTTTTGGTCACGATATAAAAGGGGTTTAACCTTTGTATTTAAACCTATATGAAATGTTTTTAAATATTATGGTGCGGGCGCAATATATATATTTATATAGTTTTCAACCATTTTCGATAGTTTAAAAAGATTATAAGGCGGGATATTTGAATAACGATAATATTTTAGACCAAAAGGGTTTTATATCTTGGGTTTTTCATTTATGCACATGGGATAATATACTTTGGTCAAAAGTTTATAATAGTGGCTTTTTTGGGATATTTAGATACAATGAAATTAATAACTAGGAAAGGGTATTTCTTGGGGATTTAATAAAATATGTTAAAAGTTAATATGAGAGGAGAGTGAAATGTAAAACAAAATACATATTGTCTCTAAGTATCGTACAAAATCAAGCATAACTCATCTTTATATTTATTTCAATAATACTTAGGATAAATGTGATTTTGTGGATTTTTATGAATGTTTATGAAGGGATGAAGTTAATTATTCTAGGGTTACAATTTTACTTAGTAAGAGTGTGTTTTTACTTAGGAAAAAGGTGTTTTAATATATGAATTAAGGGTAAATGATGATAAATGAGGATTTAGCATAAGAACTCAATATTTTTAACTAACTAGTCATATAGCCTTAGGTCCGGTCCCAACAAAAGTCAAAGAAATTCTCTGAGCCTGTTTGAAAGATAGCTTAGAATACTGAACACTCATGGGGGAGGGGAAATTAGTGATTTTTCCCAATGATGTATTATTTACATGATTGCTCCACTGCTTTCTACCTACCCAACTTCCATTTCTAACATTTTTTTCTTCATTTTGCAGGTGCATTTAGGCTTGCAACCTTAAAACATTTTCTTTCAAAGCATAAAACTAATCTAAATCTACCTTATTTCATCCGAGGGCTTAGATTAAACTGTTGAGCTCCTCATTATTCTCTACCTATCTACTGATTTTTCAAGTTTAAACTATTTGAAAAATCATTATTCACTATCTAAAACATGAAATTGAAACATGAACAGTTAAGATTAAACTATTGAACTGATCATGGATAATGGCATTTATTGACACTACACATAATCATTATTCTTGTAGTAAAAAGTAAAAGTAGTGGCATTTGGACTTGCTCACTTTCAGGCTTTATTTCTTTTCTTTTGGGGTATATATTTTTCTAAGTCCTTTGATATTTCTTTTAAGACTTTTACCCTCTTTTTTATTTTTTATTAATTTTCATCTTTTCAAAATACGGGGAAACAACCTGCAGAAAGCAAGGTATGTACATATTTACGAGACTTATCAAAATCAATTCAAAATTTTATGAACCCTATTATTATAGGACCCTAACAGTGGCTCCACATGGGGATGACATTTCCTGGTGAAATATCAAGAACTCTAAGACTAGTAGCCTTTGAAATTTGACTATGATGATCCTGTAAATGTCTTTTGATATATGCAACTTATTCATATTTATGATATTTAATTTTCAAATCTTAGGGCCTTCTCTTCGGGCTTCAAATTTATTAAGGAAACATCCAATCCAATATAAACTTTGCAATGTATATGTACAATTATCAAAGTGAATAAAAACTAACCATTGGTTAACTCAAGTGAGTAGTAGTGCTTCAGCATTCTGCCATTAACTAGTCCTTCTTGCAGATCTGTTCCATCCAATTCTTTGAGAAAGAAAGCGTTATTACCTCTATATCCATAAATTACATAAGGCTCTTTCCATAGAAAATCAAATTTTCCATGTTTTCCTTTGTCTTCTCTTCTAGAATCCCATTTTAACACCTTATCTCCTATGTAAAAATCATCCTCTTTAGTATCTTTATCATAGATTTTCTTGATCTTATCCTAAATGACTTGAGATTTGACATAAACTTATTCCCTTGTTTGTTGCAAGTGAATAGTTTTATTTATCCTTATTTGGATTTCATTTGTTTCAACCTGTAATTCTCGGATAATTTTCATCACTAGTACACCTAGGGAGGAAGGAAAAACAACATCCATTCCATAAACTAGTTGGTAAGGTGAAGTACCAATGGATTTCTTAGTAGTAAGTCTATCTGCCCATAAGGCATTGACTAACTTCTTATGCCAAGTATTGTTATTGTCTTCAAGTAATTTTTTGATGATATTTACTAGGCTTTTGTTTGAGGATTCAACTAGGCCATTACGTTGGGGGTAATATGCAGTAGAGTGGCCTAGGGTAATATAGTATTTATGGAAAAATTCAATAATTTTCTTGGATTTGAATGTTGCTGCATTTTCAGTAATTATCTTTTGAGGGAACCCAAATCTTGAAAGGATGTTGTTTTCTAGGAAGGAAATAATGACAGTATCAGTGATTGTCTGGTGGGTATGGCTTCAATACACTTGCTAAAATAATCAGTGGCTATCAAAATCCACTTATGTTGGCCTGAAGAGGGGGGGGGGTGAATTTCACCAATGAAGTTTAAACCCCATTGTTGAAATGGAACTTCAGTTGAAATAGGTTTTAAAGGGAGGGGAATTTGGCACTTATGACATGAAGTAACATATTTTTTGACATTAGCAAACAAGGTAGGCCAGTAAAAACCAGCTCTCAGAATCTTGTCTGTAGTGGTTTTCTAGTATAAATTTCCTCCATAGTCACTTGCATGAAATTATTCAAGTATTTTGTCAGTGTCTTCCTCTGTAAACAATTTAGTAAAATCCCACTATGATCTCTCCAAAAAAGGACATTATCTGATATACAAAATCATACCACTTTAAGTTTCAAAAATGTAGCTTTAGTTCTTGACAATCCAGGATGAGCTTGTAAGTTTGGAGTAAAAATATGATATCTTTATACCAAGGTGAGTGTGAAAAGGGTTCATTGATCAATGGAGTCACCATCTCTTCTTGATAATCTACTTGAGCAATAAAAATTATATCTAGGGCCTTACAATTGGATTCAGCCATAAGACTGGCTAATCCTTGACCTTTAATGAGATTGGTGGCTTTTATCTGTATGTCGTATTCTAAGATAGTGGCAAACCACTTACCTCTTCTTCCATCAGGACCATCCTGAGTAAGAATGTCTTTAACTACAGAATTTGTGACATAAGCAATAATGTGTGAGTAGAGAATATAAACACTGAAGTCTTTAATGGCCTTAACCAAGGCTAGGGCTTGTTTTTCCATAATGTTATAATTCAAAGGGTCATCTATAAGGGTTTTACTGAAAAAGCTATGGTTTTTTCAAATCCTTGGTCATTTTTCTGCAATCAGACTGCAACAATGGTGTGTTCTAAAGAAAATGTAAAAATCATGAAATCTTTCTTAAAATCATGACTTATTAGGACTGGAGTTTTAGTTAAGGCTTTTTTGATAGAGCCAAATGATTGTTTAGCCTCAAAAATCCATCTAAGAACTGAATCTTTTTTTAGCATGTTATTGAATTCTCTAATTATCTCAGCTAGATTAGAAATGGATCCTCTTAAAAAAATTATCTTACCTAAAAAAATTTGTAATTCTTTGATGTTTCTTGGTGGGTTGATGTTCAGAATTGCTTCTATCTTAGCAGGATCTATCCTAATTCCTTCTTTTGAGATTATATGTCCAAGTAACTTACTGTCTTCTAGTCCAAATAGACTTTTCTTAGGATTTAAAGAGATGACATATTTCCTACACTTAATGAAAACTTGTCTCAAATGATCCAAGTGTTCATTATTTGTTTTGGAAAACACAGTAATGTCATCTAAGTAAATTACTAAGAATTCATGTATTTCCTTTGCAAAGGCTATGTCCATAGCCCTATGAAAGATTTCTCCTGCATTCATTAGGCCAAAGAGCATTTTTACATACATAAAAGTGCCCCAAGGAGTAGTAAATGCTATTTTAGCTTGGTCTTCTTCTTGAACTAGGATCTGGTTATATCCTGAAAAGCCACCTAACAATGAAATCATTGAAGAACCTACTACCCTTTGTAATATGTGGTCCATTTTGGGTAAAGGGTAATTATCCTTTAAAGATACTTTGTTAAGATTTCTAAACTCAACACACAATCTAATTTCTCATGTTTTCTTTCTTGTAGGAACTAGGTTTGAAACCCAATCAAAATATTTGATTGGTGTAATGATCTGGGCATCATACATTCTTTTAACTTCTTTTTCAATTAAAGGTAATAACACAGGGTTAATCCTTCTCGACTTTTGTTTGAATGGCTTTTGATCTTCTTTTATTGAAATTTTGTGTTGGATTATGTTTGCATCATAAGATTGTAAATCTTCATAACTCCAAGCAAACACATCTTGATATTCCTTTAAAAGTTCAATATATTTATCCTTTTCTTGTTGAGGTAAAATTTTGGACAATTTTATTATCTTTGGTTTTGATTATGTACCAATGTTACACTCTTCTATGTCAGATCTTACTGGCTCCATTTTTAGTTTTCAAGCTACATCATTGGAGTAAAAAAGATCTTCTAAGGGAGTTAAATATTTAGATAAAAAAGTATCCTTAAGATTCACTATATCTGATTCATCTTCAATAATTTTTTCAATCTCTACTTTCTCTAAGCTATCTATGTCAGATTGACTAAATCTAGTGGGTTTATAAAACTTTATTTTATTTACATCTAAGTCATTTAAATATATTTCACAATCCAAATCATGATTTATTGTACAATATGTATCTATAATACAATTATGAAATTCTCCTTCATTGTTCATAAACTTGTAAATCTGTTCATCCCTAGAAAAAATCTGCCAATACTTAACATTATCTGGAATTATTGGCCTATGTTTGACTTCAACAGTATATCTGTGATTAGGTTGGAATGGTAAATTTCATGTACTAGAAAAATTTGCAAGCCAATGAGCTTGTATATTTTGTTTTCTAGGTATAACAACAAACTTACATTCCAATAAATCATCAGTTAAATCTATGACAGTGTCTCTATATCTGCTTAGTCTAGGTTTGTAAATAGAATAAACTCCAGTTACTTGTTTTATGATCTAATATGAATATTCCATGATTAAAACTCTTTCTCCACCTGAGTTTCTAATGATTTGGAGTCCTAGGGTAAGGGCTTCATACTCGTCCATATTGTTTGTACATTTGAAATTTAGCCTGAAAGCATGACCTTCAGAATGATTGTTCTCCATATTTGTTATCCAAACTCCTGCTCCTTCTCCTAAATTATTCACTAAACCATCAAAGTCTAAATTCCATTGAGATTCATGAAAAATGTTATCATTGTTTGGTTCTCTCTTTTTATCTACTAGTTCAGTTTGGATTTCATTTTTTACAGAGTTACAAAGGATGACAGAATCAAGGTTAGTTGGTGTAGAGTAAATGGGATAATGTATATATCTTCAGCACTATTGACCATGTACTTCATTAATGTTTCTCTATATAAATTTTTAGGCTGGCCAAACACTAATATAGTAGCATAAGACATGTCTAATTTTAGAGATCCCTACAACTTTGCTCCCCATGAGTGATAAAGTAGCATACCATATTTTGGTGGGATATCAGCTACTGCAATGTCCATTAATATACTCTTACCAGGGTATTGAACTAGTGTTACACACAAATCCTTAATTAAACCTAAGCATTTAACCTTACTAGAATCAAAAGAAAACAAATCTTTGTATGGCCTTGTAATTTCTAGATTCATAGTTTCCATGATGGATTTTGGCATTAAGTTATGGGAAGCTCCTGAATCTAGCATTGTGTTATGTAGAATTTGATCATGAATAGTGAGACTGATATAAAATGGAGGAACTGCACCATCTGCTTGATTTCCATTTACATATGGGCCAAAAATCAACTCTGTTTGATCATCATTTAGATTTATGGAGTCTTCTCCATCATTCATATTTAATGTTTCAGTTATGGTTGATTTATATAAGTCATTCTTTACCAATTCATTCAAAGGAACTGGTATATTAATTTTTGCAATTTCTGATTGTATGTTGAATGCAAGTTGAGATTTACTGATCTGAATTAGTTCTTCTTTGGTAACTGTAGTTTGTGTTGGTTTGTCTTGCTTTTCTATAGTTGTTTTTTGGTTTTCAATTGTTTTAGAATTCTTTGTTTGTGTTTCTTGTGTTTTACTACTTCTAAAGCCCAGGAGAAAATGCGAGAGGGGGGTGAATGAGTCTTCTTGTATATTAAGCTTTTCCTTTTCTTCTTCTAAAGTAAAATACCTTCTTTCTGAGCAGTTTTTCGTATATACGCGGATACCCTTTACGAAACTCGCGTATACACAGATATCTATTTATGTCATTAATTCTTCACTTAAATCATTCCTTCATTTATTCATCGGATATTCAATAAGCAGTAAACATGTGCAGTAAGAACAGAATAAATCATCACACAAAGCATCACACATGAACACCAGGATTTTTAGGTGGAAACCCAAGTCGGGAGAAAACCACCGCTGCAGTTGCTCAGCCTTCAATATTTTATTATATAGAAAACATCTTACAACATATGTGCTGGTGCAGACTCTACCAGCACGTAGGCACCCACCTGCGCTCGTTTACGAGCCTCTCCTGGAAGGGAGCTCCAACCCCCTGACTCGTTTACCAGCCTCTCCTGGAAGGGAGCTACGACCCCCTGATCTCGTTTACCAGCCTCACCTAGAAGGGAGCTACGACCCCCTGACTGAAGGCTACAACCCTCAGCACCAACTTGGACCACGTTTCATCAATTTTCACACTGGATCCAACAACTTCAATAGAACACCACTTGCATGCCACATTTCATCATATTTTCAAACTGGACCCTTTCCATTCTTTTAAGCACAAACATACATCATCAGAGATAACAGATACATGTCAAGACGGATCAGATAAGCCAAAGCGAGCGGATCTGGATACTGTTACACACAGCACGACAAACCACAGTTTGCATACGCCTTTCATCGCGATGTCGCGTATATGTGTCAATCCCACTGGCTTCGAGCGTATACCTCGGTGTATATTTCATTGCATACGACGCTTTGGATTAGGTATTCCAACGTATATACGCGCTCCTCCGCGACGAAGTAGCGTATAGATCTTCAATCATTACAGAGCAGCATACTTCATCAGATCAGATATTCAGTTCAGATCTACCCTTTTGCTTCAGACAGATGTTCGCCTAGATGCTCGCCTCATCACAGATCTAATCACTCCATAAACAGATCTAGCAGATACAAGTACATTTCAGATCTAAAGATCCCACTTCATCATTTCTTCATAAGTGCTTCATAGATTCAGATCTATCATCAATCCTTTACCCTTTCCATACAGATATACTTCATAGAGAAGTATTCATTCAAGCTCAGACATCTTGCTCCCACACTCATCATTTGCACAATGAATTTCTTCTCCTTATATATGTTTACCCTTTGTCAATACCATGAGACCCTTTTTCAATACCATGGGCCAAACCAATACCATGAGCCCAAAACTACACTAGACGGGGTCAATTAGGCGGATCATTGCCCAATACAATGGGTCAATACCATGGTGATTACCCCTGGTGTTGCACTTTTAGAGCGCTTTAGCCCATACGCGACTTGGCACGTTCTTTTCCGCGTGCATACGCGACTTCCCCTAGGCCAATCCGCGTATACCTAGAGACATACTCTTTTTCATCATAGAATTAGCACATGATGAATTCCTTTCTTCATTGCCTTCTGTTCACACTATAGATACATCAGATTTCCTTCATCAAGGACATATTCTATCAAGCACAACTTCATCAAGTAAGTTGTCATCATCTTCATCAAGTGGGTTGCCTTTCAAGGACAACACTTAGCATCATATTGTCAACAAACATCTTATCACATCAGATTTACATCATTTACTAAGTCCATCAAGTCAAGCATAACTTCATCAGGTGGATTGCCATCAAGGACAACACATGTCAACAGTCGCATGTCTTCATCTTCATTCAGTGGGTTGCCATCAAGGACAACATCTTGCATCATATTTCCAACAATCTCCCCCTTTGGACTTGATGGCAACCATGATGGTGTTTGGTTACCACAACAGATAGATACATTAAGAATACAATGACACCATGTCATTCTCCCTATTTTCCATGTCACTCTCTCCATTTTTGGCATCATTCAAACACCATGTCACTCTCCCCCTTTGACATCAAGGGCAAAGGGCACATCATTATCTTCATTCACACACCATGTCACTCTCCCCCTTTGACATCAAGGGCAACGGGCGGATCAAAACCAACACACTCACCCCCTTTTCTCCTCATGTAGAAGAAGCGTTCTGCAGATCTGATGTATACTGAAGTGGCCAAGCTCCCCCTGAGTTCATGCTGAATCTTCAAACATATTTTTCAATAAAGTACATGACTCTTCCTATCACCAAAGACTCATACTTACATCAATTATCCATCCAAGTGGATTTACATATGAGACTCAACTACCCAACCAAGTGGGTTTACAAATTTGATTCAGCTACCCAACCAAGTGGGTTTACAAAATTTGACTCAGCTACCCAACTAAGTGGGTTTACAAAATTGACAAGTCCTTACATGACTGAATATTACAATTTTACAACATGAGTCTCAACAAGACCTTTTCATCAAACTACAAATATGACTTTTCATGACCAATACCAAGAAGACCTCAAGAGAGATCATATATCAGAACCACCATAATGCCTGCAATGCATTATACTCAGCAAAACTAATGCTCCCCCTGAATCTGTGCAACCAAGCAATCTTTCCAAATGACTAAGGCTCCTCCTTAGTTTGTGCATCCTGAAAACTTCCACCAAAAAATAATCAAGGCATCTTCATCAAAACATTAGAAATAGAATTATGAGAACTGGAACACCACCAGAGATACCAAACAGTATCAGAGATACCAAACAGCACTGCAGCTGTGCTGAAGAGAGCTGAACCAACCAAAAAATGTCAGCAATCAGTAATACGCGGTTTTATGTGCAGGAACTTGCGTACATACGCGACTGTGTTTCAGTAAACCCGCGTATCCAAAGCCATCTTCTAAATTCAACCAGAACTGATCCTCTGTGAGAAAAATGCAGTGTTCAGCTTCTTTCTGAGGTATTTGAATGCTTCCTTGGACTACAGATAGATGGAACAGGGTAGTAGTTTCTTCAAAAGTCATCCAACGGTTGTAGCATAAGCACATTAGTAACCAAGCCTTCAGATTCTTTGTAGCATCAATACAATCTTTCCAAGAAAGTTTATCATATCAAAACAACAACTTCCCATAAGTGTCAAGCAATCATTCATGTGGTCCACCACCATCCTACATCACCATGACCTTTAAGATTTAACATGAAGTAACATATGTAGGCAAAAGATCTCAACCATAGTAACAAACTATGCATGATCTAATCTTATTTCTGAATCACACGACATCCAACTCATCCATGTGTGAGTACAAAAGATACTTATTAGCAACCAGGGCTCAAAATCTCATCATAATAAGCCATGTACCAAGTCATCTTCATTTGAGCATGAGTATCACCAAGAGCAAAGAATAAGCAGTCATATTTCCAACAATGCAATCATTAGAATTCAACCTGCTACTCCCCCTAAACCAGTGCTTCTTCCTTAACTTGTGCAATCTGAGACACCTTCAACAGCAAGTCATTAACAACAATCTTTGCATGATCTGTCCTCATCTCTGAACTATAAGACTTTCATCTCAACAATGAATGCTCTTCATCATAAAGCAACGAGGCTTCATCCATAATCTTCAACACAAGAACCCATGCATCATTTCATTATCATGAGTATAACTAGAATGATGCTAACAGTGCAATCATCAGCAGTCAGACTGATGCTCACCCTGGACCTCTGCTTCAGATCTTCAGCTATCAGATAAATTTTCTTATCATCAATGCATACGCGACTGCGTCTTCTGGAACTCGCGTGTATACGCGACTTTAGTTAATGGAACTCGCGTATGGAAAGTGTAATATAGAAAATTTCACACCTTCATCTCCTTCTGCAAATTTACCTTCTGTTCCTGTCTTTTCTTCACACCAGATGCACTGTCAGAAATACATCTAACCAGAATAATCAAATCAACTATGAGAGTCATCATGCATTTCTCCCCCTGTGACGATACATTACTAAATCTCCTAATGTATCCCACATCATTCCTGCAGTCAATCAGAGAAGTAAGCTTCCAGAAGCGGATGACTGCAGTGGGGTCTGAATTCCCTACGTTTCTGATCGGTCCTCCTTCTTTTTCCAAATTTGCTTGAACTTTCTATTTGAGTGCTGGAAGTTATCCACTTTCCCAGATCTGTTCATCCTGCATTCCTTTTCTACATGTCCATACTTATTACAAGCATAACATCTTATGTGGTCAGAAAAATAAGAATAAGAATCATAAAGAGTATTTCTAATCTTCCTCCTTTTGCAATCAGCTGCTTTATGTCCATACATGTTACATGAGAAACAATATCCTCTGAAGAGACTAGAGTACCTTTCTGAGTAGGATCTGTTTGTTTGTGGCTGAAACAATCTACTTCTGCAATTTGCTGCAACATGCCCATAGTTATGACATCTAAAGCATTCAATATTATTGAATGATTTCCTTTGAGAATTCATGACTGTTGGTTGACCTTTTGTTTCTTTCAACACTTCAGGTTTTGCATTGTCTTCCTTTGAATCATTAGCATTCCCTTGTGAACTAGATTCACCTTTAATGGTTTCATGGAAACCAAGACCATGTTTGATAACAGGAGACCTTTGATTACTCAGAATATTGTCCAAGATATTAGTACTATCATGAAACCTCAAAAGTTTAATCTTTTCTTCTAATTTACTTTTGAGAATGTTTACCTCAACCTCCAAGGCTTGGCATTGCTTTGTCATGCTTTCCTCTTTCCTTCTTCCATCTTCTACTTGATCCTTCAGATTTAGGATTTCTTCTTTCAACCAATTTTCGTTGTCTTCACATGTTTGCTGCAGCTCTTCATTCTTCTTGTTTGATGCTATGAGATCTTCTTTGAGGGAGACAATTTCTGCTTCAAGTCCTTCCTTATCAAATGATGGTAGATTTTCCTCACTCTTCTTACTTGATGCTTCAAGTTTTGCTTGTAGAGAGATGATTCCAACTTCAAGACCTTCATTCTTCCTTTTTGATTTTTCCAGATCTGTTTTTAGAGAAACGTTTTCTGCTTCAAGTCCTTCATTTTTCTCATTTGATTCTTCAAGTTCTGCTTGCAGAGAGATGATTCCAGCTTGATATCCTTTACTTCGATTGTATACATCATCGAACATCCTTTTCAGTTTAAAACACAAAGCTTTGGAGGCAGCGTCCTTCTCATTAAATATTCTTTGTTGATCTTTGATAACTTATTTTAAATCCTCAACATCATTGCTTGCACAGATAAGATTACAAGGATCACTATCAGATTCATCTTTGTCAACTTCTGTTGTACCGGTTTTCTGAGACATCTCCTTACCTTGAGTATTTTGCTTCTTTGCCATGAGTACTTGTAGAGCTTGGTCAGAATATTTTTCAGCTTCTTCTAGGTTGATAGCATATTCTTCACTATTGTTTGTACCACTAAGATCTTTCAAAGGATGATCCCAATCACTATCAGATTCATCTCCTTTGATTTCTGGTATCCATGTTCTCTGAAATATCTCCTTTCTTCGAATAGGCTTCTTCTTTTTCTTCTTTCCCATTGCGACGGATCTCCTTCAAGCGATCAAGCTTCTGCAGAAGGACCACCCTCTGATACCAATTGTTGGGAAAAATACTGAGAGGGGGGGGTGAATCAGTATTTACTACATATTCAAAACTTTCACTTTTTCCTGCTTCTAAAATGCATACGCTACTTTCCTGAACCAGACTTGCGTATATACGCGGATACCCTTTACGAAACTCGCGTATACACAGATATCTATTTATGTCATTAATTCTTCACTTAAATTATTCCTTCATTTATTCATCAGATATTCAATAAGCAGTAAACATGTGTAGTAAGAACAGAATAAATCATCACACAAAGCATCACACATGAACACCAATAGTTTTGGTGGGGCTTAAGTGAGGGGGAAAACACGGCTGCGATTTACTCTGACCTTCAATATTTTATTATAGAAAACATCTTGACTTATATGTGGAACTTGACGCTGGCTCATGACTGCCCTGCGCTCGTTTGACCTCTCTGGAAAGGAAGCTACGACCTGGCTTCGTTTACCGGCCTCTCACAGAGAGCTACGACGATCTCGTTTACCAGCCTCACCTGGAAGGGAGCTACAACCCCCTGACTGAAGGCTACAACCCTCAGCACCATTTTGGACCACGTTTCATCAATTTTCACACTGGATCCAACAACTTCAATAGAACACCACTTGCAGGCCACATTTCATCATATTTTCATACTGGACCCTTTCCATACTTTTAAGCTCAAACATACATCATCAACAGATACATATCAACACAGATCAGATAGCAGAAACACAGCAGAACAGATCAGATATTTCATACCCCTTGCTTCAGCAAACCCTAGTTTGCATACGCGCTTTCCCTTCACTGATGTCGCGTATATACGCGCTTCCGTCCACACAAACCAGCGTATACCTCAGTGTATATTTCATTGCGCATACGCGCTTTCACTTCAGTGAAGCTGCGTATATACGCGCTTCCTCCGCGGCGAAGTAGCGTATAGATCTTCAATCATTACAGAGCAGCATACTTCATCAGATCAGATATTCAGTTCAGATCTACCCTTTTCCTTCAGACAAATGTTCGCCTAGATGTTCGCCTCATCACAGATCTAATCACTCCATAAACAGATCTAGCAAATACAAGTACATTTCAGATCTAAAGATCTCGCTTCATCATTTCTTCATAAGTGCTTCATAGATTCAGATCTATCATCAAACCTTTACCCTTTCCATACAGATATACTTCATAGAGAAGTATTCATTCAAGTTCAGACATCTTGCTCCCACACTCATGATTTGCACAATGAATTTCTTCTCCTTATATATGATTACCCTTTGTCAATACCATGAGCCCCTTTTTCAATACCATGGATCAAAACAATACCATAAGCCCAAAACTATCTGGACGGGGTCAATTTAGGCGGATCATTACCCAATTCAATGGGTTACTACCATGGTGGTTACCCTTGGTTTTGCACTTTTTGAGCGCTTTTGCCCACACGCGACTTGGCACGTTCTTTCGCGCTTTCGCGTGCATACGCGATTTCTAGGCCAATCCAGACATCAAGAGACATACTCTTTTTCATCATACTTTGAGTACATTCCCGAATTCCTTTTCATTGCCTTTGTTCACACTATAGATACATCGATTTCCTTCATCAAGGACATGTTATCAAGCACAACTTCATCAAGTAAGTTGTCATCATCTTCATCAAGTGCTTTTGCTCTTAGGTGATAACATCAAGATCATATTACAACAAACATCAATTCATATCGCATTTACATCATACACCAAGTCCATCAAAGTCATGATAACTTCACTGGGATTGTTTATCAAAGCACAACATATGTCAACAAGCCGCATGTCTTTATCTTCATTCAAAGGGGTTGTTATCAAGGACAAACATCTCGCATCATATTTCCAACAACTACTTCTAACTTTCTTTTCAGGGATTGTTTGTGAAGCAGTAGATGTTCTTTCTGACTTAGAAATTTCAGCAGATGTTTTTGAAGTAACAAGTTTTGGGTCTATTTTAGGATCAACAGAAGGCTTTTTGGGATATAAATTTTTGTTGTTTTTATAGAATTAAAGGCTTTAGCAGCAGAAGATTTTTGGGGATCTTTTGCAGCTTGAGAAACTTCATCAGTAATATCAACAATTTTAGGGCCCGATGCTTTCTTAGGACTAGAAATGTTTTGGGAGGAATTTGAGTTTTTCTTATTTTCCTTTGGGAGAACTTATAGAACTTTTGTTTTAGGGGCTTCTACTATTTTCTGATTCTGATTTTGTGAAGTTTTCTTAGTAGAAGATTCATTATTTTTCTTGTTTCTAAGGTTATACTGGCTGTGTATTTCATTTATTGCATAGTCATAACCTTTCTTATAATCAAAGGATTCACTAGAATCTAATTTAAGTTGTTGAATTTCAAACAATTCTTGATCTTCCTGAGTAAGGAAAATGGTATTTTTGTCATCTATTCCCATTAGATTAATAATATCCTCCTCGTCATCATTATTATTCTAAGAACTTTTAGCATAGTTCTCTTGGAATGGTGGCCTAATTGCTTGGTTCGGGGATGTTTCTTTTGCTTTTACAGAATTTATATTTTTTCTAAAGTTGGGATTTTTGATCTGTTGTTGGTTATCCCACTGAGGTCTTCTCTCCATATTATATAGTCTATCAATCACTCTTTCTAAGGTTTTAGCTATAACATCCATTTTTGCATCTGAATTTTCATTTTCTTCTTTGATAGTCACTCTTCTTTCATTTCTAAGTCTAGCTTTTCTGACTAGGATGTTCACTTCTACACTTACTGCATCAGTTTGCATTTATTCTAAGGTATCT
This sequence comes from Pinus albicaulis, assembly GCA_034641835.2. Classification (NCBI taxonomy): domain Eukaryota; kingdom Viridiplantae; phylum Streptophyta; class Pinopsida; order Pinales; family Pinaceae; genus Pinus; species Pinus albicaulis. The sequence goes on along the minus strand of MU968551.1, from coordinate 17,064,095 downwards.
ACATCTCTTTCCCTTAATTGGTAAGCCATATCTGTATCAAATCCATTAGGTAATTTGAGCAGAACAGAATAAGGAGTGGGTTTCAGAATTGTAGGGATAGAATTATAGACACTATTATACCTGGTGCAGTAATCTTGGACTGACTCATTTGGAGCTCTTTTTAAAGAATCAAATTCAGAAAAAATTTGGAGGGGATACTTTTTATTTTCCCATTTATTTAAAAACAAAGAATAAAGCTAAATCAGTTACACTACTAGCAGCTAAATCTTTAAAACACTTCTTAACTGCTCTTGTTAAAGTTTGAGCAAATAGTCTCACTTGAACATCTGAATCATCAATTTCATAAATTTCAAAGAAGTTTGTCATCTTAGTAATGTGTTGTTGGGAAGTATATTGAGTAGTGCCATCAAATAGTGTTATTTTTTTTTATAGTCTTATGGCATATCATGAAGTTGTTGTGGTAGGACAAGGGGAGCATATCTAGCAACTATAGCTTGAAGCTTAGCTTGACTAGGAGGTAAGGTTGAACTGCTTGGAGCTGTGTTGGAAATGATAGTGGATGAACTATAGATTGTATTTGAAGTGCTAGGAAAGGAGGATGATGTTTTTAAGAAATCAAAGGGTGAACTAATGGATATAGTGGATGAAGTGATTGGTGGAAATAATACTCTGGGTTGTAGAGGTAGTTTAGGGATAAATGGATCTGTAGATGAGCCGGTGGTAGAATTTATGAATGATGTAACAACATATAGAGATGAATCTCTAGCTGGAATTATTGTAGTATGTAATTGGGAAGCCGAAGGTCTGTTTGCATAAGTCAATAAATGAGCTAATTCAATAGCTTCATCAATATCTTTTAGAATAGTAACATTAATCTCTTCAACTTTGGTTTGATATTCAAATTTCTTAGATTTAGAACTTACTGCAATAGATTTCTGTTTTGCATTCAAAAATGAAATAAAAGCAGGGTATAAAAAAACAGTTTTTAAATCATTTTCAGATTTACTTTTAAATAAGGAATGCTCAAATTTCAGATCAAAATCAATGTCTTGCAGACTTTCTAATTCACTTGGTAATGAATTAACTCTTACTAATGAGATTTTAGCCTCTAAATTTTTTTTCTTTTTTTTTCTTTTTACCAATTCAGTCTGGGTTATCTACTATAACAATAGGCTTAGGATCAGGGTTAGACCTGGTATAATAGACTTTCCTAGAAGCCAGAATTACAATTTTTCAATACCCACAACCTATAAAAACAATCTTAAAGTAAAAGGATGATTTAAATGATTCCTTTAAGACTAATTTTATGACTGAGGACCGGTTATTTCCCCAGTATGGTCACCGGTAATGTTATCACTCCAGTAAATTCTTAAGTTGTGGGATTTTGGTTTTTAGTCAAAGAATACTAGAGGTACGCACAAGCCTACTTCAAACTCTAGGATCTAGCCTTCCTAGGGTCCAGAGGGGGCTCTCCCTTTCAAGTTTAACTTTGTCTTGATTTATGAATATTAGGCTACTTATTAAAGTACATATTTTGTTTTGTTTTGTTCGATTTGGTGGGAAACTTTCACTTAGAGGGTAGATAGAGGGAAATCTACTTGTCCATTGGGCTATGGAGTCTAAGTAAAGCTAACAGAAATGGGATCATGGCCTAAAAGGTCAAATCTTTGCAGGGCAAGGTAGATAACCCTTGGAGATCTTGGGAAATTGGTTTTTGAGATGGTATGATCAGGATAAAGGAAACTTAAGGATACTTAAATCCGGAAAAGGGAAGTAGAAGATAGAGGTCAAATGGGAGAGGGATAAATTAAGGGTTCCCTACACTGGAAATCAGAAGAAAAAAAAAATGATAACTAGTTAGAAACAGGGTGCTATTAACATGTTCTGTAGTAATACTCCTAGTTATACATTCAGATTTAGAACTAAAACACAGATGTATGCATGAAACAAAAGAAGATAACAATGAAAGTTTAAGAGATTACTTCACTTCAGATAGCTTATCACAGGGATCCTAAGGTATGATGTCAAATAGGTGATCTAGTCTGCTACTCAAAATCGAAATCCAAAGCCTTCAAGTCAACAAAATATCTATAGCAATATCCAGTAATTTTATTCCACACCAAAAATACTTCAAAGAGTGAAGTATTTATATAAAATGTCTTACAAAATATCCTAGATGACTTCTAGGAATTAACTTAGGAAAATTAAATATCTTACAACAATAATAGCGACAACTTCCTTAACAAATCAACAAGTTGTCCTATTTTATTCAAAATAAGTAGAAATTGTTTTAAGATAACAAGCAGTTGGCTGCTTATGTGTCCTCTCTGCTGGTTTTTTAGATATTTTCAGAATCTAACTTGCCTTTACTGATACTCTTTCTCCTTGATACTCTTTCTCACTAATACTCTTTCACTTCGAATACTCTTTAACCTTCAGAAAGATTATTTTCCGCTGTAAAAATCTATTTTGACTATGAAATCAACAAACAATTTTTTTTTCTTCTTCATTTGTTTTCCTTTCATTATTTATAAAAAATCAGTGAATGCTTGCCACACCTCATTTTTAGGAATTCTAATATTCTTAAGTTTCCTAAAATTCTCATCAGCCTCAGTGTACCTGGAAAATGTGGGTTTGATGAAAAATAATTGCTTTATTTCATACTCCAAATATAACAAATCTTCAAAAAATTTTAACAATACTTTTCCTGTGAGAATACCTTGACTTTTGGGCTTGTCCACTTGCTCCTTGGCATGTTCTCTTTTATTACATATGAAAGGCCCAATTTGATTTTTGAGTTTAAATTGGGTCTTTTTCTTGGCTACCATGAAATTAATTGAATCTGAATTTAGGATCTGCCTAATGTATTCTAAGGCAAAGATCCTCATTGATGGATGCTTTGGTAACTTGTAAGGAAACAAGTTAGAACCAAAAACTCTTATTTCAGTGAATTTCTCATATAAATACCAATCACCTACTTTTCTTTGCTCTGATAGCTACAAAATTCTCTTCATTTCCTCACTGATTCTAGGCTGCTCTTTTTTTGTTGAGATGGTGATCAATGGATGTAAAACAAACTGTGCAAACTATGAATAACTGAATTATGTGCCTTCTTTTCTAAGTATATATGTCTAGAAAACAACTGATAGAGGTTTTCATTGTATATCAAACTTCTAAAGTGAAATTGGAAAACTCTTTAATTGGAAGAATAGAAACAAGTGGAAAATATGGGAGGTATATCTAAATACTCCTTCCAACTGCAAATTAGTCAATTGATAGTGAATGCTATCAGCTATAAAACCATCATAGTCAAATACAACTAAAGGTGGTTTCCCTAGAGAAAATGTGGAAAAAAATACTAGGATAGATTCATCAGTATGCTCATCAGTGAAATACCCAAGTATGAAGGAAAGCATGGACATTACCTACCTTGAACCTTCAGGGAACGTGGTAGTTGAATATGGAGGGTTTAATTTTGGAATTTCAACATGCAGGGGCATGAAATTGTGGAAAATCATAAACCTTTTAGGAAAGTCTAAGTTAATGTATAACTTAGTGAGGGCTTCAATAGACAATGGGACTGCTTGGGGATCTGGTTGAAGCTGCAACATTTGGTTTATTGACTCAGCAACAATGGTAAATAGGACCTCTTTTTTTGCATTGATAACAGCTCTTTATTCAGGAATGTAGTACTGATGACATAGTCTGATAATTTCTTGACAAGGGTGAGTCAGGGGGACTACATATTTAGGCAGATTGGTTTCCCAAATATGAACATCTTCTTGATCATCTAGGGATTTTTCAAAGCACCAGTTGTGGATATCTAACAGATTGAACTCAACTATAGGATCAGCTATTTTGTAGTCAATATCAACTAGAGGAATATGCTCAATAAAAACAACTAGGGGTTGTAATGGGTTGACTACAATTACAGTATTTGGAGTCATGGCAGGAGTAGCTTTAGGAGTCTTAGAACCCTCATATTTGTTTCCACTCTATTTTTTATGCATTTTTTTTAGCTTATGCAAGTTTAAACTATTTGCAGAGGCAATTTTACAATAACAGAGGTTTGATTAGGTAGATTCAACAAAATATAATGTCTCTTTGGATTTTATGCTCAATTAGGTCTCTCAAATAAATTTCTGAAGCTAAAAGTGGTCTAAAATAGAAAATAGGGGTTTCTAAGTCTTTTGACTGAAAAATGGAATAAAACTATGTTTAAAAAAGGTTTTTCAGAAGATATAGGACACCTGCAAAGGATTTATGGCCTTTAGAGCTTGAAATTGATCATTAATCTGTGAAGAAATGATCATTTCCTTTAAAATGGTGCGCAATGGACAACTAGGGTTCATGGGGAAATTTTTGCAGGGTTTTGCCTATTTCTAGGACTTTTGGGAAATTTAACTTGATCAATTTCTTAATTTTGAACTGATTCTTTTCTTTTAAAAGGTTTTTTCAATTGAGTTGCAGGTTTAAATCTCAGAAAAATACTTGTTTCAACACAGGTATCAGTTTTAACAGGGTTTTCTTTAGTCTTCTCGTCGAATTGATTGCTTCAGTGGTTGAATTGGAGCAATATAGCTCCACCATAGTGCTTTACGGGTCTCTTGGGCAAAGGTTTTCAAGCTTTAGGTGTAAAGATGGCAAAAAATGGCTATTGGGGGCTTTTTGCAGGTTTACATGGCCGGGAAGGGAAAAACAATGGTTAAATGCGATATATGAATGAATTAACGTATTAACCAAGGTTTTATCAATTGTATGAATTTGCATTGAACAACATTGAATGCAAGTCACAATCAGGCGAGAAGTGGTTTCAGAATTACAAAGGCGCATAAAACCAGTGGTTTATCACATAGAGTTTAAGTGGTAAGCAGTTTTAAACCAAACTCATGCGATTAAATCAGGAGGGGCCACATGGAGGGAAGGGGTCAACGCAAAACTGCCTATTTCGCGTGGCTTTTGTATTGGAGCGGTCGCGCATGTAATCTACATGATATCAATCTTCAACCATTAGATCGAAATTTTTGAAGCGAACAGTGGAGATCTGTCGAGAGTTGCGTCGGGATGGAAAGGTGGGACCGAGCTCTTGTATGGGCGGGAATGGTTTAAGTTTCATGAAATAAATGTTTTAACACATTTAAACTATAGCCTATATAGTGGCGGGGATAGGTTTAGAACAAATGTTTTGATCATGATATAAAAGGGGTTTAACCTTTGTATTTAAACTTGTATGAAATGTTTTTAAATATGAGAAAATACAAGAATATATATATATATATATATATATATATATATATATATATATATATATATATATATATATACTAACGTACTCTTGATAGTTTAATTGAAATATATGATATTTGATAACGATAATCTTTTAGACCAAAAGGGCTTTATATCTTGGGTTATTCATTTATGGACATGGGCTAATATACTTTGGTCAAAAGTTTATAATAGTGGGTTTTTTGGGATATTTAGATATAATGAAATTAATAACTAAGAAAAGGTACATTTCTTAGGGATTTAATAAAATATGTTAAAAGTTAATATGAGAGGAGAGTGAAATGTAAAACAAAATACATATTATCTCCAAGTATCGTACAAAATCAAGCATTGCTCATCTTTATATTCCTTTCAATAATACTTAGGATAAATGTGATTTTGTGGGCTTTTATGAATGCTTATGAAGGGATGAAGTTAATTATTCTAGGGTTGAAATTTTATTAAGTAAGAATGTGTTTTTACTTAAGAAAAAGGGGTTTTAATACATGAATGAAGGGTAAAAGATGATAAATGAGGATTTAGCATAAGAACTCAATATTTTTAACTAACCAGTCATAGAGCCTTGGGTTTGGTCCCAACAAAAGTCAAAGTAATGCTCTGAGCCTGTTTGATTGATAGCTTAGAATGCTGAATACTCATGGGGGAGGAGAAATTAGTGATTTTTCCCGATGTTGTATTATTTACATGATTGTTCCACTGCTTTCTACCTACCCAACTTGTATTTCTAACATTTTTTCTTCATTTTGCAGGTGAATTTACGTTTGCAACCTTAAAACATTTTTTTTCAAAGCATAAAACTATCTAAATCTAACTTATTTCATCCGAGGGCTCAAATTAAACTGTTGAGATCCTCATTATTCTCTACTTATCTACCAATTTGTCAATTTTAAACTATTTGACAAATCTTTATTCTCTATCTAAAGCATGAAAAGTTAAGATTAAACTGTTTAACTGATCATGGATTATAGCATTTATTGACACTCTGCACATAATCATTATTCTTGCAGTAAAGTAAAAGTAGTGGCATTTGGACTTGCTCACTTTCAGGTCTTATTTCTCCTTTTTCTTTTGGGGTCTATATTTTTCTAAGTCCTTTGATTTTTCTTTTAAGACTTTTTACCCTCTTTTTGATTTTTTATTATTTTTCATTTTTTTTTAAATATGGGAAAACAACTTGCAAAAAGCAAGGTATGTACATATTTACAAGACTTATCAAAGTCAATTCAAAATTTTATGAACCCTATTATTATAGGACCCTAACACATTCACTAGAGTAGACTGCTAGTTACTAAGAGGTGGATGGAATGAAGGTTCAATTACGAGATGAGGTGAAAGACTCGACTTGTATTTTATGAGATCTAATCAAAGACTCGAATTGAATGGGAAACTTGGTTCATTTTTTAACGAGGTTGACACAGTAAAAAAACTATCCTTAGGGCACCTTGTTTCATTGTTTAAAGAACTTGACACAAGAAAAGGAACTCTGCTCCAAATATCTTGTTTCATTTTTTAAGGAGCTTGACACAATAAAACGAACTCTGCTCTGAAGAGCTTGTTTCATTTTTTAAGGAGCTTGAAACAAGAAAAGAAATTTTCTCCGAAGAGCTCTATCATGGCATATAAGAAGTCATCGATTCCAAAAGGTTTTCATCTGATGGGAGCAAAACACCCTTGAAATCAGGGTCGAATGCCCCTAGTACATAATTGACGACATGACTGATGATACTATCACTGTATGCAGGCAAGGAATAGGTAGCCACATAATTGACCCGTGGAGAGGAAGATACCACCAGTACATAAGGACCATTAAGAGATTATGGCAGACTAAATGTCACGTTGGGACTAATGAACAAAAGTTGATCAATGGTCACAATCTGACCTTCATGTGGGAAACAAATCACATGAAAGAGGGAAGAGACAAGTGCTCCCATGACATAATTATAGTTGTGCCCCAAGAGTAAGTTAAAATCCAAAGGGCCTTGAATGACCATCACTTCTATATAGACAAGCTTTCCTCCAAAAGTAATAGGAAACTTTGGAAGGATCCATAATGGTTGACTTATTCCTCCATCAAATACCAACATATTTTGGGTAATGGGCACAAGTTACGGGGAACTGAAATCTTTCCAGGTAGTTGAGGATATAATACTAATAGATTGACCTTCATCTATAATCATGCTTGGTACAACCACTTCTATATAGACAAGCTTTCCTCCCAAAGTAACAGGAAACTTTGGAAGGATCCATAATGGTTGACTTATTCCTCTGTCAAAGACCAACATATTTTAGGTAATGGGCACAAGTTGCAGGGAACTAAAATCTTTCCAGGTAGTTGAGGATATAATACTAATAAATTAACCTTCATCTATAATCATGCTTGGTACAGCCACATTATAGGATTGTACCGTAATATCAAAAGGCATGTAAGGAGGAAGATGATATCCTGCTAGTCAACTCCAATCAAAGGAAGCGATCAAACTACATGGAGGGGAGACCATAAGAATGGCAGGAATATCCCCTTTCTCATGGGAGAAAAAGGATCACCCTCCTACACAACGAGAACGGGAGCCAGAGAATCACCCTCCTTGACCATGGGAACAAGAGGATCTCCCTCCGAGCCCAGGGAATCTGATGAAACAAAGAGAACTTGAGTGGTATGAGATCCACTCTCTACAGAAAAGACCTAATGAACCGTAGGTGGAAACAGGTTGACCTTCTCCTAAACCAATGACTGGTCAGGAACAAACTCATGAGACTAACTTTCAAAGAGAGTATAATTAACCAAAGATGAATCTTGATCAATCACTTGATGAGCTAGCCAAGGACTCGAAGAAATATTTCCATAACCAACAGGAAGACAAGGCTCAGAAGCCGAAATGGTATCCAACACCTTAGAGGCTTCATACAGACCATGAAATAGGTGAATGGGATGAATCCATTCACATAACATACATGGAAATTTGATCTTACCTTGTTTCTTATGAGTCTTACGATCTCTAGCTAAAATTTCATCACTAGCAAGATCACCGGAGGCTGATGACAAAGGCCGATTTAGGCTGACAAACCATACTTCCAACACCTTGGGAATACCAGGGAAGTCCCTAAGAATATGATCACCCTTTCATAATTTTCAAGGGAATTTTACTTTTCGGGATGGAATGATAGGTTCTACAGTATCAGTTGCATGGGTAGCGATGGCTACCAATTTCCCCCCTGGTTTATTTTCTTTCTTCTTATTTGCTTTCTTCTTATTCTTATTCTTAGCCACTTGGTTACTAGAACACAAAACTTCTCCAAGTGAATAAGAAGAGAGGGGTGAAGAAATGGGTGAAGAAGGCAAGGGGTCAACTTTAAGATCGACATGAGGTTGACATGTTTCAGGCGGAGGACATCTCAGTTGGGAATTAGTTTGGATGTTCGAAACCACGAGGGCCGAAAATAAACAAACCCATGGTTAATCTTGGGAGGGACAATGTCACCATATAAGGAGCTCCAACATTTCCAAAAGAAGGAAAAGCACTAGGATTCCCATCCGAGGAGATTCCTTGGTTGGTAAACTCAGGCATTGTTTTCATCGATCTCACCCTAAGATTAACTAAGGAGACAAGCACGTGTCAAATGTTATTGTGGCCAATTAATTTTTATAACATTGAAACAAAATTCCTCCTTTTCACGTTTTAAGAGTCAAGAAAAGGACAAAAGGTTACTCTAGTAACTTTCAGTTTGGACGAGCTCGAACGGATAAGTGCTCCATGATCTTTTCAAATTTAAAGAGTCACGAAAATATCAAAATGACTACTCAGGAACTCTCGGCAAAAAGGTGTACCAGGCTCCCATGAACTACAATATACACATTGGAAACTAAATTTACCAAGGACTTAACGTACCTGTAGGCAGTCTCCTCGAATGTTATGTTCGGTGTATCACGGTTACAGGGTGGCAGTCTCGACTTCCTATGGATAAAGGATTGCAACCTAAAAGGGTCTCCCTTTATATACGCGACGGTATGGGGAGCACAATTCCGTACTAGTGCTTTCTAATGCAACATTGCGAGCGACAACTGCTAGGTTTAATGATGCTGAAACACATCACTAGCCTAGACCTCTAAGTGTTAACATTAAGTTTCAATGCTTCCTTAGGTTGACTAAGTTAATTTTATGGCTTATCTTGAAATTAGGTTTCAGTTTCAAGGCCCTACCGAATGTTACTTCAAATCTCTAATGTGCAACTATATGAGAGAAATAATACCATTTCATTTTGATGAAAAGCTATCTAAGTGAAGGATAGAGGTTCGCAACAAAGTATCAGTCAAGAAAATGCAAGTATAACACTTTCCCCTATTCTACTAACACAGCCAAAGAGGAAAACGAAAATTTTTCTTTTTTCTTTCACTTTCCAACTAAAAAGGGAACCTAATAGCGCAAAAGAGTACTTTGCATTTCCGAATGAGAAGGAATAATGCAAATTTTTTGTTCTTGTGTATAAGTGATAAGCAACAATGCAATACTACACCAAAAAAACAAATACTAGCTTTGAGTAGCTTTGAACAAGATCGTCTGTTTCGGGAAATAACTCCCAAAAGGTTTTTGGGTTGGCAACCTTCACAGATCAGGGGCATACCATTCAAGAAGGACTCACTCAACCTATCTTTTATGCTGAAAACTAGATTTAATCAATTGCAGAACTTACCCGAAAGTCCTACGTTTGATGTAGATCCTGCAGGGTTCAAACCCCTAGCAACTCCTCGTGCTTCATAACCTGGAAATCAAGAAAGAACGAACACGAAACACTAGTTGTACATCATATATTTTTCCTAGATGTTAGTATAATTCATGTATAATATCATATAAGAAATACTGAATGTTTAACTAACAATATTCACACATACATAGACACGTGAATATTCGGGAACAAGATGGTACTTCTTATTATAAATGGCATGTACAAGAATAGAAAGTGGAGAGATCACCTGAATCCTTCCACGGCCTTGGAGTAGACTGTCCTCTAGATCTGTCGATCCATCACCTCGCTAGGATTCTTCCAAGATGTGTGCACACGAGATGTCATATAGGATGATGATCATCTTATAGGAAACAAGGGTTTCCTAAATATACTTGGGAAGTGCAGGAGGCATGGGAACATCATACTTGAAATAGGAATTCAACAGAGTATAATGTCTATAATTTTCTCTCTATTAGGCCATACACATGAGGGGTTTTTATACTCCCTAAAAGTAGTTTCAGTAGTTGGAAACAGCTGGGCCATGGGCTGGGGTGGTTGAATTACGAGAATAACCGTCACCCTGCCATGAAAATAAGGAATTTATATATATATTTTTAATGATTTAAATGGCATAAGTAGAAAAGTATGAATGAACTATCGTATATATGTGGAAAAGTCTAGGCGTAACTGCGTATGGGAATTTTAACATTGTTTTTTATGAATTTGTTCAAGTCTGGAGGGAAAGGGTGCCTAGGGCCAAAGAGATAATCATTATTCACATGAGGGTGAAAAATGATGCTATAACATCCTCAAAACATAATGATATCAAATCCAATTAAATGTAAACACACACTCAAAACCAGGCATGCATTTCCTTATGAAAAATAAAGGGCTTTTTAGTTGACCGAACAAGCAATGTGACCAATGCTCGGGGCAATGGAGGGAGAATCAAATAGACATATCCTGAAATCTTGAAAACACTACTTCACATACGATCAACTCAAAAGGAAAAGAAACCACACAAATATTGAAAATGAATGACCAAACTGACTCATAACTAGATCACGCACCCAATGAACATGCAACCAAGTGAATGGTTCGAAACACTTAGAAACCCTAGGATGGATAAGCCACACTATTTGAATGAGAGATAAAACAATTGAAATTAATGAGACAACCAAGTCAGGAAAGAAGATCTAGATGGAACAATCCAAGAAAAAAAACAACCTAAAGGATAAGATACACTGGAAACTTAGTGGAAAAGGCCCAAAAATCAATCTTACAGGAAATGACGTAGGTGTTCAACAACATTCGTTGTCGAGCAGGAAAAATTGTGCCTGTATTAATGACAGCTTGCACTGATGGGCACGATTGTTAGACAATCAGCAACATTGAGAAAGGAGAAAGAGGAAAACACAAAGGGCTTGTTGAGCAGAACTAGACTTATCACTCTATAAAAAGGCTAAATGGCTAGAAGTAGCCAAACAAGCCAAAAACAAGATAGAAATGACAATTTGGACAAAGTTGGACAGACAATAAAAATTTGAAAATAAAAAATAAGAGACAACACACATTGGTACCCACTATGGCCACCAACTTGTTGTGAAGGCAAATCCCCTTTGTGGACAGAGGTGATCCCTCTATCCCTAGGGTGGGTCTAGAAACAAGGGAACATGCTAGTTTCTAAATTCCTAGTTAGTAAATGAAATGCGGATTGGAATAGATGTCTTACCTCAATCCAACACTCTTGACGTAGTACGATGTAGTGATCCCTCAATATTTGTCCTTCATGCCTTATGCTCCGTCAGTCGTGATATCCTCACACATGCACAAATATCAAACAAACACTAAAAGCATACAAGTGTACATATCATTTACAACTATCTAACTAATCAAGGAGAGTCAAAAACTTCGAATACTAACATGGACAAAGATGGACATTAGGGGAATTTTTAGGTCTAAAATGGGCCTCCTAAGAAAAATGTACAACCAAAATAAAATTTTTAAGAACTGATAATATTCAAGGTGATGATGTCAAACATGGTGGATGATTCACCACTTTTTAAGTAAAAGGGTAAAAAAATTAAAAAATAATAAAATAATAAAACTACTTTTGAAACTCATATTTTCAACATATCTCCAAAAAATTTTACTCAAATTTTGAGCGGGAGTACTTGTTGGATGAAAAATTGAATTCCTCATCCTAGGAGTACCCATGTTGCATACTTTTGATGGACCCTGCTACACAATAAATGATGAATGCATGAAAAAACGTGATTGCAATCATGTGCTTCTTTTATTTCTCATTTTTTTTGTAGCAGGGTCCATGGAAATTATGCATCATGGGTACTCCTTGGATGAGGAATTAAATTTTTCATCCAACGATTACTCCCACTTGAAATTTGAGTAAAAAACTTAGGAGATAAGTTGAAAATATGAGTTGAATTTTTTTTTTAATCTTTTTTCCCTCCAAATTCTGATGATGTAATCAATTATTATTTTATTATTTCCACTATTATCTTATAATTTCCATAGTAGGCCCATTTTAGACCTCAAAATTCCCCTAATGACTAGAAATCAATCATGTCATATTAATATAGAAAAAAAGGGAGTTCACAACCTGCACCTTGATGTTGTAGACCTCCTTTGACGGGTTCAGTTGGGCACGTCTCAAATCATTTGTTCGTCGATTCAGCTCAAAGAGGGGAAAGGCTCAACCTCTCTCTCACAACTATGGAATATTCTCTGCTGCCTTCTGCACACCAGCTCTTGGTCTATTCTAGCTATGTCTAGCTAGCAGAATCAATGGGATGAAGGGGAATTTATGTGAATGGAGGAATATTTTGGGATCCACATATGGTGGAAGAGAGGTCTATCCCTTTGGGAAGTTGCATTTTTGTAGTAACTAAAAATCCGAAGGGAGAAACTCGACCCCATCCAGTCGAGCAAACATCCATGACTCTGCCTGCGAAGTTGTTAGATATTGGAAGCTTCGTTTCTATATTAAAAACTTTCCAAAAGTGGCTCAGTGCAGGGGATCTTCAAAGACAGAGCAGCCACGGTGCGAGGCCTAGTGAAAATCTAGCCATCAGCATGAGGATGTAACCGCACTCCAACGTTGACCCAAAATCAGATGTTTTTAAGGGTTTATCTCAGGAATGGTCGACAGGGATCTTGTTCCTTGCATGTTAAGGGATGCAATGACATTCATTGTGATGTGTAACAGTACACAGGGGTCACTATAATAGTCCTCCAGTATTCAGAATAGGGAATTTATGGATGGTGACAAAATTTTATGTAACGCTCTTCCCTAGTCAATTGTCTCCTGAATAACCCAATGTTCTGCTCAACCAATCTTTTAACTAGCTCATAAGTATCAGATGATATCAACTGCTCTCTCATCCAAATTATCAACAATATAGTATGCAACTACCATCAAATGGTATTACAGCCCCTCATACATGATGACAAAATAGACTACACGTGTGCTATGAATGTGCCAGGATGATGTTTCCTAATGCTGAAGAAGAATTGGAACATCTGTAGGATCAATTCATCACACTCGAGCTCAAACTTAAAGTCATAAACTCTAACCAATTCCATGACTTCTATAAACTCTAGACTCTTCCCAAAGGCACGGCCCTCATTTTTATCCAAATCATGCATGGTCTCCACTATCAATCTGTAATATCCCAAAATGGGGAAACTTAGTAATACATGCATGAAAAATGCATTTTTCAAGAATATAAACATTAACAGAAAAATGCAGCCCATGGATCCATTAGATATGAAATTATAGCAACCACATCTAAAAGGAAATCAGAAACAAATCATTATAGCCTAGTTAAACAGGCCTCCCATGCTCAAAACAACCCAAAATCACTGAAAACCCCAAGACTACTGCAACACAGAAATAATACATAAAGAGATAGCATATTTTATTGAGGGTTATACTCAGAAAATGGAGAGACAAATAAGACCTGATGATTTATTAAGAAATAGAGCACAAAACAAAGATCTAGTCTCTTTTACATAGATCCAAGATGACCCGACAAGGTTTTCTTGACATAAATGATATACATGAAATATTTGTTGCAGATCTATGGTTGAATCACAATGTATGGCTGAAGCACTAAATAAATGTGGTTGATTATGAAAATAAATGGCTATAGCTCCTTTTTCTAGCTTTTCCAGGAAAATGTTGATCCTCCCCCTAGGAAACTAGCTCTCAAAACAAGGGATTAAACCCCTCCACTGCAATACCTTAAGAAATAACGCAGTTTCCGAAAGGGACTATGATGTCACTGAAGGTAACTACTTGGCCTAACACTAGATAGTGGAAAATGCAGCACAAAATTCTCTCCTAAGATTTCTTAAACAAGATCTCCAAGCAAGAATGGGGAATTCCCGCATGAGAAAACCCTTGCACTAAACAGTGCAAAAAACTTAGACAAATAGCCAAAGAATACAAATAAGTCTAAATAGACCACATAAAAAATATATTCTTCAATCATGCCCCATATGGCTGCCATTCCCTCCATTATATAGTTGATGAGCTTCCTCCCCAAGTGTCCCACCCAATTATGAGGTTTCTTCCATGCAAAGGCTCCTCCACCAAAATTACGTTGTATCCATCAGTCCCAATCATATTTTTATAGTTCTATTTAATTTATTCAATCTTGAATTTATCTTCCTACATTGTCTCCTTTCACACCCAATGTGTCTTCATTTAGACTAGTTTGATTGATCTTCATTCACATTGAGCTACCTTTATTTATGATCCACTCATCATAAAATAATGTTGTTGACTTGGTCAAAATTGAATTTTTCCACACATTTTAGATCCTGTTCACACATGAGGATTCCTGATCTAGTTATTAACATGATCCCTTTTCACATTGTGAGGGATTTTATGCCTACTTAAACAAATTAAGACCCTCCTTGCCCATTTATTCATCTAACAAAATTTTAAAAGAAAAATTAATATTCCTATAAGCTGCATGCTAATTTATGAATATTACAGTCTTCCCCTCCCAAAGTTTGCTTGTCCTCAAGCAACTGCAAGGGTGCTGCAACATCTTCCCTCCTCCTCTTGGGGCCTCCACATCTAATAGTATCCACCATTGCTTTGAATATTCTGCAACAATTCTGCCTCCCAATGGTTCCTCCCAAATGTGTAAGTTGGCCTTTGGTGGATAACCTAAATAGCTCTCATCATGAAAGAATGGAAGGTATATATGGAAACATTCTTTCTGATCAAGGGCCTCCTCAATATAGAAGTGAAGACAATCATGGGGAATTCCATCATCAATGAAGGACTCCCATCTCCATGTTATCATCCAAATGAAATGAATCACCTCCCAACTTGGTAATTCATAGAAAAGCTCCTCCCAAATGCTCATGAGAGGAAAATCCCAAGTTCTCCAAACAATCATATGGCCCACCTTATAAAGAAACAAGTGATCTACTATAGTGGCCATATAATCTCCCATGCTCCCCTTGAAACATGTAATGCAAAAAGCGTGGGAAATTTCTTCCCCCAAGGACACATCCAACCAATGTGTCTTTCCTCCAATCATGCTCCCAACAAATATAAGAACATATTAAGCATATTGGATCATAATTAAAGTCATGTTAGTTGCCATATGTATTAAAGGAGAAGGAAAATGGTCCCTCATGTGAAACCAAAGCAGTTTTACTCCTAACTGCCATAAAATATGATATAACAAGTGCTCTTCCCTACACTTGTTTGTTGTCCCATCCTTCTTGTATGCTTGGAGAAGTTGTATGATAGTTGGTGCTAATGAAGCACACCATGAAGAATGCAACATCTCCCCAAAATCTCTTAGGGAATGGTCAACATCTCCATTTCTCATGGCTCCAAGTAGCCCATGAAGCCCATAAGAAAAAGTGCCCCCTCTTGGAGAAAAGCCCTGCATATGAGTGTTAAAAAAATACAAGCATATAGTAGATACATCATGATGTTTAGAAATACAAATCTTACCATACACTTGATTCAAATCAGTAAGGTAACTCGTGGTTGAGATACATCTCACACCCAATGAATAAGGAGGTGATGATGATAACTCTTCACAAGAGATATGTTCCTCCTCAACTAGAAAATGATCTATGCACTTCTTCATATGAGAGTGAATCTCCTCTTTGAACTTCTCCCACATGAATCCATCTAAGATAGTACTATATGCTCTAATGAAACCAATGGGTTTGGAAAGCAAGATCTCATAGGTTGCATTAAGTATTTTATACTTAAGCTTGGAGTCTCTAGCCAAATAGATCTATTCATGAGAATAAATGAATCGATCAACTACTTTATACCTCCCATCCATAACTTTCCCATCAAGGAACTTACATGTGAATAGGTCCTTGGAATATTCCATCAATAGTTGGGACTCCCAATAAGGATCTAGGCTCCCCAACAACGACAGTGCTGTAGAAATTTGAAATGCAGCCTCTGTAATAACATGGCTCTCCTCTTTGAAATGCTTGATGACAAAGTCACATGTTGGAGTAATATCAACTTTCTTTTGTTGCCTCTCTTACAGTTGATCTTGCTCAAGACAAGATTGAAGCAGATGGAAGTTAACCTCTCCTTGAAAAGTTTTTGCCTTACAAAAATTCCTTAATTTGGCCCATGCATGCAAGGGTGTTGATATCCTCTTGTCATGTTCAGAAATCTTCTTTGTGTGTGAGAATGTCATTTTCTGTCCCAAATATATGGAATGGCCATTTGACATCATATTTATGTCATCATAGATTCCTAAATCCTCCTTTTTCAGTGCAAATAGCTGAGTGGGAAATAGCAATGTCCATTTCAGAAAATTTCTTACCTCTCCTTTGAACCCATAAAATATTCTCTGCACTATGTTAGCTTCTCCCAAGGCTCCCTCCTTAGAAAAATATGTAAATGTTGCCCATAGTTGACAGAGCACTTTATTCTTCTTCCAACCACGGGGTCTCCCTGGTGGAATGCCTCCATGAAAAGAGACATCAAGGTATAGAGTAGGATGTACATGTGTGTGGACAGATTTGTCCTTACCTTCACTACACAAATAATCCTGCCTCCTCTGTGTATCAATATTTTTAAATAAAGAAGGGTGTGTGCTCCTCATCATGTGATGCTTTTCCTCCCCTTTATCTCCTTCTATCTTCAAGATCTCACCATTTTCTAATGATGGCACATGCTGCACATGGATTGTGCCATGATCTCTACATGTGAGATTCTTTGGAACTCCTTGAAAGAGTGCAAGAGTTCTTCTCCTTGGAGCCAATGCCCCATCTTCCTCTTCCTGAGGTACTGTATGTGCTCTTGATATGACAACGCTGCTACCTCCAGCCTTCTCTTCCTCCTCATCAATATTTGAAAATGCCTCATCATCAATAAGAGTCCTTAGATCTTGGTATTCCCTTGAAAGAGGAACCTCCATGTCTTTCTATTGAGAAGAAAGCTCATCATGCAATGGGGATTTTGCCCTTAGAAAAGTATCAAACAAGTTTTCATCCCCTTCAATGGTTTTCTGAAATGGAGTTAGATTTGTGGATCCTTCCAACCCATGCAAAGGTTTTTTTGGTTTTGGTTTGATTTTATTCATCAAAGATGTTTCATGAAGTTTTTCATCAAATCTTTCCACTATTATTCTAATGAACTTTGCATAAGTAGATGTATTTTCATTCTTTAAGGAAAAATATTCAAACAACCACCAAGCATAAGCCTTACCCTCAAGATGCAGTGCTGCTATTTTGATGGCTTCCCTTTCTGAAACTAAATGTTGTTGCACATAGGTGTCTAGCTCCTTCACCCAAACCCTAGCTGGACATTTACATGATCCATCAAAAGTAGATGGAAAGAATCTACCTACACCATGCTGCTTGCTACTTGTGCTTATTTCCTCCTTTATCTTGCAAAACCCTTATAAGTTCAAGTGATCTTTGAACCCCTTCGATTGAGCTTCATACTCTTGCAAATAAGCACCAAGAATCTCCTTCTTTGGCACTTTTTCTTTCTCCATCTCATTTGTCTTGAACATATGGCTGGTAGAGCATTTTAAAGCTGATGGTGTGGCTGAATAATCACACCCATAATATGAGGAATTAGAGATTTCCTCATGTATATATCTTTTAGATCTTGTTGAGGGACCTCCATGTTTTTCCCTCCTCATTTCTTTGATGTCTTTTTTGATGCCATGCAAAGTGTGTAGAAGAAGCTGTGAGAACTTCTTCCCTCCAGAAAATAAGGGTTTGCCTTGATCCCTTTTTCAAATCCTCTCCTTCTCATGAGAAGACTCCATAATGGTTGAATAACACAGGCTGAGCCAAGATTAGGGCTCTGATACCACGGTAATATCCCAAAATGGGGAAACTTAGCAATACATGCATGAAAAACGCATTTTTTAGGAATATAGGCATTAAAATAAAAATTTAGCTCATGGATCCATTAGATCTAACATTATAGCAACCA
The DNA here is from genome assembly GCA_034641835.2 of Pinus albicaulis. Classification (NCBI taxonomy): domain Eukaryota; kingdom Viridiplantae; phylum Streptophyta; class Pinopsida; order Pinales; family Pinaceae; genus Pinus; species Pinus albicaulis. The sequence goes on along the minus strand of MU968551.1, from coordinate 17,045,611 downwards.
CATCGGAAATGAAATTAGAAACAAATCCTTATAGCCTAGTTAATCAGGCCTCCCATGCTCAAAACAACCCAAAATCACTGAAAACCCCAAGACTACTACAACACAGAAATATTTCATAAAGAGACAACGTAGTTTATTGAGGGTTATACTTAGAAAATGGAGAGACAAATCAGATCTAATGATTTATTAATTAATAGAGCACAAAATAGAGATCTAGTCTCTTTTACATAGATCCAAGAGGACCCGCCAAGGGTTTCTTAACTGAAATGATATACATGAAATATTTGCTACAAATATATGGATAAATCACACTGTATGGCTGAAGCACTGCATAAATATGGTTTATTATGCAAAGAAATAGTTGTAGCTCCTTTTTCTAGCTTTTCCGGGAAAATGTTGATCCTCCCCCTGGGAAACTAGCTCTCAAAACAAGGGATTAAACCCCTCCACTGCAATACCTTAAGAAATAACACAGTTTCTAAAAGGGAATACACTATTTCTAAAGGTAACTGCTTGGTTTAACACTAGATAGTGGAAAATGCAACACAAAATTCTCTCCTTATATTTCTTAAACAAGATCTCCAAGCAAGGGTGGGGAATTCCCGCATGAGAAAAACCTTGAACTAAACTGTGCAGAAAACTTAGCTAAATAGCCAAAGAATAAAAATAAGTCTAAATATACCACATACAAAATATATTCTTCAATCATGCCCCATATGGCTGATATTCCCTCCATTATATAGTTGATGAGCTTCCTCACTAAGGGTCCCACCCAATTATGAGGTTGCTTCCATGCAAAGGCTCCTCCACCAAAATTACACTATCTCCATGACTCCCACTCATCTTCTTACAACGTTGTTTGATTTAGTCAATCTTTACTTGATCTTCCTGCATTGTCTCCTTTCACACCCAAGGTGTCTTCATTTAGACTAGCTAGATTGATCTCCATTCACACTGAGTTGTCTTTATTTATGATCCACTCGTCATATAATAATGCTGTTGACTTGGTCAAACTTGACTTTGTCCACACATTTTAGATCCTCTTCACACATGAGGATGCTTCATCTAGTTATTAACATGACCCCTTTTCAAATTATGAGGGATTTTATCCCTACTTAAACAACTTATGAGCCTCCTTGCCCATTTATTCATCTAACTAGATTTTAAAAGAGAAATTAATATTCCTATTAGCTGCATGCTAATTTAGGAATATTACACAATCTAAAGACTCTCCTCATAATGATATCACTATAAGTAGATCTAGGTGTGGTCAACATCAAGATACTACTAAGACATGAGGCAACTCGAAGTTTGACTCCTATACATGAGTGCTCAAATACTTGGGCTGCAACAAGGAAGACATGGCTGGTTTTAGAGCCGAAATAAAGTCATTTCTATCTGATTCATCCACCTCGAAAATGAGTGAATCAAGTTCTTCTAGTTTGAGAAGGGCTTTGGGTGTAACCCTCATACATCTCAAATATGTCCCAAGTTTGATGATTTTGTGTCCCATGTCATGTTATTTTTTTGGTTTTTCCTATTGCCACATAGAAAGTATCCCCTTGGAAAGAAATTGGTTGATGGTTGCTGGCAGTTTATTAAGAGAGTTGAGAAAGGTTTAATCCATGTTTTTGTTCAATAATTACTTATGTATGACTCTGACATAAATACAATGATACATGACTCAATATGTGCCCTAATACATATATCTCTCACATTTGGTTAGTAGCAGACTTGGCATAATACTCAATAATCAAGCATTCAACCCTTTTTGTGACCAAACACCTCAAATATCAATAGATAAATATAGGTACAACAAATAAATTAGGCTCTGGAAAATAAATTAGGCCCTAGTAAATAAACTAGCTCCAGTAAATAAATTGGGCTCTAGCAAAACAATCTCTGCACAATAATATGAATTCATTCGAGAAAAATAATTTCAACCTTGGGCTTACCAAAGCAAGTTAAACAATCTCCTATGATAAAAATTTTTTCCCCAGATGCAAGGAAATGATATTTTCTCAGGCTCTATGTTTACCCTGGAAATTCTATAACTGCTAGCTGAAAGGAACCCCTGTTTTCACCTCAAAAATTGCTCAAAAACTTCTTCCAAAGTAATCATGGGCTCTCCACCACAAACCTAGAAAAACCCATAAACAATTTTGGCAAATTCTACCAGCCACCCAGTACCCAAAATTTCATTTCACTCCTTCCCCACTAGCCTGAAAATAATTTTTCATGTTTGGGGCACCAAAACTCCCCCAAAGGTTCTGCAAAATTAGGGTTAAACTCCTTGACCCCTAACTTCCAAAACCCATAATTTTTTTTGGCTAATTCTAACCTCCCAGAGTTACCCAAAATTGATGCAATTACAAGTTGAAAAATAAAATGTACTTTTGAAAAAAAAATAGATTTTTGTCTTCAATACCTTTGATATAATTTTGAAAATTTAGCCATGGAATCCTCTCAACAAAACCACAAAAACACAAAAAAATCTTGGGTAGATTCCAAAACATACAGAAATTCCCAATTTAATGCAAGTTTTCTACTTTGCCCATCTATACACATTGCTCCAAATGAGATAAATTTGTACCACAATTCTCCTACACATCAGTCCAACAAATTCACTACAAAAATCAGCAACTCGAATGAGATAAATCTCTTGGGCTTTCCTTTTTGGCAAGCAACACAAAGCCTAAATGAAATCCCTAGAAAACAAAACTACCCAATGGTGCTCTGCACTGTCCCAATGAATCTACACTAGATGCTGCAATAGAATGGCTAAAAACTCCACCTTAGGTTCTTATAAAACTATCCAAAATTACACCCGAGCTCCTCAATCCAATCTGACCAAAACCTAGAAATGGTTTGGCCTAATCATGATCCTCCAAAAAATGCCTCCCCTAGGTCATATGCTCTCCTAGTAGCTGCTGAAACACGTTGTCTGTAGAATCACCAAAAAATGCTATGCAACCCTTCAATATTACAACAAATAACTCCCTTGGTACTTCCTTATCACTCCCGACAACAATGCCTTAAATGACTGAGGCATTCTCCCGAAAATATTCCTAGCCTCTCCTCCTCTATGTTGGCCTAGTGACTTCCATGTCGCTCCTGACATATGTTTACAAACTCAACCGTGGAGGTTCACCTATAGCTTTAGCAAGCTAATGAACCTTATGTTTGCCTATAACTTCAGCAAGCTAATGAACATTTCTCCACATTTACTCAGAAATTCAGTCTTCTTATCAAGGGTTTATTCATTATCTTCAAACAATAAACTTGATAATTTGACTTCTACAACAATTGTAATTCTATCCAAAAGAAAGTACACTCCAAGATTAAATCCTCGATCAATCTCTGAAGTTGTTTTATAATAAAAACCTTTAATCTTCTTCAGAAGTCGACCTGCAATAAAACCCTTGAACTTGGCTTTTCTGGTAATTCGGAAAGTAAACCCTCAGTTTGTCAATATCACCAGCTCTGATACCATTGTAATATCCCTTTTTGTAATTTTCATTAAAATCTCACGAGGGTTTTAACTTTGCAAAATTTTACCAAAAAACACAACTAAAACACTAGAACTTTGATAGAACAATAAACCCAAAAATCACACGAAAATCTCAATAAAATATCATAATATGGATAACAATGAGATATGGAGCAACAACAACAAAATATAGCTTTATTATATAGAAATATATATGCCAATACACTAGCTGGAAGGAACCCTCTAAGATAGCTATAATGCTGATGCTGACCTCCAAATTGAAACATGAAATCAATCATGACAACCTATGAATCTTGAATGGATCCACCAATGGAAGAGGTGGGTGCTCGCCCACTCTCGTTAAATCACGCGAGGGTTTTCGTCCTAGGGCTACTAATGAAGTAGGGAATCCAAGCTCTCATACCTCTCACAAAAACAATGATCTAATCCACGATGTCTCTAAATGACCTTCACTTCTCCTTTTATAGATCTGATTGATAGATATGCAAGCCTATAGAAGAATATTATTTTATTATTTTATTATAATTCTAGAAGATGCTCCATTGACTTTATCAAGGTGACCTTTAATTTAATTCTATTTCACTTAAGTCACTTTTGGGCCTTTTCTTCCAATTAATTATTTTCCTTTAATTAAATGCCTAATTACAATCATTTTTAATTAATGAAAATGGTAACCCACCCACGGTACTCTCTCTGGCCATTATAAATCAGTTCTCATAATCCCATCCTAAATATCTCCTCATTCCGGTTCCAACGAGTTATAACACTGAGGTGTTTCATCAAATAATATTCTTGGAATACCACCTCGAGAAAAACTAATTAACTCAAGATCCATAATAATGCTAATTTTGAAATTTTTTGGAATGTGACAGAATGAAAGACAAATTGTGTTGATGATGAAATATGCCAAGAGAATTTCTTTAGATCCTGTAAAAAATCCCCAAAACTCCCTCAGAACTCCTAAAAACATGAACCTGCTCTAATGGCCTAGGCATCTGCAATCCTGGAAATCCACCCAGGTTGCACTATAAAGGAAAATAAAATTTATAACATTACATATAAGTTGCTAATAATAAGTATATTTTAAATACTACATCGAGTTGTGTTATAAAGCTCCAATAAGCACTATGATGGTTAATTTTTCAACAGTTTGATATGTTGTAAATGTTGCATTGAATTGTGTTAAATATCCATAGGCGAGATGTTTTGTTTGTCATAAGTATCGTAGAACATATAGGATGATGTTCCTCCAAGGGGGAGGAGTTTCTACCATCCCCTGGTTGATTTTCCATCTAAATAAAATAAGACCAAGGTCATGGGACATGTATTCCAAGTTGAATGGTAGGAAAACATTATAGTTGGCATCATTTGTGGCTTAACGATGGATATGGAATTTGGAAAATGCATTTGAAAAGGAAAAGAGGAAATAATTGGCATTTAATTATGATAAAAAAAGAAAAATAGGAGAAAAGGAAGGTGAAGGGACACAAATATGCATGCAAGGGGAATTATAGATAAAATTAAGGAAATTGAAATAAAATAGGAAAGTAAGAGACAAGACATCAATGATAAAAAGACATAAGAGAAATAGTTGATAGCTTTTGATATTTTTGGGTTAAACTCTTGTTCATTATCTCATACAGTCTTGCACACTTATAGAATTCGTGGAGCATCCTCACATTCACTTGGACTTAGAGAGACCAAGCAAGCAAGTAAGGAAAAACAAGAAATTTATGGGAAGTGGAAAATAGAATTGGATTAGCAACTATAATGGAGGTACATTGTAGGTAACAAGTTGCATGAGTGATTTCCTTATTGATATTTGGATGCATGGTATATTCATGTGGTCATTTGGTTATTATTCTTTCCTTGGAATGATATTTTCCTAGATTGAAAGTGGTTTCAGTGTTTCCTTACCATTTCCTACATAGTCATGATGTAGTGGGTTATTTAACAATATTTTTGATTGGTTCTCAGGTTCCCTAGGGGTTCTGTGTTGGGACAGAATCTTTGGATCCATCGAACAGTTTGGGATCCCTAGAGGTTGTGGGTTGAGATGGTATTTCTCTGGAGCCTTGTAACAACTTCGGTTCCCTAGAGGTTGTGGGTTGATATAGGAGTCCCTAGAACCCTATACATCTTGGGAAGAGAACAATCTAGTTTTTTGTTAGGTTAAAACCGCGAAGGTGGGTTACACTTTTGTGAGAATCGAGGGTGGAAAAGTCATTTTCCCAACAATTCGGCCGAATTTTTATAGAATTTCGGCCGAACTATTTTATAGTTTGGCCAAACTTTTGAAATTAGATTGGTTGAACTAATTATGTCGTTTACATTGACGCTGTATTGATGACATGCACAAACAGATTTTTGGTCGGAGATGGGAAAACTGACAACCAAAGTTCAATCGAACTATTAGTTCGACCAGACTTTTTTTTTTATAAATATACCTACCCGCAAACCTCAACAGGTTTTAGGCTTATTACCGTTGTCACAACTGTGTATGTCGTGTTTTCTGTTTGTTGGGCTTATTAGCATTGTCGTAACTGTATATGTCGTGTTTTCTGTTTGTTGTTGCAGGGTCTTGGTGTTGCGTAGGAGCGAGAGGAGGTGATAAATTTGTTGGTGTTCTATGTTTTATGCGTTTTGTTTTTTTAATTAAATTTTTTTATTGTTGTTCTGTTGTTTTAATTTTATTGTTTTGTCTTTGTTTGTAGGTAATTTGTAATCCGTGTCCTCCGCGATGTCTTTAGCGATCTCCTACTTGTCTTCTCATTGCGGCATTGACATTTTCGACGATCTCCTGCCTCGTCTTCTCTCTATAGCCTCATCTCCAAATTTTCAGGTTGGTAGAAGAAAATCCTCCTCTGCTTTTAGATACGAAGATCTATTGAACCAAGATAATAATCTAAATTTATAATCTTCTAAATTTCTATTTCTTATCTACTATTTCTCTCTATATAAATAAATTTCATAAATATTAAAATAATTTTAACACATAAATCCCCCTCAGTCACACTCAGATTATTTCCATAACATCCATAAAATATCTCGCCATACCTAACATCTTAAATAGCTAAAAAAAATATTTCCAATATTAATATTTATACCAAATGTCTGTAGCCACTGCGCCACCTGGTTGGGAGAGAAATTAATATTGAAAGTGAGGGCTGGGTAAATGCTTTAATATGAAGTACCATGTTTCTCTATCAATCGATTGCGCCAATTTGTCATCGATTGTTTTTCTTTTTCATGATCAATGACAATTAATGCTTCCAAATACCTGCACACACCCAAAATTTAAAAACAATTAGAAAACAAATGAAATGCAAGAAAAAGGTTGGAGTTCAACATCCAGGTATGTAGAAACTAACCAAAATGACATCCATTCTTTTTGACATTTTCCACAGCCCCACAGGATAAATGTTATGGAAAATTAGTTTTATTTCTTATGGGGCCTTGGATATAGGGTTTCACTTCAACTCAGTCATAAACAGACATTAACAGTTCATGATAATTTATTTGTGCTTGATATTACATACATTAACAAAAATTGTCTTCGGACCTAAAAATCCTTGCACATACTTCAACAATGAGCAGGGCTTGATGGAAGAACTTCATAATTTTCCAAAAATTGAGGATACGGATAAGAAATTGAATTTAGTCTTTTTACAGTTCAACATCCAAATATGTAGCAACTGACCAGAATGACAACCATTTTTTTTTGACATTTTCCAAAACCCCATAGGATAAATGTTCTAGAAAAATAGTTTTATCTCTTATGGGGCCTTGGATATAGGGTTGCACTTCTGCTCAGCCATACAGAGACCTTAACAGTTCATGATAATTTAGTTTTTCTTGATATATATTGAATCCTAATGTTATATGAAACACAACTAAAATGTTGTGAGAATAAAGGACCAACATTATTATATAAACAAAAACTATTATGCTTCAAAAGAGAGTCTAAAAAATACAGAAAAGAGTTCAAAATCCAGATATGTAGCAACTGACCAGAATGGCATCCATTCTTTTTGACATTTTCCACAGCACCACACGATAAATGTTCTAGAAAATTAGTTTTATTTCTTAAGGGGCCTTGGATATAGGGTTGCACTTTTGCTCAGCCATACACAGACCTTAACAGTTCATGATAATTTATTTGTGTTTGATATGTATTGAATCCTAATGTTATATGAAACACAACTAAAATGTTGTGAGAAGCAAAGACCAACATTAATATATAAACAACAGCTAGTATGCTCAAATGCCAATACTAAGAAACAAAAAAAGCTTTAGGCATTTCCCAATATTCCCCAAATTTGCTATTGCATTTCAAGCTGATTGCTGATTTTCTAGACTGGTATAGCTTATTATCCATACGAGCAGATCAATCATCTCACGATGGATTAAGAAGATCAAATATTCCAATAATTCATCATGCATGTCATGCATTTCTTCTAAATTGTCATTTACAATATTGGTCCAAGCTATAGATCTACCTCTAGTACCTTTGCTATACAATTTTCTTTTTAGAAATGTATTAGTGAAACAAACTTACCTACCCAAAAAATGCTATTTGATTATTTTTAGTTGTAAGAAATATCCTCAAATGTTTGCATAGATTATACTTTCAAAATATACCAGAAATTCTGAAATAGTCCACCCTCCAATTGTTGCCAAGGAAATGTTTCTTAGCATTGTCTTTCGTGTTAATAATAAAGGAAATCAATTGTGACTTTATATCTCATGTTGTACCTTGAGTACCTTCTTTCTTAATTGCAGCTTCACTGGTCTCTGCTTCCTGTTGTAATATTTAAAATTTTCTTGTAATGTTTAAATCAGCTGAATGTATTTTATTAATGTACCTAAATTTACACCTTCCATGATGCTTCTAATCTTGTAAAATGTTAAAAGTGGAGTGTTTTATGATGTAATGAATATTAATAATCCATATTATGTATAGTGATATGATGATAGTGTAGGTTGATGTTCAAATTGTAAAATTCCTGTAAATATCAAGGATGAATGATAGTATGAGCCAAAAATGACATTATTATAAATTATTAAACAATTTGATAGGTGCTAAATCATACTTCTTATTAAGGACATATAACTAATTTGTAAGTTGAAAATTATTTCTTAATGTTCTTAGCTTATTTATAGATGTCAAAGTAAAGGTTTCTAGATGCAATTTCTACCATAAAATTCAAGGCAAACTAAATTCTAAGGCAAACCCTGCACATGTCATTTCTCCCACAAACTCATAAAGGTGTGACTTTTGACATAACTGAATAAACCACTACCACTAGTTGTTTAAGTAAGTGTGAACCACTACCACTTTAAGTCAAACCGTGTACATGTGCCATTTCTCTCATACATGTGTCATTTCTATGTCATTTCTCCCATAAACTATAAGGCAATGTTATTTCTCCCATATACTATAAGGAAAACTTTAAGGCAAACTATGTACATGTCATTTCTATCTTAAACTCTAGGCAAGGCAAACTGTAAGGCATGTCATTTCTAGATCTGATTTCTCCCATAATATTTAAGGCAAACCATGGACATGAAATTTCTCCCACAAGTTAAAGGCTTTCTCCCATAAATTCAAGGCAAACTTCAAGGCCTAAAAATTGAACTTAAAGTGGCTGAATTTCCATAAGATTTTGAACTTCCATAGGATTTTAGTCTGTCTGTTAAGTGTTAACTTCTACAAGTTCTGAAGGCAGAGTCTGTAAAGGGCCAGGTAGCTTCTAGATCTCATCTTTTCTGAAAGGTGACATATCCAATAAATTCCCCTACAGTTAATCTTTGGAACATATCTAAATAGAAGTTCCTCATTTTAATATCCATAAACCACAACCACTTTAAGGAAAATCATGTACATGTGTCATTTCTCCCATACATGTGTCATTTATGCCATAAAATCTTAAGGCAGACTTTAAAGCATGTGTCATTGGCTTTTTCCCATTAACTTTAAAGCATGTGTCATTTCTCAAGGCTTTCTCCCATTAATTCAAGGAAAACTTTAAGGCCTAAAAACTGAAACTAAAGTAGTTGAACTTCCATAGGATAGGATCCCCCAAACTCAAGGCTTTCTCCATTAATTCAAGGCAAACTTTAAGGCCTAAAAACTGAACCTAAATTGGTTGAACTTCCATAGGATTTTATTTTGTCTGAACTTCCATAGGATTTTAGTTTGTTTGAACTTCCATAGGATTTTAGTTTGTCTGTTGAGTGTTAACTTCTACAAGTTCGAAAGGCAGAGTCTGTAAAGGGCCAGGTAGGCTCTGGAGCTCATATTTTCTGAAAGGTGACATATCGAGTAAATGCCCCTACAGTCAATCTTTGGAACATATATAAATAGAAGTTCTTCATTTTAATATCCATAAACCACTACCGATCTAAATAGAAGTTCTTCATTTTAATATCCCATACATGTGTCATTTTTCCCATAAACTCTTAGGAAAACTTTAAAGCATGTGTCATTGGCTTTCTCCCATTAATTCAAGGAAAAATTCAAGGGCTAAAAACTGAACCTAAAGTAGTTGAACTTCCATAGGATAGGATCCCCCAAACTCAAGGCTTTCTCCCATTAATTCATGGAAAAATTTAAGGCCTAAAAACTTAACCTAGTTTGTTTGAACTTCCATTGGATTTTAGTTTGTTTGAACTTCCATAGGATTTTAGTTTGTTTGAACTTCCATAGGATTTTAGTTTGTCTTTTGAGTGTTAACTTATAAAATTTCTAAAGGCAGAGTCTGTAAAGGGCCAGGTAGCCTCTGGATCTCATCTTTTCTGAAAGGTGACATATCTAGTAAATGCCCCTACAGTCAATCTCTGGAATAGATCTAAATAGAAGTTCTTCATTTTAATATCCATAAACCACTACCACTTTAAGGAAAATCGTGCACATGTGTCATTTCTCCCATACATGTGTCATTTCTCCCATAAACTCTTAGGCAAACTTTAAAGCATGTGTCATTTCTCAAGGCTTTCTACCATTAACTTTAAAGCATGTGTCATTTCTCAAGGCTTTCTCCCATTAATTCAAGGCAAACTTTAAGGCCTAAAAAATGAACCTAAAGTAGCTGAACTTCCATAGGATAGGATCCCCCAAACTCAAGGCTTTCTCCAATTAATTAAAGGCAAAATTTAAGGCCTAAGAACTGAACCTAAAGTAGCTTAACTTCCATAGGATAGGATTCCTCAAACTCAAGGCTTTCTCCCATTAATTCAAGGAAAACTTTAAGGCCTAAAAGTTGAACCTAATGTAGTTGAACTTCCATAGGATAGGATCCCCCAAACTCAAGGCTTTCTACCATTAATTCAAGGAAAAATTTAAGGCCTAAGAAATAAACCTAAATCAGTTGAACTTCCATAGGATAAGATCCCCCAAACTCAAGGCTTTTCCCCATTAATTCAAGGCAAACTTTAAGGCCTAAAAACTGAACCTAAGTGGCTAAACTTCCATAGTATTTTAGTTTGTTTGTTGAGTCTTAACTTCTACAAGTCCTAAAGGAGTCTGTAAAGTGCTAGGTAGCCTCTGGATCTCATCCTTTCTTAAGGCATGTCATTTCTAGAGGTGATTTATGCAAACCATGCACGAACCATGTAAATGTGCCATAAATACTCTAGAAAATGAAATCTTTAACACATTTCATTTCTAAATGTGATTTCTACCATAAACTTGAAGTCAAGCTTTAAGATAAACCATCCACATGTCATTTATCTCATGCACATGTGTCATTTCTCCCATGCATTTGCAATAAATGTTAATTTAATATATTTTATTGATTTTTTTTTTAGGGATAAAAAAGAACCCACTAAATATGGTTGAAAAATGGACATTATGCATAAATGTTTCTTGCTATCCCAAACTAGGGAAAGCAGTGATTACAAATGTGCTTTGCAATATTGCGACTAGAAAGGTCCTCCAAAGGAAAATGAATCATTAGGGGAATTTTGAGGTCTAAAATGGGCCTCCTAAGGAAATTATAAAATAATAGTGGAAAAAATAAAATAAGATTTGATGACATCATCAAATTTTAGAGGGAAAAATGAAAAAACTACTTTTTCAACTCATATTTTCAACTTATCTCCCAAATTTTTTACTCAAATTTCGAGCGGGACTACTCGTTGGATGCGAAATTTAATTCCCCATCCAAGGAGTACCCATGTTGCATACTTTTTATGGGTCCCACTACACGAAAAATGAGAAATACATTAAAAAAAAACGTGATTACAATCACGTTTTTTATGTATTTCTCATTTTTCGCGTAGTAGAGTTCATCGAAAGTATGCAACATGGGTACTCCTTGGATGAGGAATTAAATTTTTCATCCAACGAGTACTCCCACTCGAAATTTGAGTAAAACTTTTGGGAGATAAGTTGAAAATATGAGTTGAAAAAGTAGTTTTATTATTTTATTATTTTTTAATATTTTTACCCTTTTATTTAAAAAATGGTAAATCATCCCCATGGTTGACATCATCATCTTGAATCCTATTGGTTGTTATAAAGTTTATTTTTGTTGTACATTTTTCTTAGGAGGCCCATTTTAGACCTCAAAATTCCCCTAATGATACCAGGAAGAACAAAAAACAACAAGGCATATTATATTGCATTGATAGAAGGCTCGGGAACAAATTGGGAGTATGGATCAAATCGAAATTGTAGTTTTCACCAATTCCGAACTTGTGTGCAACCAGATGAAAGACGTGTGTCAAGTTAAGAAGGAGAGGCTAAAACAACTACATGGAAAAGCAAACAATATTGTTAGCCAATTTAAAATTTTTAGTATAAGACATTGTACAAATGTTAATAATATGTTTGTTGATCTATTGCATGGGCAATGCCAATTCAAGATTCATCTATCAAAGATGAATTAATAGATGAATTATAATTATACAGGGTAATGCCAATGCAAGATTCATCTCTCAACGATGAATTAGTTTTGAGACGCTCTTCTCCAAAATTCAAGATTCATCTCTCAAACATGAATTAGTGTTGAGACACTCTCCTTCAAAATTTATTGATAGAAATTGTAACAGATCTTGGATATGTGTGTGTTTTATACTTATAAATGCATCTTTTTTAATGACCAAGTGTTCTCCCACCATGTAAAGTGCAACTTGGTGAACTTCACATTTTTATAAAATTAAAATGTTTGGACTTCAACAAATTTTTGTTTAAATGGAGTTTCACTCTTCTTTTTTAATGACCATGTGTTTTTTTCAATTATATACCATGTGTGCTCCCACCATGTTTTCAATTATATACTAAGGGTGCTCTCACCATGTAAAGCGCAATTTGGTGAACTTAACATTTTTATAAAATTTTTGTTTAAGTTGAGTCTCACACATCAATTGGTGATTTCAAAGTTGTGTTTTATATAATTTGTGTCCACTAAATTACATTAATCTTTTGAAATTTATTTTGAATTTATTATAAATAGAAGTTTAAAAAAATAATTGTAAATGTCCACTGTAGCTCTCTCTCTCTCTCTCTCTATATATATATATATATCATGGAGGATGAAAGGAGAAGATCAGTAGAATCCCATATCTCTACGAGAGAGGGGGATCAAGGATCGAGGGATGTTCATGGTGCATTTAAATATAATATTAAATATCCATACATATATATACATATGTGTGCATATGGAATTTATTTTTTTATCAATTTTGCGAGTTAAATTAGTTGTTAATAAGTTTCATTTTTTTATTTTTTAGGAGTTAGGAGGACAAGGGTGTTTACTCCATCAATGGAGCATATCCATGGTTCACGCAATCGTGGTATGGTTCACGCAATTTAATCAACTAATATGCACATGTATTTATATGTATGAATGTACTTTTGAATTGATTATAAATTCATATTTTTTTATGAAGCTTCCCTCTCGTCTCATGAGATTGGTTGTGGCACACATTCCCTTGGAGGGCCATCAATAGGTGTTGCAGAATTGCGTGAAGGTGGTGATATGTATTCCTCTAGAGGCTAATCAATAGATGGTCGTGTTGGTTTTCAACCAATCAGTGGTATTTTTGGTTCTCAACAAGGTCGTTCTGGTTCTCAACAGTCTCAGGGTGGACAAGATGCTAGCCAACCATATCGAGGTGGCCATCAATTTGAATATTATTTTCATTCAATTTTTACAAATTTGTTTACATGTTTTTTTTTTAATTTTTTATATATTGATGTTGAGGCTAAAAATGCTTCTCCAAATGTTGTTCGAAAAAGATGTAGGATAGAACGTGTCATTCAAGAAGAAGGTTGTACACCAACCAAGAATTATCCGTCTTACATTTCCGATATACCTTGGGAATAAAACATGCAACAATCCACCTTACAAAGTTTCCAACATCTTCATGCAAAATTGAATAGAGATCTCGTGGCTTTGACTCTCCCTGCTGAGAGTCCACAAAGCTTGGAAATAGTTACTCAGTCTTAAGCGAACTAGTAGATGTGTACCTAAATCGTGGGCCAACCACTGATACTTTTGTAGAAGTGATGATAAAAAGAAAAGAAACAATGATGGGTCCTGATACATGGGAGGTTGTTAAACAAAGAGTTACAACAGAAATGGCCAAGTCTATGTTTAATTTCAAAGAAGGGCTAAAAAGAAAGATAATGAAGGTGAAATATTTCAAGAACCCTCATATAACTTGCTATTTGAATGATAGACACCTTGCGGCCTATGGAAGACTCCCATGGAATGACAAGGTTCTGCTTTATTTTGAAAAAATATTTTATGCAAAATTCTTTTTTCAAATGAAACCCAATTACAATGACATTCCCTCTAAATTTTTTGGTCCTGGGAAAGGTTGATTATGTGGCCGTAGGGGCGCTAGGCATGATGTTGAGTTGCCTCGCCCTCAGCCACCATTGCTTAGTCGACTTTAAGTGTTGAAACTTTGCGGTTAGAGTTGGATGCCACTTCTCAAATTAGTCGAAAAGAAAGAGATGCCACCATTAACAATGTTCATAATGGATTCGGTGGAGTTGATTTTTATCTGAATCGACAAAAAGCACGTGAGAATTCACCCGCTAATTTTGTATATTATACAGATGAATATATTGACAACATGAGTGTTGAAGATCTTAGAACATATGCAAAGAATTGTCACAATGGTTGGAAAAACCTAATTGTTCAAGAGCAAGAGGGCATGGGACCGATATGTGTTAATGGTTAGGGTGATTATTTTAACACATGTACAATTTGTAATAAATACGTATATACATACATTTATTTGTATACATTAATCTAACAAAAATTTATCATTATATGTTAACGCCATTTGCAGTTGTCACACTTGATTAATGAAGAAAATGTTAATATCATGGTCAGAGCCTCCAGTTCAAACAATCAAGATGGGTCTCACCATCAATCACACAATCAAGATGGTTCTCACCATCAAGATATGTTGGAAAATGTTAGTGTTTTTTAAGTGAACACGATGATGTACAATTATTTTTTATCTATTATTATATATATCGAAACATGATGAGATATTTTTAAAATAAATAATTGTGCACACATGTACATGTATATATATAAACAAATGTTTTAACAGATTCCGATTTTGTCCAATGTTTTTGGGATAGCAGTACCTTCTTCTTCCTTGGGAGATGTGCCAAATCCACCATCACAATTATGAACAAATTTTCACTTTTAAATATGTTTTTAAGTTATATATTCCAACTCAAAAAGTTCCATTAAAAGATGAGATATCTAGATCTTGAGTTATTTTAAATCTTTTGAATTTTAGGTTTTTGGAGATTTTATTTTGGAGCCACTCTTAGAAGATGTGCCAAATCCACCAGCACAAGTATTCAATTTTTCACTTATATATATATATATATATATGTTTTTAAGTTATAAGTCATAAATTGAATTTCAAAATTTTTATTATAAATTGAGATCTAGATCTTGAGTTATTTTAATTTTTTTGAATTTTAGGTTTTTGGAGATTTTCTTTTGGAGCCTCTCTTAGGAGATGTGCCAAATTCACCAGCACAAGTATTCAATTTTTCAGTTAAATATATGTTTTTAAGTTATAAGTTATAAATTAAAGTTCAAAAATTTTATTATAAATTGAGATTTAGATCTTGAGTTATTTTATACTTCTAAAATTTTTGGATTTTAAGTTCCTAAAGAGGATTTATTTTCTCCATGGACTTTAGTGATGGAGTGTATGATGAAGATAGGAACATCCACAACATTTCAACCATTTGAACAAGTTGTATAAATTTTTTTTAATATTTTTGAAGATAAGTTTATATATGCATTTTCGTTTGAAAATTTGTAATGTATATATATCTGTGTGTGTGTGTGTGTGTGTGTGTGTGTGTGTATTGTACAATTTACTATTGAAGATGTTCCACTGGGGGAAGTTTTAGTAGACGAGCGACAAATGGAGAGGGAACCTCATGAGGTATTGCATGATTTTTTTTACATTTTTTTTTTTTTTATATGAAGTTTTATATATTCTCATTCAATTTGAAAACATTAAATTTTAATGTTTTACACATTGTGTACAAGTTCCCCATGCTTCGCAGGATATCTCGAGGATCATGATTTTGCTGGGAGAGACACTACATCCATCTGTATTTGATGGATGATGCACATGCACTTGCAACATTATATTTTTAATAGATTTAGTCTTAAATTTAATTTTTTATATATAGTCTTATCTAGATGCAGTCATATATAACGTGATACTTGATACTTGATACTTGTGAGATACAAATTTTAGACGTATTTTATGTGACCTACATTTGGTACATGTGAATGCGATATAATGTTTTGTTTTTATTGGATAGTTGAACTACATTTGACATTTGAAGTAATGTTGTGATCTATAATATTTTGTTTCTAAAAATCAAGTTTTGGATGGTTGAACTACATTTTTCATGTGAAGTAATGTTGTGTTATAATTTGTTTTTTTCATAAACTAAAGTTTTGGATGGTTGAACTACATTTGGCATGTGATTTCACGATATAATGTTTTGTTTTTATTGGATATTTGATCTACATTTGGAATGATATAATGTTTTGTTTATATTGGATAGCTGAACTACATTTAGCATGTGAAGTAATGTTGTGAAATAATTTGTTTTGTTTTTAAAACTCAAGTTTTGGATGATTTAACTACATTTGGCATGTGATTGTGATTATTAATGTTTTTTTTTATTGGATAATTGAACTACATTTGGAATGTGATTGCACGATATAATGTTTTGTTTTTAAAATTCAAGTTGTCATTTTCCAAACAAAAAAAAAGTTCACATGAATATATGTACATGTAGAAATGATTTAAGTACATGTTTGAATATATATGTTAAAATTATTGAAGTACAATATATATATATATATATATATATATATATATAATCAAAATATTATAGGTCTTGTTAGATGTGTCAAACAATCATAAAATTTTTAAATTGCATTCTATAATGTATATATATCCAGTACTTGCAACATTTTTCATCAATGAAAATAGAAAATCTACTTTCAGTTAATTCCATTCTAGAACATATATATCTAGTACGTGCAACATTTTTCATCAATGCACATAGAAAAGCTAATTTTAGTTAATTACATTCTAGAACATATATATCCAATGCTTGCAACATGTTTCATCAATAAACATAGAAAATCTACTTTCATTTAATAGAATTCTATATATATATATATATATATATATATATATATATATATATCCAATACGTGCAACATTTTTCATCCATGGACATAGAAAAGATACATGCAGTTAATTGCATTCTAGAACATATATATCTAGTACATGCAACATTTTTCATCAATGCACATAAAAAATATACTTTTAGTTAATTGCATTCTAGAACATATATATCCAGTGCGTGCAAAATTTTTCATCAATGCACATAGAAAAGCTACTTTCAGTTAATCACATTCTAGAACATATATATCCAGTACGTGCAACATTTTTCATCAATGCACATAGAAACGCTACTTTCAATTGATACTAGTGGGCATGTACCAAAATAATGTACATGTGCAAACACTTGCACAGATAACATAACAAGGAAGTTCAATTTTTAGTTGATTTCTAGAAGTTCTAGAACATAAATCCAAAGAGAAGAAATTGTTGGGTAGTTCAATCAAAAAAATTCCAATGGAATGCCATATTCAATGATCCGTTCATGATCGGATTTTGAAATTTTCCATTTCTTAATTTTCATTTTTTTCTTTGATTAAACCTCTATCAACATTATGTGTGCTACACACACCAACTAACTATATTGCCAACTTATGACATCATTTTCATAGTCTTCAAAGTAAACAAAATCCCCACTTTGATTAGTTTTTTCTGAAAAAATAACCTTTCAGTATAATAGACCCTCTATCATATGGAAACACGTGATCATTATACTTTTCTAATAATTTCATCTTTCATTCAGTGCAACACATCAAATAATACTTCACATTTTCATCCTTGATAGTAGGTGCAATTACAGCAAAAACATCTCCTACACAATAAAACAAACTTATGTATTTAATTTTAGATAATAATCAACATGAAAAATTAACTTTAAAATAATTTTAGTATTTATTTCTAGAGCTCTATCATTTGAAAGCAATTCAAATGTTACCTTCTCTAACAAGATCAGAAACTTGATCACCATCATATGATATTGTAGTCTCCTCTGATTGCATTTCATCAAACATTGCAACAAAAATTTTCCCCTTTTTATTTAGTTATCTATGTTTCCAATATTTTACATACATTTTGTTTTCACAAACATCATTGGATTCTGTGTTTTCTGTGCAAACATGACAAAAAAAAGAATATTTTCTTTTATCCATTGCAAACACATTTGTTGAAAACTTTGTTTTAATTGAATGCAATTTTCGAGTCCCTTTTATTGTTTCAACATCATTTCCAATCGACCAATCTACATCTGCAACCCCAATATGCCAAAAAAACCTATATGGAAAATTCAAAGAAGAATGTAAATATGATATCAAAATACAATCAAAGATAATCATTGTGATAAATGTACACTGTTTAAAATTGGATATCCAATAAAAATTAAATTGAATGAAACTTCACACTTCCCTTGATTGGTTAGTCTCATGGATTAGTGTAGCGATGTACCATTGAAAAACTTCTTTAGTGTCCAAAATTCAGCTTGCAGAGGGGTTCATTTGATATCTTCAAAGTGCTCATTTTATGCATGCCCCTACACCATCCTATTCTCCTTTTCCATGACGAGTCTTAAATAAATTCCAACAATGTTTAATGCAGGTTTTCTTATGAAGACACCACAACTAAAAGAATGATAGTGAAGATTTGAATTGACTTGTGCATCCATATGACCATATCCAATGTTCATTGAATTTTATTCCACGACTTTTCAAGGAGTCATAAATATTTCCAGAACAGTGTTGTACAAAATATGTATTATGTGTATGATTGTCACTAATATAAAAGTGATATTCTTTAATAACATGCCAATTTTCACTGGTGCTTCCTATATGATCAAATTTCTTTTTAGCATGTCTATATAGAATATGGACGAGCATGGAGACTTGGTCAAAATTATAGTATCACTCAAAATTTTTTTTTGTGGAACAAATGCGTAGTTTTCTACAAAAATCAATTACTGACAAAATGGTCCCTAGTGGAAAAAATTCATGGGATTTTTTGAATTTAAAGTCCTGCCATCAAACTCTATGGGAATGCTTGGTGTATTTATAAATTTTTGCCTCAAACTTTCTCAAAAAATCTATCAAAAAAATTTCTTCTTCTTGTAACTCAATTCTTTTAGCACTATTTGAACCTTGAATCGATATATGGATATTCATATCTCTTCCATTTCACTTTCATGTTGAACAATGATTGATCATTTATATCAGTATGATATTTTTTTTTTGAAATTTAGTCAAATTTCCACAATCATCACATTTTTTACCACCAACACATTTCTTTTCATAAAATAATTCATTTCTTTCTCTTCCACATAGAATTTTAGATATAAGATCATGAATAGTGGAAGGAGGAGGTGAATCTTTCCAAAATGTTCTACCAAAATTAAGGAATGTGTCATAATATAACTGAAATTCCACATAATAACGACAATAACAAGTGTCGCGTACAGTGATAGGTTTTACATACCATGGTTTTTGTTGCACAAAATCACTGATTGAGACATCAATTTCATGATTCTCTTCTTTGAATTTTTTGAACAACTCTATTTGAGTGGTTTTCAAGAAATGTTTTGGTTGTGTTTCGTATTGATTTCGTGTTATTCTTCTTCGCATCACATCCCTTGCATTTGGCGAAACACGTGAATTTTTCTTCCAATATTTATATATTATTTTTTAACATTTTATCCAAGTCTATTTTTGTATGGTTCCCTACAAATAGCTCTCCAACAAGCGAGTTCATCATTTACATCTATTTGCAACCGAAATTTCTGATTTTTGTGCAAAGCGTTTCGTGAGGTTCCTAATGCTCGTGCCATAGATTTTACCAAGCGATTCCCTTTGGTACTTGATGAAACCACTGCCACATGTATTGTTCTATGCAAAAATGAAACATTTTTCTATTTAGTTATTCTAATTGAATTTATAGCACCATTTAAATTTTGTATCATATTTTCCCTCATTTTTTTTATCTTTTGTTGATATTCAAATACCCAATAAAGTCGTATCTTCTTTTATCTTCTTTTAATTTCCTTAATTATAGGAGACCTTTCAACAATTGAGCTTGAACTGCCACATTTTCCTTTATGAAGTACGTATCAAAAATGTGATTAACATGATATCGTATAACATGGTCAACTATTTTATCTCCATATGTGTGAGTGTCAACACTTTCTAACATCTCATCATCGACATTGATTTCATCTGTACATATTCGAATTAATAGTACATAATAAGTTTACATATTAAATAAATAACTAAATTAATAAATATGTATAATCTCAATAATACGTGCATGTGTTCAACATATATATATATATATATATATATACCTTGTGATTCAATTTCTTCACTTGAATTTCTTTCAACATTTTCACCATCTTCAATCATTGGTTCAATATCTCTTTCACTTCCTCTTTCAAAATTTTGTATCTCATCATCAATGTCTTGAGGAATATCTCTCTTTGTTTACATTGCAAAATATTTTTCAAATTATTTCATCAAATAAAAATTAAGCTTCACATTTTACAGTAGGAAAATTTTAAATATCAAATTCATAATATTTACATTTACATACCTGCTTCAACTTCTAGTTGAGGTTGATTTTCCCTTTCAATATTTGAGAGTGCTTCTCTCTTTCTTTTGTGAGATTCTCTCCCCCGTTCTCTATGTTCCTCAAAGTCTTTTATTCGATCGTATTTTCTCGTGCAACTCCTTCGATTTCCATGATAAGATTATGAAGTTCAAAAAATTTCCTTCAAAAATTTAGACAGAAACTCAATTAAAAAAAACATCACAAAAGATTTAATTTAAAAAAACTCATTTTAAAAATTTTGCAAAAAATACATACTTCAATCCAAAACACTTACTTTAAAAAATCAAAGAAAAAAATGTCGTATAAAAATGAAATGAAGCTCAAAATATTTCCTTCAAAGTCCTGCAAAAAAATCATTTAAAAATTTAGACAAAAACTCATTTAAAAAAATCATTATAAAAGATTTACTTCAACCCAAAACACATACTCTAAAAAAATGTCACTTCAAAAAATACCTCCAAAAAATGTCCATTGAAAATTAAGCCCAACTTCTTAAAAAATGCCACTTTAAAAAGTACCTCCAAAAAGCCTCTAAAAAAATATCACTTTGAAAAATACCTCCAAAAAATGTCCCTTGAATATTAAGCTTAAAAAGAGTCCTTTCAAAATTAAGTCCAAAAAAATTCTTTTGGAAATTAAGCCCAAAAACCTCTAAAAAAAAAAATACATCCAAAAAAATGTCCTTTGAAAATTAAGTCCAAAACCTCTAAAAACAATGAAAATTAAGCCCAAAACCTCTAAAACCAATGAAAATTAAGCCCAAAACTTCTTAAAAAAAAAATACCTTAAAAAAGAAATGAAAATTAAGCCCAAAGCCTCTAAAAACAAAATAACTTAAAAAAAATGAAACCCAAAAAACATCCAAAAAATGTATCACATACCTCTCCTTTGAATGTTATGCCAAAAAGTCCATAAACCCAAAAAAATCATTTGCAAAATTAGACCAAATGAAGAAAGGTGGGAAATTATGCAAAAATAATGAATGCATTTACGTCAATCTATATCGCCGCGAAACGTTTTTTTGGAGGGGCTTCGTTGAATTTTCCGGCCCACGAAAATTCAATTAAAAGTTCAACCGAACTTTTGTGTCATTAGACTTGACAGGTTGTCGGGGCAAAAACAATTTGGCCAAACATTTTTTAAAAGTTTGGCCGAACTAACACGTCTGCAATTACGCAGTGCCGAGCTCGGAAGACATTTCTTCAACTTTGGATTGATTAAACTCCATGAAACATTCTCAATTAACCATCGGAACCAAGACAAGAATTTGTAGAATTCAATCTACTTTCAGGAAATATAACTTTTATAGAATTTCATAAATATTTACTAATTTTAATTAATTTTGTAATAAAACGGGCACAAACAATCTCTGAAGGTCATTTGATTTAGTGAAATCAATATTCTGTATCTTCCAAAATACACTGTAAAAAAATTGAAAAAATTATGGTGCATTACATTGGTTTGTGATCTGCAATGGGTAGTTTTTAGATTTTTAGTTTATAACTTATACGTTGAGAAATTTCGTGCGTGCCAAAACATATCCAAAATATGTAGTTTTTTCATATTGGATCGGATCAAAAAAGTCTAGTAATTATGATATGCATCAGTTGATTTCGTAAATATAACAAAACCAAAGTAGAATCTGTCTAGATTGTTGTAACACATTTTGTTTCTCAAAAACAAAAATATTTCAAAGAACACACCAGCGCGTACTAAAATGACTTTTTATGAATCCTTTGATTGTTAAAAAACACACACTCAAAGAAATGCTAAGTTGACAATGTGTATAAAAAAATTCCAAAAAATAAGTAATAGAAAGCTCATAAAATTTCTGACAACTTTTACTTTTATCGCAAAATGGAATTCTAAATGGAAAAATTGTTTTGGTTTGCAAAAAGTTGAAGAACAAAAAAAAATGAAATTTTTTTCTCAAAAAAAGGCAAAAAGTGTAACCCAACTTCACATTTTCACCTGATATTACAAGGTTATGGTCCATTTAGATTACTTTGTATTTGGAATTTCAAGTCTCAAGGAGGCCATTAATATGGGGATACAATGGCATTTTTTGTTGTAACTAATGCTTTCCAACAATTTATAATATTTTGAGCAAATTCAGAGATACTTACATATTGCTTGCAACTTCCTTAATATTCCATGCATATTTCAGTGACATTCCTCCTTTTGTGGAGTGTATTGTTCCTCTTGAGCCCACAAGTCTTGGACTTTCCAACAATTTGTAGTCCTTCTAGCGAAGCTAGAGATATTGTCATATCGTTTGTAGCTTTTTATATATTTTATACATATCTTAGGGACATTTTTTTCCTATGGATTATTTTATGCCTCTCACCATCTCATTTTTTTTCTGATATGCTTGATTCAATTTTTCTACTCATAATTTTTTTCAAAAAAAAAGAAAAAAAAAAAAATTATAATACTTTCCATGTGAGGAACATACATGTTTTAGTCTTCTCAGAACTGTTAGCTCAAAGTCATTATAACAAATCTCATCATGTCACTTGTTGGAATGGAAACTAGTTAGGGAGGATAACAATCATTTCCTCGAACTATTTGAAATAAATCCAACTAAAACTCTACTATTCCTTTTATTAAAAATACACAAAAATAAAAATAAAAATAAAACAAAATGTGAAAATAATACTACACATTCAAATGAGTGCCTTTTTTTGAGAGAATAACATACATATTTATTCACTTTAGTGAATAATAAGCTATTATATAAATCTAAAAATAATTAAACATAAATAAAATTATATGTCAAAATATTATGATCCAAAACTTGAAATTATATCCCTCAAACAAAAACACAAAACTAGACTAAATAAAAAGCCACAAATAATAAAAAAACATATTTTAGAAATTTAAAGCCCGTGGTCTGGGTGTGGGGTAGCCGCAACCCAACAACGGAATGAATATGGTAGTTAAGACAAGCATTTCTGGAGGAAAAACCAACCTGGACATGGGCAAGTGGCATGGTTTAGCTAGTTAGCATGGCCTCATGGGAGGAGGATGACACTCCTTTCGAAGTCCAAGTCACGCTAGGGAAAGGAATAAACGTCGAGGAATGAGCCACGGGGATTAGATTCGCTTGGTTTGGATTTTGGTCTGCACCATCAGAGAGATAGCGAAGTTGTGTGCATTGTCGGTGGGGAGGATTGAGTTATGCTTCTGCAACTTGCATCAGTGCCCGGAGGATCAAGGGTATGTGACCATCCTTACTTCTTCAATTCCCTTGAACATGGCTCTTTCTGTGGATTCTCATATGTTTGTTATTAGTATGATGCTCAGTGTGCAAGGACATGTCTAGTTGCATGGGAGGGAGTTGAGAAGGAAAAGAGGGGAAATTTTAGTTGATTGTTAGTTAATTTCTCTTGTTTTCGAGATTATGCAGGGTAAAATGGGGGATGGGGACTCATGTAGAAGTATAGAGGGCGGGGTAGACCTAGACAAACACAAATTGTCCATCAGAAATTCATGGAAACAAATTGAAGCCATGTTTTTGAAAGGGAGGAACGGTACCAAGGGTGACAGGGGGGGGGTTGTTGTGAGAATACCACTAGCAGGGGAGAAGGGCATACCTCCGAAGGAGGAAAATTAGATACAAATGGGTATTGTGTTGCGATGGAGAGACCCGATTTTTAGACGGGTGGGTTGAATTGTTATATGGTAGGCCAGGAACATCCTGAGAGTCCTCTGCTTGGTGTAGGTGGTCAGGGAAATGTGGTGCATGGGGGAGTAAGCGCAGCAAGTTGGGTCGGTTTAATTTATTACCATAGCACTGAAATAACATTTTTGTGTTCTATGAAATTGTGTTATTGTTTTGGCACAACCATTGGAAAGCATTGTAGCAGAACAAAGCCTCCAATTACAACTGGGTAATATACAATGGCATGGGCTCGAACTGTGAGGGAAGAAGGGGAAGGGGGAACTCGAAGGAAAACGTGGAAGCGAGGCGAAAAAAAAGAGAAGGCTAAGGTATCCACCCATGCTCCAAGGCGGAAGGGGCGTGATGCAGGGGAATTAGACACAATCAAATACATTGTACCTAGGTAGACATAGGGGGTCTTACACTTTTAAATCCTCATGTAATTATTAGGTACTTTGAATAAATTTTGTAAGAAATTGTAATTGTTCTCGAGTCATTGAGAACACGAGAGAATTGATTATGTTAGGGATAGGAAGAGTTAGCCTGGAGTTATGAGAAAATTTAGGATTAGTTTCAGTTATGGAGTCTAAATTTAGGAAGGGGGAATGTCAAGAGTTTGATGAGCTATTTGAGGACATGAATCGATTCAGGTCATCCTTGAGCATAAAATGTAAAGCATCTGTAGTATAGTAGGGGGAGTTTTGTGGAGAAATAGCGCAGAGTAGAGAGTCAGCAGGCCACTGAACTGGAAATCCAGCCCAAAAAGGAATGGTATGTGGAGGCTCTTGTATTGAATACATATATATACAATAATATAGAATTTGGTTCTAATATATGCATTGTGATTATTTCAATTATGTGTGAGAAGGATTGAGTCCCTGCAAGTGACTCTATATTTAAGTTTGACTTGTGTTTTGTTGAATCGATCACTGAAAGGGTAGATTCAGCAAAGGGTTAATTATCTGCCTTAGTTTATATATGATAAGTTGGTGCATTCAGGAATAAGTCGAATTCTATGTACTCGCTGTTGAAAGGAGGGCTCGGTTCCCTTTGAACTCTTGAATTATTGTATCATGGAAGAAATTGAATTATTGGCCTCGTAGCAGAGATTTTAATCTTCTCCGAATTCTCATTAATATTAAAATAAATCTGTGTAAGGATGGCTGAATGGATGTAATTGTGTGTTAACCTCTGGCTGAACATGTTGGTCCATTTCTATGACTTTGCGGTGAAACATTAAAACCCTACACTTATATGTAGCACTAGTCGTTCCTGCTCTGTGTGGAATGGCATGTGAACTTTGTGAATAACGAAACCTTAAGAAGGAAGAATACCTTCGAAGAGTTTTGATTGGGGATTGAGGATTGTAATAGAACTGTGGACAACCGTGAAAGGAATGAGTATCGCATCGCTGGACCTATGAGTAAGGACCGAAACCTTGAACCAGCTAATAACCGGAACCACGAGGAGCATTGGACAGTGAGAGCTGTTTTGGAACAGTGAGAGTGGTCTTCGCACTTTTTAAAGACGATAAGTTGTTTTCGTAAAAATAATGTGATATATGTCTGCGGGTGACACGTAAGGAGGTGGTGGTATTTTAATACCACCCATATCACGCAGCCTCCATGCATTAACCCTCGGTTCAAGAAAAAATGTGAAACCTCGCATGGATCATTGGATCATCAAGGCGAGCACGACATTCCCTCAACCGTCGGATGGGCAAAGTTGTTAACACCAGGTAATAAGCTGTGGACCCAGATATACGATGTTCATTTGTTATAGGGAGTTGAGGTCTTGTATTAATGCCTATAACATTTGGTCCATCAAAATAGTTGGTCATTGAACATTTTATAGGATAGCAACATAAATGTATTGTGTTATAAATGGTTCGCCGGGGTATGAATAACCATCGAATAAATGACTTGCCGCATTGTATAGTCGATGCGGGCCTACAGGTAATGCTGCCATAGAGTAATGTTAAATCAAAGGCTGCCATTGGGGCAACTCAGATTTGAATATCGATTTGAATGTTTGGTGAACAAAGCTGATATATATAGCTTTGACCAGAGGTCCAAAAGAACGAAGGGCATGACTATAGGACTGACTCGGATTGAAGTTAATTGAATTTTAAATATGAAAAGTATTGATATGGGTCGAAGACGTAGTGGACCATTAAATTTGGTTTAATCTCGTAATAAGGTTTGCTCTAGGCATATGGGAATTCATAACCTTTGATAAGAATTCCGCATTTGAAGATTGAACCTTTGCTTTAATTAAAAGGGCATATTGTGTGCTTGTGGGGGTTTATAACCATTAAGGAAGTGTTGAATTTATATCTCAATTCTCTGAATTGAGATATTAAAATAATTCAGATTGTTTATTTAAATTTTCCAACTCAGAAGTTAGAAATGGCATGAGTTTGCCCAGACTGTAGGGTTTCTTGGAAAATGGAATTATGAATGCATTTATACACAGCTATGGAATTGAAATAGATAAAACAGGGACTGTGGGTTTTACCCCCATCAAAGTGGTATCAGAGCTAGAATTGAATTAGATCTTTGAAAATTGATTTTTGGAATGCACATGAACTGAACAGGAAAGAAAATTTGATGTTTAAATCTATTTAACAAGGGTTGTATATTTGATTTGGCATACAGTGAAGGTGATTATAGAATTTTGGTTGTAGGAAGATAAGGACTTAGCTTGATGATAATGGAAGTGAGCCTGATATTCAGCTAGAGGCTGGATAAAGAGGACACTTGCAGTGTTCTCAAGAAGAAGTGAGTTGGTGAGTAGTACTTAACTTTGGTTGAAGGATTGTTTTCAGAATTCATAGTGCAGGCAATCAAAGACATCTCAGCAAAAGCAGATCACAGCTTGAGAGTAGTGATAAAAGAGTCCAACAAGGGACTCTGAGTGGAGAAGAAGTGTGGCAGAACTTGGAAGAATTCCCAACAGAGGTTGGATGAGAAAAGAGCAGAGGTGTTCTTGAGGGAAGTTGCAGAGTGAAGCCTAGGAAGAGCAGAAGAGAGTGCTCAGAAGGTTCTAGCATATAGGGGACCAGGACTTGCCAAAAGCCTGATCCGGAGGAAGGGATTGGTGAGGTGAGTTGCAGCAAGGGAGCTTGCTGTTGCAGAGGCTTAGTGCAGCTTATAGGAGAAAAATGGCTATTGATAGCCACAACAGAGATTGAAGAGGTTCTGAGGGAGGCCACAACAGAAGAAAGAAAGGAGATGCCAAAGAAAATGGCATGAAGAAGAAATCCACTGATGAAGAATGGTGGGAAGATATGGCTGAGGTTACAAAACAGTTTTATAAACTAGAGAGGATGATATAAGAAAGCCAAAGAGTTGGTTGGCTCATGAGGAATAATGTGAAATGGCAACCATTACAGTTGAGGTTGAGACAAAAGAATATTGCCCTATTGAGAGAAGAACTCAGAGCAGTTGAGTTGAAAGAAGAAATTTTTATTTTTGAAGCAGAATAGAACACAGATGAAGATTGGAGATCTGCAAGAGATCTTGTGAGACTTGGTGAAGACTTGGGGCAGCAAGAAGCTTGTATTGCTGAAGAGGAAGCCACTGAGGATTTCTTGAGTTGTTGGACAAATCCACATGATGTGAGGGCTTGTGTTTTTGTGTCTGACAAATGTGAAGTAATGACAAACTCCACAGAGGAAGAAGAACCCAAAGTTCTTGAGGCAAGGATGGAAATTGAAGATTCCATGTGTAGATCTGTTCAAAGACTGCTTGGGAAAGCAGCCAAGACTGAAAAGTCTTATGATTTGGAAACTAAAAAGTTGTGTATGTTTGCAAGTACACCACTGGAAGATGAACAAGCTTCAGAATTTGTTAATGAAGAGGAGACACTGAATCTGAAATCTGTTCAGATCAATGTTGGGATAATGAGACCTCAGGGAGAGATGAAGACTGAAGGGTCAAATGAAGATATTCAGCAGAATGCTGAAGCAGAGAGAGAAGGACTAGTAGATGATTGGTCAAGAACAAGAAAAGGCATAAAATATTGTGTAAGGTTCCCGAAATCTACTCCTATTGAAGTTGTGGAGTTGTATAGGAGGTTGGATTTGCAAAGAAGAGAATTAGAGAAGCAGAGGACCTGTGTACAAGAGAATTTGCTAAAGGAGCAGAACAAAAGAATTGTCATGAATGACAATAAAAGACCAGAGGATAAGAAGAAAATGATTCAGCAAAATGAAGGAGTTCATTTTGATGAATCACAATAGAAGAGCATCCATGAAACAGATGTTGAAAAGAAGAGGAGACTAGTTGACAGTCTCATGAGGAGTGCAAATCAGCATACTGAGATGCTGACAGAGGACTTAAAGGGGAGTTCTGAACAACATATTGATGTGTTGTAAGAGAAGAAGAAGGTATTGAGACATTGGAATTTTACTACTGATGATTCATGTGTTAATCATTCAAAGAAAGAGGAAAAACAACAGTGGGAAGTTGTCAGAGAGGTGAATAAGAAGGAAACTGTGTTGGCTAAAAACATAGTGAAGGATCAGCAATTAGACATGATGATTGGAGCAGTGGAGATGACTATGACAGCTGAAGAGAAATATGATGAAGAATTTCTGAGTCTTGAACTAGACTTAGAATTGCCGGGAGAAGAATTGGTGACTAGGTCATCAATTGAGACCATTGGGTCTCATGGTTTTAACACTCACAGTTCGTTTATGTGTACAGGTGATGTAGAAGACAATTCATCATTTGAAATTGTGTTGGGAGAAGAAAAACTGTTGCTGAAGGAATATGAGACAGCCATGTCTCATATGTAGGAACTTGTCACTATTGATGACAGGGAAGAATTGGCTAGTCTGATGGGCCAAGAATAGCCTGGAGAGTAGATTTTTAAAACTGTTACAATAAAGAAGAATCAACATTCTATGCTGACAGAAGATGAAAATGTAGAGATTAAATAACTTGATTGGATTGCCAGAATCCATTAAGAGGATGAGAGGCAATTACTGAAGATTCCCCAAGAAGAAGGAAAAGATGTTGAAGCTAACTTCTAGCATGTTGACGATACAAAACAAGTACAGGGGAGATGGCTAAATTGTTTGCTGAGAGAATTTATGTAAGAGAAAGAAAATGCAGACACTGGAGCAAGGATTCCTGAAGCTGTGAAGAAAAGAGGAGTAGATACTAGCTTGCAGAATCAAATTCTGTTTACTAGTATACTAGATGAGTATGTCACTGCTGGTAGGAATTTAAATGGTGATTTGTTTTCCAAAAATGGGTTTGCAGATGAGGAGAAAAATAATAATGTTGTAGAGGGAGATATCTTAAAGGATATTCAGGATGTTTGGGCGGAGGCAACATTGGCATCAGCAACACCCATGGTGGCAGTTGAAACAACATGGGGGATGACGTCTGCAGGAGTGGTAAACATGTTAGTAGCATGTGAGATAGCAAGAGCAATAACATTGACAGCAGTAGAAGGTGAAAGCAGCAGTAGTAGGTAGAGGATTTTCCAGCAAGAAGATAAGCTAGACATAGAAATTAGAAACATCATAAGACTGATGCAGCAAATAGCAGCCAGGGAGCAGAAGGATTTTTGTAAAGGAAAGGTAAAAATAGATTATGAAAGTATGACTGGGAGTGAATTACAGAACAAGACATGGAGACCTGGAAAATTGCAGGAGAAGAGTGATGCAGTTGTTGGACAGTTACAAAACAGATTATGGGATCCAGGAGGCAGAAATTAAGGACACATGATCAAGACATCCTGAACAATTTGAACCTTGGGAGTCTGATGCAGGGGCATTAGCCACAATCAAATACCTTGTACCTAGGTAGACATAGGGGGTATTACACTTTTAAATCCTCATGTAATTATTAGGTACTTTGAATAAATTTTGTAAGAAATTGTAATTGTTCTCGAGTCATTGAGAACATGAGAGAATTGATTATGTTAGGGATAGGAAGAGTCAGCCTGGAGTTATGAGAAAATTTAGGATTAGTTTCAGTTATGGAGTCTAAATTTAGGAAGGGGGAATGTCAAGAGTTTGATGAGCTGTTTGAGGACTTGAATCGATTCAGGTCATCCTTGAGCATAAAATGTAAATCATCTGTAGTATAGTAGGGGGAGTTTTGTGGAGAAATAGCGTAGAGTAGAGAGTCAGCAGGCCACTGACTGGAAATCCGGCCCAACGAGGAATGGTATGTGGAGGCTCTTGTATTGAATCCATATATATACAAAAATGTAGAACTTGGTTCTAATATATCTGTTGTGATTATTTCAATTCTGTGTGAGAAGGATTGAGTCCCTGTGAGTGACTGTATATTTAAGTCTGACTTGTGTTTTGGTGAATCGATCAGTGAAAGGGTCGATTCAGCAAAAGGTTAATTATCTGCCTCAGCTTATATATGATAAGTTGGTGCGTTCAGGAATAAGTCGAATTATATGTACTCGTTGTTGAAAGGAGGGCTCGGTTCCCTTTGAACTCTTGAATTATTGTATCATGGAAGAAATTGAATTATTGGCCTCGTAATAGAGATTTTAATCTTCTCCAAATTCCCATTAATATTAAAGTAACTTTGTGTAAATATGGTCGAATGGAAATAATTGTGTGTTAACCTCTAGCTGAACACGTTGGTCCATTTCTATGACTCTGCGGTGAAACATTAAAACCCTGCACTTATATGTAGCACTAGTCGTTCCTGCTCTATGTGGAATGGCGTGCAACCTCTGTGAATAAAGAAACCTTAAGAAGGCGGAATACCTTCGAAGAGTTGTGATTGGGGATTGAGGATTGGAATAGAACTGTGGACAACCATGAAAGGAATGAGTATCGCATCGTTGGACATGTAAGTAAGGACCAGAACCTTGAATCAGCTAATAACCAGAACCGCGAAGAGCGTTGGACAGCAAGAGCTATTTTGGAACAGTGAGAGCGGTCTTCGCACAAAAAAAAAATCGTAAGTTTTTTCGTAAAAATAATGCGATATATGTCTGCGGGTGACACATAAGGAGGTGGTGGTATATTAATACCACCCATATCGCGCAACCTCCAGGAATTAACCCTCGGTTCAAGAAAAAATGTGAAACCTCGCATGGATCGTTGGATCATCAAGACGAGCGCGACATTCCCTCAACCGTCGGATGGACGAGGTCGTTAACACCAGGTAATAAGTTGTGGGCCCGGATATATGGTTTTCATTTTTTATAGGGAGTCGAGGTCTTGTATTAATGCCTATAACTTTTTTTCCGTTGAAATAGTTGGTCATTGAACATTTTATAGGATAGCAACATAAATGTATTGCATTATAAAGGGTTTGTCGAGGTATGAATAACCATCGAACAAATGACTTGCCACATTGTATAGTCGATGTGGGCCTACAGGTAATGCTGTCGTAGAGTAATGTTAAATCAAAGGCTGCCATTGGGGCAACTCGGATTCGAATATCGATTTGAATGTTCGGTGAACGAAGCTAACATATATAGCTTTGACCAAAGGTCTGAAAGAAGGAAGGGCATGACTATAGGAGTGACTTGGATTGAAGTTAATTGAATTTTAAATATGAAAAGTATTGATATGGGTCGAAGGCGTAGTGGACCATTAAATTTGGTTTAATCCCGTAATAAAGTTTGCTCTACGCATATGGGAATTCATAACCTTTGATAAGAATTCCGCATTTGAAGATTGAACCTTTGCTTTAATTAAAAGGGCATGTTGTGTGCTTGTGGGGGTTTATAACCATTAAGGAAGTGTTGAATTTATATCTCAATTCTCTGAATTGAGATATTAAAATAATTTAGATTGTTTATTTAAATTTGCCAACTCAGAAGTTAGAAATGGCATGAGTTTGCCCAGACTGTAGGGTTGCTTGGAAAATGGAATTCTAAATGCATTTATACACAGCTATGGAATTGAAATAGATAAAACATGGATTGTGGGTTTTACCCCCATCAGGGCATAAGCCTCAAGCCGATCCCATTGTCGATGTAACCTTGACATATATTCAAGAAATTCCTCCTCAAGTGACAAAAATCCTGACCAAATGGGAGGAAGTGCTCACCCGACAAGCTGAGAAGGAAAGAATTGATCTGGAAGAAGAAAATATAGTGACGGACCCAAGTAATACTACAGGCAGAGATGCACAATGCCAGCTAACTCTACACTTATACTAGCGAATGACGCATCTAATAGCTAAATCCATCATGTACACTACTAAGTTCATGCAATTTGATCCTGTAATGCAAGAAATTGAGAATGACTTTGAGTTATTGCAATTCCAAGTCCAGAGACAGAACACCTAGCTTAACAGAATCGAGAAATTTTTGAAGAATGTGTAGCAAACAAAGATGTTGGGGTCCAATGGTAAAGACCCGGCACCGATTGACTCTTCTGAGGGTTGAGATGACAATAGTCTTGCTACTCTTATGATTTTTAAGTATTTATGTTTATGTTTATGTTTTTTAATTATGTTAGTAGTAGTAGTGTGTTCAGTTTGTCGAACTATGTCAAAGTCACAAACATTGTGGTTGTAAAAGCTGAGTATGACAGATTGAAAGTATTTTGTTTTTGGATGGCCTACAATGCCTTCTGATGGCCAACAGATCTGGTTTCCCTACAGGGCAGATTGAGGTCACGAAAGTTTATTTTACTATGTAATTTCACTTTTTGAAAATGAATAGAAAAACCAGTACTACTCGGCTTACAAAAAAAAAATTAGAAATTTAAACAAATTGAAGCATTGAGTTCACATAAAGGAATGCCTTGACATAGCATATAATAACCCTATATTTATTACTCATGGACAATTTTTTAACTATAATTTGATTTATTTATTAAAATATAATATTCTAAGTATCTAACTATTTTTAATATATATTAAATAAAAAATTATGGTTTAATAAATTTTCGTTTAATTGTTAATGCGTTTATCCCATTGTATTTGTTTATGAATAAAGTTATTTGATTTGAGTAATAAAATTTTAACCGGTTAACTAACAATATTTAGTAATTAAATGTTTAATTATTTTTTATATCATAAAAATTTATAGTTTGAATAAATTTTCATTTTATTATATGCGTTTATAAATAAAGTTAACAAATAAAGTTATTTAATTTTATAAAAGTAATTTAAATATAATAAAATAATTAAGTTACATTTTAATTAATTAATGGTTAATAAGATTTCATTTTGTAATTTTTACTCCTATATATTAAGTCTCCACATTTACATTTTTACTCTTTATTAAAGTATTGAAAAAAAATATAAATAATGGTAAATAATAACAATGGTAGTAAGTGTATTTATTTACATCTTCTTTCTATCCATTTTTTATGCAAATACTTTCTTAAATTATGGTGAGTAGTAATTGATGATAAATATGTTATTTAAGTAAGTGTGAATTTTTTTCTATGATTTTAATTTTTGATAATTTCCCTTTAAGCTTAAAATAACAAATCATATTGCCACTGCATCCAAAATTTTGAAGACATGGCATTGTGTTATAAAAGACATTACATAAATAAAACTTGAACCAATCATATTACACACAAATAATTTTAAATACCAATAAAAAGTAATGAAATTCAATCCATAATTAATATATATATAATGTAAATTGAATATCATATTTGTAATAAATATAATAAGAATATTTCTAAAATAATATGAAATATATATATAATATAAATTAAAATCTATTTTAATATATAAAAAAAATAATAGTTAATATTCATAACTACTAATTTTATATTTAAATTTATTTAATAAACTTTAAAAAATGAGTACTCACCATAACTCTTATATATATTATTTATTAAAAAAATAAAATAAAAGTTATTAAAAAAAAAAAAAAAAAAAGATAATGTAATATTATGTGCTAAACTTTTAAATCTGTCATAACTTGAGATCCACTAATGGTAACTAGCCAGACAACATCCGAAGCTTTTTTTCCGTTTCCGTTGATCTCAACGAATAGACTCTCATGCCCGCCTCTTAATTACCGTGGCCCGCGCCCTATTTTTCACGGACGCTGCCTTTTCTCTTCATCACTCACTGTTGGGCTCTGCTACCCCCACAACGCAACGCATGTATGCGCTGGCGGTTGTAGTAGGTAAAACTGCTATCTGCTCCACTCACTCGCAAGAAAGAGGTGAGGCTTCACAACAGTTTTGGTTTTTATCAACACGTAGTAAATATAAAGTTAAGTTTCACTTACATCTGGTCTTAACTTCTAAGTTTAGTTTGATTTAGTTTTATTACAGCAATAAAACGAACGAACTTATTTTTATTTAAATCTAAATTTGTTAATGAAACTACGGTATTTATCTTTCCCCTATATTTTTCCCCAGTTTCTCTTATATATACCTCTTTTTCATGGAGCGTTTGTGAAGCTTAGAGGCGTAGGAACAATTCAAGGTTCTCTGTTCTTGATTCAAGGTCCTCTGTACTTGATTCTTGGTCCTTTTGTGCGTCCTACAGTCAATCAACAGATGGAAACACAAACACATATTTGGGCTGCCTTGCCCCAAGATTTGTTGTGTTCGATTTTAGCAAAGCTTCCTGTTCGAGATGTTGCCAGAATGAGGATTGTTTGCAAACGATGGAAAATTCTGTTGCCTCCTGGCGATGCTCTGCAAAGAATCGATCCAACTTTTTCAGTAAATTCCATCCCCGCATTTCTCATTCAACTGTATTGGGATCCCCAATATCAGGAGACGTGGGTCATAGAATTAGGACACGGAGGTGGTTGGGATATAAACATTTACAAATACCCTTGTCCAGAGGGGCGAATCGTTGTGGGTGGATGCCAAAGCATCTGCCTCTGTATGAGAAAGGGAGACAGATTGGATCTTTCCCTATCCAATCCTGCTACCAGAACCTGGAGACAACTCCCTCGCCCTGCCCGTAATGACCCAAATTGGGATTTCATGGCAATGACCTTTGACGCTACCCTGAGGCGTTGAACTGTCTTGCTCGGTTATAATATTGTGGGAGGACCAATTGGAAATTTAATGGTGTTGGAAATTTATGATTCAGAGTCCAATGCATGGACTAGGGTTTCCATGAAAGTACCCCAATTCATTCGACCTCGTCGCAAGGGTCTCTATTCCAATGGAAAGTTTTATTGGATAATCCTATGGCATGCCATATATTACATGGTCGCATTCGATATTGCAGAGAGGATTTGGACAGAAATCACACTGCCAGAGGTTTGCAGAAGTTTTTACCGGTCCCCAGCATCTCTTTATTTAAGTGGCTCCGATGGACAAGTTGTGTTAATGCTTCAGTGAGAGAGACGTGGGAGTATCCGCATGTGGAGGTTAAATGATGGTCGCAAGGCTGCAGAATGGCATGAAGTGCATGATATTTGCATCCCAGAATGCCATAATTTTTATTTGGTGGTAGTAAACAACAGGTTGGTAATGATGGTTGACAGGGAAATGGAGTTATATCTGTGTAACTTGGAGCGAAAATCAACCCAGAAAATTTCTTTGCCAGGGCAGCTTCGCAGGCCCATAAGATTCTCTCAAAGGTTTCTTTCAGCCTTCGAATCCAACAACGTTTGGTGGCCTTCGGCATTTGAAAGCTTCAATCAAATAATTAATCTCTTACGAAGCAAAGGCCCCTGGTTTTACGTGTGAGCCATTTTGATCCCACCATGATTCTATATTATATACGATTCATTTGTATGATAGAATTTTGAATAAAGACCAAATTTCATAATATACATTTCTATAGAAAATAGTATTTTTTCAATATGGAAATTTGAAATAGGATCAAATTAACAGACTGCAGAATTTTGCACCAAAGCATAACCATTGTACGAATTTTTAGTGTCCAAATTTTGTGCCCATTTTTTTATATATAATTTTGATTTTGAATGTAATTTTGATTTTCGGTTTAAGAATTTTGTATACCCATGTTTTTAGTAAATTCCTCTATATGATGAGTGTGAAACAGTCCACTTAAAATGTAAATGTACAAAATTATTATATGAGTGTGAAAGAGTCCACTTAAAATGTAAATGTGAAAAATTATTATAAGAGTCTGAAGGAGTTGATTTAAAATGTACATTTTTTTTTTTTTTTTTGGAGTCTAAACTTCTGTGATCCATCATATAAATTAGTAGAAATTCTTTCGGTAATAATCACATGCACAGGAACGTGGTCGACGGGTTTCGAACCAACCAGTGTGGTTCATCATAAGGATTATGATGAACCACACTGGTTGGTTCGAAACGCGTCGACCACGTTCCTGTGCATGTGATTATTACCGAAAGAATTTCTACTAATAAAATTATTTTTATCTTTGATTGAAAATTTTGTTCTAAAATTTATAAAATATTAATTATTTAATAAAAAAATTTAAATTTATAGATTTTAGAACAGTTTGTAATAAATTCAATAACTATTGTGTTGTTATCATTTATTTCATTTAAGAAATATTTGCTTTGATGTAAATATATATTAACATAACATAAATCACATTTAATTTGTTTGTATGTTGTGTATATGTCTATTAATACAACATAACACATACTTAGCTTTAATTAGTTTTAATTTTTGCATGGAGTTAAGTTTAACTTAGTAGCATAGCATAAATCACATTTAGCTTGCTTGCATGTTGTGTACATGTATATTAACACAACATAACACGCACTTAGTTTTAGTGTTTGCATAGAGTTAAGCTTAACTTTGTTGTTTTATGTATTGATTGCTAATCAATATACATAATTCATCCTCTCTTCTATTTTTTCTCAATTCTTGCAAGTTTATACAATTATTTTTAACACTTTGGAAAGAATGAGAACCTTTGATGGGTGGAAAGTCTATTGAAAATATTGAGCTACAAAATTCTTCCACACTGAAATATAGACATCATAAAATAATATTGATTTATTCATGTACACAAGAACTTTAGTTTATTAATTACTCTATTGCATTTTGTTGCGGTAGATAACAATTTTCTTCTAATTGCCCAATGATGGATTCCATTATATTGAATACTTATGAATGATATACTGGTTCTATTTCTTGAACATTGATTTTAGCATCATTTAAACACTTTTCACTAAATGATAGTGTCAAATGTTTTGTTGAGTAAAAATTGCATGAAACCATGATTTGTACTCCATTTATTCCTTTCATTTTTGCATTAATTTTATATTTTCTATTGCTATGAGATTGAAGAGCTCTCTTCAATTGTATTAGTATTCTTTCATATTGAATATTGATGTGGTTGAAACATATTGAATTTTGATGTAGTTGAACAAAATTTCCTTGTTGGATCAGCCATGAAATCTGATGATATTATACCTTCTAATATCATTGTTTTCCTAGGTACCAGAAGTCACCATGAAGGTTATGGTCCATTTAGATTCCTTTGTATTTGGAAGTTCAAGTTGTAACTGATGTTTTCCTACCATTTGTAATCTTTTGAGCATGTTTAGAGATGCCTATTGCTTGCAACTTCCTTCATATTTCATGCATATTTAAGTGACATTTATTCTCATGTGGAGTATATCATTCCCCTTGAGCCCATAGGTCTTGGACTTTCTAGCAATTTGTAGTTTCTTTAGCAAAGCTAGAGATAATGTCATATGGTTTGTAGATTTCTAGATATTTTATACATATTTATGGGACATTTCTTTTCCAATGGAGTATTTTATGCCTTTGAAGTTTGACAGTTTTGGTTGTTTTTTTATTTTTTATCGAGTTGATTTAATTTTTTTGTCATATTTTTTTTTGAGAAAAAAAATTATAATACTTTCCATATGATGAATATGCATGTTTACGTCTTTTGAAAACTATTAAAAGTCAACAACAAGGCTCAAAACTATTATAACAAAACTCATCATATCACTTATGTGAATTGAAACTAGCTAGAAATAATAATAATCATTCCCCAAACCCAACTAAAACCCTACTATCATTTTTATTAAAAATACATAAAAATAAAACAAAATGTAAAAATTATACTACACTTTCAAATTAGCAATTTTTTTAAAAAATAACATGCATATTTATTCACTTAAATGAATAATAAACTATTAATACAAAACTAAAAACATTTTTAAACACAATATCATTCCAAATTTCACAATATTATAAACCAAAATTTGACATTATATCCCTCAAATACAAACGCAAAACTAGGCTAAACAAAAAGCCATACAATTTAAAAAAAAATAAAAAATATATATTTTAGGAATTTAAAATAGAGAATAACTAACAGAGAGCTTCAATCAAGTAATTAACCTCTTAAGAAGCAAAGGTCCCTGCATTTCACACTTCTTAATTCAATCTGTCCGTACTTCGTATTATAGGTATCCTATTCAACCTTCAATTTTACTTTTGATGTATTTCTAGTAGAAAATGACACTGTCGAGTGTTTCTTTTAATCGGATAAAACAAGTTTTTATGTAATTTGTTTTACTGGTAAGCCATTTTCATCCCACCAGGATTTCTATATTATATACGATTCCCTCGTATCATAGAATTTTGAATAAAGACCAAATTATAATAATATAGATTTTTTTTTTCCTTAAATATAGGAAATGATGTTTTTTCAATATGGAAATTTGATATAAGATCACATTAACAAAATGCAGAATTTTGTAAACAATGTTTTTATATATAATTTTGATCTTGAATGTAAGAATTTTTATGTGATTTTGATTTAAGGTTTAAGAATTTTGCAGCCCATCTTTTTAGTAAATTCGAAAGAGTCCACTCAAAATGTAAATGTACAAAATTATTATTTTATCTTAAAAGGGTTGCTGGGAAAATTTGTTGTAAAAAATATATATAAAATATAAATTATTTAATAAGTAATTTTAAATCTAGAGATTTTAGAAAAGTATGTAATAAAGTCAATAACTATTGTGTTGTTATTATTTAATTTATTTAAGAAGCATAAATTATATTTAATTTACTTTCATGTTGTGTATATAAATATTAATACAATATAACATACATTTAGCTTTAATTAGTTTTAGTGCTGGCATGAAGTTAAGGTTAACTTAGTTGCATAGCATATATCATATTTAGCTTTGCTTGCATGTTGTGTATATGCATATTAACACAACGTAACACACACTTAGCTTTAGTTGGTTTTAGTGCTTTTATGGAGTCAAGCTTAACTTAATTTTTTTATGTATTGATCACTAATCAATATACATAATCCAAGTTTATACAATTATTCTCCAGCTAACACAACATAAAGCACACTTAGCTTTAGTGCTTGCATGGAGTTAAGGTTAAATTAGTTGCTTTATGTATTTATCACTAATGAATATATAAAATTCATTTTCTCGTCCATTTTTTCTCAATTCTTCCAAGATTATACAATTATTCTCCAACTAAGTCCTTACCTTGGCCTACTTAGAACCTTTGATAGGTCGAAAGTCTGGATTGAAAATATTAAGCTAAAAAATTCTTCCACATTGAAATACAGACATCATAAAGTAATATTAGTTTATTCAAGTACGAGGAAACTTTATTTTATTCTTTACTCTCTAGTTTATTCTTTACTCTCTTGCTATTTGTGAGATAACAGTTTTCATCCAATTGCCCCATGATGGATTCCATTATCTTGAAGACTTGATGAACGATAGAATTTTTCTATTTCTTGAACATTGATTATCACATCATTCAAACACTTTAACTAAATCATAGTGTGATATGTTTTGTCCGTTAAAAATTGCATGAAACCATGATTTGTATTCCATTTATTCCTTTCATTTTTGCATTAATTTCATATTTTCCATTGCTATGAGATTGAAGAACTCTCTTGAATTGTATCAGTAATGTATTGTTTTAATATTGAATATTGATGTGGTTGAAATATATCGAATTTTGATGTAGTTGAAACAAAATTGGGTTGCTAGATTAGCCATGAAATTTGATGATCTTATACATTGTAATATTGTTGGCCTCCCAGCTATCAAAGGTCACCAAAAAGGTTATGGTCCATTTAATTTACTTTGTATTTGGAAGTTCAACTCTCAATGAGGCTAGTCTCAATGAGGTCATTAAGATGGGAATATATTGTGGAAATACCCTAATATGCATTTGTTATTGTAACTAATGTTTTTCAACAATTTGTAATCTTTTGAGAAAATTTAGAGATATATATTGTTTGCAAGTTCCTTGATATTCCATGCATATTTAAGTGACATTTCCCTTGAGCCCATAGGTATTGGAATTTCCAGTCTCCCTAGAAAATCTAGAGATAATTCCATATGCTTTTTAGTTTTCTAGATATTTTACACATATTTAAGGGAATTTGTTTCCCTATGGAGTATTTTATGCCTCTGAAGTTTGACCAATTAGGGTTTTTTTTTCTTTCTTATGTGTTTGATTTAGTTTTGTTAGTCATATTTTTCAGAGAAAAAATCTTATAATACTATCCATATGAGTAATATGGAATATACAAGCTTCTGGAACTCTTAAAACTCAACAACAAGACTCAGAACCATTATAACAAAGTTCATCATTTCACTTGTGTGAAATGAAACTAGTTAAAAAGGATAACAATCATTCCCCGAACTACCTCAAATAAACCCAACTAAAACTCTACCATTCTCTTTATTAAAAATACATACAGGTAAAAAAAAAAAAAAATATGTGAAAATTATACTACACATTCAAATAAGTGATTTTTTTTTTAGAGAATAACATACATACTAACTTTGGTAAATAATTAATATAAACTTAAAAATATTGTTAAAAACACAAAATAATATCATTCTAACTATCAAAATATTATATGCCAAAACTTGAAATTATATCCATCAAACAAAAAAACACAAAACTAGGCTAAACAAAAAATCGTAAACAATAAACAAAAACATATTTCAGAAATTTAAAATAAAGAATAACTGACCTAATTTTTGAATGAGAAGGAAATCACTTGTCTTTTCACAAGCCTTATCAAATCCTTTCACCAAAAATTAAACATTAATTGAACATTGGTATGGAGTATGAGTTATTAATTTTGTAAATAAATTTACAAAAAATATTTATCGAATACTTTTTTTAACACCTGGATTAAGTTGATATGTTATTTTAATTGATACATTTGACTTGTTTAAGTTAAGCAAGCTTAATAAGTATGTTAAGCAAATTATGAAAAAAAATTATTTATCCTTTTTAATGAATATTAATTATGGTTTGGTTTTCATCAACTGATGGTAAGAGTGTCCAAGATACCAGAGTAGTTAGATTAAATCAGTTATTTGATAGTTAGCTTTTCCTCTAGGAATAAAAAGGAAATTATAAAGAGGAAACGGGTTCTGTGCAAAGGGAAAAAGCAACTAGAGGGCTGAAAGGTGAGAGTGTCTAGAGGTGGCAAGAACCAGTGGAACTATGTAACTTGACAATTGGTGGAGAGGTTGGAAAGAGGTCTTGAGGTCTACCTCCAGAAGAACTATTATTTAATCCTACTCTGGTGAGGAACATGGGGGGAGCTGCAGATGTAATTTCCTCTCTCATGGTTGGGAGGATACCATCAGCTATACTTATCTGATATAAATATTATAAACCCAGAATGGATTGCAATAAAGAGTTCTTATTATGATTTTATAAGTATGTCAATCTCTGAAATTGAATTTCTGTAGGCTATGAAAGTTGAATAAAAAAAGGTAGAAGCTATTCTTGTTAGTGAATGATTGAATAGACTATTAAAGTCAGGGTTAAAATATACAGATCCTGATGTCCGTAAAAATATCCCTAGTACAAGAATGAAGTATACCAGTCGAGGAAAAGTACATATTTATATGCATAAAGAAACCTTCAATATTTAAGTATAAATAACGTGTAGAGATAGTTTGAGATTCTGTAGAAAAGAAAATTAATGGATGGCACAGTTAGATCATCCAACGAAGAACCCCAGACAGGATAGTCTGTCTTGTAAAAGAACAGTTACACGGAATAAGGGTTGAGAAATAAACCGTTTTATTTTAATGATGGTCGAGACATCTAAGGGAAAAATTATTTTAAAAACAATAAGAAAATACTGAACTTAAAATTTAACTATAGAAGCACTAAACCTACCGTATAGAAATATAATGTAACTTTAAATAATTAACCAAATAGAAAAATTACAGTGAACGAGTGGTGCTCTGTAGAATATCAAACTTAAGCAAGCCAAAGAAACTTCTTTCAAAGAAAAATGGAAACCCTCACAAAGAGGTAAAACATTTGTTGGGATAGCATAAGAACAAACTGGAAAAGAAAACCATTGTATAGAACTACATTATAATTCACGGATGCTATAAGGAAATACTGCATGTATATATAAGCATAGTAAACATTACACAGGAACTCAATACTGATCACAAAATCCAGAACGAGATTGAGAATCGTGCACTGCCTACGAGGGGGTGGCAACAGAAAATATAATCATAGAAAAGTTGTGAAGCGTTATGTCCATAATAAACATACTAAAATAAATAAAGTCTCGAAATTGTTTATACAAGAGGATTCTGACAATTGGGGACAGAGTCGAAATGTTTCCTTTTAATACAAGCTAATGAAAAACAAAGAGTCGGAATGTAAATCCATTACAGTCCATTTTCACAAAGTATATGTGTTGTTCAATGAAGGCTCAGACTCAGAGTTAAAACCCCAATTCAATAGAAAATAAAAGTTATCATTATACAGA
Source organism: Pinus albicaulis (assembly GCA_034641835.2). Classification (NCBI taxonomy): domain Eukaryota; kingdom Viridiplantae; phylum Streptophyta; class Pinopsida; order Pinales; family Pinaceae; genus Pinus; species Pinus albicaulis. Next base: position 17,002,494 of record MU968551.1, on the reverse strand, counting down.
TTACAGAGAGGCTTTCAAGGGTTAGAAATTTCCACTGTAATTTCAGATTTCTATAGCTTGAACTCAAAGACTAACATCACCTTTTCAATTAACAAATGAGCATATTAAAGTATGGACAGAGACTAGAACATCTTGGAAGAGACAACTCGAGTTGTTGAGGTACCTATACATATATAAGCGAGGAATTTTAATATCTAGCAGTTCGCATGCAAGACGGAGTTGTAGAGGAGTCAGGATTCAAAGGAATTTACCTCCAAAAAACATATAAACAAACCGTGAGAACTTCTAATGAAGAATTTCCCAGTTGGATTTAAAAACAATGAAATTAATGTGCACAAGCAAGAATTTGAACAATATTACCTCTCAAAATCAAAGGGTTCAAAACGATACCCTGGAATGAAATCCAACTCTAAATTGTGAGGACGAGATTCCAATGAGAAAAAAAACTAAAAACCTAACCTAAAACATAGTGCAGGAAGGGAACCCTTACATGTGTTGGCACTGTCGAAGTTGGGTAAATCATTGCTGGTTGTCGAAATGCTGGAGACTTTCAGAGAAAAACATGTAAAACCCTCATGGTAGTTGGTGTGTAGTCTCTTCCAAGAAAAATAGGCTGAAATAAGCAGGAAACGACATTCATCACTGAAAAAAGCACTGCACGGGAGCAGTAATAAACCAGAAAAAAATTGGAAGGAAAATTCGGAGGAACAGGAGGAGGAATGAAAAGTATTACCTCCATTCTTGATCGGAAACAAAGAGCAGAGAAGCATAAGCACAATACCAGAGTTCCAGATCTAGGAAAAACGTGGAGATGGAATGAGGAAGTGGTTAGGGTTCGGGGGGTAAGGTATTACCCTAACCACCCTACCCTCCATTATAACCATCAGATCATCGAGCTACCAAGGGCGAAGATCAACCTAAGTGTCCAGTGTTGTAGAACATCGTAATTCCCAATGATACAGAGGATCAATTCATGAGCTTTAAAAACATAAACAACAATACTTCCAAATCTCATGCCACAAGTTCAAGGTTGCAACTAGTTGGCTAGCAATCAATCCACAATAGAAATACAATAATAATTCCAAACTATGACTTTAGGAACAAAATCTAAAGAAGTATGAAAACGAATTATGGCAATGTGGGAGAGTACTATAATAATTGAAAAATGTAATTATATCTTATGCAATTGTAATTTTATACTATGCAAACTTGTATTATATACTATCATAAATACATTTCATAATGCTAATATCATGCTATGTATATGTTTTGAAAACCAATCATTTATGACTATGATTAACCAAATGAGATGGTAGTAATGTCATGCTTAGTAAAGTTTAGATGTTATAAGGTAAATATAATTTTTTGTTTTACATTGTTATGTGATTCAATGATAATTTTTCAATGTACTACATGGTAATACATTACAGATGGTATCAGAGTAGCACTCACACACTGGGACCCAATTGGGTCACCTAAATAAAAAATGGTTTGTGTAAATTGTGCACAAAAATAGGAAGAAGGGATTGACAGAGTAAAATGAGGAGGGGTTTGGTACATCAAGCTCCCAGGAATATAGGGGAAGCACACCCCCAGTATAACCCGGAAATAGAATCCATAAATGTGGGTGTAGCTGAGTGTGGACAAGCATCAACAAACCAGTATATTACTCGAGGAACAAAAAAGGAAAACCAATAGACTTTTGGATATTATTCAAAAATTACAAGAAGAAATGGTTTGAGTGAGAAGCGATAATGAGAGGTTGATGCTAGAACATGAGAGGATTCTTAAAAGCCTCTCAGATATAAAAAATCAAGGGACAACTCAACCAAGCCTAGAAAGAGACACCTGAGAAGAGGGTGAACAATGACAACAAGATAATGATAAGCCATAAAGTAGTTAACCCAGCGGAGCAATAAGAATAGGAATTATAATGAAGCCGAGTCAGGAAATGTCTCAGATCAGCAAGAGATGAAAAAACAAAATGTGGAGTTGCAAGGTGAATTCCGGAAAATTAAACCTCCTACATTCGACGGAGAGGTCGGAGAGGTAGTCGAAGCATGGATAATTAACATGAACACATATTTTCAAGTCTATGAATACATCAGCAAATTGAAATCTCGCTTGGCTATTTATCAACTGTGAGAAAAAGCCACATTGTGGTGGGAGGAAGTCAAAAATGTGTGAGGAATTGAGGACCAGAATGTGACTTGGGGCGAGTTCCAGTGGTATTTTAAAGACAAATACTTAACTGAGCAATTTTATGATGAAAATTCTCAATAATTTTACGATTTGAGATTGGGATAGTTGAAAATGGACGAATTCATAACTAAATTTACCTCCTTATTAAGGTATGTACCGTATCTGAGAGATGAAGGAGAGGATCGATTGCGAATGTTGAGTAGTCTACCTAATCATTTGAAGGAGAGGATCGAATTTGTAAATCCAAAGACCATGGACAAGGTGATACGAAAATCACGTATGTCCTATCAGCAGTCCAAGGTGAAAGGAGAAGCTAGTAGAAATTGGCTGCCAAAGAAGGGACAAAAAAGTATTTCAAATTTTAAAGGTAGTAATTTTGGAAATTATAAGAATGTTGTCAGAAATACAGAAAATAGATAGCAGGGAAGGAACCAGTAGAAAACCAAGTGGTCAACAAAAGAAAAACCCACTGAAGCATCCAGTAGACCCGATCATAGGCAGATTTATAAACTGCCACTATAGTGTTGGGGATGCGGTGAGGCACATTATTATAAGAATCGTCCTCACCGTGGGATAAATGAAACTGCAACTAATCTGCAAGAGGCATCCACGGCGGGGGATGTGGCACGAAATATACCAATAACTAACGTGGAACTTGAGGATTAGCAAGCAGATTATAATTTGACCATGATATAACTGCAAGGTGACTTTTATTCCCAAACTATTTCAATTTTGGTTGATCCTGGTGACAGTTTAAGTTATGTAAATCCCCAGATAGTAGGAAAATGTGACTTTTGTTAGTGTCATCCTTTGCAGCCTTCCTCCAGTGATCAAAAATTATCTTACAAAGTGATTTTAAGGTGTCAAGGTCAAATTTTGTCATTTCAGTGAGTCTTCAAGCAAAATTTGGTCACTAGGTATTAGGTCTAGGGTTTGCTTTTACTCTTGTCAAAATTGTCCAAATGTCGGTTCATGTCACCATTCAGCTGAGTGTATCATCATTCAGAGGGTTTTCATCATCATTTCAGGTTCCAAAGATTCATTTTACACCTTGTTCATGCTTCAGTTGTGCCTAGGTAAGGTTCATTTCCCTCTCCTAGGGTTTTGAAGGTAATTTCTCTTGGATGGTCAAATAATCAGTAAAACTTGTATCCTGATGTTCATACACCTTCCCCTATCCTTAATATACCTTATTAAACACTTCCCATCACTGAGATCCCCCAAATTCCTCATTTTTGCACAAGCCTAGTTTCTTGCTACAACTTGGCAATTTTCTAGGCTAGGCCTGTGTTTTTCCCTTTTGGACCCCTTCCCCTCACTCAATCTCTGAGATTCCACATTCCCCTGATTCCTAACATCCCTCCCTACTTCCAAAAATTTCCCCAAGAATTTATAAGCCCCTTATCCCCTTCATTTCGCTTCATTTCAACAAATCCCTTGTTCCACACATCGGGATAGGTTTCACTCAAATCATGTTTCTGAGCAATAAAAGATGAATTTGGAAAAACGGAGAGAGGTTTTTGTCCAAAACAGGCCAAGGAAAAAACCCCTCCTTCACTTTTTACACAGGTGTCATGGTTTTAGAGAAATGTCAAAAATAAAAGTGCCTCGGGAGAATTGATGCACCTCTGAAGTGACCTTGGGAGAATCAATATTTCTCCTAGAATGGTTGGCCAAATGACTTTCTTGATGAGTCAAATGATAACTAGACACAAATATATTTCTAATGAACTATCATGAGCTCAATTTGGAGTTGAGAAAGACCTTCAAAAATTGACTACAACAGCACTCTGCCTTGAGGCAGCCTCATTCTGCTCATTTTGACACGTTTTGGGAGATTTGATTTCTAACAAGGAAAATGAACTTCAAATTGAAAAATTCCACTTGGGATGGAAATTATACTCAAAGATATTTCCAACGAGCTATCATGCGCCCAATTTGGACACCGGGAAGGCCTCCAAAAGCCTCCTGTAAAATGAGCTATTTATGGCGCGGCGCATTGGGTTGGTGCGCGGCGCATTGGGCTGATACTCCAGTTTTCTCATTGCTTTCAACGAAATTTCAAAATTTCTTGGCCCCTCTGCTCTAAATGAGTCAAATAATCTTGCAATATGCCATTTATCAGTGTTGGGTATGGTTTGAAAGGTTGGTTTTTAGAATTCGAATGCCAAACATAAACCATATCATTGTGTTGAAAAATTACTTCTTAAGGTTTTGAGTTGGTGTTACAAAAAGTAATTTGGTGCCAAATACTTTTGTTTCCCACCTTATTTTTTCCCTCTCACTATCATTATATCACTATATTTCATCTCACTATAGTTCATTCCTTACCCCTTTCATCCTCAAAATAACTTATTCCTAAAGTCCTACTACCCTTATCCCTAAACCCTACCATCCCTATCATCCTTTCTCTCTCATATCATTTATAAAATCCAAAAATCCCATATCCCAAACATGTCAAGTGACTGTCCTACATTTTAAATTTACTTGACAGAAACCCTTTTTCCCACTGTCCATATTTCCCATAGTCTTGTCACACATTTGGAAATTGGAGGCAAATACACCACAATTTTGTTTTCACCTCATACAAATCAATACACACTTGGAAATTTGAGTCAGATGCACCAATTTATCATTTCCAAAAAAAAATCAAACATACACTTGATACATACCTTGCGACACCATGACCGACACATCCAATGAACAAGACAGTGACTCAACCATTGAAACTGCATGCACCAAGAGGGCACTGAAACGTCGTGAAAGGCCTGATTCATTTCAAATATTGGTCAAAGCTTTGTTGGCTGAGCATGACACTTGATTATAGACCTTCACTCCAAATTTCATCAAATTTGAAGAAGATTTTGTCAATTTTGAAAATTTTGATTGCAAAACAGGTTTTTCCGCCCGATGAGTCGCGCCACCCGACGCACGCTTATGATTAGGGCATCTTCTGGAGGAAAACTTGATATTATTGGATTTTTCATGGTAATTTATGCATGTTCAAGAATGTCCAAAGCATTTCATCACATTCTGGGTTGTCCAAAGGGCCAAAAACACCATGAAAATCACCTTTCTGCCACCTTTTGCACCAGCAGGAAGTAGTCTTGGGCGACTGAAGTTTTGAAAGGGTAAATGAGCTCCAAATTGAAAAATTCCACTTGGGTTGGATAGAAGACATCCAGGGCTTTCCAACGAGATATCATGAGCTCGCTTTGGACTTTGGGAAGTGCTCCAAAAGCAGGTCCAAAGTAGCGTGGCGCATAGAGCTTTGGAGTGCGGCACATAGAGGATTTTGACCAAGTTTTCACCTTTCAGCTCAAAAATTCGACTAGTTTTGTCTAGTTTCACCTTTTGATGTAATTATTGATTTATCTTGATGTAATTTGATGTAAATGATGTAAATTTGGCTCACTTTTACTTGTTCTAGAGGATTCATTCACAAAAAAGTGAAAATTAAATGAATGAATCAGTTTCCCTCCTTTTAGAGGTAAGTTGTTTGGATGCCTAGATTTCAGTTCCATGTTTAGAATTGGTTGAAACAGCTCCTAGAAGGATGAGCTCGACCCCTAGAGGCATGGGAAGGGGTTAGGATGGTCTATATATTGTATTTTCTGAGACCTTTTCAGGGTTGGACTGGTTGGATACTTGGGAAAAGTTTGGCACCTCATTGTACATTCATTTCAGATTTTCGGCAAAGGAAAGACCAGATTTTTGCAGCACTTGTTGGGATCCTTGTGGCTTCTGAGTTTTGATGATGTTCTTCTCATGTTATTGTAAGTTTCATTAATTTTATATGTATTCCATTTCCCTTCTTTATTCTTCAGAATTAAACAAATGAGTATTTGAGGTAGAATTCATTAGTTTGTTGGTGCTCTTCCTTAAAATTTTGTTTAGTTTTACGTGTTTTTCATCAGTTTGAAGAGGATCATTGCACTCTCTTGCCCTATTCAGCTCCTCAGCAGTCTTTTCAATCCATTCATTCGATCTAAGACATCAAATTCATTGCCTACCCTGCCCCAACTTGAACTCTGCAAGAATTTGGCCTCATCCCCAAGCCCAAAATTGTTTTTCCCTTTTTCCAACAAAAAACCCCTAAAAATCAAAATCAAACCCTCCTATTTGTTTATCTAGCCTAAGATCAATTGTTGTTATTGTCATCTCAAGCCCCTTTGAATATTTTCATTGAGATTGACCCAGAGAGAGCCCTCTCCTGTCCTCGTAGGGCTAGCTACGAGGCTGAGCGTGGTTTGGTGTTGTCCTTCTTCTACCTTATTTCAGCCTAAGGTGGATTTGGGCTATAACATAGTGGTGACCATACTGGGGAAGAACATCTTTTGCGTGTTGGTGTTATTTGTTTCATAAGCTACAGACAGAGCCTGAAGTTATGCCAGGTAGCCTTCGAAACGCTTTTGCTTTGCATTAGCGGAAGTAGATAAACGCTGCTTCAGTCAATCTTCGGTCTAGCTTGTGAACGTGACACTTTAATTGTAGATTGTCTTGCCCCAGTACATGTATCAAGTTCAGATCTGATAGTTGATGGTGGACAACGATCAGAAATAAGAAGGCTGAAATCATTCACCTGGTGACTCCAACTCATTGTAGAGACTCCACTCGAGGACTAACTCTTTCTCTGAGAAAATGGAAGGATATTATACTAAGTTCAGGTATCCAAAGTGGAATGGTATTCAGGATCTAGCCTGCTTTCTTATAAACTATTTCTTTGTTGTTCTTGAAGCTGTCTTGAAAGTTTTTCAGAATTTGTTGTATGAGAAAGGTGATCAAAATCTTCACTTGACCAATTCAAAGAGTGTAAATACTGAGTTTCCCTTTGATCCTGGTCTTCTTACTTTTCCCACATCTTATGATGACTCTTTTCAGAGTGATGAGCCTGAAGAAAACCAAACTCATCCCGTAGCTCTTGTATATACTCCTACACCTTTTGTAATTCCAGATCGGTATAAACCTCTTGTCTTACCTTCTGTTCTTCATGCTTTCCCTAAAAATTATGACCTATATCTACCAAGATTTGACGGTGAATGCGACAATGTCAACGCTGAGCAACATGTGCAGAATGTTGAGACTTTTCTAGATCTTTTTGAAGTTGATGATGAAGATGTTAGTATTAGACTTTTTTGTCTTTCTTTGCAAGGCCAAGTGAAGAGTTGGTTCAAAGCCCTGCCTCATGCAAGCATCTCAGATTTTCAGCAGTTCGTCAAAGTTTTCCTTGACAGGTGGATGATCGGACATAATCTTTTATTTATTATAGAAGAATATAACTAGCTGAAAAGACTGCCAGGGGAGACAGTACAACAATTTTCTGCCAGATTTAACCAAGTATATTTTTCGATGCCAGCTGATATAAGACCTTCTCCTAGATCTGCTCTCTTGCACTACCCAAGTGCCTTTGATCTGGAAATGGAGTTTCAATTGAGAGAAAGGAATCTTGCAACACTTCACGAGATGCAGAATAGTGCAGTAAATGTAGAGGCTCATTTGATGATCCGAAGGGCAAGGTTGAAGGAAGAAGAGACAAAAAACATAGATCCAGAGAAATCGACATCTCTTGAGGTAAATCTTGACATGTTGGTAAGTGAAGTGGAAGAGATGATGAAAAATAACACCACAAGGAATGAGTATAATGTTCAAGCCCATGACTTGTTGATTGAAGAAGAACCAGTGGCTGATCAAAAACATTTTTTTTCTTATCCCAGTTGTCATAGTGATTGCTTTATAGATCATCTTGAAGAAGAGAGAGCTATTGATATGATGTTTATGCTTGATGATTTGCCTCAGTTCGATCAGTATGATGATGATTATGTTCTCCAAACAGAAGCTAACCTTGCAGACAAATCAGCAGCTAGTTTGTGGAAGGAGGAAGTTCACTTTCAGCAGCTCGAGTACAGTGATCAACCGATGCATATCAGCTATGACAATGATGAGGAAAGTGCAGCAAATTTTGAAGTAAGTGAAGGATCGTTGCCTTTTTGTTTTGATTTGTTTCAGTTTATCAGAGATAACTTCCATACAATCAAAAATCAATTGCCGACAAGCCTTGATCTGGACCATCTTGAGCGCAATGAAAACCTTGTTCAAGACTTCTCATATTCATATTTTTAGCCCTCGAAAGCCATTGATTGTCAAGTTGCAGACGAGGACATGGAAGCTGGTACATATGATCAAATGATACAAGGTGACTCCGTACCAATTTTTTTTTAATCATTCCAGTTTTTCAAGGGTAAATTGCATAGTAAATCTTCAAATGAGCAGCCTGTAAGAAATCAACAGGCTCTCAGTGTTAATGTTGAGGATGAGACAGATAACGAAATTCTTGAGCAGCCTGTAGCATCAGATTTGCAGCCACCAAACGAAATTGAAGGTCAGATTACAGATGAAGTCATGGAAGATGAAATACATGATTTAATGATGCAAGAGAATTATGTACCCTTTTGTTTCAAAGCATTTCAGTTTATAAGGCAGAATATTCGTAATATCTCTCAAGAAAAGGATGAACAACCAGTAGGATGTCATACAGTTTCAATGGATACATCACAGCAATCTTCTCAAGTTTTTGATGATCCTATTGCTCGTTTGTTGGATGATGTTTGCTGTAAAAGTTTTCCTCCATTAGCTAACCATGTGCCGGGAAAGAGTGTTGATAATAATCTTATTCAAAAGTCGCCTTCATTGTCTTGTTTAAAATATTTTTCATTGCAAAGCTCATTTCAAGGTTTGCAGTCATATGAGGAGATTGATAAAGGAGACTTTTGTTATGTTTGGAATCAGCTCCAGAGTTTGGTTATTCACGAAATTCAGGATCCTTTTGACAGCCTGCTGCAGTCACCAAAGAAAGACAGCACAGATGTGAGGAAAATCTTAATTTCCAGCTATGAAGATCACTTGGACCAGAGAAGTAATGTGTTAACGGAGATCAATAGCTATGTTTATGATGATCCTTTCGCAGTATTCTTGAAGTCATCCAGTCAATTCATGCTTTGCAAGTTTATCAGTAGTCAACTTGATTCCGAGTTTCCATGGGAGTTGCCTTTAGATTCTTTTCTTTTCCTGCGCATCGGAAAGAATTTGGGAAGAAATCAAATAGCAGCCAGGATGCTTACATGGTTGCATTGGTTGTTTCATTTCACTTGATCAGGTGATGAATGAAACTGTTAGAGTAGGTTGTATTGAATAAGCTCTACTTTGAGCATATTTTCTAGTTTGTCGATTGTGTTTAAGTATCGAGTTAGTTTTAGTTGAGTGAGAGTCATTTTGTGTCATCAAGTCATCAATTTTCAGTCATGCATTTCAGCTTGAGTTTTTGACTCCATTGCCCAATGGATTAAGGCACTTGTCTGCTTTTCCAAAGATCTGTAGTTCTTGGCACCTCCAAGGAGCTACCATCCCCATTGGAGCCAATGTTAGTGTCAGCCTTTGCAGCCTTCCTCCAGTGATAAAAAATTCTCTTACAAAGTGATTTTAAGGTGACAAGGTCAAATTTTGTCATTTCAGTGAGTCTTCAAGAAAAATTTGGTCACTAGGTATTAGGTCTAGGGTTTGCTTTTACTCTTGTCAAAGTTGTCCAAATGTCGATTCATGTCACCATTCAGATGAGTGTATCATCATTCAGAGGGTTTTCATCATCATTTCAGGTTCCAAAGAGTCATTTTACACCTTGTTCATGCTTCAGTTGTGCCTAGGTAAGGTTCATTTCCCTCTCCTAGGGTTTTGAAGGTAATTTCTTTTGGATGGTCAAATCATCAGCAAAAATTGTATATTGTTGTTCATACTCCTTCCCCTATCCTTAATATAGCTTATTAAACACCTCCCATCACTGAGATCCCCCAAATTCCTCATTTTTGCACAAACCCTAGTTTCTTGCTACAACTTGGCAATTTTCTAGGCTAGGCCTGTGTTTTGCCCTTTTGGACCCCTTCCCCTCACTCAATATCTGAGATTCCACATTCCCCTGATTCCTAACATCCCTCCCTACTTCCAAAAATTTCCCCAATAATTTATAAGTCCCTTATCCCCTTCATTTCGCTTCATTTCGACAAATCCCTTGTTCCACACATCGGTATAGGTTTCACTCAAATCATGTTTCCGAGAAATAAAAGATGAATTTGGAAAAACTGAGAGAGGTTTTTGTCCAAAACAAGACAAGGAAGAAAACCCTCCTTCACTTTTTACACAAGTGTCATGGTTTTAGATAAATGTTAAAAATAAAAGCGCCTCGGGAGAATTGATGCACCTCTGGAGTGACCTTGAGAAAATCAATATTTCTCCTAGCATGGTTGGCCAAATGACTTGCTTGATGCATCAAATGATAACTAGACACAAATATATTTCCAATGAGATATCATGATCTCAATTTGGAGTTGAGGAAGACCTTCAAAAATGGACTGCAACAGCACTCTGACTTGAGGCAGCCTCATTCTGCTCCTTTTGACAAGTTTTGGGAGATTTGATTTCTGACAAGAAAATGAACTTCAAATTGAAAAATTCCACTTGGGTTGTAAATCAGACTCAAAGATCTTTCCAAATAGCTATCATGCGCCCAATTTTGACACCGGGAAGGCCTCCAAAATCCTCCTGCAAAATTAGCTATTTATGGCGCGGCGCATTGGGTTGGTGCGTGGCGCATTGGGCTGATACTCCAGTTTTCTCATTGATTTCAACGAAATTTCAAAATTTCTTGGCCCCTCTGCTCTAAATGAGTCAAATAATCTTGAAATATGCCATTGATCAGTGTTGGGTATGGTTTGAAAGGTTGGTTTTTAGAATTCGAATGCCAAACATAAACCATATCAGTGTGTTGAAAAATTACTTCTTAAGGTTTTGAGTTGGTGTTACAAAAAGTAATTTGGTGCCAAATCCTTTTGTTTCCCACCTTATTTTTTCCCTATCACTATCATTATATCACTATATTTCATCTCACTACATTTCATTCCTTACCCCATTTCATCGTCAAAATAACTTATTCCTAAAGTCCTACTACCCCTATCCCTAAACCCTACCATCCCTATCATCCTTTCTCTCTCATATCATTTATAAAATCCCCAAATCCCATATCCCAAACATGTCAAGTGACTGTCCTACATTTTAAATTTATTTGACAGAAACCCTTTTTCCCACTGTCCATATTTCCCATAGTCTTGTCACACATTTGGAAATTGGAGGCAAATACACCACATTTTTGTTTTCACCTCATACAGATCAATACACACTTGGAAATTTGAGTCAAAGGCACCAATTTATCATTTCCAAAAAAAAATCAAACATACACTTGATACATACCTTGCGACACCATGACCGACACATCCAATGAACAAGACAGTGACTCAACCACTGAAACTGCATGCACCAAGAGGGCACTGAAACGTCGTGAAAGGCCTGATCCATTTCAAATATTGGCCAAAGATTCGTTGGCTGAGCATGAAACTTGATTATAGACCTTCACTCCAAATTTCAGCAAATTTGAAGAAGATTTTGTCAATTTTGAAAATTTTGATTGCAAAACAGGTTTTTCCGCCCGACGCGTCGCGCCACCCGACGCGCGCTTATGATTGGGGCATCTTCTGGAGGAAAATTTGATATTTTTGGATTTTTCATGGTAATTTATGCATTTTCAGGAATGGCCAAAGCAATTCATCACATTCTGGGCTATCAAAAGGGCCAAAAACACCATGAAAATCACCTTTCTGCCACCTTTTGCACCAGTAGGAAGTAGTCTTGGGAGACTGAAGTTTTGAAAGGGAAAATGAGCTCCAAATTGAAAAATTCCACTTTGGTTGGATAGAAGACATCTAGGGCTTTCCAACGAGCTATCATGAGCTCGATTTGGACTTCGGTAAGTGCTCCAAAATCAGGTCCAAATTAGCGCGGCGCATAGAGCTTTGGACCGCGCCACATAGAGGATTTTGACCAAGTTTTCACCTTTCAGCTCAAAAATTCGGCCATTTTTGTCTAGTTTAACCTTTTGATGTAATTATTGATTTATGTTGATGTAATTTGATGTACATGATGTAAATTTGGCTCACTTTTACTTGTTCTAGAGGATTCATTCACAAAAATGTGAAAATAAATGAATGAATCAGTTTCCCTCCTTTTAGAGCTAAGTTGTTTGGATGCCTAGATTTTAGTTCCATGTTTAGAATTGGTTGAAACAGCTCCTAGAAGGATGAGCTCGACCCCTAGAGGCATGGGAAGGGGTTAGGATGGTCTATATATTGTATTTTCTGAGACCTTTTCAAGGTTGGACTGGTTGGATACTTGGGAAAAGTTTGGCACCTCATTGTACATTCATTTCAGATTTTTGGAAAAGGAAAGACCAGAGTTTTGCAGCACTTGTTGGGATCCTTGTGGCTTCTGAGTTTTTATGATGTTCTTCTCATGTTATTGTAAGTTTCATTAATGTTATATGTATGCCATTTCCCTTCTTTATGCTTCAGAATTAAACAAATGAGTATTTGAGGTAGAATTCATTAGTTTGTTGGTGCTCTGCCTTAAAATTTTGTTTAGTTTTATGTGTTTTTCGTCAGTTTGAAGAGGATCCTTGCACTCTCTTGCCCTCTTTAGCTCCTCAGCAGTCTTTTCAATCCATTCATTCGATCTAAGACATCAAATTTATTGCCTACCCTGCCCCAACTTGAACTCTGCAAGAATTTGGCCTCATCCCCAAGCCCAAAATTGTTTTTCCCTTTTTCCAACAAAAAACCCCTAAAAATCAAAATCAAACCCTCCTATTTGTTTATCTAGCCTAAGATCAGTTTTTTTTTTAGTCATCTCAAGCCCCTTTGAATATTTTCATTGAGATTGACCCGGAGAGAGCCCTCTCCTGTCCTCGTAGGGCTAGCTACGAGGCTGAGCGTGGTTTGGTGTTGTCCTTCTTCTACCTTATTTCATCCTAAGGTGGATTTGGGCTGTAACAACTTTCATAACCAAAAATTTAAAAATCCCTGGATGGTGCAATTGGCCATTGGGGCCAAGAGAAGAGTTAATGTTAAAGTTTCCAACTATCCCCTAGAAGTTGGAGACCAACACATAAATGTTGAATTGAACATACTACCTTTAGGCTCCTATGATATATTACTAGGAATGGATTGGTTGGAAGTACATTGGTCACTAATAGGTTGCAAAGAGAAAATCATTTATTATAAGGCAGAAGATGGAACTCGCCAAGAATTGCAAGGGATTAAGAAACCACTTCAGTTGTGTCATATTACTGCATCTCAGTTGGGAAAATGATTAGAAAAGGTTGTCAAATTTATGCTATTCAAGTGGGATTCGCCAATTCTAAGGATAATACCCCTAGATGAAGAATATACCAGTGGTACAAGACTTTATGGATGTGTTTTCGGAAAATATAATGGGAATACCTCCAAAGTGGGATATTGATTTCACCATCGAATCAATTCTAGGGGCAACACCGATATCATGTGCACCATATCGAATGAGTGTACCCGACCTCATTGAGTGTAAAATTCAACTACAAAAATTTCTTGACAAGGGATATATTTGTCCTAGTTTGTCTCCCTTGGGGGCACCAGTGTTGTTCGTGTAAAATAAATATGGTACGATGTGAATGTGTATAGATTATAGACAACTTAACAAATTAACTGTTAAGAATAAATACCCACTACCACGGATAAATAATCTTTTCGATCAAGTAAAAGGAGCAACTGTATTCTCGAAAATAGATCTAAGATTCGGGTATCATCAAATACGGATAAAATATGAGGATATATATAAAACAACTTTTCGTACCCCATATGGGCATTATGAATTTGTGGTTTTACCATTTGGGTTAACCAATGCACCAATGACATTCATGAGTTTAATGCATGGCATTTTTCATCCATTCTTGGATAATTTTGTTCTAATATCTATTGACGAAATATTAATCTACTGAAAAACCATGGAGGAACATAAGGAACACTTGCAAATGGTATTAAAAATGTTGAGAGAACATCAACTCTATGCTAAATCCATTAAGTGTGATTTTTACAAAGAAAATATCCAATATTTAGGCCAGGTTATTTCTGCAGAGGGTATAGCAGTAGACCCTGAAAAAATAAGGACCATTATGGATTGAAAAATAACCAAAAACGTAGCAGACATACGTTCTTTCATGGGATTGGTTGGATATTACCATTGTTTTATTGAGGGGTTCTCTAATATTTCTTTTCCTATAACCTCCTTGCGGTGGAAAGGACGAGTGTTTAAATGGACTATTGAATTCCAAATAAGCTTCAAATAGTTAGAACAATTATTGAATACAGCTCCTGGATTGAAGGTCGTTGATTCAAACACAGAGTTTGAAATTTTCATCGATCCTTGCAAGGAAGGAGTGGGAGTAGTATTGTCACAACATGGAAAATTTGTGGCTTATGAATCTAGGAAGCTGAGATCATGAACAATGATATTTCGTGTATGATCTAGAGTTGACTACAGTAGTGCACACACTCAATATATCGAGGCACTACCCATTGGGAAAAATATTCATGTTAAAAATAGATCATAGTAGTTTAACTAGTTATTTTAAACATGCTAACCTGAATGATCGTCAAGCCAGGTGAAAGGCATTCCTAAGCAACTTCAATTTCGAAATTCAGCATGTTAAAGGAAAAGAAAACTGTGTCGTCGATGCCTTAAGTAGAAAATTGCATTACGTGTATGAACTCTACTTTAATCGGGTGGAATTTAAATTCCAGGAACAAGTGAAGGAGGTTTAGGAAAAGGATCCTAAATATGAATTTTTATGGCAGCAAATGCAAGAAGTGGAAGATCAGGGAAAGTAAATAGATTATAAGATCAGAAATGAACAACTATTGACTTTTTGAGGAAAAATATACATTCATAATTTGATAATTTTAAATGAGTTGATCTTAGATGAATATCGTCGAAGCTCTTATTCTGGACACCCCGGTTACCATATAATGTTAACAGTAATCAGAAAATATTACTTTTGGCTGGGAATGTGTAAAAATATCCCTAAATACTTGACCAAATGTTTTGAATGTCAATAGTTCAAGGTGGAACATCAACACCCAGCAAGTTTGTTGCAACCTATTCCCGTGCGAGAATGGAATTGGGACGTTATATCATTAGATTTTATTAAAGGCTTACCAAAAAAAGCAACACAATGACTCGATAATGGTGCTAGTTGATCGACCGATCAAGGAAACTCACTTTATTCCGGTACAGTCAAATTATAAAACTATACATATTGTTAACATCTTCATGAGGGAAGTGTTTAGATTACATGGCATTCTGAAAACAGTTATCTCAGACAGAGATGTAAATTTCACCTAAATTTTTTGGAAGGCCTTGTTTACCGGTCTAGGCAAACAAATTCAATTTAGTACCACATGCCATCCACAGATGGATGGGTAGACTGAACTACTGAATCAAATTTTGGAGGACATGCTACGGATGTATGTAATGCAAAAACCTGTGAAGTGGGAAGGTTATTTACACCTCATATAATTTTATTACAACAATGGATACTAGGAATCCCTCAGGATGAGTCCCTTTGAGGCATTATATGGTAAGAAATGTCGAACACCCATTAATTGGAGCAGCCTAGAAACCAAGCTAATTCTTGGACCCGAAATGTTGGTTGAGATGGAACGAGAAGTAAGGAAGATCCGACAAAATATAAAAGTTGCCCAGGATCTGCAGAAAGTATATGCATACCGAAAGAGGAATTATAGGGAATTTGAAGTTGGTGATCATGTGTATGTGAGGATTAGACCTAAGAAGAGCACATTAAGGTGGACTACCTACCCAAAGTTGGCCCCCCAGTTTTGTGAACCTTTCAAATCTTGGAAAGAGTGGGACCATTAGCCTATCGGCTAGCTTTACTAGGACACATGTGGGTGCACAATGTGTTTCATGTATCTATATTGAAACAATATTTGCATGATCAAAATCATGTAATGCATTGGTAGAACATTCAGGTAGGACTGAATTGGATACTAAGTACTCTAAGGGAGATAAATAGTTCATTAATTAATTTAATATTTTCTAGTTGCAGCTCAAACCAGATGATGAATTTTTGGTAGAACCTCAACGTATTCTCGAAAATATATAAATAATGCTCCGGAGGTGAGCCATCACCCAAGTTAAAGTGCACTGGAAGCACTTTGGCCCAGAAGAGGCTACTTGGGAAGATGAAATATTTTTACGAGAGGCTTATCAAGAATTATTCACTGGAATGGAGTAAGACACCGAGGACAATGTTTACCTCAAGAGGGGGAAGATGTAACACCTAGATTAAGTTTCTATGTTATTTTAATTGATACATTTGACTTGTTTAAGTTAAACAGGCTTAATAAGTATGTTAAGAAAATTATGAACAAAATTTATTTCTTTTTTTGAAAAAAGATTAATTATGGTGTGGTTTCCATAAACTTATGGTAAAAGTGTCCAAGATACCAGAGTAGTTAGAGTAAAGCAGTTATTTGACAGTTACCTTTTCCTATCGGAACAAAAAGGAAACCCTGAAGAGGAAAAGGGGTTTTGTGCAAAGGGAAAAAGCAACTAGAGGGCTGAAAGGTGAGAGTGTCGAGAGCTAGCAAGAACCAATGGAACTTTGTAACCTAACAATTGCAGGAGAGGCTAGACAGAGGTCTTGAGGTCTACCTCCAGAAGAATTACTATTTAATCTTACTCTGGTGAGGAGAACGAGGGGAGTTGAGGACGTAATTACCTCTCTCATGGTTGGGAGGATGACATTAGCCATACTTAGTTGAGATAAGTATTATAAAATCGGAATGCATTGGACTAAAGAGTTCTTATTATTCTTTTACAAGTTTGTTAATCTCTGAAATTGAATTTTTGTACACTGTGGAATTTGAATACAAAAAGGTAGAAGTTATTCTTGTTAGTGAATGATTAAATAGACTATTAAATTCAGGGTTAAAATATACGTATCCTGATGTCTGTAAAAATATCCCTAGTACAAGAATGTTGTATATTCATAAAGAAATATTAAAGATTTAAGTATAAATAACATGTAGAAATAGCTTGATATTTTGTAGAAAAACAAATGAATGGATGGGACAGTTAGTCCATCTAGGGAAGAACCCCAGACAGGACAGTCTCTCTTGTAAAAGAATAGTTACACGGACTAGGGGTTCAGGAATAAACCCTTTTATTTTAATGATGGTCTGAACATCTGAGGTAAAACTTATTTTTAAAAAAATAAGAAAATAATGAAATTATACTTGAACTGTAGAAGCACTAAACCTACAGTATATAAATACAATGTAACTTTAAATAATTAACTGAATAGCAACATTACAGTGAAGGAGTGGTTCTCTGTAGAATATCAAACTTAAGCAAGCCAAAGAAACTTCTTCCAAAGAAAAATGGAAACCCTCTCGAAGAGGTAAAACATTTGTTGGGATAGCATAAGAACAAACTAGAAAAGAAAACCATTGTATAGAACTACATTATAATTCCCAGATGCTATAAGGAAATACTGCATGTATATCTAACCATAGTAAATATTACACAGGAACTCAATACTGAGCGCGAAATCTAGAGCGATATTTATAATAGTGCACTACCTGCGAGGGGGTGGCAACAAAAAATATAATCATAGCAAATCTGTAAGGTGTTATGGCCATAATCAACATACAAAAATAAATAAACTCATGGAACTATTTATACAAGATGATTCTGAAAATTGGGGACAGCATCAAAATTTTTCCTTTTAATACAAGCTAATGGAAAACAAAGAGTTGCAATATAAATTCATTACAGTCCATTTTCACAAAGTAGATGTGTTTTTCATTGAAGGCTTGGACTCAGAGTGAAAACCCCAATTCAACAGAAAACAAAAGTTATCATTATAAAGGTTACAAATAGGCCTCCAAGGGCTAAAAACTTGTGCATTAATTTTAGATTTCTAAAGCTTGAACTCAAATACTAACATCGCATTTTCAATTAACAAATGAGAGTATTAAAGTATGGACAAAGATTGAAACATCTTGGAAGAGACAACCCAAGATGCCTAGGTACTTGTACACATATGGGTGAGGAATTATAACTAGAAGTTCGCATGCAATATAGAGTTGTAGAGGAGTCAGGATTCAAAGGAATTTACCTACCAAAAACCATAGAAACAAACCGTTAGAACTTCTAATGAATAATTTCCCAGTTGGGTTTAAAAACAATGAAACGAATATGCGCAAGCAAGAATTTGAACATGAATTACCTCCCAGAATAAAAGGGTTTAGAATGATACCCTGGAAAGAAATCCAACTCTAAACTGTGAGACGGGATTACAATGAGAAAAAAAAACTAAAAAAATAACCTAAAAGATATTGCAGAAAGAGAACCCTTACCTGTGTTGGCCCTGTCGAAGTTGGTTAACTGTCGCTGGGAGAAGAAAAGACAAAGACTTCCAGATAAAACCATGTAAGACCCTTGTTGGCAATATGATGCTGAGTGTTGTCCTTGATGGCAACCCACTTAATGAAGATGAAGACATGAGATTGTTGGCATGTGTTGTCCTTCATGGAAATCCACCTGATGAAGTTATTCTTGACTTGATGGACTTGGTAAATGATGTAAATATGATGTGAAATGATATTTTATGATGCTGAGTGTTGTCCTTGATGACAGCCCACTTGATAGAGTGTTGTCCTTGAATGGCAACCCACTTGATGAAGATGATGGCAACCTACTTGATGAAGTTGTGCTTGATAGAATATGTCTTGATAAACTTGTAGCAGATGTAAACTGAAGGTATCTGCCAGTGAGTACAGAAGGTAATGAAGAAAGAAATTCAGATGTGCTGATCTATGATGGCAGGCAGGTCTCAAGGAGAGCATGATTTGTCTAGAGTAAGCGTATGCACGCGGGAAATAACGTGCCAAGTCGCGTATGGGCAAAAGCGCTCATAAAGTGCAAAACCAGGGGTAACCACCATGGTATTGACCCATTGTATTGAGTAATGATTCGTCTATGTGACCCCGTCTAGGAATACCATCGGAAGTAATGTGGTTTTGGCTCATGGTATTGAAAAAGGGTAAACCTATATAAGGAGAAGAAATTCATTGTGCAAATCATGAGTGGGGGTGCAAGATGTCTGAGCTTGAATGAATACTTCTCTCTGAAGTATATCTGAATGGAAAGGGTTACAGTTGAATGATAGATCTGAATGCATGATGCACCAATGAAGAAATGATGAAGAAGGGAATCTAGATCTGGAATGTATTTGTATTTGTTAGATATATTTATGGAATGATTAGATCTGAGATGAGGCGAACATCTGTCTGAAGTAAAAGGGTTAAATCTGAATTGAAAATCTGATCTGAAGAAGTATGCTACTCTATAATGACTGAAGATGTATACGCTAGTTCGGAACAGCGGAAGCGCGTATATATGCGGGTTTGGTAAAGCGAAAGCGCATATCTGCCCTGAATTATAAATAGATGTATACGCTGGTTGATGTGAACGGAAGCGCGTGTATACGCAATATCAGTGAAAGGAAAGCGCGTATGCAAAACTAGATTTTGCTGAAGTATGAGTATGAAATGTCTGATCTGTTCTGCTGTGTTACTGCTATCTGTCTGGGTTATCTGAATTGACAAGTATCTGTTGGTGCTGTATGTTTGAGCTTAAAAGTATGGAGTGGGTCCACAAAACGTTGATAAACGTATCGATAGAGTGTGCCGAGGGTCAGAGCCTTCGCCCGTGCTGAAGGAAGCCCTCTGTGAGGCCAAGGCCGGTAAACGAGATCGTGGGCGTAGCCCTTCCAGGTGAGGCTTGCAAACGAGATCGGGGTCGGAGCTCCCTTCCAAGAGAGGCTAGTAAACGCAGTTAATGTGGTGCCTCGCATGTCGGTAGGAGTTCGCGCTGTTGAGACATATGTTGTAATATGTTTTTCTATAATAAAATATTGAAGGCCGAGTAACGGCAGCGTTGTGGCTTTCGACTTTGGTTTCCACCTAAATCAAAGCGGTGTGTGATGCTTATGTGTGATGGTTTATTATGTTCTTATTGCACATGTTTACTGTTTATAGAACATCTAATGAATGAATGATGGAATGATATAAGTGAAGAATAAATGGCATAATTAGATCTCTGTGTATACGCGAGTTTTATGAAGGATATCCGCGTGTATATGCTAGTTGGCTTCAGAAAAGTAGCGTATGGGTTTTAGAGCATGAAAAAGTAAAAATTTTTAGTTTTCCCTAAATACCGATTCACCCCCCCCTCTCATTATTTTTCCCAACACTGTATCGTAGGTTCTTCCGTTTCTCGATCGTCAGCTGATCCACGTAATGGGAAAGAAGCAAAAGAAGAAGGCTACTCGAAGCAAGGAGATGTCTCAGAAAACCTGTATAGCAGAAATTGAAGAAGATGAATCAGGAAGTGATTGGGGCTCTTGTGATAATCTTCTTTGTGCAAACAATGGTTATGCTATGGACCTAGAAGAAGTTATCAAAGATCAATAAATAATATTTAATGAGAAGGAATCTGCCTCCAAAGATTTGATCTCGAGACTGAAAAGGATGTTCAATGATGTATCCAATCGAAGTAAAGGACTTGAAGCAGATCTGGAAAAATCAAATAAGAAGAATGAAAGACTTGAAGCTGAAATCATCTCTTAGGAAGATCTGGTATCAAAGAAGAAGGATTATGGACTTGGAAGCAGGCAGAGTGCATTCTATAAGATTCAGAAAATCAAATAAGAAGAATGAAGAACTTGAAGCAAAAATCATTTCCCTCAAAGAAGATCTGAATAAAACAAATAAGAAGAATGCAGGACTTAAAGAAGAGATTCTAAATCTGAATGATCAAGTAGAAGATGGAAGAAGGAAAGAAGAAAGCATGATGAAGCAATGTCAAGCCTTGGAGATTGAGGTAAACATTCTCAAAGGTAAACTAGAAGAAAAGGTTAAACTTTTGAGGTTTCAAGATAGTACTAAGATTTTGGACAATATTCTGAGTAATCAAAGGTCTCCTGCTATCAAAATTGGTCTTGGTTTTCATGAAACTGTTAAAGGAGAATCTAGTTCACAAGGAAGTGCTAAAGATTCAAAGGAAGTCAATGCAAAACCTGAAGAGTTGAAAGAAACAAAGGGTCAACCAACGATCATGAATTCTCAAAGGATATCATTCAAGAATGTTGAATGTTTTAAATGTCATAATTATGGGCATGTTGCAGCAAATTGCAGAAGCAGAATATTTCAGCCACAAACTAACAGATCCTACATAGAAAGGTACTCTGGTTTCTTCAAGGGATATTGTTTTTCATGTAACAAGTATGGACATAAAGCAGCTGATTGTAAAAGGAGGAATATTAGAAATACTCATTATGATTCTTATGCTTATTTCTCTGGACACATGAGATGTTATTCTTGTAACAAGTATGGACATTAGAAAAGGAATGTAGGTTGAACAGATCTGAGAAAGTGGACAATTTTCAGCACACAGTTAGGAAGTTCAAGCAAATTTGGAAAAAGAAGGAGGACCAATCAGAAACGTAGGGAATTCTGACCCTACTGCAGTCATCCGCTTCTGAAGCTTACTTCTCTTATTGACTGTAGGAATGATGTGGGATACATTATGAGATTTAGTAATGTATCGTCACAGGGGGAGCAATGTATGATGACTCTCATGGTTGATTTGATTATTCTGGTTATATGTATTTCTGACAGAGCATCTGATATGAAAAAGACAGGTACAGGAAGTACAAGTTCAGGGGAAGATGAAGGAATGTGGAAAATTTCTATGCTTCACTTTCCATACGCAGGTTCAATGAACAAAAGTCGCGTATACACGCGAGTTTCAGCAGACACAGTCACGTATTCATTAATGATAAGAGAATTGGGATGGTAGCTGAAGATCAGGAGCAGAGGTTCAGGGGGAGCATCAGTCTGACTGCTAATAACTGTATTATTGTTTCTGTATCAACTTATTTTCTCAGTTCTAAAGAATGATGATATGATACTTGGTTTCTTATGTTGAAGATTATGGATGAGTCCTGTTTGATTTTTGATGAAGAGTATACGTTGTTGAGATGAAAGTCTTATAATTCGGAGATAAGGACAGTTCATGCAGAGATTGTTGCTGATGACTTGCTGATGAACGTATTCAGGTTGCACAAGTTAAGGAGGAGCACTGGTTCATGGGGAGCAACAGGTTGAATACTAATGATTGCATTGTTGGCACTATGACTGCTTATTCTTTGGTTATTGTGATGATGACTTGGTACATGGTTTATTATGAGATTTTGAGCCCTGTTTGCTGAAAAGTATCTTTTGTGCTCACACATGGATGAATTGGAAGTCGTTTGATTCAGAAATAAGAATAGATCATGTAGAGTTTGTTACTATGGTTGAGATCTTCTCCCTACATATGTTACTTCATGTTAAATCTTAAAGATCATGGTGATATTGGACCACATGGATGATTGCTTGACACATATTTGAAGATGTTGTTCTGGTATGATAATTTCTCTTGGAAAGAATGTATTGATGCTGCAAAGAATCTGAAGGCTTGGTTACTAATGTGTTTATGCTACAACCATTGGATGACGCTTGAAGACACAACTACATTGTTCTATCTATCTGTATTCCAGGGAAGCATTCAAATATCTCAGAAAGAAGCTGAACACTGTCTTTGCCTCACAGAGGATCAGATCTGGTTAAAATATAGAAGATGGTATTGGATACGCGGATTTCCTGAAACACAGTCGCGTATATACGCGAGTTCATACACATAAAACCGCGTATGTCTGATTGCTGACAAATTTCTATTTTGGGTCAGCTCTCTTCAGCACAGCTGCAGTGCTGTTTGGTATCTCTGGTATCTCTGGTGATGTTTCAGCTCTTATAATACTGTTTCAATCTCTGATGTTTTAAAGATGCCTTGATGATTGGTTGAAAGTGTTCAGGATGCACAAACTAAGGGGGAGCCTTAGTCATATCGAAAGGATGCTTGGATGCACAAATTCAGGAAGAGCATTAGCGTTGCTGAGTATAATGCATTGGTGGCATTATGATGGTTCTGAAATATGTTCTCTTTATTAAGGACTTTCTGGTGTCCTCACAAATGTAACAATGCTATATTTGTAATTTGATGAAAAGGTTCTACGTAGACCCATGATGTAAAATTAAATGTATATCTAGTCAAATTTGTAAACTCACTTGTTTGGGTAGTTGAAATGAAATTTGTAAACCACTGCTGGTAGCCAGTCAGAATGTAAACCCACTTGGTTGTAGCCCGGTTGGAAATGTGTAAACCCACTGCTGGGTACTTGGAGTCTCATATGTAAATCCACTCTTCATATAATTTGATGTATATGTTTGAAGATTCAACATGAACTCAGGGGGAGCTTGGTCACTTCCGTATACATCAGATCTGCAGAACGCTTCTTCTACATGAGGAGAAAAGGGGGAGAGTGTGTTGGTTTTGATCCGCCCTTTGCCCTTGATGTCAAAGGGGGAGAGTGACATGGTGTTTGAATGAAGAGAAAGAATGGTGTCACAAATGGGGAGAGTGACATGGTGTCATTGTATTCTTAATGTACCTATCTGTTGTGATGATCAAACACCATCGTGGTTGCCATCAAGTCCAAAGGGGGAGATTGTTGGCAATATGATACTGAGTGTTGTCCTTGATGGCAATCCACCTGATGAAGTTATTCTTGACTTGATGGACTTGGTAAATGATGTAAATCTGATGTGAAATGATATTTTATGATGCTGAGTGTTGTCCTTGATGACAATCCACTTGATAGAGTGTTTTCCTTGAATGGCAACCCACTTGATGAAGATGATGGCAACCTACTTGATGAAGTTGTGCTTGATAGAATATGTCTTGATAAACTTGTTAAATGATGTAAATCTGATGTATCTACAGTGAGTACAAAAGGTAATGAAGAAAGAAATTCAGTATGTGCTAGATCTATGATGAAAAGAGTATGTCTCAAGGCATACACGGATTTGTCTAGGAGAAGTCGCGTATGCATGCGGGAAAGAACGTGCCAAGTCACGTATGAGAAAAACCGCTCATAAAGTGCAAAACCAGGGGTAACCACCATGGTATTGACCCATTGTATTGAGTAATGATTCGTCTATGTGACATCTTCCAGAAAACAATTAAGTATTGTTTTGGCTCATGGTATTGAAAAAGGGTTAACCTATATAAAGAGAAGAAATTCATTGTGCAAATCATGAGTGTGGGTGCAAGATGTCTGAGCTTGAATGAATACTTCTCTCTGAAGGATATCTGAATGGAAAGGGTTACAGTTGAATGATAGATCTGAATGGATGATGCACCAATGATGAAGAAGGGGATCTAGATCTGAAATGTACTTGTATTTGCTAGATCCGTTTATGGAATGATTAGATCTGAGATGAGCCGAACATCTGTCTGAAGTAACAGGGTTAAATCTGAACTGTTGATTTGATCTGAAGAAGTATGCTGCTCTATAATGACTGAAGATGTATACGCTAGTTCGAAACATCGGAAGCGCGTATATACGCGGGTTTGGTAAGCGAAAGGCGGAGCCCCGCCCTTTGGGCATAAACATGTATACGCCGGTTGATTTGAATTAAGCACGTGCAAGGGCGCGAGCATCGCCAGGCAGTGCGCGTATGCAAAACTAGAGTTTGTCGGGCGGCGAGGCTTTGTCGTCCATCCGTCTGCGTGTGTGTTGCATCGTTATCCGTCCGGGTTATCCGAATTGAAAAGTATCCGTTGGTGTTGTATGTTTGAGCTAAAAGTATGGAGTGGTCCGTTGTGAAAATCGATGAAACGTGGTCCATAGAGTGTGTTGAGGGTTGTAGCCTTTCACTGGGGTTGTGCTCCCTTCCGTGAGGTTGGTAAACGAGATCAAGGGGGCCGTAGCTCCCTTCCGTGAGGCCGGTAAACAAGATCGTGGCCTGAGTTTCCTTCCAGGAGAGGTATTAGCAAATGAGCGCAGTGGGCAAGGCTCGGCGTGCTTGGTGGGGAGCCCGCGCCAAAGACAGGCAGCAAGATGCTTTCTCTATAATAAAATATTGAAGGCTGAGCAACTGCAGCGGTGGTTTTCTCCCGACTTGGGTTTCCACCTAAAAATCCTGGTGTTCATGTGTGATTCTTATGTGTGATGGTTTATTCTGTTCTTACTGCACATGTTTACTGTTTATAGAACATCTAATGAATGAATGATGGAATGATATAAGTGAAGAATTAATGGCATAATTAGATCTCTGTGTATACACGAGTTTTATGAAGGATATCCACGTGTATATGCTAGTTGGATTCAGAAAAATAGCGTATGGGTTTTAGAGCATGAAAAAGTAAAAGTTTTAGTATGCAGTAAATACTGATTCACCCCCCCTCTCAGTATTTTTCCCAACAACCCTCATGGTAGCTGGTGTTAAATCTCTGCCAAGAAGCATAAATTGAAGCTTGTAGGAAAATGCATTCACCACTAAAAGGAAGCATTGCATGAGAGTACTTATAAACAAGAAAACATTGGAGGGAAATGCCGGAGGAACAAGAGAAGGAATGACAAGTATTACCTTCATTTTTGGCTGGAAACAAATAGAAGAAAAGCATAAGCACAATACCAGAGTTGTAGATCTTGGCGGAACGTGGCGACAGAATGAGGAAGTGGTTAGGGTTCGAGGGGTAGGGTAATACCTTAACCACCCCTACCTCCATTACAATCGTCGGATCATTGAGCTACCAAGGGTAGAGATCAACCCAAGTGTCCAGTGTTGGAGAAAATTGTAATTCCCAATGATATGGAGGATGAAGCCATGGGATTTAAAAACATAAACAACAGTACTTCCAAATCTCATGCCATGAGTTCAAGGTTGTGGCCAGTTGGCTAGCAATCAATCCGCAATTGAAAATAAAATAATAATGACAAACTATGACTTTAGGAACAAAATATAAAGAAGTATGAAAACGAATTATGGAAATGTGGCAGAGTACTATAATAATTGAAATGTGTAATTATATGCTACGAAGTTGTAATTTTATACTATGCAAACATGTATTATAAACTATGATAAATATATGTCATAATGCTAATATCATGCTATGTATAGGTTTAGGAAAGCAATCATTTAAGACTATGATTAACCAAATGACATGGTAGTAATATCATGCTTAGTAAAGTTTAGATGTCAGAAGGTAAAAGTAATTTTTTTTTTTACATTGATATATGATTCAATGGTAAGTTTTCAATGTTTTACAAAGTAAGACGTTGCATTTTTCCAATAAACTATTGAAAGCAAAGAGTTATGATTCATAATTATTTGATATATATATATATATATATAAATCTTAAGCCCTCCTCTAATTTAGTACAACCAATATTTACATAATTATTAAAGATATATTAATAACAAAATAATATATAAATACATTAAAAGTTGTAGACAGAATAGAGTAATTAAAACATTCGGAATAAAGTAATTAAAGAATTCTAGTGAAAATTCCTACTTGTTCTATAACCAATAGTTTAATTGATACTCAATAATCCCATAATTCATTGAGCTATTGACGGTGGTTGGCTCATGCTTATGGTTGCTATATAGATTTAAAAAATTTATTGTTTAGAAATTTGGTCAATCTATTATCCATGTTGCAATGTGTTTTTGTATCTTATGTAGTTAGAGATATTGTAGTAGATAAGTTCTTTTTTAACTCTAAATATATCAAGGATTTAGAGGGATCAAACTGCTTGAGATGAAAACTTCTTCTAAAATGACAAGATATTTGATCCCTCTTAGGGCTTGGTAGATTTGGAGTTATGAAGGATTTATACTAGTTTAATTATCAATTATAATTATAATTGTAAATAGAATTATTATTTTTATGTTTTTTTATTTTATTTTCACTAAATGTTAAATCTTACATCTCTATTAAACTCGATCAAATGTTTACATAGGAGTTAATTTTATTTATGAATCTTAAATATAAAGAACTTTTTTAATAAAAAATGAATTGGGTGAGGGGATATCTTGAATAAAATATAATATTGCAATGTTTATTACTACCCCTTCAATATAAAGAAAAACTACAGTATAACCTAGTAAAATGTGGATAAAGGTAGGAAAAAACATTAAATAAAAGTAATAATTACATTTTCCCTAAAATTTCTCCCACCTCTAAACATATCTAGACAAATGTCAAGTGCGAATATATCAATAATTATTTTTTACCTTTACGTTAAAACATCCATAACATATACATATTTTAACCTATATATGTGTAATGTTACCTGACAACCTTTTAGATCACTATTGTACCTATTTTGATCATTTTTAGACCAAGATTGTGATTGTGCCTTCTACCTTATGTTTTATTTCTCTTTTGTATATTTAGGTTTGGACTAAATGAACATGAGTCTCTATATCCCTCTATTGTGAGTGGGTCAGGGTTTTCTTTGTCTCTTTGTCAAGGGATCAAGGTCACATTGTTGAGGAATGGAAAAATCTAGTTTTTTATTTTTAATTAGGAAGTTACCATCTTTATCATCACATATATTTTATATAACAAATTTAATTGAAATATATAAACAACTTGTGTGTTAGTATAAGTAATAACATATTCATTAAAATATATACAATATATGTCATATATTTCTACATAGAGATTTCAATAAATAAAATACATATCAAGAGATACATTATTCTCTATAGGTGCTTCCAAAAATCTATTTCTCTTCCTCCACATCTATATATAAACACCCATACCCATGGATAACATTTCTCATACGTGTTTATTGATTTTTTTGAAAAATGTTCATATAACATATTTTTTCAACTATGCAAAACTATTTATGAATGCATTTCAGTAATAATGTATCATTGTAACTTTAATAACATTTTATGTAAACTTTATAAGCCAAAAATTAACTTCTGTCACAACCTTTTGTTTGTATTTTCAAGTTGGTGTTAACTAATACTTCGGGATTGTTATTGTAACACCATCTTCGTACATCTACCCAAGTAACTGGACAAACGAGGTAAACATGTGATGAGAAGCTACGAATATGAGATTCAACCTCCAAGGAGACCTTAAGGAAGTGGAAAAAATTAAAACAAGACAAACATACCTTACACTGTACCAACAACACCTCTAGGACATAACCCAATCTCCCAGACCCCTCAACCCTGAAGGGGGACTGATTTTTGACCCTTTTGATCCTTAGCCGCGGGCATGTAAGGACAAGGGATTGGCTAGAACCTATAATCGTGTGCATTCCATGGCAAGGTAGTTGCCACAGCCCCAAAAAGTTTGTTACATGACTGTAACTTTGGGATTTGTGCCACCTTTTTAGCCCAGAGCCCAGGTCAATGCCCGAAACTTCATGAAACTATAGGAGAGGATAAATAACATTAAAAAAAATGTATGAAGGCAATCACATCATCAATAAATCATCTGGACCCCTCCCAGCCATGACAGGAATTTCCTAAAAAATGTCACAATCATTACATCTACATGTCTAAACAACAAATTTAAACATGGGGGTCTCTTAATTATCCAAGAATGGATAATAAGCTCCCTTACATCATAAGCTACAATAAAATCTATTTTACCATAGATACATTATGTATTTATTTACAAGAAAAAACATGGATGGATCCATACATCGTCACTGATCGAATACATGCGTATAACCAGCATAATAAAAAAATAAATACAATGGATACAATAGGAATAAAATCAATACATACACTAGTACATTTGCATATTGAATACCATGGAATGGTATCTTCATTACTGAATGTGAAACCAACCGGAGATGGGACTTCCACGTTCCACCCAACA
Organism: Pinus albicaulis; assembly: GCA_034641835.2. Lineage (NCBI taxonomy): Eukaryota > Viridiplantae > Streptophyta > Pinopsida > Pinales > Pinaceae > Pinus > Pinus albicaulis. The sequence continues at coordinate 16,973,496 of MU968551.1, read as the reverse complement.
AAATATTGGCTAAGCCAAGTCTCACTTCATCCAATCACCCTCCTGCCATATTCCAAGCATGAATGTGGCAATTTATAAAACACATCAATCAACACCAAACCAAGGCTCTAGAGACCAAACCATCTCAACCCAAAATCAATTATTCCACCTCACAGTCAGACATCACTAACCATCACGAATTGGTCTATATCAAAGCTTCTCCAAGTCTCCAGAGTGTTTTCTCCAACCAAGGCTCCAAGACCAATAGCTCAACCCCAGTTGTTCGCGGGCTCTAGTGCATTTTTCCAACCAAGGCTCCAGGACTAGTAACTCAACCCACCTAGGGCTCCAGAGTGTTTTTCGAACCAAGGCTCCAAGACTAGTAACTCAACCCAAAAATTTTATGTCAGGCTCCAGAGAATTTGTCCAACCAAGGCTCCAAGAACTAATAAATCAACCCAACAGCTAAAGGAATCATGAGAACCAACCAAAAAATGATCAATGGATATAAACCCCCAATACCATGGTTGTCTGGGAAATGGCAAGGCTAGGAAAATTCACATGCATACACATGAATTCCAAAAATAGTGAGGAAAACATACATGGAACTCAGTATCTGCAATAAAATCCCACTGTAATTGTTGATCAAATGTCCACCTGTGCTTTCATGCCCTTCCTTTTCCTTCTTTATGATAATCACCAAGTATCCACACTCTCCAAGAGTATGAGAGAGAAAGAGAGAGAGAGAGAGATGAGAGAGCTCCAAAAGTGCATTGACAAAAGGTACCAACCGATCCTCAGAAGCCTTTTTATAGAAGAGGTCTTGATTTTCCTCATTTTACCTTATTTTTCCCTCATTTTCCTCTTCACATGCAACATGTGACCTTTCATCTCCCTTTTCTCCTAATTTCCATTATTTTCATAAATAAATGTGCCAAAAATACATTTTTCCTCTTTAATGCCTTAGCTATATGATCCAGGTGGATATTGGTTTCCACCCACCTATTCCAGCTATACCTCTAGTCAGTTTCATCAATTTCCTTGTTTATAGCAACATTTACTATTTTTAGCAGGTTTTCAGGTCCTAAACTTCTAGAGTAGTTTTGACCCCCTAAACGATTTTTTCTTGAGGTCCGCAGCAGACCCATGATCGTAGGAAGGGGCCTGCGGGAAATCATATAATAATCGGAGAGATATTTCCAATGATATATTGTATACATCGAACAGAGATAATATGACCAAGTTACAACCCTGGGAAGTTGGCCACCCAACTAAACCCAACGGGGCCCACAAACTCTTGGTGTTTCATATATTGGGGTTATGGTTTTGGTTGTTTAGGGTTTTCAATAATAAAAAGGCCCTTAAGCCTCATTGTAAGGCAGTTAAAAGGCATATAGCCACCACATGTCTTCTCAGAGATAAGCTACCATCACCTGAGCTAGTTTATTTTCCATTCTATCTCTAAGCATTTTTTAATGTTTGATATTAATGAAATGAAGTGTTATTCCAGTTGCATCTCTATGTTTATTTTTATTTATGTATTTTATTATGTTCCTGCATAATTTTGGATTAGTGATATCATAACAGTCTGCTCTTTCTCAATATTTATTTGCATGTCCCTAAAAAGGTCGGGGTATAAGGAGTTATGGCTCGATATGGTTGAACCTTTACAAGATCAACCTCGAAAACCCCAACAACCTCTTCCATTCCCATTTTTGGCTGAAGGGTTCCCTGATGCAGTTCATTGTTGAAAATGGGAGCCAAAAGAACCTCATTTCAATATAAGGCATGAAGCGACTGGGCCTGCTAATCACAAAACACCCACAGTCATACACCATCAGGTGGCTTCACCAAGGACGAGATCTTTGCATCAGCCAACAGTGTCACCTTCCCTATAACATCAAGCCCTTCATGGATGAGGTACTATGTTAAATTTCTACTCTTGATGTTTGTGATGTATTATTAGCCCAACCATACTTGTGGAAGCGACGTGTTGTGTATGAGTCTAAGCCTCACATTTTTTTGTTACTTTAGAAAATAATTTGTACAGGATATCGGATGTAGCACCACCTACCACCTTCTCTTTGACCATTGTAAAACAATGTAGTAAGCTCATTTCCAAAACTGAGAAATTTACTTTCCTAATGATCCGCACTTAGGGAAAGAAGAAGATAGTGGCCATGACCTTTAGATAGGGCTCCTTCGCATGGCAACAACAAATGGACAAGGTCATGGAGGATCATAGTGACATCTTCACCTCACCTGCAGGGGTACCTCTACATTTTTAGGTCAAGAACTCCATTAATCTCACCTCAGGTGGGCCCCTACCCAATGGACCGATCTATCAGTTCTCTATTCTGTAAAACGATGAAATCAAGAGCCAAATTGAGGAGTTGTTGTAGAAAGGTCGCATCCAACTGAGTTCATCACATTGTGGGAGCCCGATCATGTTGGTGTAGAAGAAGGATGGGACTTGGAGACTCTGTATTAACTATCGTGCATTGAACAAGATCATTTTTCGGAATAGGTATCCAATCTCATGTACTGATAACCTTATAGAAAAACTCAAGGGGGGGAAATATTGACTTTAAGTCCTTCATAAGGATTTAATTTAAGTCTAGGTATCACAAGGTACTAATTGAACCCTCTGATGTGTGGAAGACTGCCCTCAAATCGAAGGAGGACCTTTTTGAGTGGCTAGACATGCCTTTCGGGTTAATGAATGCCCCCGAAACATTCATGAGGCTGATGGATGACATATTTTGACCATTTACCAATTCATTCATGGTGGTGCATCTAGATAAAATCATGATCTTTAGCCAAATATTGGAAGAGCAACTCCACCACATTCGCCAAGTCCTCCAATCACAACAACAACACAAGTTGTGTGCCAATTTGGAGAAATGCACTTTTGGCATGACCCAAGTTCAATATCTAGGATACATCATTGATGAGTGGGGGATGCATGTGGATCCAACCAAGATCAAGTTCATTCGGTATTGGTCAGCCCAACCACTCTAATATAGCTCCACAACTTTCTGGGTCTTCCCAATTTCTATTGCAGGTTCATGTTGGGGTTCTCTCATATCACTTGGCCTTTGAGTCAAGTCACCAAAGGGGGATAGAAAGCCAAATTATTTTTGTATGAATCTCAACAAAGGGCTTTCACAGAGTTGAAGAATTTCCTATGTTCTACACTAGAGCTCACATTACTAAAATTGTAGCAACTATTTGAGATTGACACCAATGCCTTTGAATACGCTATTAGGGAAGCTCTTACTCATCAGGGGCATCCAGTGGCCTATCACAGTGAGACACTTTCAGACACAATTCAAAAGTATCCCACTTATGAAAAAGATATGTATTCCATTGTGCAGGCTTGCAGACAATCGAAGAATTAAATTTTGGGGAAGGAAACGGTCATCCACATATATCGCCGACCCCTATAGTTCATACAGAGAAAAAGGAAGTTGCAGACTGATCGCCATCAGAAATTTTCCACATACCTGAAACAAGTCCATTTGAGTATCAAGTACAAAAATGACAACACCAATAATGTTGCAGATTTCCTCAACCGATTGTCGATCGTGGTGCTAAGCATTTTCCTCGACTCTTGTGGGCATGATACTTTGGGTTGGACACATCTCTACAAACCAGACTCTCCTGGAATGTAAGATTGTTCCAAATTTTCACCTCCAGGATGCACTGTTATGCCACCTGTGACACATTTGTGTTCCTTCAAGCGAGCATGCCAAGATGATTTGGGAATCCCACTACAGTCGGGTCGCTAAACATTCTGGGGTTGAGAAAATAGTGGAAGTTTTGTAGAAGTATTTCTATTGGTCTGACCTTTGACAGGATATCAAGAAGTACAATAGATCTTACACTGCTTGCACCATTTCCAAACTAACCATCAAAATTCAAGGCATATATACTCCATTGCGTACCCCTAGTCGAGCTTGGGAATCCATATCCATGGATTACATGTCGGGCCTTCCTTTTACCAAGCATGGAAACGACTGTGTTTTTGTGGTTGTCGATAGATTCTCTAATATGGTGTTCGGTCCCTATATTACTAGTTTAGTCACATATTGTTATTAGTGTAGCCCCCTTATTGTTATTGTTGTACCCTTGTAACCCCAATATTGTTATTATTGTGCCCTTACATTATTATTGTTAGGTCGGCTAGGATTATATTGTGGCCCCATGGACTCCTATATATAGAAGGAGGTTTTGGTCATTTGTATCATCCAAGAATTGTTAATTTATGTAATGTATTGGAGGTTTCCCCATCAAAGAGGCTGATTTCTAAGGTGTTGATCTCTATTTTCTTCTATTTTTGGAGCTGGTTTCATAACATTTGGTAAGAGAGCTTTGGATTCTAGGGTTTTGCTGCTCCAAATAGGGCATCCTGGTTTTCACTATAACTATTTTTATACGAAGGTTTAGAAGCTGAAATTTTTATAGCATGAAGCCGAAAGCCAGAGGAATGTCGTGGAAAATTTTCAGATCTTGGTTCGCAATATTTTCGGAGATATGATCTGCGCAAGTTATGGATTTTTGTAGGCTCCTAAATTTAACCTAAACATTTCATCTTGGCATTTTCACTATAAACTTCTTTCTACGAGGGTTCAAAAGCTGAAATTTTTACAAAGCGAAGCAGCGATCTTGAGGAACATTGTGGAAAAATCTTAGAGTGTGATTCGCAATATTTTCAGAGATAGGGTCTATGGAAGTTAGGAATTTTTTGGGTTCCCGAATTTCATCTCAAAGAGGTGATCATGGGAAAATTGTCATAACTCTCTCTCTGAGCATTGGATTGGAATTTTGTAAAAAATGTCCACAAGTACATGGACTGTAGTTTCCACTTTCTTAATTTCAGAGCCAAAGGAGGAACCAGTGACACGTGGCATGCCATATAAGGTCGCTCTACTGAACTAGTCCATAATTAGGTCATTGTGGGATATTGGGCATAACTTTGTCTTGAAGAATCCAAATCAGCTGAGACCTGTGGCAATTTAAAGAAGCTTTAGAGGGATACTACAGGGCCGAATTTTAGATACTGAAGATCCAAAAGAACAGAGATAATTCAGTTTCACTATCGAGCTCCTCAAAATCAATAAAAAGATGTGTATTGTTTTTCGAATTGCATAAGCCTTGTGTGAAAAATCAGTTTGAATTGATTCCAAGGGAATATTGTAGAATAGATATCAGTATTCGGCTATAAAATTCCCCCTAAAAAGAATTCAACACCCATTAAGCCTTTATAAGGCTCTACTATGAATCATGAAGACGAAGAATTGCAACCTGACATATCAAAATTACAAGAGAAAGTGCACCAAATTTCGCTCTCCCAAAGAGAAACAAAAAATGAAATGAAATTTTTGAAGAAAGGCATGCATGCTAAGATGGATGGTATGAAGAAAGGTGTGGAAGCTAAGATGGATGACATGGAAGTGTTACACATTATTTTGTCACCATCACATTTTACTATCTATATAGGTTCATCAATACCTATATAGTGCTCCCTTAGAAGTGTAAAACCCTAAAGTTCCTAAATTAAGTCATGGATTTGGAGAAAAGCTCATAAAAATCATAAAAACCCTAGTTTCACACTTTTCCTAGCCATTACCTGCAGTACTGCACCTTTTGTAAAGGAAAACTGTGGTACGTACCACACGTTTTGTGTATTAAAATTGCAGACCCCTGTAAAAGGTAAAATGAGCGGAAAAGTAAATTCTAAAAGCCCAGCTGGTTGAATATTCTCCCAGCTAGAAGCTTCTAGAAGGCATTATCCAATTGAAGCCTTACTCCCTCCATTATCATGAACATTCATTCCTTCATAAAAGGATCCTAATCCTTGGATTTTGGAACTTAATCCCTTGATAAGGGGACTCTATCCCTTCCATTTTGGAGCTGTAACCACTTTCCTTCTCCTATAAATTGAAGCATTGGTTCAGCCACAAGGGTAGATACTGATATGTAAAAAATTACTTGCTTTTTACTTCATACTACATTAGAGAAGAGAATTGTTGAAGAAACGTACTCTTTTTGCTAGCCATTATCCATGCAAGAACGATTACATACTCATATCTAGGCTGGTTCAAAGAGTGGAAGGGCTTGTCAGACCAAAGGAAAACGCTTGTTCTGGACCCCGGAAGGACCTATAAAGCATCAAGGCAAACACGGTTATAAGGTTTCTTATTTTATTTAAAGATAATACAAGTGGATCCTCTTTTCTCTCTAAGTTGTTTATGTATTTACTTGAATGACTTATTTCTTAAATTCCTTGATCGTTAAGATAGATTTATGATTTATAAATTAGTATATTGTGTAGGTGCTTTTGATTCTCTTTCATGTCTTTGATTGCAGGTCTTAAGACGTGACTTCTTTGGAGCGACAGAAAGAAGAATACAACTAGCATTGGATCACAGGTAGGCCCTTTCGTCATCATAGAAAATTCTAAATCATAGATAATCTAGAGAAAGTAGTTTACATTTGTCCTGTTTGTTTCTAGCTATCCGTGTGATACTAGGGAGATCTTTCTTGTCTGCATGAACGATTTATTCGCCTAACAAAATGGTGACTCCACTAGGGATCTTCTTGAACTTAGCTTTATTTTTATTTTTGAGTTTGACTTATGAAAGTATTTTTCTGATTTTGATTAGTCTACACTAGGTTGGGAAATTATTTCAGTAGAATCCCTAAAAATTACTTTAGAATTTTTTATTTTTATTTATTTTTTCTGGTCTCCACACTTTTTATTTGAAAATAGTGCGGTAACCTCCACAGTTTCTCTGTGTAAACAGTGCGATACCGCACCTTTCTATACTGAAACCTATGGACCCAAGAAAATTTTTGAAAAATTAAGATTCTCTTTTCTGGAACCAGCTTACATGATTCTCTATATTTTCCCAGACTTGTCTTGACTGTCAAAATCCTTGTGTGAATTTCTTTTCAACAATTTTACAATCTCATCAATCTCCGTTAAGTTAATTGGGTGTTTTGAGTTTCTTTTTTGGAGAAATTCTTAATTTGATTTCCTTTGGTTATTACTTCGAGGTTTGTATGAGTCTCTTAACAATTTTTCATCTCTTGTGTCTGAGTGTTAATCGCCTTTAAGTATTTTTATTTTTTTATCTTTGGAACTCTCACCCAATTTTCTTTACTTACACTTGATTGGTTCTTAGATTACATTAGAATCACTTGTGTTTGAGAATTCTCTTGCATAGATCACATTTGCATAATTATAATTCTCATTTTCAGAATATGAATGAAAAATGTGTGTAGATTACATTTTGCATAGTTTTCATGTGAATTGTGCATAGATTACAACTGCATAGTTTAAATTCTGGAAAAATCAATCATAGATTTAGATCAGTTTCTTTGATTTGAATTTACATGTTTTTATGCTTGTTTTAAAAACATAAAAATAAAAAAATTTGGAATTGATTAGCATTAGTTTTTCTTGATGAAATTAGTGCATTAGAAATTTTTTTATATTTTCTCTTATTGATCAATTTTTTGCATTGTTGGAAGTGAATGGAAACTCTCTCCTTACTTTAGTTAGGATTCATAGAATTGAAAATATTACATTATCATATTCGATTGCATTCAGTTTTGGGTCGGGTCATAACACCATTGGTTTCGTATCCATTTACCCTTTGAGTAATAACAGCCTAAATAAGACAGTGCTTAATAAAATTCATCTAGTAATTTTTACATTTTTAGGGCTCTTTCCACCAATCTAGTTTAGGATTAGTGCTTTGGAACAGGTCATAGTTAACTTTCCAAAGCAACTAAACAAATAGTAACATCTTGTGGTAAGAAAAATTCCAATTGTTGCATGTATGCTCTAGGAAGCTCCTCCTAAAGGAGTCAAGCACGAGATCATATCCGAACCAGTGAGGTAATCATACCTATCTCATTGGGAAAGATAGAAGATGTGCATGTATTAAAAATGGTAAGCCTCAGATAGACCATTGTCGAGGAGCCTGGGGTCACTTGTCGGTAAACCTTGGATTATGTCAAGGAGCTTTTAAGGGGATTGAGCTTTGTTACTCTGCCCTTGCATGTATATCTGATCGTAGACTGTTCCCCCAGGTATATGTGTTCTCGTTGGTGACCTTAGTGGCCATAAAATTTAGGATTATTTTCCAATGTGACGGTGGAGGGAAGATGCCACTGTGCCTGGAACAAACGTTGGCTAGACTCACTTGGACTCTCTAGAGGGTTATCTTCACTCGAGATGGTTTAAGTGGAGAAACTTGCACCAGTCTGTTTCATTAAGAAGGTTGTCTGGGTAACTATTCCAACTACCATTTCTGCATTAAAATTATACGATGTTGGATTTCATCACCAACTAGTGTTTTTAATGCGGGAATCTATTGTTTGTGTGTGGTTTGACTCCTAGATTTGATAGCACGTGTTCATTTGTTTGTTTTTACTTTTTAGAGACCTTAGGTGTGAATTGTGAATTGTGAATATTGTTAAATTATTAATAAAATTCACTGAAGTTGAATATAATGGCAACTGTTCTGGAATTTACAAACCAAGGAACCCCTCTTAATGAGAATCCTAGTACTTTTACTTGCTTTGGAAATGTTGGTCCTCCTTATATGGCTACATTTTCATTACCTGGATTTACAATAGGTTTACTGATATGGTTAGTTTCAACTTCGTTGGCCTCGAATACTCAAATTGTTCCCCCTCAACTGGATGCTTCACCTCAACAGAGTTCACCATCTCAACATCACCAACCTCATGTTGACCCTTTACCTTCTTCGCCCAATATGTCTTCCTCCCTTTCTTCCTCTTTGCTTGGTAAAAGCGTTGACGCTAGTAACCAGATGGCTAAGAAGAAGAAGAAAGGGAAGAAGAAGAAGAAGCAAGCTAAGAAAGAAGTCAACAAACCAACCATGGCTGTAAACATTAGTAGTGTTGAGGAAACCTCCAGCATGGATCGTAAACCCAAATTCCCTTGCAAGCTTTGTAGGAGTGACCACTTCCTTATCAAATTTCCTAGTATTCCAAAGGTCTTGGAAGTATGGTTAGAACATTATCATCAACTTACCATTGATCCGTCAACCAGTGATAGTCAAGTTCTTGGGAAAAAGGGTAAAGTTAGGTTTCCTTGTAAGTTATGCAAAGGGATTCATCAAACTCACATTTTCCCTCACATGGATGAAGCCTCAAAATTTTTGGAAAACCTTCTTGTTCCACAGAAACAACTTCCAACGGGTTACCATAAAATTTCTCCCAACCTACCGTCAACTGACGAAATGATTGATATTATTCCAAGTATAGTCAATCACACTCTTCCATTAAAGAGTGAAACTAGTATCATTTAGGTTGATGGTTCATTAGTTGAACAAGTGGTCGACTCAATTTCACATTCGGTCGATCTCACCCTCCCTGTAGAGAGTGAAATTCATACCGCTCAGGTTCTTCTTGTTACATCAGATTATTCTACGCCATGGGGAATTTCACCTGTTCCTACAAAACCCCCTCCAAGTACCGAGGTCTTTTCCTTTGATTGGAATAGACTAAAAAAACCTCCTCTTCCTTCCTCCATCCCTTTCTAAATCATTGTGAAGGCTTGTGGTAAGAATGTACACTGCACAAATATAGATGAAGGTGCTTCTGTTAGTATTTTATCCTCAACTGATTGGCAAGCTTTGGGTTCCCCTCATCTTGTGCCTGTCACGTAGAATATATCAGCTTTTAACAAAACCATTAGTGAACCTTTAGGGATCCTTCCTAAGTCTCCTATTACCTTGGAAGGTAAAACTATCTGTATTGATCTTATGGTAGTTCGAGGCCCCTTGGATTTCAGTTTACTCCTTGGGCGAGACTATGTCTATGCAATGAAAGTTGTTGTATCGACACTCTTTCACGTGATGTCTTTCCCTCATAATGGAAACATTGTGACTGTTGACCAACTTTCATTCACTACTCTTCATTCTACTACCAATAATATGACACCCCTAAATGTTCCTTATACATAAGTGGTATCTACCCCGCCATAGGTTAATTATGTGGCAACCAGTCCCATGTTTTCAGTTATCGATGCAAGCGAGCCTCTCACTTTTTTCTCAACTTCCTTTGACTTAGATCCAGTAATTGACATGGAAAATCCTCTGGGATTATTTGAACATGGTGTTCTTATTCCTTTTGAGTCCCTTGACATGTGTTCCTTCCAGAGAATTATTATTCCATCTGATGAAGACCTTTTGGAAGCTATGATAGAGGAGTGTCCCTTGACATGTCTTTCTTCCATTTGGAAGCCATGAAAGGTTAAAGAGGAAAGTTCCTTTTACTGTTTCAACCTCGTTAAAAAATGAATCAGTGGTTAAAGAGGAAAGTTCCTTTTACTGTGTCAACCTCGTTATAAAATGAATTAGTAGTTAAAGAGGAAAGTTCCTTTTACTGTGTCAACCTCGTTAAAAAATGAATCAGTGGTTAAAGAGGAAATTTCCTTTTACTGTGTCAACCTCATTAAAAAATGAATCAATGGCCCATGAGGACTGTTCTTTTCCTGTGTCAACCTCATTAAAAAATGAATCAGTAGGTTATGTAGGTAGATTTTAGAGAGTAGATATGAGGATAGTTCTTTTACTGTGTCAACCTCGTTAAAAAATGAAACAGACCCATGAGGATAGTTCCTTTCCTGTGTCAACCTCATTAAAAAATGAATCAGTAGGTTATGTAGGTAGATTGTAGAGATTAGATTGATAGATTCCATGAGGATGGTTCTTCTCATGTGTCAACCTCGTTAAAAAATGAATCAGTGGGTAATGAGGAGAGTTCCTTTTACTGTGTCAACCTCGTTAAAAAATGAAACATGTCTATGAGGATAGTTCCTTTTACTGTGTCAACCTTGTTAAAAAATGAAACAGGCCCTTTTGAGGAATGTTCCTGTTACTGTGTCAACCTCGTTAAAAAATGAAACTGGTCCCTGATGAGCATAGTTCTTTTCCTATGTCAAGCTCATTAAAAAATGAAACAAATCCTCTCCTAGTCAAAGTCGAGTCTTTCATCTGATCTCGTAGATGAACCTTCATTCCATCCAGCTATTAGTAACCAGTAGTCTACTTATTTGAATTAAATGAAGCTTGGGCGGCATGCACTCTAGCAAGTTACGCTTGGGGGGCATCAAAACTTATCTCAAGCACATTTTTATCTTTGTTTCAAGCTTGTGTAAAAATGAAACAAACTTATCTCAAGCATGATTTTTCCTTTGTTTCAAGCTTGTGTAAAAATAAAAAAACCCATTTTCAAGCACAGTTTTCCTATGTTTCAAGCTTGTGTAAAAATGAGACCACTTTCAAGCATGATTTTTCCTTTGTTTCAAGCTTGTGTAAAAATGAAACAAACCATTCTCAAGCATGATTTTTCCTTTGTTTCGAGCTTGTGTAAAAATGAAACGACTCCCAAGCACAGTTTTCTCTATTTCAAGCTTGTGTAAAAATGAAACAAACCTATATGAAGCATAGTTTTTCTCTGTTTCAAGCTTTTGTAAAAATGAAACTTATCTTGAGTCGATTTCGGTTATTATTTTCAAGACTTGTTAAACTCATGAAAATCCCGAGATTATTTTTCTATCTTTCATTCTCGTAAAACACATGAAAATGTCGAGTTCTTTCCTTCTTTTCCTGCTCATAAATTAAATTGAAAGTCGGCCATACGAGTACAATTTTTATCACTTTTTCAAACTCATTAAAACTTATGAAAAAGAGAAAACCATAAGTACAATTTTTATCGTTTTTTCAAACTCGTTAAAACTTACAAAAAAGCGAAAACCATGAGTACATTTTTATCACTTTTTCGAACTCATTAAAACTTACAGAAAAAAGTGAAACCCTGGAGTTCTCTTTTAAGCCCTTTTCAGACTCTCTAAACATGAAAAGATTGCCGAGTACTTGACTATTAGAACTCATTAAAGAAAATAAACAGTCGTCCCTTTAGTATGACTTTACCCCTTTTATGGACTGAAATGGACTAAATTTACAAAAAATTTATACGTTGACTAATCATGGTCAATAGATTTCTCTCTTGTATTATTTTATCCTTTTTCGGGCTTGAGAGACTAAATTTACAAAAAAGTACACCCACGGATTTTCCTTAATTTTTTCTTCTAACTCCCTAAAATTGAAAAACACCGAGTTTTTCCTATACTGAACTCGTTAAAACTAAACAGCAAAGGATCTGTCGATTAAAAAAAGGAACGAACCACTCCTTCTTAGGGTTCGATTTTATACTAAGTTGGACTCATGAGAAGGATTAGATTACATAACAAGCAAATGTTATCCTCCTCAAGCTTGTCAAAAATAAAGAGTTACTTGCCAGTAATGGTGGGGGAAAAAGAGAGAAAATGAATCCAATTGTTAAACTTTTTTTAAAAGCAGTATACCACTCTTGAACATGACACTTTTTCTCACACTTCCACCTGGGTTGGGAAAATCCTTTGCCTATTAGTCAATCAAACCATGTTAAAAGTCTTAATCTGGTTTCTAGGTATTAGCTTAGGTCAATTGTTACCAAACCATCTGCAATGTCGTTATGTGTTCAAGAGATATTTCAAATAAACCATTCATTTGAAAACATTTGTCTCCATTCGCGTTGACCATCCCTGAGTCAGTCCTTGCAAAATATTTCTACAAAACTTGATCTAATGGTTTCGTGTCGTGGGATTTCTTATGACAGATCACTTTTTATCGATGACAGCATATCATCTAGGAATTTGATCTAGAATCCTTCAGTACCTTGGAATTTGCATGCCTTAATGGCAGGTTTCTTACCTTCGACAACAGGTTGCATCATTGATCTTCGATCGAATGATTCTGTGAAGTGTTCGACTTCAAATCATTTATTCACACTTCATGGATTGTACTGAGTAACTTGAGATCCATTGTCATTATTGGTGGTTTCTCTCACACTTGTTAACATTTCACATCATTGATTGGTAATCAAGTGGTTTCTACCATGTTCGACTTCGACACAATCAATCATATGGATAGAATAGTACTAGTTCGAGTAGCAGAAATCAAGACCTTGGATCTAGTTTCCACCATCCATGCTGCAAGGAGTTTTATTATTCATTATGCAGTAGACTATTTATGACATATGGCTGCATCCATACTATGTCTACTATTGATGTAATATTAGAATCATTTCTATATCAGAACATTTTAGTTAGTTTTGATCTGAGTATGGGAATGCCTACCTCAGCGATGATATATGTGTGTGTGTGTGTGTGTGTGTGTGTGTGTGTTTGCATTGAATGTTTTTACAGGTCTCAACTAATGCATCCACAAGCCAATCCTCGGAATGATAAAGCACTTCACTCTTCGAATTATCTCAGACTTCACGCTTTAGGGGGCAATTTGTTACACATTATTTTGTCACCATGACATTTTACTGCCTATATAGGTTCATCAATACCTATATAATGCTCCCTTAGAAATATAAAACCCTAAAGTTCCTAAATCAAGTCTTGGATTTGGAGAAAAGCTCATAAAATTCATAAAAACCCTAGTTCTGCACTTTTCCTAGCCATTACCTGCGGTACCGCACCATTTGCAAAGGAAAAATATGGTATGTACCACATGTTTTGTGTATTAAAATTGTGGACCCCTGTAAAAGGTAAAATGAGCGGAAAAGTAAATTCTAAAAGCCCAGTTGGTCGAATATTCTCCCAACTGGAAACTTCTAGAAGGCGTTATCCAATCGAAGCCTTACTCCCTCCATTATCATGAACATTCATTCCTTCATAAAAGGAGCCTATTCCTTGGATTTTGGAACTTAATCCCTTGATAAGGGGACTCTATCCCTTCCATTTTGGAGTTGTAACCACTTTCCTTCTCCTATAAATTGAAGCTTTGGTTCAGTCTCAAGCGTAGATACTGATATGTAAAAAGGTACTGGCTTTGTACTTCATACTACATTAGAGAAGAGAATTGCTGAAGAAACATACTCTTTTTGCTAGCCATTATCCATGCGAGAACGACTACATACTCATATCTAGGCTGGTTCAAAGAGTGGAAGGGCTTGTCATACCAAAGGAAAATGCTTGTTCCGGAACCCGGAAGGACCTGTACAGCATCAAGGCAAATGCGGTTGTAAGGTTTATTCTTTTATTTAAATATAATATAAGTGGATCCTATTTTCTCACTAAGTTGTTTATGTATTTACTCGAATGACTTATTTCTTAAATTCCTTGATCATTAAGATAGATTTATGATTTATGAATTAGTATTTTGTGCAGGTGCTTTTGATTCTCTTTCATGTCTTTGATTGCAAGTCTTAAGAGGTGACTTCTTTGGAGAAATAGAAAGAAGAATACAACTAGCATTGGATCACAGGTAGATCCTTTCTTCATCATAGAAAATTCTAAATCATACATAATCTAGAGAAAGTAGTTTACATTTGTCCTGTTTGTTTCTAGCTATCCTTGTGATACTAGGGAGACCTTTCTTGTCCGCATGAAAAATTTGTCTGCCTAACAGGAAGCTAAGATGGATGACATGAAAGACAACATGGAAAACATGAAGAATGATCTAAATGCACACATGGAAGGTTTGACAAGGTTGATACATGAAATGTTTCCTAATTCCGAAAAGATAGTAGAGGAAACTAATGATGAGAACAAAATAAATTTTAATCACGATTTCATAAACTCTAATGTTGGATGGAAGAACCACCATATTCCAAAAATGGATATGAGGAAGTTTGATGGCAAGGATCCCATAACATGGATGCTACAAATGGAGCAATATTTTGATCTCAATAATGTGCAAAGCACACAAAAGGTATGCATTGTAACTTTACATTTAGAACAAAATACATTTGTATGGTATAGATGGCTTTGCTCCCGTAAAAAAATTATCACTTGGTCAATTTTTATGGAGGAAATGATAGCACATTATGAGGATACAAAAAGTGACACCTTCTTTAGCCAATTGATAAATCTCAAACAAAAGGGTTCACTGGTGGAGCACATTGAGGACTTCCAAAAATTGAATATAACAGTAACTAATATTCCAGAGGAACACCGGATTGATGTCTTCATAGGGACTTTAAAGGATAAAATCCAGCATGAAGTTCACGTTTGGGAACCTGATTCATTGGAAAAGGCATTCCGGTTGGAAAGAAAATTGAATGTAAAATTATGGCGACAAGGAAGCCTACCACTCACATATATAAAGATGGAAGTGTTGCTACTCCTAGAATTCCACAACCTACAAGGTTGACACCACAACAGTTGGAAGAAAAAAGAGAAAAAGGGCTTTGCTACAGTTGTGATAGAAAATACACTAAAGGTCATAAGTGTGTTGAGAAGAAATTATTTTACATAGATTGTGAAGAGGAAGAAGAAAATAAACAAGAATCTTAAAAAGAAGAGGATATACATCAGGAACAAACCATAGAAGAGGAAGAAATGAGTCCGACCATATCGTGTAATGCATTGGCATGAATTAACTCTCCTCAAACTCTCAAGATAGAAGGACATATCAAGAATAAAAAGGTAATAGTGTTGATTGATTCGGGTAGTACCCATAATTTTATTCATTGTAAGGTAGCCAAGGAATTGAATTATTTTCTATACCCAACACCTGAATGTCAAGTGATGGTTGCAAATGGAGGAACTATAAATTTCTCTGGAGAATTCCATAATATCAAGCTAACCATGGGGGAATATGTATTGAATATTCCAATGCTTTCCATTCCAATGGGAGGTGTTGATGTTGTACTAGGAGTACAATGGTTACAATCTTTGGAGACAGTAGCTTTTAATTTTCGAGAAATTTTCTTGTTTTTTTTTATTCAGAAGGAAAGGAAGTTAAATTACGGGGTATCACAGGGAATCTGGGAAAGGTAATAAGCTCTAATGCTATGACAAAGGTTTTGAAGAAAGAAAAACAAGGCGTAATTGCACAATTATGCTCACTAGAAGTTCAAACATCAAAATCATCTATTTCTGCAGATCTCAAAAAATTCTTGGACAATCATTCCAAGGTGTTTGAAACTCCCAAAGAACTCCCACCTATTCGTGATCATGATCATGCTATTCATTTGATTCCAGGAAGTTTTCTTCCAAACATCAGGCCTTATAGATATCCTTATGTCCAAAAGAGCGAAATTGAACGTATGATTGCAGAAATGTTAGAGGCTGGTATAATTCAACTTAGTCAAAGTTATTTCTCTGCTCTAGTAGTATTGGTGCACAAGAAGGATGGATCATGGTGCATGTGTCTGGATTATAGGGAGCTCAATAAGCTCACCATTAAAGATTGATTTCCCATTCCTATGATTATGAATTATTGGATGAATTACACAGAGCAATTTATTTTACCAAGTTGGATCTTCATTCAGGATATCATCAAATTAGAATGAATACTAAAGATATTTAGAAAACAACATTTCAAACTCATGAGCATCATTATGAATTTTTGTTCATGCCTTTTGGCCTTACCAATGCACCTTCTACATTTCAAGGGTTGATGAATTCCATTTTCAAACCCTTCCTTAGAAAATTTGTGCTAGTATTTTTGGAGGATATACTAACCTACAACAGGTCTTGGAAGGAACATGTTCAACATGTTGACAAGGTGCTCAAACTATTGTAGGAGAAACAATTATATGCAAAAACATCCAAATGCTTCTTTGGAGTACAAGAGGTGGAATATCTGGTTCATATTGTATCTCACAACGGTGTTAAGGTATACCCTAACAAAATTAAAGCCATTAAGGAATGGAAAGCCCCCACAACCATAAAGCAGTTGCGAGGATTTCTCAGGTTAACAAGGTATTATCGCAAGTTTGTTAAGAATTATGGGCAAATAGAAACACCTCTAGCAACATTTTTGAAGAAAGATGCCATTTCATTGACTCCTGAAGCAACTAAGGCCTTTGAACATCTTAAAGAGGCAATGTGCCTAGCACCGGTCTTAGCTATGCCACACTTCACAAAAACCTCTATTGTGGAATGTGATGCATCAAGAAATGGAATTGGTGCTATTTTAATGAAAGAAGGAAGACCCTTTCTTTTAAAAGTCATCCAATAAAAGGAAAGTATTTACAGAAAGCTATTTATGATATAAAGAAGTGTGGACACTCTTTCAAAAGTTGCAGCAAGACCCTAGTACATCTGATACATTTAGTTGGAAAAATGATTCCTTATGGTAGAAATATCGCTTAAATCTTTGTAATAATTACCAAATAAAACAAAATATTCTTTTTGAATTGCACACTTCTCCTTTAGGAGGACACTCAGGATTTTTAAAAGCTTACCACAGGGTGAAGAAAGAATTTTTTTTGGATGGCCTTAAATCTGATATTCAAAAGTTTGTGGTGGAATGTTTGGTTTTCTAAAAAATAAAGTTGAGACAATTAAGATCCTAGGTCTTCTACAATCTTTATCCATTCCAATTCAACGTTTGGAGGAGATTTCAATGGATTTCATCACAAGTTTACCTAAGTCCAAAGGAAAGAGTGTCATCATGGTGGTAGTTGATAGACTTACCAGGTATGCACACTTTTGTGAATTATCTCATCCATTTAAATAAAGTACAGTTGCTACTACATTTATGGACACAATTCAAAAACTACATGGAAACCCAAAGATTATTGTGAAAAACAGAGATCCCATTTTTACTGGAAATTTTTGGACGGAGTTATTTGAATGTTTGGGTACCCAATTAACTCATAGATCATCTTATCATCCTCAACCCGATGGGAAAATTGAGATAGTGAATAAATGTTTGGAAGGATATCTTCGTTTTTTTGTATCTGATAAACAAACACATTGGTCAAGTGGTTACCTCTCGCTCAATGGTGGTATAACACTTCCATACTGTAGCAAAAATGACCCCATTTATGGCACTTTATGGATATCATCCACCATCCATCACATCATCTTTAAGAGAAAATTATAAGGTTCAAGCAGTGGAAGATCACATTGAGCATCAACAAGAAGTTCTTCAACTCTTAAAGGATAACCTAAATTTTGCACAAAATCGAATGAAACAACATGCAGATCAACATCACAGTGAGAGAATTTTTGAACTAGGAGACTGGGTATTTTTATGACTACAACCATATAAACAAATTTCGCTCAAGAAAGCTAATAAGGATAATAAATTATCACCAAAGTACTATGGTCCTTACAAGGTGTTTCAAAATATTGGTACTATGGCATACAAATTGGAGCTTCCTGCTTCTTCGCGAGTGCATCCAGTTTCAATGTTTCATGCTTAAAGAAGGTTATAGGTGAAAATATTCAAGTTTAAACAATATTACCAGAACTTGATGAGGAATGAAAAATCATATTAGAACCTGAAGCAGTCACGGAAACAAGAACTCAACAGCTACTAAATCAATCAATTTCATAGTATCTCATCAAGTGGAAGGACTTGCCCACTAAAGATTCTACATGAGAGGATGAGAATTTTATACAGAAGCACCCAGAGCTACTCAAGCATTGAGGACAACACTTTTTTGAAGGACAGGGGCATGTTAGGTCCCTATATTACTATTTTAGTCCCTTATTGTTATTAGTGTAGCCATCTTATTGTTGTTGTTGTACCCCTGTAACCCAATATTGTTATTATTGTGCCCTTACATTATTATTGTTAGATTGGCTAGGATTATATTGTGGCCCCATGGACTCCTATATATAGAAGGAGGTTTTGGTCATTTGTATCATCCAATAATTGTTTATTTATGTAATGTATTAGAGGTTTCCCCCTTGAAGAGGCTGATTTCTAAGGCGTTGATCTCTCTTTTCTTCTATTTTTTGAGATAGTTTCATAAAAGATGGAAATTATGGAGGCCTATAAGAATAATATCATATCAAAAGCCACTCCTAAACTATTCTTTGAATGAGTGTGGGTAAATTCTAGTATCTCAGATCAAGACAACAGGTTCCTCAATAAATTTTGGTCAAGTCTCTGGTCAATGTTGGACACCAAGCTCACTAATTCCACAATGTTCCACCCCAAAATTGATGGCCAAACAAAGATCATGGATAAGATGGTAAGATTTTGGAGGTTTCTGTGGTGTATATTTTGAGATAAGAAACTTGAAATATCCATAGTCTTTATTTTTAGTCAAAAATGAAAACTGTGGATATTCCAATTTTTTATCTCAAGATGATAATACACATCCTATGCATGTACAACTCAAAGCATCCATCCACATGGGATGAAAGTCTCCCCTATGTCTATCAAAAATATAACCGGGCTCTCCACATCTCAATTGGCCATAGCCCCTTTCAGTTTGGTTTGGAATTCCAGCCACTATGTCCAATTGATGTGCCCATGCCATTTGCGACTACTAAGGGAGATTCGAATCATGTCCAGTCTGAAGTTAACAAGGTGAAAAACATCATTGAGCACATTCATCACATCCAGCAACAGGTACATGAAATTTTGGACAAATCCAATGCTAATTACAAACAGTGACATGATCTGCATCGGGTACCTGGGTGGGTGAAAATTTTTGGCTACGTTTACAGAAGGAGCACCTCGTTGGACCCCACGGCAAGCTTCTCCTGCTTAGATATGGGCCATAAACCATCACCAAAGTTTTAAGGTATAATTCCTTCAAGCTTAGTATTCCACCATTCCTTGGTCTACTCCCAGTGTTCAATTTGGACTGCCTTCAGCCCTACTTTCCACCATGACTCGACAGATCCAACATTACAGAACAACTCAAACCAACATAGTTAAGCCCATATTTCATCGAACAAGACAAAACTGATCATATCATGAAAAAATAGATCAATAACACCATCTAGCAGAGGATCCAACTATATTGAGTTGTCAAAGCAGGCCAACTCCTTCACCAGGGCAAGTGGTTCACAAGGGACCAGGTTCAACAAAAAATTCCTCACCTCATGGAGGATTTGCACACAATGGGGACCATTTCTTCCTTAGGGGGGAGGAATGATCCAGGTCGATAGTGGTGTCCACCCACCTATTCCACCTATAACTCTAGCTGGTTTAACCAATTTTCTTATTTATAGCACCATTTACTATTTCTAGAAGTTTTTTGGGTCTTGAACTTCCAGAGTAGTTTTAACCCTGTAAATGACTTTTTTTTGAGGTCTGCAACAAGATCATGTGGAAAATCCTATAGTAATCAGATATATATTTCCAATGATATATTGTACATGCCAAACTTAGATAATATGACCAATTTACGACCCCAAGAAGTTGGTTGCCCAACTAACCCCAATGGGGCCCACAAACTCTTGGTGTTTCATCTCCTGGGGTTATGGTTTTGGTTGTTTGGGGTTTTCTCATGTTTTTCAATACTAAAAATTCCCTTGAGACTAATTGTAATGTAGTTTGGAGGCATGTAGCCACTACATCTCTTCTCAGAGATAAGCTACCATCCCCAGAGCTAGTTTATTTTACATTATGTTTGTAAGCATTTTTTAGTATTTGATATTAATGAAATGAAGTGTTATTCATGTTTCATCTATATGTTTATGTTTATTTCTGTATTTTATCACGTTCCTTCGTAAGTATAGATTAGTGATATCAAATTCATCTTCTCTCTCTCGATCTTTCTTTGCATGTCCCCAGCGAGGTCATGGTATAAGGAGTTAGGGATCGATCTAGTTGAACCTTTGCAAGATTAGCCTCGCAAACCTCGACAAAATACCATGGTGGAAGAAAAGAAAGATGAGGGAGCAGGATATCCTATCAAAATATTGCTCAAGGAGTCCCTTGAGAAACAAAAGAACGTGATGATGGATAAATTTTCCTAGATCCTTCAACGTCTACCCACTAGTGGCGCATTTTCATCTAGCAACCACTCTGGAGGTGCCACTCCTTTTAAGGTACAAGAAAAATTTGGCATTCCCATATTTGAGGGCCAAATAGATGTAGACAATGTAGATGGATAATTTAATATATAAAGATATTTCTTGGTTCATGAATTTTCCAATCAGTAAAAGGTTACTTTTGCACTCCTTAAAACCGCCCCCATGTCAAGGACTAGTGGGAAACCTTCTGTGAGAAAAAGGATGGGAGGGAACCCTCTCTTTTCTCGACTGCACACACTTGGAATTATTTCCAAGATGCCATCAAGGAATAGTATTAGCCCATGGGGAGCTATGAGGACAAGTACATACAATGGACTACATTGTGATAGTAAAGGGATCAAGATGTACATGAGTTGAAGAATCTCTTCCATACACTGCACACAAAGTTTATCAATGATTCAGAGAAAAATTTGGTGATGAAGTACCACATTTGTCTGCACAGATATATTCAGGAGGAAATGGAGTTCCCAAATATATCCAACAAAAATACTGTTGTGCTGCCTAGATTGAGTAGAAATTCAAACAAAAATAAGTGCAACATACAGGCATGCTGCCAAGATTAGCAGAAAATTCAAAAAAAATAAGTGATAATTTGTAGCTGCAAATCAGAAGCAAGGAAAAGGTGCCCCCAAACCACAGAAAAAAGGTGAAAGCCAACGCAGCATGGCCTAGGAAAACCCTCCAAATCCACAAGCGAAGAAAAATATCATGAATCCAAAGAAGGACATGGGAAAGTGGTGTGATTTCCATAAGAGATTCACTCACAATACAAGTGAGTGTCGGGCCAATCAGTCACGGGTGTCCAAGATGAAGGCTTCTGAATCATATGCATGTTCTGACTTTGAGTTAGAACCTGACAAGGGGAATGAAAAAGGGTAGAAAATTATCAATGCAGAGCCCAATGCCATCATTTCCACCACCAAGATGTAGAAGGAGGAATCTGAAGGTCTAGAGGAGGGTGAGCGCCTATTCCATTCCCAGATTTGGGTGAAGGGTTCCCTGTTGCAGTTCAATGTCAATAGTGGGAGACAAAAGAACCTCATTTTAGCATAGGTCATGAAGCGGTTGGGCCTTTCGACCACAACACACGCATAGTGGGACACCATCAAGTGGCTTCACCAAGGAAGGGATCTTCGCATCAGCCAACAGTGCCACCTTACCTTTTCTGGCCAGATGGTGGATCAATGGGTCCAATAAAGTCCATGCCCCACTTTTAAAATGGCTCTAGAGCCACCTAAGGGTTCCAAGGCATCTCATCCCTCCATGTAATTTTCCCCATCCTTTGGCATTGGTCACACCTGCTAGTGTATATTATGGCATCCTAGTGAAGGTTAGGCCAATAATAACCTACCTGCAAAGCTTTGAAGGTTATCCTTTTTGTGGACAAGTGGCTTCCACAAGGGCTGTCATGACATGTAGAGAGGATGTTAAAAAATTATTCCTCCCTTACACATATCCTAAGAATTTGGTCGGGGCCTAGCTTGAAGAGATTTCCCCTGATCCAGGTGAAAGGGGAACTTTTTCTGATGATCTTGCTCTTCTCCTTGGATGAGAGGTTAGCAGGGAACTTTTCAGCAACCAAGTAGTTAGCTATGTCAGAAAACCATGGAGAGAGTGTTGAGATAGAAAATAGAAACTCATATAGGATCTGATCATACACCATTCCTTCTTTATCTATAGGTAGAGCTAGACTGGATAAAAAATACGCAACACCATTCTCCTTTCTAGGTTTATCAATAATGGTTAGGTCAAACTGTTGTAATAGTAACAACCTTCTAATTATTCTAGCATTAACATCAGGTTTGTTCATTAAATATTTGATGATTCCATGGTCATTGTGTTCAAAGGTATGATAACCGGTGGTATAATGTCTAAATTTGTTTAAAGCAGGCTAAAATTTCCTTCTCTGTGACAGTATAATTGAGTTCGACCTTGGACAAGTTATCACTAATGAATTATATTACATAAGGTAATTTTTCTTCTAATTATCCCAAAGCTTCCCCCACAGCTTTGTCTAATGCATCTATGTGGATGTGGAAAGGAAGAGTCCAATTTGGACCTCGGAGAATGGAGGAAGTAGTTAAATTTCCCTTAATGAGCTCAAAAGCTTCTTCAAAGAGACTTGACAAGGTAAACTCGGAGTCTTTGGCCAACAAACCAAATAGTGGTGAAGCCAACTTACTAAAATCTTTGATAAACCTTTTATAGTAGCCAACTAAATATGATAAAATCCTGACATCTCTCTACTTTTGATGAGCAGCTACCCTTTTGATGATGGTGATTTTGTCCCAGTCCACTTGTATTATTTATTGGGAGATTGAGTGGCCCAATACTAATCCTACTCTTTTCAAGAATTCACACCTTTCTAGACTCAGGGAGGGATTCATATTAATGCACCTTCTTAGCACTTTTCCCAAATTGGAGAGAGCTTCTTGGAAGTCATCCCCAGAGTGTGTGAAGTCGTCCATGTATATTTCAACTGAGTAGTGGACTGGCTCAGATAAAATTCTTAAGACATCTCTTTGGAAGGTAGTTGGGGCATTGCACAACCCAAATGGTATGACTCTATAAGTGAAGGTACCCCAAGGACATGTGAAAATAGTCTTGGCCTGGTCTTCACTGCTAATTCGGATCTAGTTTTACCCACTCAAACCATCTAAGAAATAAAATAACTTCTTTCCTGCAAATCCATCCAGGACTTGATCTATGAAGGGAAAAGGAAAATGGTCATTCTTGGTGGCTTTGTTGAGTTCTCGTTAATCAACACAGGTTCACCATTTTCCATTCTTCTTCGGTTATAGGACAAGAGGAGATACTGATTCATTGTCTGATATAGCATAAATTAAACCTGCATCCAAAAATTTCAATAGTTCTTCCTTGAATATGTCATTTAGAGTTGGGTTCATCCTCCTTTAGACAATGGCCCATTCTTAATAGTCATGTTTCCAGCCCGATAGCTGATATAAACATCGACAGTGGCTAACCAAGGTCTCCCTAGAATGAGAGGATATCCATTAAACTTGGTTTTTGGTTGGAGAACCAGGAAATTTGTAGGATACTCCCAAGCGCCAATTGAAACCATAACATACTCAACAATTCTTTCTGGAGTTACTGTGGGCCGATCTGCAAGTTGTAGAGCCATTTTGGTTTTCCTAAAAGTCCCTTGGAGGTTGTGTTTAAGCATAGTTTCCCTAGTCATTACATTGATGGCGGCCCTAAGATCAATTAGTGTATTGGGGACTATGCCACCATTTATGTGCACATCTACAACTAGACTACTAGGGTCTAGGTACTTTGGGAAAATCATCCTTTCGACCATTAAGTCAGAAAACTATCCTACTACATTGATGGTGGGGGCATCTTTCTTCTTTCTCCTGGGTTTCTTGATCAACCTATTGTAAATAGGGACATGGATATTTTTACACAAACATTTTTTAGTTCTCCCAAAAGTTTGATCTCCTCTGGGGTGTGCTGACTAGAGTGAATCAAGCGCTCAGGAAAAGGAGGTTGTTGGATCTGAATGTTACTTTCTTCCTTTTCCTCCTCAACCTCTACAGGTGGATATGGAGGATGGTTTTTTGGGAGTACTCTTCCCGACCTAAGATTAATCTCATGTAGCTCCATAACATAATCTAGATAGGATGTCTCTCTAATATAAACCTATTGTTCCTATCTGTTTTTTAGGTTTGGATTAGGTTATGTAGGCATCTGGGGAAACTTGGGTGGAGCAGAATGAGTAAGTTGAGGCTGAGGTTGGGGTGGAGGCATTAGCGCAGGTGATTTATTATGTTGAGGCCTCCACTTTTGTGTTGGGTTGTTCCATTAAGATGGTTGAGGAACATAATATTGAAATGGTTGGTTCACTAGTTGAGGATGGTATGGCGGGTTGTAAGGCCAAGTAGGAGGTGTAGGCAAGGATGGAGGAGTGGGGGTGTACCAAGATTGCATAGGTGCATTCTGATTGTTTTGATAATAGGAATAAATTGCACCTCGCATACCTTGTTGATATGAACGAGGGCCTTAAGGCCTTCTCTGGTTGATGAAATATAGTTTCTCTAGCCCTACTTCTCCACCTTGATATACATATTTGCAGGGAAAATTTTAAGGATGGAAATTTATTTTAAAGTTTATAAACCTTGGAGAATTTTTCTAGTACATAATATGCAATTTTTAAAATGTTTTTGGAAAAAGTATTCAAATTTATAATAATTTTATATAGTCTTTATATAAAAATTTTGTGATTTTTGAGGTAAAACAATTTCATACTATAAAATTTGGGCGAATAAGTTTTAGAAAAAATGGAAATTAACAAATTGTTTTTTTGGAAAAGGCATAGAAAATTAGCCCACTTGCGAATATTAACCGCTAAAATTTTCCATGCATATTTGATTCCAGGTAAGGAGGGACACTTATCTAGGGCATGCTTCTCCTCACATACTAAGCAAACCTCTATGACATTTAATAGACATTCATTCCAAGGGTGTTTTCTAGTACATCAGGAAGAATATATCCAAGGCTCTTTTTGCTTCCTCTTTCTTCCTCTTGATCTATATTGTGTCCATTTGAGACAAAAAGGTGTGAAACATATCACTCTTGAAGTCCTCCAACATATTCTCAATCTCATGCTTGATGGAGTTGGAATAGGAAAGAGTATTGGTCATACTTTGACTAGATCTGCCTTTCTTCCTGGCTGCCCTAGAATGGTTCCTGAAGACAATTTTGAGTGTCTCATAAGGAAACTAGTAGATATCTCCTTCTGATAACATATTAAGGGTTTCTATCACCTCCTCCCTGATCCCTCAGAGAAGTACTAGTTTAGGTGATTCAGGATCAAGGGTGTAGTTGGTTATTTTATAATTTAATTGGAACCTCTCTTCATAGTCCTCTAGGGATTCATCAGGCCCTAGAGTCATCCTGAATATTTCCTCTTTAATTTCCTTGGACCTATAGTAGTTCATGTACTTTTGTTTTAAGGAATCTTGCATCTGTACTGAGGTAGTGATGTTGTTCCCAGCTAGACCCATGAACCAACGCAAGGCTGCATCCTTGAGGGTAGAAGAGAATACCTTCATCTTTTGATAATATGAGGCATAGTCATAGGTCCTATAGACAATAGAAAATTCAAACATGAATGTGTCAGGGTCATCACATGTAAGTCCATGGAAATGTGGAAGGGCTAAGGGGCTAATGTTCTTCATTTTAGTTTACACATTTGTCTCTCTAATGGGAAATACTCCCTGGGATTCAGTCTTAGGCATGGCTTGAATAGGCAAAGCAAGTTCCTCTGGCAAACTAGGTTCTTCTTCTTCTCCAATAGGTTTTTCAAATTATTCAAAAGGCTCACCTATTGTGTGTTCAACCTCATAGTCACTAAAGAAGAGTGACAGGTGACTATGTGGGGATGTGGGGGTTTTTGGTAAAAAAATTCCTTGAGTATCCCTATTCCTACAAGGCATGAAAATCATATTTTTTTTGTATTTTTCAATATTTTTGAAACAGCATGTAAAAGTAAAGTAGAAAATAATTCTAAAACATAATCAAAGCATCTATTAGACACCTCCCAGACGATGACGCCAAAAAGTGGTGAGCCCTGGTATTACACCAAGAATGTTGAAACTCCCAGATGCTACTCTACTTTACTTTATCAAACCAAGATTCATACAAACTTGGAGGTGACAGTGCTATATACATCACAGATGCATTCTACTAATGTCATCCTCTTCTGAGTCCTACAAAAGGGTGATATTGATAGGGTTCTTGAGTGAAGTTTGTCACACTTCTGATTTAGACCTAGAACTACCCGTGACTCAAAACCATTACTCTATTAACCATCAAATGACTATTCTGAAGCAAGAAAATACATCTAGCTATTTTGTAAGGAAATAAATCTATAATTTAAGCTCTGGCGAGAAATAGAAGCAAACTAGGTATCTTCATGAAGTAAATGGTTGAATTGAAATTGTAGAAAGAAGACTAATATACTCACACATTGCTAGGCCAAATGGCTAAACACACTCTATCTAATTCATGATTTACCTATCATGCTTTTACTCATGCATGTAATCATAACCTAATTATGCTTGCAAATGCATTGTTTTGCAACAAGGAGGAGAAGGTGCTAAGGTTTCTTAGGAAGGTTTTAAACTCATGGATGCAGGGTTGAAGGTGTAGTGATGGCTTTGGTAGGTCTATATGAGCTTGATGATGGTTTCTAGGCTTAAGGAGATGCCCACTGGTGCTGCTCCTGGTTCTTCTACAGGTTTCCTGTAGTGCTATAGGAAATTCCTGAATTACTACAGGAAACAGTCCGAGGGAAATTTGAGGCCAAAAATTATGGATAAAAGTGTAAGGGAGGTGAAGTGAAGGTGTAATTGGATGAATGTAAAGCGGCCAACCCCTTTTCCAAGCTCAAAATCTCTCGATAAGCATGTCTTTCACTTATAAGGTTTCTCACGGTGTGAAGGTGAAAATGTTTAAAAACAGGGCTGAAGGTGATTTGATGAAAATAGGGTTCTTGATGGGTGAGAAATGAAGCTAAGGGTGCTGGTGAATTCCTCCTTTGTTGTGCTACTTGAACCTAAAAGAAAACTACCTTTTCATGCAACAAACATTGGCAAATCTATGTTGAAGGAAATGGAAAATATGAGTTGAATTTGGAAAGAAAACCTACTTAAGCATTCAAACAGAAATATAACTCAGTATTCTAGAAATATTCATGACACTACAACAACCTGACTATTATTTCTAAGAAATCATAAACTAAAGAGAAAATTTGGCCTATGGTGAAGATATGCCCTCCACAAGCTCCAATGAAAGAGATGAGAGAGGGAGGCTTGATACACAACGTTTTGAGTTTATAAGTTATTCTACCAAAATTTATGCAGGCTTAACTACAACAAAGACAAATGGAAGAAAATTAAAAATAGTGAATTTAAATGTAAGCAAACTAGCTAAAAATCATAAAGAAAACAAGCTACAATGACATAAAAATAAGCATGAATACAAAAGAGAGACTAAGGCCAATGGATTGGGCCCTAAGCCACAATCCTGGTGCTCTGAAACTAAAATAGTGAAGGACAATCTGAATAATCATCTTATTGCAGAAAATAGTCTCATTACATAATCATAAAAGTCTCAAAAACCTATTACAAGGGCTCAGATTCTATTATCTTCCTTCAAATTTCGAATCCTAATGAGCTCTTTCTCAACCCTATTTAACCTATAGGGTAACTACCAACAGTTCCACATAAATTAGGTGTTGTGTCCTCTTTGACTGCAAGGGAAGTGGAGCTTTGGTGCACTTGATCTCCTGCTTGCTTGGCTGCCTTTAATTTCGAGCTGTTGGGGGGAATCTCAAGGATCCCTTGGCTGCCTTTGGGAGTTAAGGAAGTGGAAAATCCCCCTAGAATCTCTCGTTATTGTCTACTCCAAGCTTTAATTGCAAAATCTTCATCAAAAGTGCAATATCTTCATGGTTATCCTGCATTTAACCCATATTAGGCATTCAAAGTCTGAGAAACCTTACTCACCATCTACACTAGCAATATAAGACCATAATAAAATTTAAATGTGATAAATAGACATTTAATAAGGCTAAAAAGGTGAAAATTAACCCCTCCAATTATACCTAATGATGGATGTCATCACCAGTCACAAACTTGGCATCCCTGCAATTCAAAATTCATTTTTTAGTTGTTTCATAAAATGATCAGAACGTGATTTCGGGAGCATATAAACTCAGATTTTAGTGAAATGAATTGCATTGGATTCAGAGCGATGAGATCTACACTTTGGATTTGGTTTCAAGATGATCCAATAATTTTTAATTTTCAACATTTTCTTGATCCAGAGGATCATGGGAAAGGGTCGAGCACTAAATAAAAAGGAAAAACACAGTTATAGGCTTAGAACTACTTTAAAAACCTACAAATATTAAAAACCCAACTACGATAATTAAAAAAACCGCCATCCGAGTCTAATTGCAGGTTATAAAGTGGCAAGGTAGTGCAATGATCGATGTTTTTGGTAGCTACAGAATGAACACAATTCAATAGCTTATACAAATTTGGTTTATGGTCTATTGATGAATAATTAAGTGTATGAAGAAGACGTCTCAAGCTCAAAAGTGGTAAGAAACAGGTAAAAGTGCATTTAATTTTTCTTAAATTTGTTTTATTAGTACTATTTCTAAGTTTTTTGTGTACATATCAGATGAAGAGAGACTGATCGCCTCTCTCTCTCACTAGGCTTACATTTTATTGTAGAAAAGTTCTAAGTTTTTTTAGGTTCGAGGACAATGAAAGAAGATCACTATGTGCATAAGTGCCTTTCAAAGATCAAGTTTCTTTCAGAAGATCATGATCATTTCATGTTAAATCAGATCTATTACACCATTTCTATTAAATAGATACCAATTTTACCATTGCTACTCATTCTAAGCTTGCAGTCGATCCATAACTTTCTATCTTCCTACTACCAAAAACTCATTTCCCTTCACAATTTTCATACTTTTGCATCATTTTCACTTGCCCTTCCCAAAAATAAAGTCATTCAGCTCCCTTACAAACCTGCGCCGCCCCATTTTCCTTTTCCTTCTTGTCGAATAAACTTTGCTTCAATCCAAATTTTTCATCTATAGTCCTTCAAATTATTATTGTATACTTGCGTTAGATGATGGGGGATTCATCAAGGCCTTACTTCTAACAAGTTTCAACCCATCAACTCTTACACATCATCTGGGATCAAGAATAGAGATATTTAAAGTACCTTAGGGATTTCATGCCTTAATGGCAAGTTCTCTCACCAATAATTAGTGGGAATACATCAAGGCCCCCTGTTTCTTGGATCTTCTAGGTGGCTCGAGTTTGACACATCTATTCGTACCTAGTAATATGTACTTAGGCATCTTGACTCTCGCTGACATCAATGGTGAGTAGTCTTGTGTTAGTTAATGGCATACATTAATGGCCAGTAATCCAAAAATTTATTTTCTATCTTCGACATTGACACATTTATTCACATAGATAATAATTATGCCATTGAGAGGGAACGAATGAAGACTATATTATTTCAGCGGTAGGAAGAATGACTCAATTCAACATCTATAGCAATAAAGATTCCAATTTCATCCTTTATTCAGAAAACCAAGAGAAAGAAGAAGCAGATTATATCCTTTTACTTCATATTCCATGATCCACTAATAGCATCCACACTCTTCGATATACATAGCTTGTCAACTTTTTAAGGAAGTGAAGGTATGTAATTTTCCAATATTTAATCATGTAATTCCTTAAATGATAAAATTTTGATTTTGGAAAATCCTTCACCACATTCCTATTCCCTTTCTCATTTGCAATAAAACGGAAAACACCTTAAGTTGGGGGGAAGGGATATTCACATTGCATGCCACATTTCATTTCACCTTAACCAATATATTTTTCCCAACCAACTATTATTGAATTTTTATTCTAAAATATTATGTGTTTTGAAAGGATTAATTGATGAGCACAATAAATGGCTAATATCCACTATGGGAAATTAAAAAGGAATTCTCAAAATTTTCAAATATTTTGATACAACAAAAATAAGAGAAGTATTGTTACACAAGAACCGATACTCAAAATTTTTGGTTTTCACACAAGAATAAACCATAAAAAATATGTTGCAATCAAAATATTTGAAGGTACACTTTGAAAAATGAATAAAGTTATCAAATGATATGATAATGAAAAGTTAAAAGAGAATCCATACAATCCAATAGAAAAAGAAAAACATTTCAAGAAGATTAACTTATGACTAAGGGAATCAATGCAATAGTTGCATGAGGACATGCAACACCTTCAGTTGGGGGGTATGTTGGGCATATAAAATGTCATCCACTTTTACCCACATTTCCATCATTTTACCCTCATTCTGTAATTCTATAGCTACATAACCCTACATTAAGTAACCATTTTCATGATCATATGGGTTTAGCATTATATTTTCCAAAGCCATTTGTTTTAAGTATTTTAACTGAATTTGTGATTAAATATTATAAAATTAACATGTTTCATATATACATAAAAGTGGTACAAGTTTTGTGATATTGTAGGCCTACTTGGAGATTCTAGAAGGGTCCTACTTGGCCTCCTATCTACAAATTCGAATTTCAAATTACAACTCATGAGGATTTGTAGAATATTTGAAGAAGATGTGGATCATTAAGATAAGCACATTCAAAGGAGAAGAATCATGGATAAGAGAAATTTGAGAGGATATGTATCTTATATTTCTAGGATATTGGTTGTAACCAAAAGAGATAATTGTGGGTTTAGGAGAGATTCGAGGATTTGTATTTATTATATATTTATCCTAAATTTTTGTATAAATAGGAATGTGCCATTCATACAAAGGGTTGTAAAATTTAGGTTGTGTAGTTAGTTGTTAGAGGTTAGAGGTAGCTAGTGGCTAGTTGATAGTTGGAGGTTCTAAGTTCCATTCGAGATGTGATTTTTAAAGTGAGGAGAGAGAATTTTTGTAATATCTTGTAACTTCATTTTATGAAATTTACTGCCACTTTGATCTCCAATATGAGATAGTTGTTTAATGTGCTTGCTAAGGCATGGAGGGCCCCCATCAACCATAGTTTGCACATATTTGTACATATTGGTAACATAGTATAGTTTTGTTATTTCATTTCTTTTCAGAAAGTGTGCTTTTTCTTTTTAAGTGTGGTGTAATTTCAATTATGCAAGTGTGGAGTGATTTCAATTATGCAAGTGTGGTGTGATTTCAATTATTCAAGCATGGTGTGGTTTCAATTATGCAAGTGTGGTGTGATTTTATTTATGCAAGTGTGGTGTGCTTTGAATTCTGTAAGAGTGATTTCAATTTCATGCGTGCGATTTCCTTTATGCAAGTGTGATTTCAATTTCTTTATATTTGGTTTGATTTGGTTTGAATTAGATTGATTTAATTTATTTTGTAATTACTTTTCATTTCATTATATTAATATAATATGAAAGATAACCACCTAGTACATATAATACATATATACCTCGTCAGTTTACGAAACCCCAGGTTGACAATTAAATGATAGGGATTTAACTTGAGATTAAATCACCAACAGTAACTACCTTCAAACTCAAAAGAAAGACTGACATTTGGTGGAAATATTTAAATAACGTGAAAGCCATAAAATAAGATTTGTCATGGAAATAATTTGAGGAATATTTTAGAGGAAAATACTTGTTTGGAAGTTATTTCGACAATAAAGCCAAGAATTTCTATGAACTCAAAATGGGGTAGATGTTTAATGAAGAGTATATTGCTAAATTCTTGGAGCTAATACGGTATGTTCTTTACCTCGAGGAGGAAAAGGAAAAAGTTAAAATGTTTATCAATGGGATACCATTTTCTTTCAAAGACAAAATCAAATTTGATGAGGCATGGACCCTGGAGGATGTAGTTAGAAAGCTCAATAATTGTTACAGGAAATATAGACATAGGTTAGAGTTCAAGAGAAATTGGAAGGTGAGAGGTGGTATTAAATAAAAAAATGGCATAAGGAGTGGAGGCCACAATCTACAAATAAAATGGAAAATGTGACTCTAAACAACCAATACTAACCCCAACAAAAATTTAACTCTATTAATAAAGGCCAAACTACTAGTATCACAAGAGAAGATGCCAAGAACTATGGTGGAGGACCATCTAAATGTTGGACTAGCAGGGAGAATCACTTGAGGATGGATTTCCCACAGCATAAAAAGAGATGTCTTCAAATAGTATAATGTCGAGGAGGTTGAGACAATTTAGGAGGTGGCATATATCATGCCTATAATCTATGCAGTGTTGGATAATAGACAATTTTACCAATAGGATCCATAATAGAGATGGAAGGTATGATCTACGATCGCATCATCTCTATCTTAATTGACTCGAATCAAGCTATAGTTATATTATCCCAACAATTTTGAACAGTTTCGCTTGGTCAAATAAGTGCACGAGGAATCATGGTTGGTCCAATTAGCCACGAGAAAAAAAAAGGAAAGTGGAGCATTGGGTGACATTGTGCCCATTAGATCTCAGTGGCATGCCAAAAGCTACCAATCTGAATGTATTTCCACTAGGGGAATATGATGCAATATTGTTGGGAATGGATTCGTTTTTCTTGCATCATCCAAAGTGGATTTTTATGAAAAATTGATAAAATTCCTTGATGATACCAGGGAATGAAGAGTTATGATAATAAAATTAAACCCCATATTAATAAGGATAATGATTGTGATGCAAGCCAAGACCAGTTGTTGAAAGGGATAAAAAAAATTGTGGTTCAAATCAAAATTAGTTTGAGAAATGAAAAAAACAATATTTTTTTTAGAGAACTCAATCTTGAAACAACTTCAAGATGTATTTCCAGAAGAAATTATTAGTGCACCTCCCCACATATAATTGGATTTCTCCATTGAACTACTCTGAGGGGTAGCTCTAGCATCTAAGGCTCCATATAGAATGAGCACTACGAAATTTATTGAGCTAAAGCTACATCTCAAAGTGATGTTGGACAAAGGCTACATAAGGCCTAACATGTCACCATGGGGAGCACCAATATTATTTTTTGAGAAGAAGTAAGGCACACTCAGGTTGTGCCTCAATCACAAGTAGCTAAATAAAATCACCATTATGAAAAAATATCCCCTACGAATAATTTATGACTCATTTGATAAATTTTGGGGAGAAGTGGTCTTCTCAAAATTTTATTTAAGATAAGTCTATCACCAAGTGTGTAGCATGTATGAAGACACTCATAATACAACATTATGGAAAAGGTATGGGAATTATTAATTTGTGGTTGTGACCTTTCGGCTAACCAATGCACTTACCACTTCCAAGTGCTTAATGAACATTGTGCTACGCCCTTACCTGGGTAATTTTGTAGTAGTTTTTGTTGATGACACATTGGTCTACTCAAGGACCAAGGAGGAGCATGAAGAACTCCTAGCTATGGTACTAGAACTATTAAGAGAACATAAGCTATATGCGAAGCATACAAAATGTGAATTCTTCTAGTCACAAATCCATTATTTGGTTCACATTGTCTCAAATCAGGGAGTAGTTGTTGACCCAGAAAAAATCAAGGCCATCATGGAGTGACCAACACCAAAGAATGTGTCTGAAATTTGATATTTTATGGGTATGGAAGGTTATTACAGAAGGTTCATTGACATCTTCTCCAATATTGGTTATCTAATCATTGCATTACAAAATAAGGGGAATAAGTTCGAATGGAAAACTAATTGTGTTGCAACCTCTGATCATCTAAAGCAATTTCTCACTAGTGAAACAATACTAATAATAACAAACCCAGACAAAGATTTTCTTGTTTTCATAGATTCTTGCAAAGAGGGACTTGGTGGATTCTTGATGCAGGAAGGCTGAGTGGTGTGTTACAAATCTAGAAAGCTACATGAGCATGAGAAAAACTATGTAACTCGTGACCTGAAGTTGGATGCCATCATTCATGCATTAAAAATGTGGAGGAATTATTCCCTAGGAAGGAAATTCATTTTAATGATTGATCAGTGAAAGCTGAAGTATTTTTTTAATCAACCTAAACAAAATTCCAACTAAACTATATGGTTGGCCATAATCAGTGAATTTGATTCCAAGATTAGGTAAATTAATGGAAAATAGAATCGAGTGGTTGATGCACTCAGCATAAGGGTGAAAATGTGCCATATATCAACTATAAGTTCTTATGCGACTAATCTCAAGGAAAGGATTGAAGTGGTTAGACAACAAGATGAAAAATATCTACAATTGAAGGAAAAATTGTAGCAAGAATCTGTAGGGGTGAAGGACAATGATTTCACACTCTCTGAAGATGGGCTAGTAATATTTAAAAATATAATTTATGTGCCCAATGAGAGCAATATAAAAAATATATTATTAATATAATTCCATGAAAAGTTGTATTTTTTCCACCCAGACTATCAAAGGACACTAAAAACCCTCAAAAAGTTTTATTATTGGCCTAATATAGAGAAATAAGTGACTAATTTTATTTCTAAATTCACATAATGGAATTAAGTGAAGGTTGAATGAAAGCACCTAACTAGATTACTAAAACATATTACCATTCCTGAATGGAAGTGGGAGGAAATTTCCATGGAATTTATAATGAGTTTTCCAACAACTTTCGAGAAAAATAATGCAATCATGCTGGTTATTGACAAATTGAGTTGTTGGGTGCAATATATGTCATATTAATGAACCAACGTTTAATTTTCAATCCGGGAGTTTGTAAACTTCGAGGTGCAACACCGGAGATTCTAGAGAAGGACTCTAGCAACCTGCAAAACAAAACCCTAACTTGTGTAGAAACTTATCACACCATTATTTAATACAACGACACAACACACTAGAAAATGGACTCTTACTCAGGAAATAAAAATCAAAGAATTTTCTGGAAAGATATTTCTTTAAATAAATAAATAAACAAACTCAGAATTCATGTTACTCAATATATTAATTGCAAAACTCAAAAGATTCGAAAAATAGAACTATTCCTGTACTTTGGTTCCTGCACTAGGAATATAGAGTAAGTTCATTTATGTGTTATGAAAATGTTGTTCCTATACTAGAATGACCTTGTTCTTGTGAATGGAATGATCTGATTCCTGCATTAGGAAAACAGAGAAAATTTGTTTATGTATTATAATAACTCTGTTCATATACCATGTAATATTCCAAAAGGGAGAATGCAGTAATACTAAAACACAATATAAGAACTGCAGCAAAGTAAACACTAAATCTATATACACATTAGAATGCACAGAAATAGCTAAGACATTTTATTATATTGGAGGTGAAAAAGAAAGTACAACAATGCTCAAAATATGAGACACTAAAGCCACAACGGTGGCCTAGAATGACCCTGCAATGATTTCCCAAGAGGGACTGCATAACTGTTACTCTGCTGGAAGGTAAACTATGTTGTCCCTACTACAACTGTTGGGACTGCAACTACCTAAAAAATAGAAAGTCAGATCTAGGAAGAATGGGAGCTCCGATGATGCTGAAATTGTAGATTTGGGCTTAATGATGGATTCCCAAGATAACCCATAAGGGATTTCTCAGATCTGTAAGTCTAAGAAAACCACCATGTTAGGGCTTCACATATATGCTGCTGGGAATGTAGATCTGAAGCTAGATCTGATGATATAATGGCTGCAATGATGTACAATCAGATCTATGCAAGAAGGGTTGATCCCTTCACTAGATCCTTCGGCTAAGAGCTCAAGATCTAGCTCCTCCAATATCCTCCACTAAAAATAGTTGATGGATGAACAACAGCTTCAGAAAACCATGCTGTCAAAGAGGGAGGTTCACTAGCCTACTGCTAGATGTGTCAAATCAGCTCCTGAGTGATGGAAACAATAGATCCAATGTGAGGAGGTGATCCCTCACAGGATTTCCAGCTGAAATATTGGAAACTTCCTTCCTCCAATAGATCTATAGGACTCGACAGTGCAATCCTTGAAAGGACTGCTACTGCATGGAGGTAAAACCAAATGGCCTGAATGCCTGATGTAGATATGTTGCTCCTGAAAGGTTGAATGTGAAGAAAAAAGTGGTAGGATGAATCCTCCACTAGTTTCCTAGCTAAATGCTAGAAACAACCTCCTGAAGATTGACCAGTGCCTGATAAGGAATGAAGAACAATCCTCTTTCTAGAGCTACTCAAAGAAAGAGGTGGGATTCCCGCTCAGGAACACCCTAAGCTAAACAGCACTACAAACTCTACTAAACAACCCAAGTCTACATAGAAATGTCCTAAGACAAATCTAGATCTAAATAGATCAAGAAATGAATAATCCAAATCACACCTTCCATTGTGCCTTCACCTTCATTATATGGATGAGCCTTCCATAGCCTAGGCCCACTCCAAATCTGCATTGTACATGTGGACATAGTCTCCATGTTTGACTGTGCTATAGCCTCATGTCCTCCATCAAGTTCACATATGGTGATCACCCTCTCCATCATATGTGCATTAAATGCACCACTTCCTCCACTATCTCATAATAAGTGCTTCATGATCTTCTTTGGATGCACTATGATCTCAGTTGACCTTATCAAATATCCTCATGATTTTATATTTAAGATCCATGATCTTATTTGACTGTTTCATCCTCCATAATCTATCTCATAAATGAGACATGACCTTCATTAATGGAGCTTCTCCACTACTCCATGTTCTTAGATATAGATCTAGAATATGCACATTCACACATTAAAAGTGGATTTTATTCATTTTTGAGGTTTGTGGGTCCCTCCACCCTTTTATTTTCTTAATTCAGTAAGAAAATTAGGAACCCTAATATTCCTAATATGATGTCAAAATTTGGGAATATTACATACCAGAATGACTTTATTCATGTACGAAAATTATTATGTACCTGCACTAGAATGTATATGTTTTTGTACTGGAACAACTTTGTTCTTTCACTCCACAATATTTCAAAAAAAAATATTGTGATATCAAGCACGAAATCAAGGGATGTGAAAATGAAAACTTCAACTCAGTAAAAGGAAAAAGAAATCCCAAATCATTGTGTTCTATCAAATGTAAATTACAATGTGGAATATGAAATGTGAAATCCAATGGGAAACTTATCAATACTAATGAAAACAATAAATTCTTTCATTTAAATAAAATTTCACCAAATATTCTTTACCTACATCCTCTCCGAACTTTTATCACTGTGTTAAGTATATCCTATGCATAAACGAATTCAACATTGAATAAAGAAATTTAGTTTATAATCCTGAATTCAGATAGAAGTGATCAACGATCCTTATACTATGTATTCTTCAATAAATGAATAATTAAAAAAGTAATGAATGTAGTTCCAATGTGATAGTTTACAGAGGTGGGCTAATCACCTTCACACAATGATCAGAGTATGCTTTTTGTAAAGAAAGAAATTGTTAAACAAAAATTTAAGTGCTAAAACCTTGCAACCCTAATCAATAATCCAAAAATGGTACAAGAGGAATATTCTCAGATAAAATACATGTTGTTGTTCTTAAAAAAAATTTAACAATGCTTCAATATAAATTGAAGAAAACTCAACAAATGCAAAACCCTCAGATCTTTGATCACTCGGCAAAGAAGAAGTAAACACACAAGAGCATTATGAAGCCTACATAATCACCATTAAAAATAAACTTTCGCACCATTCATTCTTGTACCTAATACACAACACAATAAACTAGGAGAACAAGTTGGGTGGGATGGGTCCTAGCCAACCAACTCGTTACCATTTAAGGATCATGCTTAGCTTATGTGAGAAAAAGTATCATTACAGAAAATGAAAATGCGATGCATGAACCTGAAATTCAACATATATTAATGAAGTTCAATCCTTCAGTACATATTGAGCTCAGTAATCCAACTCCAAATCTAGTTGAGGAAGGGGAAGACCCCCAAAACTCAACTTAGCAGCATGAGAGTACAAAAAATGGCTTGATGTCTTAGGAATGGAGCCATAACTCTATTTTTATACATTTCATGGTACAAATTTGGCTTTGTACCAACCAATACATTACAAAAAAAGATGAGGAATTGAATCCCAAATATTTTACATCAATAGGAGACCAGTAAAACCATTTTCCCATCAAGAAAATGCAAATCTAATATGAATTTTCTAATTTTTCCAAATCTAGGCAAGATCCTAGAATTCTGGAAAATAATATTTTTTTATAAAATTTTCTCAAAGGCCCTCGTTAACTTTTATACCAATGAGAATATTTCAAAATGGTTTGGACTCTAGATAATTTATTGTACTATTAAAAAACTTATTTTTTCTTATTTTCAAGATTCTCCTTCATATTCATGCAAATCGAGGACAGACTTGGCAGTTTGAAAACTGTGCAGATTTTTAGTAGATTTGTTGATTTACTTAGAGAGACCCACATGTGTGACTTGGGTGAAATCCAACCCATGGGAAGGTGTTATAACATCATTTTGGACAATAACCATCTTTGGTTTTTCCCAAAAGTGTGTCGAGATGTCGAAGCCCCAAATTGGTGCAGGAATGCTAATGTAGGAGTGTTGTTGCAGGAACAGAACTTGGTGCAATTAATTGTTGGTGCATTTGTATATTTGATCGTGGTTTAATATGCCTTGCTAAAATAACACAAGAACTATCATAAAAAATAATTTTGATTCAAATCTTATTGAAATAAAGGAAATAGGTTAAAAAATGAATAAATACCTAATCAGGCTCCAAGTTTAAGATACTAACCCAACAATTGTGCAAAATAATAGTAATAAAAATGAAAACTAGGAGTAAGCATAGGGTGAAAATGTGAATTAAACACAATAACTCCAGGGTCTAAGATCGCACCATGTTGATCATCTTGAATGTCCTCATGTAAGAAAAAACTATAATAGGGATGAAAGTTAATCAAAACTCTAAGACTAAGATTTCTCTATTAGAATCATGCTGCATAGACCAAAATATTCTTAAATGATAGGGCTAATTGAGTGAGAGCATGTAAGTAAGTGTCATGTGATTCAACTTCCTTTGCATCAATAAGATAAGAAAGAGTCATGGCCATGGATTTAGTGATGTCGAGACTAACCTTTATTATTCACAGAAGAGTAACTAATGCTAGGGGTACCAAAGGAATCCTAACAATGTTGTTACTGCAAGGGTAGTGTTATCATGAAATAGCCAACCATAAAAATTTCGACAAAGCATCTCAAGAGAAGTCCAAATCAATAGGTATTCACTTTCAATAGCCTCATTATAAAATAGAAGTGACTTTATTTGAAAGCCAAGGCATTAAAATGGATGGAAATAGAAAAAATAAATGTGACAAAATGATACCTTCCCATCTTACCATTATCCAAGCATATAGCTGAAGTTCCTCTTTTTCAGGAAAAGTGAATCACTTGCACTAAGGGTCCCACATCCATGAAAACATTTATATTTTTGAAAGATATAATTCCAAATAACAATACTCAAAGGATATTAAATCCATTCCGAGAGAGATATGATAATGAGTTTAGGGAAAGGTAAAAATGAACAAGTAAATCATAGTGTAAAATTAACTTTAATACCACAGGCATGGCCCTACTACCAATAGGGTTCTATAGCCTCGACAAGGATGCCTCTTAATCCAATGAAATGTCTATGACCCACCTATTATATATAGATTTAGATTCATTTAAATGCATTTACTTTGATTTGGAAATTAACTGAAGGTCATTGTCCTAGCTTGGTAACAAGCGAACGACATTCCCATTCACAAGTGATAAAAGGAATGAATAAGTCGGCTCGTGATGTGACCTCTTGTCTTCTAGCTTCTCAACTGAAATCCATTACCATGTCTTGGTGACCAATAGCAGTAATGGAATTCTTATTAGGACCCATTATCATAGTAGGTCAGCTCGTAATGAGACCTCATATCCCTCGATTAATCTGTTTATGTTAAAAAACTCTAATTTTGATTAACCTCAAATAGGTTACCTAATAGGTGGGGAGGAAAAATTTCTCCTTGAGCGTGAGATGGCGTGAAAATTTTTTAATTACTAATATTTACTGGTTGTTCCTTCTACCCTAAATACTCATTTTAAAGAAAAAATCTCAGATAATGACTAAAATACTCCTCAAGTTGATCATGCTAGGGTTCTTATGAGAGCTCGTTAGGGTTTTATAGGAGTGGTCCACCATATGAGGCTTTTCATCAATACCTTTGAAGAGAAACTTGAAAAGTTTTCTTAGGTGATAGTTTGTTAGAATAATAGGCCATAAGTAGGCTTTTAAACTTATGAATGAAAAGTATTAAACATAACTATAACAATACCCCTAACTGACCCAATGAATAATATTGAACAATAATCAAAGTCAATATATATAATACGAGGCATTAAGAGTGAATTTATTCTGACAAGTCTTAGCACAAGAGTGCTTAATGACAAAAATTTCAATAGTTTTTCCTTAGGAATTGCAATTTCAAGAGTGTTGTTGTAACAAATTTATTTCAAATGACATTTTTAGTCATTGCTCTTATACTACCCTAGCCTAATTTAGAAAGAGAAATATTTGCTTCAAGTGTAGGAGTACTTCCAATGTATCCATGTGCATAACAAAATGTTAAATATACTCACACTCAGTTTTAAAGAATAAAATTCAAGACATACCGGAGTATGAGCAACCAAATTCTTTAAGTTTTTATGGTGTTAAGAGTTGTCGAATGATGAGGGAATAAGGTATGTTGAAGATTGTTTGACACCAAGATTCAATGGGATCCACATATTTATGATTCTCCAACTTATGCAAGTCTTCCACAGTTTGAAAATCACCCTTTTGGAGGCATAAGGAGTCTAGTGAAAGATAAAATAAAAATTGCTCAAGTTCAAGCTCAAATATTTTATTTTCAGATTGAAAAGAACGGTTAAGGGAAATTCTAGGTTTTTGAGTCTCAACAACAATTTTAGAATAGGTTTCAATAAAATATTTATCCTCTAATGGACTTTGAATCAAGGATTCTTCCCGGGGTAAAGGTTTTTTGGTAATGGGGGGAGTTTCCAAATTCACACCTTTCCCCAATATGGAAGATGTAACATTTCATTCAATAGGGGAATCAATGTTAAGAATAGGTGTTTCAAATTGTTGTGCAACTTGCTAGTTTGGATTAGGGGGGCTATGGTTTGGGTTAAGGATTAGGTTAAGGCTTGGACTATGCTTTGGATTAGGATTAGGATTTGGGTTAGGATTTGGACTAGGGTTAGGTCTAAGGTTTTAATTAGGGTTAGGTCTAGGGTTTTTATTAGGGAGTGGATTAGGGTTAGGGTTAAATAAATTTTGCACAGGTAACTGAGACCATGAAGGAGAATGACTTGGTGGTGCATTAAGTGGAAATTG
This sequence comes from Pinus albicaulis, assembly GCA_034641835.2. Lineage (NCBI taxonomy): Eukaryota > Viridiplantae > Streptophyta > Pinopsida > Pinales > Pinaceae > Pinus > Pinus albicaulis. Next base: position 16,931,760 of record MU968551.1, on the reverse strand, counting down.
TGGTTGTTGTTGTTGATTTTGCATGAACGTTTTCCCTAGGGAAGAAGTCTAGGGTATGGATTAGGGAGTGGATTAGGGTTAGCGTTAAAGAAATGTTGCACAAGTAACTGAGACCATGAAGGAGGATGACTTGGTGGTGCATTAAGTGGAAATTGTGGTTGTTGTTGTTAATTTTTCATGAAATTTTACCATAGGCAAGAGGTTTCAAACCATTCTTAAGGCCATGGAAATATACGACTTTAAGAAGAGGGCCAAGGAGAGGAACACTGTGGCCATGAAGTAGGATTTTAAATTGGGGGAGGTTTAATTTTTTTTTATGAAACTCAAGTGTTATACGGAATTCTAATCTGCAGATAAAATAGAGCTCCCTAAGTGTGGTGTTCCTTCACTTAGAACAACAGAGGAAAGAAAAATATTCTTTTCTCTAAGACAAATAGATAGACAGAAAGGAAAGAAACGTACTTGTGATCCGTTCGCTCTCTTTCTCCTTCTTTCATTGTTGTCATCACTCTCAATCCAACTAAAGTCGCTAGATCGATACCTGCAATCAAAGACAGAAAACAACGAACAACATACAAGTGCACAATATCTATCTATCTTAACCAAATCAAACTGATTAGATCTAAGAATACATTCGTAAAATATAAGCATACATATGAGAGAAAGAATAAATATCTTTATTAAGAAAGTAGGAGGAGAATATTACAACTGATAGATCGATTCATCATCAACCTTCTCCAACTTCATTCCATCCTCATCACACCAAGAATCATCTCAGCATCATAACGGTACTCCAGCTGTCATCATTTGAGAATCCAACAGCATAACACTACACAATTTTCTTCCTCCCTAACACTTAGATGAGTGCTCAATTTATAGGGAAATTGTAAGTAGTTTCTCAATAAATGGAATTGAATGGCATTCTAATAATAGGTGATACATGTTTCTATGTTCAATGGTGATGGATGAACACATGTATTCGAAGTATGACACCTATGAGCTCTTCTAGAAGGCACTGGACATGATTGATATCTCAGGAGACCAATGCACCCTTAAGTGTCGAGATGTGCTTTATAGAGCACCCTTGAATGGAGATAAGTGATATGTAATGCATTTAAGCCCATTCAGAGAAGCATTGATGAGTCAATGGGTCATATAATATATACTTAAAACATTGGAATTCTCATAAATTAAATCCATCAATGGAATGACTTCTCTTACGGCATGTAGCAACTGAATTAGGGGATGATAGACCATGTTAGTATTGAATTAGGGGATGATAGACCCTGTTCATACTGGTCTTGGGGGATGATGGCCAAATTGACCTATAACAGTTGCCCCATAAATCATGAAGTCAAAATATTGATAATATTTGGATGAGGTACTTTATGATGTGATGAGTAGGATCTAAAGCAGATGGTGACCTACATTAATTTTCAATACATTAAATCATGATATCTTACGTCTTGGACATGAATTTCTGAGGGAGGCATACCCATGCTCAACACATAAATTATCATAGCACATACATAAAGCAGACAACCATCTACAGATATAGACATGCCTACAAATATAGGCCCATCTTTGGATGACCATCTGTGTGTAAAGCCATCATACAAATGATGTGGTACAATTCCTAAAATCTCAACCTAGATGGATGAAACTAGATCCAAGGTCTTCTATCTCGTTTACTCGATCATTCAAGTACAAGTCTAACCGTGCAAATATATTATCTAAATTTGAACAAGGGAAGTCATGGTTTTATTACTAGCCATTGATGTAAGTTGTTAACAGATGCGATAGAAACCATCGTTGATGTTAATGGCTCTCAAGGTACTGCAGTACGATTTTCAAGGCATGAATAGATGATTTGATGTCAAACTTTAAACAAAATCTTTTGGTCGAAATTCTGATGATTTCAACATGTTGCCGGAAGTGAGAAACCTGTTGTTGATGTAAGCAAGATCCAAGGCACTGCAAGGATGTTTCTAAGTTAACTTCCTAGATGATGAATTGATGTGGACACGAAGAAACTTTATCGCAAAACTGGAGTAATGATTTTGGAGACTAAATGTGACTTTATGAAGCAATATTCATGGATGTCAGTGATGAAAATGAAGGTTTATGAGTATTGTAGAAGATGAGGAATTACTGGATGCAGACTTCTCTTGAACATATCGACGACGTTGAAATGAGTTGGCAGCATTGACCCAAAACCGAAGTGATGGTATGTTGGACCATATGTATGATATACTGTCAATAATATTTCCCAACCCAAAAGTCATGGTGATGAAGTGAAAGTGTCATGTTCAAGAGCGACCTGCTACCATAAAGTGTTATGTTCCTTTTCCCAAATTTTCCCCAATCATTGTTGACCAATACCTCTTTATTTTTTAACAAGCTTGAGGAGGGTAACATATGCTTGATATATAATTCAACCCTTCGAGTGAATCCATCACTATTTAATGATTTAACTAGTCTAGCGATAATGAAACTCGATCTCTCCATGATCGACAAATCCGTCATTATTTTATGTTTTAACGACTGTAACGATAGTGAAAACCCGGTCCTTTTTCATGTTTAGAGAGTTTGAAAAAGAGACAAAAATAAAACTCCATGAGTCCCTTTTTGTAAATTTGTCGCTCAGGTCTGAAAAAGTGAAAACTGATACCTGAGAAAACCTCTTAGCCATGTTCAACTAAGGTGTTCATTTTTTGTAAATAATCTATCTCAATACGGAAAAGGGTTAAACTTATACTAATTAGATGTCGTTTCATTTACTTTTACGAGCTCGAAAAGACAAGTGCTCGGCAATATTTTCACATTATCGCAGTCTGAAAAGAGCTAAAAACAAGACTCTAGGGGTTCCTTTTTAGAATTTATCAAATCTTGAAAAAGAGATAAAAGTGAGCTTTAAATTCCTTTTTGGTTTTTATCAAAGCTCGAAAAAAGAGGATGAAAGCATGCTTTGTGGTCAAATCATTTTTGAATAGTTGTGCACTTCAAACTCACTGTATCAGTTGTAAAACCTTTTCAGAGAACCATCAAATAGATTAAAAATACATGTTTCATAGTAAAAATTAATAAAAACCATAGTCACATCATTAAATATGAATAAAATAATCAAGATGACTATTAAAAAGAAGTTTTTACCATTTCATAGTTACCATTTGAAATTTAGGATCTCTGAACTAGTGTTTTCCTCAAACTTCAGTGGTTGATTGTGGCAGTTTCAGTGGATGATTTATCGCGCCTTTTGATCCAGGAGATCTGAACCTTCTCTTTCTTTTAGTATCATTTATGTTTCATTTCATGGTAAATTTTCAGGGTTTTGAGCCCCTTAGGGTAAATATACAACGCTCTAAGGGAAACGTACCCTTGAATGTTGAAAGGTGCATTGCAGAGCACTGGAATTGAAGTCCATCTGCATTTGCAACACTCTGTCCATTGACTTGGGGTGATTTGGGCACATTTCTAAAAAAAATTCTTCTTGTGTGCTCAAAATTTCCCAAAATTTTTGCATGAAATGGATCCTAATTTAGTTTATGGTTGGCTTTCAGGTATTGATCAGATCAAAATGACCATTATGTGGAAAGAAATAGAACATGAAGAAAAAGACATGATTTCCCTAAATGATCTGAGTATTGTAAGAGCCCTCAGGGGTTGTGGGTTGCTTAAGTACTTCAGATTATCAGGGATGAGACAACATATGGAACTATTGGAGTTCCTATTTCATTCATGGGATCTGGCATTGCAAGCTATTCACATTGGGGACAAAGTGCTCCCCATATTGGTTGAGGATGTTTACTTTATCACTGGATTGTCGAGGTGTGGTTCTCCGATTTCCCTTGCACGATCTGCTCTTGGAGGAGAGACAATGAAGGATTACATATGCTAGTATTGCCAGCCAGGTACTAAACCTAGAAAAGATGGGAAAATAAACATTCATGATGTACATGATTTACCTTTGACAATCATCCTTTTTACTATTGAAAATCTTGCTGGTTGTGTGACACTACTTGTCGCGAACCAATCATACATGCAATATTCTCTTGAGTGTATAGAACCAATAGTGTTCAACTGGGCTGAAGTAGTACCCTTTCGGATGAAAGAAAAACTGACTAAAGCAAAGGGTCGATGGAAGAATAATTTCAGCTATGGCTTGATCCTTATTTCCTTTGTTTTAGAGCGAGTTCCATTGATGTAGCTGTAGCATGTGACACTGATCATATCTGGTCCTATAGATCTTCAGATGCATAGATAGGTTGAATTGATGGCTATACATGTTGGTCAATCAAACATCATATTCTCTACTACATTCTTTGCCTAGTTCCAACGACATATGATTGCCATAGAGGAGTATCTGTACATAGGCATAGATTTCCGTGGAGATCGAGACTTGATTTTACCAGATGGCGCTCAATGGGGTGCAATGGGTAAAAAAAATTTGATCAAGTTTTTTATTTTTAAGGTTTCTACATGTTTTTTGTATTTTTGATGTTTTCCAGGACTAAACTAAATTTTTTATGTACAAATATGTGGGTCGTGTTTGACCAGTGGGTCAACCATAGCAAGCAGTAGATGATCCAACAGAGAACACTATCAAGAGAGAAGTCCTTCGGGATTTAGATTTGACTGAGGCTCTTGATGACTTGTAGTAGCACATCAAGGGATTGACTCTTGGGATACTGGATTTCCAGATCGGGTAGTTACCTATGAGGCTACAATTCCATACTATTAGTGTTCCTAACCGTTGGATGAGGCTACTGCGTAGGATAGCTAGAGCAGTTTCTTGTTAACATGAGCATCACTAGTTTTACTTTGACATTTTTGTATACATTTTGAGGTTAGATGACCAATGTGTCTTGGGCACAAAATTTGTAACAACATAAACTATCTTCTATTTGTTTTCAGTTCTTTCCGATGTTTAATGTGCAATCCTATTCAATTATGTGATGTGAATTGAAAATGTGTCTTTACATGTTTTGCAAATTTCTATTTAAAACATAATTCGCTAAGGAATTAGTTAATGTGTTCAAATTTCCAAAAATGTATTGATATTGAATGTAATCAAAATGTCTTTATAAAATTCGAACTATAAGGAACATACGATGAAGTGTTGGATTTTAGACGGTATAGATGCTAGTAAGTTGTAGTACGATAAGCTATGAATCTAACCTAATGATGATGCGATTAATTCCAAATGAAATGCCATTAGACAGAAGTTCGTTCAACACACTATACTTAGAAATATTGTTTGTGTATTGATAGTAAAAAATTGTTGAAACTCACTAAATCGCCACCTGGAGTGAAAATGGCCCATGCTACAGAGGATAGGTTCTGCGTACTATGACTAGCACCATTGGCGTACCCAACGAATGGTTACAAATATTCAGTCATCTGCAATGAAATGTAAAGTGGATTACTAACTTCAAGAAAACTCTAAAAAAAAAAATAAGATAGTATATGCAAATCAAATCATATATACAATACGATACAAAAGTTTACTATGCCCAATTAAGCATAGTAATGTTAAAGATACAACCTATTTCGAGGCTACACCAATGGAATTCCATCATAATCCACTAAATCATAGGCACCCTTAGCCTGAACTCTTTTGATAATGTAGGGGCCATGCCATAATGGCTCAAATTTTCCTATTCCTATCAAATCATCTTCCTGATCATAAAGCAAGACTAGGTCTCCCTCTGAGAAGATGTGAAGCCTAACATTTTGGTCATATTGTGCCTTGATTCGTCTCTTATGTGCTTCATTGGCCAATGCGGCTTCACAACGTGTTTCATATATATGGATGAGGTTTAAAAGCACACTTCTACATTAGAGGTGTTAGGTAAAAAGTCAATAGCAAGTTTTAATGACAGAATTTCACATACACCAACTGAGAGGGACTAAATCTGGTTGCATTTATCATGGAGGTTCAATATACCCACAAAGCCGAGTACAGGATTAAATTCCAATTTCATTATGAACCCCTATCATTCTTTGAAGCATTCACTTAAGGATCTTGTTAATGGCTTCAAATTTTCCATTAGATTGTGGATAATAAGGGGTAGAACTATCATGTGACACTCCTCATTTTGCAATCAACTCATTCATCATGTTATTACGAAAATGCTTACCATGATTTTTAACTAGAGCTTGCAGTACACCAAACCATGAAATGACATGATTGAAAAATAAAAATGCAGGTATTTTTCTTATTTTATTGAATGTAGGCATCGCTTCGGCCCACCTGGTAAAGTATTCAACGACGACAATAATATAACCATGCCCCCTGGCCAAATGAGGGTTACAGGTCATGAACTCAATGCCTCATTTTGCAAATGGTTCCACAGGGATGACATGATGCATTAGTGCTAGCGGCATGCATATTTTATGATCAAATATCTAGCATGCATGACAACTTCTAACTATGAGAATGCAGTCATGGAATATGGTTGGCCAGAAGTAACTGGCGTGAAGAATCTTTTGCTCAGTACCGTAACCAGACAAATGTCCACCACAAGCACCAGCATTATAATCATTTAAAACTTTCTCGGCCTCCCCATGAGTGAGGTGCCTCCTTAAAATCATATCAACAACATGGCTATAAAGTGTATTATCGATGATCAGATAATATTTGGCTTGGTATTGGATATGTCGTTGTTGTGAGTGAGAGATATTGGGCCGAAAAGTTTGAGTTTGGAGATAAATGATAAAATCTCCATACCAAGGGTCAGATGACCCAATCAGAAACAAAGACTCATATAGAATTGATGGTTCCGATACATTTTTTACTATCATAGGGAAGGTCGCAGAGAAGCTCAACCAAAACTAAAGACTTCTTTGACATGGATTTGAAGAATTCCAAATCAAATTCTTGCAAAATGATGATCCATTTTGAATATTTTCCCCCTAGCAATTGACGTGACATAATGTATGTCATAGGGTTTCAATATGGAATGACAATGGTCTTTCGGAGCAGGATATTATGGAAAAATCTTTGGACAGCTTGAATGACTGCCAAGACGAGCTTTTCAACGTATGAATACTTAGCTTCCGTATCATTGAGATTACGACTCAAATAATATATCATGTGTTCTATCCCATCTTCTTCTTTGACCAAAACGATAGCAATGGTCGTATCTGTCGCGACACTCTGATAATTACGGGGATACATTAATGATGCTCAGATCAAGGTATCTTTAAGAGAATCAAAATAAGCTTGCACAACCTTATCCTAATGGAAGGGAATCCCATTTTTCAAGAGACGAGTAAATCCTTTTTCCATTTCAGCGTAGTTGGGTATGAACCTCCTTAAGAAGTTAGCCTTTAATTGAAGTTTCTGTAACTGAAGTAAGTTTTATAGTGCAAGAAAATCTAGAATGGCCTGGACCTTCGGTGGTTTGATTCGAATTTCATATTTTGAGACAAAAAAATCCAATAAAATGAAAAAAAACAACACAAAACACACATTTTTGTGGATTGAGGCATATATTATAGTGTTGGAAACATAGAAATATAGCTCTCAAATGCGTCGGGTGATTAGTTCATTTTCGTGAATGCACGGGTAAATCGTCTAGATAAGATTGAACAATGTGCTTAATGTCATGGAAAGAAAAATCCATTGCTCTCTAAAATTTTGCCCCAACATTATTTAAACCAAATGGGAGTTTACAATAAGATAATGTGCCCTAAGGATAGATAAATTTTGTCTTATATTGGTCCTCTGGGCGAACATTGATTTGATTGTAACCGAAGAATCCATCCATGAATGAAAATATTTCACAGCCGACACATTCGTCAATAATTTGATTAATAAAGGGAGTAGGATAATTGTCTTTTGGACAAGAAAGACTGACATCCTGATAATCAACACACACTCTGATTGTCTCTTGTTTCTTCATGACAGGAATAATATTGGAAACCCAATAAGTAAGCAGAATAGGGTAAATGAAACCAGCACGCAAAAAAATTTCAAATTCTTCTTTAATGGCAACAACCTTCTTTGGATGAACAATATGAAGGTGTTGACATATTGGTATGACATTAGGGTACATTTTAATGGTGTGTTCAACAATACTAGAATCTATGCCTGGAATTTCCTCATAATACCAAGAAAATATATCTCGTAATTCACGAAAAAGAGAGCGATAAGTGTCGAGTTCGGATGTAGAACAAGACACACCAACATGAACATTTTCTACAACGCTAGGTTTGGTCGAAATATCGATAGAAATCATTTCTTAAATATTTGACAAGTTTCTCTCGGATTCGATCGTATTACTTGGAATAGAATTCGAAAATAAATTAGAGATCGTAGGGTGATATAGTTAAATAATATTATCTTCTTTGTAAACTGGAAGACGAGAACAATGATGATAATTGTCCCATGGTTCTCCTTCTGGAATCTTGGATTCCACAATGCTCTCATCAGTCGAGAATGTGGATGGAAAAGGATTAGAAGGAGTACCAAAATATAATGAATGATCAACCCAAACAATCGGCAATGATGAATCAAGATGTGCTACCCAAGCCAAGAAAATTGATTGTTATGCTAGCTCAATTGGGCTTGGCAACAGAAATTCACCCAGTGTATCAACTTCGGAATCATTGGAAATATTCCTTAAGTCAGATGAAGTGGAATATATCATGCAGCATGTCTCTATTCTTACAATTTCCATCGACATCACAGGCAACGGTAATGAAAAGGTGCCAATTAGGGAAGAATCCTCTAAGAGCCCTACACCAATGTTTTGAAGTGCTAGTTGGGGTGCGTGAACTAACAGAATGTTTCCAAATACCTTGGAACTAGAGACAAAGAAGGAGAGTTGATTGATGACTGTGATAATGCCTTTATGAGGGAAGGCAATCATTCGAAAGTAAGTAGAAACTATCACAGTCATAGCGTAAACCCATGGCCTTCCAAGTAAAATGTTGTAGTCAAGGGGTCCATCAACGACCTCAACTTCAACAGTTATAGTTTTTCCCCCTAGTTCAAGATGAAGGTTATTGATGATACCACAAGGCTTATATGTACGACTGTCAAAAGCTTTCTACGTCATAGGCAATTAAGATAAGCGAGGTGAGCCAAGTGACTTCCAACAATTTAGAGACATAATACAAGTAGATTCTCCCTCATCAATAATAGTGTGATGTATGAGGTGATTTAGAACATTTACTTGGATTCAAAATTCTAATTTGGCTATTAATTGTGGCACATAAACCAGGTGATTAAAGACTACAAGATTATAATTTCTCGAGTTGATTACACCAATTGCCGACAACAAATCCTGCTTCTGGGAGGGACAATTTTGAAGTACCTCAAGCATCGACATAGCTGAAGGTGACTGAGACAAATCTTCAACTATATTATAATTTTGAGTTGCACGAGCTCTAGGATTGAACATCGATTTGTGGATGACTCCCTTCGATGGCTTTATTGTTAACTCTGGAATAGAAGTTGGTAGAATTGATTCAGTGGACGGATTGGTGGTCGAGGTAGTAGGTTGATGAGTAGCCTAACTACCATAATATTCATTTCACGTAGAAACCAAAACATCAATTTTTGGCTTTGTGACATATGGCATAAGCACTTGGGAACTAGAAGCAGGATCCATAACAACCATGTGTGTATCCGGACTCAAAAAATAATCTGTCAACACAACAGATGCAGCCGAAGTATTAAGAAATTTTGAGACTTCGACATGGTCAGGAGAGTCTCAAACAAAGTTCTCCTCACTACATATCAAGTAATGGTAACGAGGTTTCCGAGAATTTCCAAACTTTTTATCAGATGATCATTCCTGCGGGGTTGAATTTTTCTTTTTCTTTGCTTTCCCCTTTTTCTTGCTTCCTGGTTTCTATTCACTTTTGACTTTGTCAGATGACACCGCATGTATTTCAGAAGAAGGTGTAGGATCAGATGCAGTAGAGGTGTGAATGTTTGCAGAACCAATCATACTGTCATCGGCATGAGAGTCCTTACCAGATGGAGGAGGAATAGCAAAATTTGATCGCGGTGCGTTTGGAATTTTCTCATAGAGCAAACCAGACTGAGTATAAATAAAATATAAGTATTGGGCATGAGAAATGACTTGGTATTCAGTGAAATCATTATCTTTAGCTACATCCACAATGATAGATGGAAGCAAGGACTTAACAAACCACTCAGCCAGGAGTTGATCAGGAAAATGTTTTAAACATTCGACGACGATGAGGCCACTCATGAATATGATAAAAAATGTGAGTAACAGTTTTCTGTTTAAAATTGTTCAGCGGTTCCATTCCAAATTCATATCATATGGGTAACCGGAATTGGGTTAAAAAGGTAGTGGCTAAGGTAGTGAAGCTGTCAAATGAATCTTGTGGTCATTCAATGTACCACTTCGCAACGAAACTAGTAATCATAGACCAGTAAGCATACACTGGAAATCACATAGTCAAACGAAGTTGTCATTTAAGGAGTTTGATGAGCACCAAAAATGATAATTCATAACATGCATTGACGGGCCTTCTCCATGGTTTCCATTGAATTTAGGAATGTCATAGGGTAATTTATGTGGTATCACTGACCACCAAGGAGAATATTTGATGGGATCATTGGTAATTTGGTTTAAAATAGGTAATTCTAAAGTTGTGACAAAGGGAAACTGTCGATTCAAGTCAGGTTGAGCATAACCAGGATAGGATGGAATTTCTTGGGCAACAGACCTTTGTGCACTAGCATAAGGCATTTGCTACTGGTAACACAGATATGGGGTTATTTTGATGACCAAACGCTTGAGGGATCCATTGCCTAAGTCTTGGATAAGATGGTTGTTGTCAGAATTGTTGTTGTGGAATTTGAGGTTGTGGCTACCAAGGTGATTTCCCACCAAGATTATATCCTAAACTAGAATAGATTGGACCCAGTTGTGAATAGGTAATACCGATAGGAGCCTGTGACATCCCATAAAATGGTAATCCAACCTATGGTTGTAAGATTCTAGATACAGGAGGTTGTTGTAAAACAGCCGAAGGCGGTGAATTTTGGAGGCCCAAGACCTGAGGGTAATGGGTTGAAGGACCCGCCTGAGACGGTTGAGGTACAAGAAACTACGCCTGTAAAAGGGCTAATGAAGTATTAACATGTGGATTAGATTTATACACAATGGGTTCAACCAGTTGGTATGAATGCACAACCATTTGTGGTTGAATGGGCAGGATAGGTTTCCACTGAAAAACTATCATTCCAACATTTGGGTGACCATAAAACGAAAAAGTACTGTCAAAATGGGTGACCATAGGTTGCCCCCTTGCATGAGTAGTATAATAATTTGGAATATATTGGTCTCCAAATGGTGGGAGTCTAGTTGATAATGAACTGGATGGAATTTACCCAGTTGGACCAGCTTGATGTTGCACTGAAGATGTGTATAAAGGATCAAGCCGTTCGATACTCATTAGGTATGTACAAGATAAGATACTAGAAGATGACACGGGTGAATTCCATGGATTTTAGGAGGCACCATAGTAGGTTCCAGATAATGATTATTAACCCGATGGGACGGAAGGACCACCATAAAGATGTGACTCAGGTGACATGGTAAACATCCATGGAGTAGCAACAGTAGATGTTGTCACAACTGTAACAGATGGTATAGCCAGAGATGTTGACTTAGCCATAGTCAAATGACCTAGTGTATACCCTACAGGATCTACGAGAACTTGATTTGAAACATGATCAACAGAAGAAGTGTAAGTTAATCAAGGAATAGACTTGTAAATATAAATCCCTGACCCAAAATGAGTTGGAGTTGAGGGGTATGTTTCTTGTTGATGTTCTTCCTCAATCGAAATAACACCAGGTGGAATAATTTCACCATCAGGCCCAAGATATATTTCAGGTAGTTTACTGCGAGATAAAAGGGAAGACTCAATGGCTATGATCGACAGTGGAGTGACCGATAAAAGAACAACTTCCAGTTGTTTGACTTCGGGATCTAGATGTTATAGTAAAAGAACGATTGGATTTGGATGAACTTCCAGCTGAGTAACGTCACGTTCTTGATGTATGATCTCACTGATTGGATGTACAGTGTCAACAGGTAGTTGTGAGGATTCTGTTTCGACAACAGTAGATAAACAAGTATGTGTAGAAATGACTCGAGCTGAATTTGGTGGATGTAATGAAGATGATACACCGGAGGTGATAATGGTACTATTTTTTGTAGAATGGGGTCACCTTCGTCGACCATAAATGGCTTCTGGTGGTAAAAGTGGTTTAAGTGCTATTCTACGCGAACGACGGGGAAAGTGATGTTCTTCTTCCACGATGACTGATTGATTTTATTACAAAAACTATTGGACACCTAATCCTCCATGGGTAGGTGTGGAAGGTGAAGAGTCACAAAGGAGTCCAAGTGACCTTGGAAGATGAATCCAAGAGTCACATTATTGTATTATAAATGTACATCTATGTGTAATAAAGAGGTAACGAATGCCTATCTTTCTATGTGTGTGTTTATCTTTCCTCATACACCATGTGTATGTTTAACATGGTATCAGAGCTGATACGTTCATAACCAGCTCAACCTTGTGTGAGCCATTTTTTTTTGTGGCCCGTCTAAATCTGCAAAAATTCTAGTCATTTTTGCAACATTTAGAATTTTTCTGTAGCATTCAGGAATCAATTTTTGCATCATTCAAAAATTTTCTGCAACATTCAGAAATTTTCTGCAGCATTCAAGAATCAATTTTTCCAACATTCAGAAATCCTTTGCAGCATTCAGAAATTATTCTATTGGGTTCATTCAAAAGTCTGCAGGTTTTCTCACTGCTCCCTATTGCATTCAGTTTTTACTGCTCCTGGCATTTTTTTTTTTTGCTGCTCCTGCCATTCTTCATTTTGAAAATATAAAATTACGATTTTTTACTGCAAATTCTACAATCTCTTCCTGCAATTTCTGCCTACTTTTTCTACGCATTACTGTGAAAACTCTACCATTTCTCGTTACAGTTAAAATTCTTTAGCTTTTGTGTATTTTTTTTCAATAAATAAATAAAAATAAAAATAAAAAATTTATTGTAGCCCACAACCCTCATGGCCTCACGGCCCTCACACCCGTTCCCCACCCTTTTCCTACTCGCTTAGCCCGCACCCCCCTCTCCTCTTCTCACAACGATCCCTCGACACCTACCCCCCTGCTTACGTAGCCCTCCCCCCTCACAGACCTTCACCCCCCCCCTCCCCGCCCACACTCCCCATCACCTTCCGCTCCCTCATGTCTACCCTCCCCCTTACTGCTCCCACTTGGCCCCGGCTCACCCCATTCCAACCCACCCCTCACTCCTTTCGCTCTCCCTACCAACGACCTCACTCCCCACCCCCTCACACAGCACTCGACACTCCCCTCCCCACTTACTACCCACCCTCACTCATCTGCCCCCACCCTCACTCCCTCCCATCCTTTCCCCTCCCACGTAGATTCTCTGCATTTTTTATTTTTTTTCGGCCTCTTATTTTTAAATTTTTTTACAGTTAAAACCTCCCCCAGTTAAAACCTCTCCGTCCCCCCCCCCCCCCCCCCCCAAAAAAAAAAAAAACAACTTAAGAAGAAGAGAGAGAGGAGATGGTATATTAATTAAATGGAGATATGGATTTTCTATAGTGAAGAGTGAATTTTTTGTTGTATGTTTTCTCTATTATAAAAATGTGACCAAGATTTGTGGCATGTATAGAAGGGTGACCCTCTGAAAAGATAGACAATGTGAAGGCAAATGTTGAAAATTGATCATTATTTTCAAAATAGTAGTGGAATCATAAATTCACTTATATTTTTGCCACAAAGAATTTTTGGAATTTTCCTTCCTCTTTATTGTGAAGTAATATAGCAAGCTCAAGACCATCTGCTCATCTATAGTGAAGCATCCAAGCTTGTGGATATATTTTTGTTGAATTAGAGTTGTTGGTGTAAAATAGTTCTTTGAAGAAGAGAGAAATCATCTACCTTTAAGGGTTATTGCACAGTGGTTTTTTCTACACGTTTACAAAATATTTGCAGTGACATTGCATTTCTTCTTAATTCATAGTTGCAGTCAGTGTTTAAATTTGAGTTGTTGAGAAACTGTTGAACACTTCTATGATGTGAGTCATTGTTGCTTGCTGATCAGACGGCCAAGTTTACACCTTGAGGTCCTCCATAATTTGAGTAGCAGATTTTGTTCTTTGGGAATTCCATAATTGTAAGTTCATGAAAGAAAAGGGTCTTTGAAGTCATTTGTATTTTTGAAAGTAAGTTGAATCACATTGTAAACGGGTGCATTATCAGTTGAAGCCGACACCCTTTATTTCTTGAGCCTGAATTTTTGAGAAAAATGGCTAAAATCAATGATGCATTAGAGTTATTGCATTACCTCAATCAATCCATTGTTCATGATATGGTAAAAATGAGCAAGAACGCTCTTTTTAATATTCAAACTTGCTTGCAAAATTCGCAAGACAAGATTGAGTTTTTGCAGTTGGAGTCTCAGCTTCAGCAAGATGAACTTCAGTAAAAGAGTCATCATTCTGAACCTGTTTCTATTCAGAACATTGAGAAGGACTCCCATTAGCAGCAAGAATATAAAGTTGCAGTTGATTCACATTCAGTTCCTTGTAGAAGAGCAGATTTACATGCAGATGCAGCAGTTCAGTCTGCACTTCCCAAGCCCATCATCAGACCTTCAGAACAACTTGTCGACAACAAGCACAAAACTAGTCTTGGATATGATAAGGAGTTTTCCTTTCATATTCTGAACTACTCCAAGCTCATCAAATTTCAGAGTGCCGTATTTCCTTATGACAGTTCACCTACAACTATTCTAGATTCTGCTCCTCTTCCACAACAACAACAACAACAAATTGTAAAATTCCAACACTGTGATCGCGTTGGCCATATGAAAGATCATTGTTTCGATCTTCACCCATGCAAGCACTATGGTTGACACACCCATTCTTCACATAGATGCTTCATAAAAAATCCTCCTACAAGAACAAAGATTCATATTGGATGGATCGCTTCCTAGCAATTGGCATCAACAGCCAAGAAGATGTTTAAGTCAGATGTCAGAACTTGTTCTCGAATATTGAACAAACTTGCAATTGATTTTTTTCCATCATCTCACCTTGTACCTGACAAGGGGGAAAATGGTGGTCATCTACAAGCTTTGATGCAAGATCAAGCGAGCCTGAGCCACAATCTCTCATTCCAGATTCAGAGTTGTATCCAGAGACACAACAGTTCAAGCGAACATGAGCCACAATTCATCATTCCAGATTCAGAGTTGTAGCCAGAGACACGGATGCCCATGAGCATGCCTTTGGTTGATGGAAAACCTTAAACCATCCATGTGAGGTTCAAATTCTTCCTCTTCAAAGAATTCGAAGCACTTCCTCTAGTAGAAGACTTCAGCTTCGTGCCAGCCTTGGTAGAGTTCCAAGAAATTCATTAAACATTCCAGTGTTGGTGGTCATCCTTAAACCGTCACAGGTTGTAGACTTCCCTTCTTTTAGGTTGAAGGTCTCCCTTTTCAAATATGAGGGATACTTCCTCTAGCATAAGCCCTTAGCTTCTTTCCAGTTTTGGAAGAGTTCTAGGAACTGCAATAAGCTTTGCGTTCAAGTGTTGATGGTAATCCTTAAACCACCTCTTTATGACAACATTTCAGAGATTTGATTCATCCTAAGTGCTGCCATGCATACTTTGCAAATTTTTATTACAACTCTCTTCTTGGACTCGCACATACCCCTTCGTATTAAGGGGGGGGATTTTGGACACCTAATCATCCATGGGTAGGTGTGGAAGGCGAAGAGTCACAAAGGAGTCCAAGTGACCTTGGAAGATGAATCCAAGAGTCACATTATTGCATTATAAATGTACATCTATGTGTAATAAAGAAGTAATGAATGCCTATATTTCTATGTGTGTGTTTATCTTTCCTCATACACCATGTGTGTGTTTAACAACAAATAAACAAATAAAATGGTGATACTAGGAAAAAGGTTTAACAAGTAATTGTGAACTGTAGAATACCTCCTGGTGAACCAAGAAGTACGGGCAGGCAATCTCCCTGAACGTTGTGTTCGGTGTATCACAAGTTACAAGGCGACCGACTTGGTTACCTATGGATGGTAAGCAACCTAAATTTTTCCTCCCAAATATACCTGAAGGTACGTGGAGGCCCAATGTTGTGTTAGCGATGTCTAATGCAAAACCGCATAGTGAGAGAACCCCCTTATAATTTTTGTACTAGAACACTGCCCTGTATACCGGAAGTTACGTGGAGGAACTCCGATATACTTATGTACGTGGAGTGGGATTTCACACTCAGAATGTATCGCATACAAGTTAGCGACAACTTCTATGTTTAACTATGCCAAAACACGTCTCCAGCCTAGACCTTCTAAGTGTTATCATTAATGTTACAATGCTTTCTTAGGTTGATTGAGGTGAATTTTATGTTGATCTTGTTTAAAAGTTTATCTTTAAGGTTCACTATGTGAGATAATGGGAAATTCCTAAAATGAAAACTAAATGAGAATCAAACTTTTCAGTTCATTTTAACAATGAAAACCTTAGCTACTAAAGGAATAGAGCAATCGGATTTTTGAGCATACAACAAAGAGCACAAACTAAATGCAGATTTCCCTAATCTATTCTTATGCAACACATGCAATCTCTAAATGCACATGCATTTTTTTCTTTTCAATTTCCTTTAATGTGAATGAGTAAAAATAAACTAAATGCACAAATCAATCAAACAAATGTTTTCTTTTGAGAAAAGAGGAATGAAACAACAATTTCTCTTAGGAAAATGAAGAATGAAATGACAATTTTCCTTTAGGAAATGAAGAATGGAATGACAATTTCCTTTTTGAAAACAGAAAATTGATCTAATGTAAAATTTACAACTTTAAATTTAATTTTCCAATGATAAAGAAAAAAACTAATAAAACATTAAAAAAAAAACTTTCTAGAGGAAGAACAAGTAATGTTTATTGGTCTGTAAGAGCAATTAGACGTCTAAGAATACAACAGACAATTGCCTGAAACTAAATGCAAAGACAAATTATGATGGAATTTGGCTGGTTGAGGGGGCAACGCACCCTGTAAGGGAATAAAATTCATTGTAGAGCACCACTAAATGGCAGACAGTGCTTTGTAGAGCACTGTACCCTAACCAACAGTGTGTTGGGTGCAACTAAGTTTGGAAAACAAACAGCTTAAACACACTTCTAAGTAAAAATTTTCATTCAAATGAATGATAAGGTGAAGTAAAGTCTACTGATGATGGTAAACAAAGACATAAACACCACGAATGATGTATTTCTCCCCAGTGGAGTCGCCAATTTGTTATATGGAATTCTAATCTACGGATAAAATAGGGCTCCCTGAGTGTGGTGTTCGTTCACTTAGACCAACAAAACAAAGACAAATATTATTTTCTCTAAGACCAATAGATAGACAGAAAGGAAATAAACCTACTTATGATCCTTTCACTCTCTGTATCCTTCTTTCATTTTTGTTGTCGCTCTCAATCCAACTAAATTCGCTAGATCGATACCTGCAATCAAAGACAAAGAACATAAAAAAACATACAAGTGCATAATATCTATCTATCTTAACCAAATCTAACCGATTAGATATGAGAATACATACACATGAGAATACATTCACAAAATATAAGCATACATATGAGAGAAATAACAGATATCTTTATTAAGAAAGTAGGAGGATAAGATTACAACCAATAGATCGATTCATCGTCAACCTGCTCCAACTTCATTTCATCCTCATCACACCAAGAATCATCTCAGTAGCATAACAGTACTCCAACTCTCATCAATTGAGAATCCAACAACATAACACTACACAAATTTCTTCCTCCCTAGCATTTAGATGAGTGCTAAATCTATAGGGAAATTGTAAGTAGTTTCTCAATAAATGGAATTGAATGGATTTATAATAATAGATGAGACATGTTTCCAGGTTCAATGGGGATGGATGAACACATTTATTCGAAGTATTACACCTATGAGATCTTCTAGAAGGCCCTGGACATGTGGATATTCCTAGAACAATGATGATTTCGCTCTCAGGAGGCAAACATAACCTTAAGTGTCAAGAAGTTCTTTGCAGAGCACACTTGCATGGAGATAAGTGCTTTTCAGCGCACTTATTCCCATTCATAGGAGTGTTGATGAGTTAATGGTTCATATAATCTATACTTCAAACATTGGAAATCTCATGAATTAAAGCCATCAATGGAATGACTTCTCTTAGGGTATGTAGCAACTGAATTAGGGGATGATAGACCCTGTTAGTATTGAATTAGGGGATGATATACCGTGTTCATACTGGAATTGAGGGATGATGCCCAAATTGACCTATAACATACAATATTATAAGCATGTTGAGGAACCTACTTAGGAGAATAAACATTCATCCAATTATTAAATGATGATGCATTTCGATTTATACCTAGAAGTTGATTTGATTACTTAATTGATTTCCTGAGTACCTTTAGTAATTGTGGTATTTATGGGAAGATTTCTCTTGAGTGAGCCTCCTCACAAATTTTGAAAACATTCAGGCTACTAAGTGGACATTCTCCAAGGAATTGCTTCTTCATACAGTTGTCACAATAGATAAACAGTGGTTCTTCGTCCATTTTTTGTTCTCTTGCAAATCATCCAATCTTGAAATCAAATATTTAATAATATTATTTTTATGTTCAAGAAAAATATTAAATTCTGAACTTGTGAGTTCTTCATTGGATGATTTGTATATCTTTGTGGAAACATCAAAACTCCTCATTGAATGATTCCTCAAAATACCATTTTCATGTTCTCAACAATCCAAGTGGTATATTCTTTCATCACATGAACTAGTATATATAAAGTGGTGGGGGGGTTCTTACAGCACTCGAGAAATGAAAAACCTTAAAATAACCAAGATATGCAGGAAAGAAATAAATTCAAAGAACAAAAACTTGCAAGAGAAAGTGGGTGAAAAGAAAACCAAACTACAAAAGGTTACCAAGGTCAATCCCCTAAGTGCCTCCCTTGTAACAACGCCAAAATGTTGGGTGTAGTGTATGGAATATTAGTGGACCAACATTTAATTTTCAATTCAGGAGTTTGTTTACTTCGAGGTGCATCAATAAAAATGCAAGAGAATGACTTTATAAACCTGCGAAACAAAACCCTAACTTGCGTAGAAACTGCTTACACCACTAGTTAATACAACCACACACCACACTGGAAATTGGACTCTTACTCAAGAAATAACAATTAAATACTTTGCTGGAAAGATACTTCTTAAAAGAAATAAATAAACTCAGAATTATTGCTACTCAATAAATCAATTTCAAAACTCAAAAGATTCAAAAAATAGATCTATTCCTATACTTTGGTTCCTGCACTAGGAATAGAGAGTAAGTTCACTTATGTGTTATGACATTTATGCTCTTGTACCAAAATGACCTTGTTCTTGTACTGGAACGATATGATTCCTGCACTAGGAAAATAGAGAAAATTCATTTCTATATTATAATAACTTTGTTCCTATACCATAACGAATTTGGTTTTGTACTAGAATGATTATGTACCTGCACTAGAGAAACTTTGTTCCAGTACAGGAACAACTCCGTTCCTGCACTCGAAAATATTCCAACAAAAAATATTGTGATATCAAGCGTGAAATAAAGAGGTGCAAAAAGGAAAACTTCAACTTAGGAAAAGATAAAATAAATCCCAAATCATTGCGCTCTATCAAATGTAAATTACAATCTGGAATATGAAATGTGAAATCCAATGGGAAGCTTATCAATCTTAATGCAAATAGTAAACACTTTCATTTAAATAAAAGTTCAAAAAATATTCTTTACTCACAACCTCTCTGAACTTTTATCACTGTGTTAAGTATATCCTGTGCATAAACGAATTCAACATTAAATAAAGAAATTTGGTTTGCAGTCCTGAATTTGGATAGAAGTGATCAAAAATTTCTATACTATGTATTCTTCAGTAAACAACTAATTAACAAATAAAGGAACACAACTCCAATGTGATAGTTTACACAGGTGCGCTAATCGCGTCCACACAGTTACAATGGATATATATCTTGATCAGAGTATGCTTGCTGTAAAGAAATAAATAATTAAAAAAAACTTTAAGTGTTCAAACCTTGCGACCCTAATCAACAATCTAAAAATGATTCAAGAGGAAGATTCAAAGACAAAATACATATTGATGTGCTTAAAAAAAAAAGATAATTCTTCAATACAAATGGAAACAGACTTAACACACACAAAGCCCTCAGATCTTAGATCACTCGTCAAAGAAGAAGTAAACACGCAAGAGCATTACCAAGCCCGCATAATCATCATTAAAAATCAACTTTCACACCAATCATTCTTGCACCTAATACACAACACAATAAGCCAAGATAATGATCTAGGTTGGCTGGGCCCTAGCCAACTAGCTCGTTTCCCTTTAAGGAATATTCTTAGCTTATGTGAGTAAAATTATCATTACAAGAAATGAAAACGAGATGCATGAACTTGGCATTCAACTTATATTAATGAAGTTCCATCCTTCAGTACATCTTGGGCTTAGTAATCCAGCACCAAATGGATATGAGGAAGGGTAAGACCTGCAACACTCAGCTTAAAAGATTGAGAGTACAAAAAATGGCTTGATGTCCTAGGCTTGGAGCCATAACTCTTTTTTTATACATTTCATGGTAAAAATTTGGTTTTCGGCCAACCAATTCATTACAAAAGAAGATGAGGAATTGAATCCCAACTATTTTCCATCAATAGGAGACTATTAAAACCATTTTTCCATCAAGAAAATGCATATACAATGCATATCTAATACGACTTTTCCATTTTTTGGAAAATCTAGGCAAGATCCTAGAATTTTGGAAAACCAATACCCTTATGTAAATTTTACACCAATACAAATCTCGGGAAACGGTTTGCATTCTAGATAATGTTTTATACTGGTAAAAAACAAATTTTCTCTCATTTTCTATATTCTCCTCCATGTTCACGCAAATCGAGGTCAAACATGGAAGTTTGACTATTGTACGAATTTTGAGAAGATTTGTTGATTTGCTTCTAGAGACCCACACGTGCAACTTGGGTGCAATCCAACTCATGGGAAGGTGTTAGAAAATCATTTTGGACAATAACCATCTTTGGTCTTCCCGGAAAGCATGTCAAGATGTCAAAGCCCCAAATCGGTGCAAGAATGTTAGTGTAAGAGTGTTGGTACAGGAACAGAACTTGGCGCAATTAATTGTTGATGCATGTGTATCTTTGATCGTGATTTAATGTGGCTTCCTGAAACAACACAAGCACCATCATCAATAATATTTTTTATGAAAATATTATTGAAATAAAGGAAATAGGTTAAATAATGAATAATTACTTGATCATGCTCCACGTTTAAGATACTAGCCCAACATTTGTGCAAACTGATAGTAATAACAATGAAAACTAGGAGTAAGCATACGGCGAAAATGTGAATTAAACACCACAATTTTAGGGCCTAACATGAGCAAGGTGGCTCACTTTGAAGCTATAATTTCCACTTACACAACAAGTGATGTGGCACAAGTTTTCATAAAACAAGTTGTGAGGTTTCAGGGAGTACCCAAGAGAATTATCTCAAATAGAAATGCTAAATTTACTTCAAAATTTTGGAAAGAGATATTTGTTTGCCTAGGGAATAAGTTGGTATTTAGCACAACATACCATCTAAAAATGGATGGGTAGACAGAGAGGAAAAATAGAATATTATAAGACATGCTTAGGATGTATGTAATTGATCCAAGAGGGTCCCTAAATGAATAATTTTAAAATTGACTGGAGCTTAGCGATATTGGAACCAGGAGATAGTTTTCTTCATTAAAAACCCAATGGAAAAAAGGAAACCTAAATTGTAGTTTGTATGACCATTTTATGACCATCAAAAGTTTGCAAGTCGTAAGAGAATGTGGGACCTACTTTGCTTATGTGGTGGCGAAATGACCAATGAGCCTTTGACACATGGAATGCCAACATTGGCCTCCTATCCCTGCACAATATACAAAAAAAAACATAATATAATAATCAAAAATTAAATAAGGAAACAAAAGGTTATTATATTACACAAAATGGTTATTATAATGACCAATGGTTACAACAATAACCATTTAAACCTAAAGTTCGGTTATGCATATATTCGAAGGTCAAATGGTTAAAGGGCTATGGTATAAAGTTAGTCATATCACCAATTGTTATATTGGTCAATCAAATGGAGGATGTTAACCATTATAATATGGTCGAAACCTACAATGGATCAACCACCATATATATAATGGTAATGACGGGATATTGGTGGCATTAACTGTAACGAGGTATAGAATGAGAAACTGAGACTCGATGGTTAGGAGCCATATGAATGAGTTATATAGTGGAAAAAAATGGTAGTTATTTAACAGGCTTGTTGGACAAGTCAAGTGCGAAACATGCGAACAAAAAAATGGTAGCTATCAGAACCATAATTGTTTACATTTGAAATGATGGGTTAATAATATGTAATGGTTCCAACGAATATTCACCAAAAATATGTTGCGTAACATATTTGAAGCTGCAACAGGTGTATTGAAAACACTTTAATAACCACCCATTGTGCCAGGTTGGCTAGAGGGGTAACTTTCTTTTATCTATCATCAAAACTAGTATTTCATTTGAGTTAAATTGTGCGACAGGGAATGAAGAGAATGGAGGGCACTAAAGGAACCAAGCTAACAGTGGAACCATGATGCACCCATGAGAAGAAACATTAATTTCATAATTTAAACCTATGGAAACATGACACATGGAATCTTGGACGAATATTTTGAATTCCTTGGAGCTGAATTTTGACAAAGACAAAATTCTGCCAAATTTGTACTCAGATTAACCATAATTTCGCCATCATTCTGATGGCATGATTGGTTTTCTGATATGAGCAGAAAATTTTTTAGAAGCTGAATGTTGAGGGTGAAACCATGAAGGTGGAGCCTTGAATCATGAATCTGCATGGAATTTGAAAGATTCCATCGAGGCCAGAAAATGATAATTTCATAACTAGGCCAACTTTAGACTCATTTTTCTCAGTTTTTGACAAGGATCATGATGGTGTGATCAATTCTTTGTCTGAGTAGCCGAATTTCAGCTAGCCCGAAAAAGAGAATCTTTGACGAATCTATGAGATTCTTGAGGAGCCCAAATTTTACCGAGTCAAAAAGAGGTTAAGTTTACAGTCATATTTTATGATTTTTCGCCAAGAATTTAACCATGTAGTCTATTTGTATAGAAAAGGTGTGAATTTTCTTACCATCCCCGAAAGTAGAGGTATAAGATGTTTTGTTCCCATGTCTTCTTTTGATTTTTGCTGAGATGATGATTTGATGTTGAGATCATTGTTTTCCACTGTGTTGGAGGATCCTTGTATTCCACTTCATGTGAGAGTTTGGTATTTCGTCATGTTGAAGGAATTATTTTATGAGTGAGAGGTCTTATAGAAGAGAATCTCATAGAGAAACATGTCACTCTAGTTTAGGGATTTATTCCTTTTATTGATAAATAATACATCATGTATTCATCATCATATTGCAACATTTAATGAAGTGGCCTCCCAACTCTTGACATCGGGCCTAGAGACGTAACCCACATTGGGTGAACTTTGTTATCAACTTGTGTGTGTTCTTTGATTTGATGGTTTCCTTTATGTTTCCTCTACTTTAAAGTACGCACATGTGTTTTTTCATACTATTTCACATGAAATTATACTAACATCACAGAAGTAAAATATTTTTTCTAATTCCTGCAGTCGAGAGATCCATATCAAATTTGGTATCAGAGCGGTATTCTTGCTAATGTGAATTGCGAGTGTGAATGATAAGAAAAGATTTAACGTAAAATAAGAATTAAAATGGAGGATCATAGAGATCCCTATGAGGCCTTCTATAAGATGGAAAGCATGGTAGATATAATGTAAACCAATTATGCAGAGAAAATCGCAAAAAAAGAATAGGAGAAAGAGATAGAAGAGGAATATGCTCCAACTACATCTTCAGGAGAATATTATTCTTCTTCTTATCATCATTAGTAAATAAATCAACCAAAGCCTTCTAGAAGAAAAATATGAATTGAAGAGGGTTCTACAAGAATAAAAAGAGGAGAAGCAAAGATTGCAGCTTCAATTATGAGCCAGGGAAGAGGCCTTGGAAAATTTTAAGTGCAACGAAGGCTTAGGGAAGACTTCATCACCTGATTCAGAATGAACAACTAAGGTAAACAATATTGCTAATTATTCAGTTTTATTTTCATATGACTATGATGATTTGGGTGCTTTTGAAAAGCACACTACAGGAATTAGTTCAAGATTAATGAAGAATATGGGTTATGAAGGCAAGGGCCTAGGAGATAATGGGCAAGGCATTGTGAATCCCATCCAAGTGGTGGAATTAAAATGACATGGAGGATGGGAATATGTCAGAAAGGAAGAGGAAGGATAATATTTAGGCGACAAGTCTGAAACAATGAGGGATTTTGAGAGTATATCACAATCCTCCCATGATCGTGATTGCAAGCCATTTCCAAATGGAAGTGAGAATTCCAAAGAGAGGGCTAAATAAAGGTATAAAAAGTCTTTGTATTCTAAATTTCATTTTGATTACAAGTATATTGTTAATGATGAGCATAAATCATGGAATATAAAAGTTTTTGTGGCTTGTATAATCATGTTGTTTCCGAGTGCTGGAAAAATATGGCAACAAGAAAGAAAATTAGACATAAAATTCCTCCTCCACATTAAGGAAGGAATAAGGTTAAACGGGTTTTCAAGAAGAATAATTTTTGCAGTCATTGCAATATAGGTGGACATCAAAGATCCACATGTTGGGAGTTCCATCTAGAGCATTGAATGAAGGACCAAAAAGAACCTAGAAAGGAACCTGTGAGTGAAGAAAATCAATGATAAATCCAACTACAATAAGAGAGCCCATCAACCTCGTTGGGTAAGATATGGGTAGCATTATTAAGTAGTTGAGCATGACCAAATTTTGTAAATAACATGTTACAAAATGACTGTAAAAGTGATGAAGTGTTTAACATCACTTATGAAAGCAACATAGTGATATTTTTTTCCCTTTTAGTTGATAGTTGGGGTATTGGTTTATGTTATGAGTCTGATGTAAGCTTGACCAAAGAGTGTTTAATAAACTCTTAACAAGTATGGGGATTTCTTGGGTCATGATAGGTCTTGTAATTGAACATGTATTTTTCAAGTTGTACTACAAGTTTGCACATGATACATGTGTTTGTTCATCACCTATGGCTTTGAAGAACAAAAGTGAAAGATAAGGAAGTGTGGCATATTAGGGAACTTGTTGTGCAGACGAGGAAGTACAACAGATAGCATATAGTGCTCATTGTTGAATTTTTTTTGGTGCACGTATGTACGAAATCACACCAATTTAAGGGGTGTGGTCTACCCACTTAAGTTATTGGTAACAAGAAGAAAAATAAGTGGATTCAAGAAAGTTAGTGGAACAAGCTAGAATCATAAGCATACTAGATAGAGAAATAGCATGCATATATAAACTAAAACCAAACTAAAACTAAAGCAAATAAACACGAATTCTAAAAAGAGTCAAACGACAACAATAATTTGAATGGTGGCTCTTTGCCCCTCTTATTGAGCGTTGGTAGGAATAAGAGTGAAACTTTACCCTCTTGCCAAAGGGCCCCTAGAACATGGGTTCTAAGTCCTGATGCAAGGATGTTTTTATCCCAAGCTTGCCTCAGTGCAGGGTCTTCCTCTCTCTCTACTATGGTGTACTGAACTTGTTGGATGGCCAACAATTGAGTCCCCTCTATCTTCAGCTCTGGACCACACACTGCTAGTATTGCTTGGGAAATTCTAGCCAACATAACAATGTGTTCACCCATTATTCATCTCATGGTGGCCTTATATATGAGAATATAAATCCCCCTTCCCTCTCTTGGTACATTGTGGATGGTGACACAAGAGCGGGGTATGATTCCTTTGTGTGCTCCAAATATTCCATTGTGTTCTCACTTGATGTCTAAGGAGGCGTTGGTGGTTGTTCTAGGTGGCTTCAAGTGAGGAATCACTTGTCCTATGCTTTGTGTGGTTCCGACAAGTGACATTTCGCCACTCCCAGGATTGCGCGCAATTCGGGTAATAAGGCATGCAAAGGTGCTCTTCACGAAGGATAATGCGTGCAAAAGAATTTATGACTTGTTCAAATTTGATTTTTCCTCATACCTTAAATACTTTCCAAATTCTGTAATGTCTTCCATCCCTATAAATCCTTCTTCTTGACATTAAATAATGTCTTCTGCTTGTATGATTTTCCAGTGTTAACAATTGCCCCTTAATGTGTGAGGTCTAGGAAGAACTGTATAGCCAAAATACATTATAGTTTCTTTTCAGTATATTGTGCATAGAGAGAGAGGGAGAGAGAGAGAGACCTGTGTGAAGCTTGGAATTGAAAACACCCTGCACCAGTTGTAAGAATGACCGTGTCCTAAGGGACCCCTGTAAGAAAATATAATACAATACATATACAAATTTTCTACGAGGTGGGGATGTCCCATGCTCATGATTTTGTGGCTATTTAAACAAATCTATTTGAAAAATATATGTTATGTCTATATCACTAATATGGTAGTGATCTAGTGGTTGTTGACGATGACTGATGACGCCCTCCAGGGAAATTTTTGTTTGACAATAGGTGGAATATGGTACCCATATGCGTAAATTTAATATGGCATATAGCTGCACATTGTACGCATAGGTGTTGGTTGGGACCTTCCCATGTAAGCATTGTTGAAAGAGACGCTTATGGAGGAACAGGTCTTCGATGAATTTGATCAAAGTGCAATGGTTGTAAGGTACGATACCATCTTGACATGAAAGCTTTTGTTGTAGTTGAATGTCAGGAGGATCGATGACATCTATGGGAAATTATGTCTCCCATAGTCCCATCCGAGGATGCCCATTTTATGGAGAGGCGTAATCCAAGGTACTGCTTCATTTTTGGAAAATAGGTGTTGAAGTTGACAAAAAGGAAGCCTCAACCGAACGAGGGGTCACTGACGTGAAGGGTCAAGGACCTGGATGTGATGGGTTTAACATAGGCATTATGGTGAGGGGTGACTGAAAACTGATTATGGGGATTTAGTGGCCTAAGGTCGGAGTATACTAAGTAGCTTGGTGGCAATCATAGTCATTTATGATGGGGAAATCGCTGGAGTCGGTAAGACTTCCAAGGTGGATATAAATTAGCTATGAATGTCATGGTGGATTGTGCGAGGGGGTGTAATACTCTGACAAAAGGTGTTCAGGGACTGCTTCTAGGGGAGAAAAAGATGGATGAGAGGGTGGGGGGACGTAGTGCATCGTTCACGATATTTCTACACTTACCAAAAGAATAAAATAATGGGGTTTTGTATGTACAAAACACAGAGACGGGTACCCCAAAACATGAAAGTGTTCACTCACTGATGTTTTGAGGAAGGTGTTTTGCTGAGTGTGGGGGTCCCATTGGTTAGTCTCATGTGTGGGGTTCATGAAGCGGATGAAAAAGTATCGTAGTTGGGATCATGCTGGTGGAGGTATGGTGGGCCAAATGTCAGGCGCGGTAGTGCACTTTTGATATGCTTCTACAACCTGGTCGTCCGGGAAGGGGTTTTTACTTGTATGGTAAACTTGACCTTATGCATTGCGAATGAATGGGCATGAGGTGCTTCCCAGACTGAAGTGGTATGGCCATGGCATCACTTTTGTTGTGATATGTGATCTACTGTGGGTGACGAGCGCCATGGAGGGTAGGCTCTATCGACCAACCAGGATTTTTATCACGTGCAGGATGAGGTGATGATAAAAACGGTTGGATATGAGGACCCTATGGTTGATTTCTGATGGAGAAATGATGTCAGGATATGCAAAGTTTACTGGGACTCTATCATGCTGGGGGTAGAATGATACTTGCTTTGGAACTTTCTGTAGATGGCGTTATGGATGTTTTGCAATCTTTTCCTGCATAAAAAACTACCTCAAGTGAAAGCATCTTCTTTATCAAACATTATTGCAAGTAACGAGCTTTAAAAAAGAAGATGAGAGAGGGCATACCTGTCGGCGCTGAAAAAATAATTTTTTGGGAGTGCGATTATGTGGCATTGCCTCTGTTCGTTATGGAGTGCTAATCATAATGCAACTTATGGTTCAGATAATGGACCTTCTGATCTCTCATTATGGTCCTCCCAAGTTTTTGAAAAGGGCGATATATAGGTGAATATGGCCCTAATTCAATTCATTTGTACTTGCTGATTTTTTAAGAGGTCAGAGGCTTCTGCATAGCATTTCTTGCCAGTGCGGTTAGCTTGAGCACCAGGGATTAGCGATATCATGCCGAGGTAACCTCTATGACGTCCTGCACTTTAATTTTTTCAGTTTGATGGTGTCGGGGTCTCTACAAACTAGGTTTGTACATATTTTGAGTGTTTTTTGCCCTATATTGTGCTGGTGATTAGGGCAAAGGCATGCCCTCTGTGCGCATTTTATGGGGATAAGCAAGCTAAAAGTGTTATGTTCCCCTTCTTTGTCGTGCCTTGAGCATGTCTATGGAAAATATAGGTGCGCAAAGCCGAGGCGATTTTTTTTTTTGGATTTTGCCTACTTTTATGTTTTTTCTATTACTGATGGGTACCTGTTTTCATGACAAGTTGTTGTGGAGGGAGTAGGATTGGCCTAAGCTCTTAATTATGTTGGCTGCTGATGCTAGGGTGCACCGTCAATTTCGCAATGGGGGATCTTGAAGTAGGCTTGAAGGGTAACTTTCTTTTATCCGTCATCAAAACTAGTATTTAATTTGAATTAAATTGTGCGACAGGGAATGAAGAGAACATAGGGCACTAAAGGAACCAAGCTAACAGTGGAACCATGATGCACCCATGAGAAGAAACATTAATTTCATAACCTAAAGCTATGGAAACATGACACATGGAATCTTGGAGGAATCTTTTGAATTCCTTGGAGCTGAATCTTGACAGAGACAAAATTATGCCAAATTTGTACTCAAATTAACCATAATTTCACCATGATTCTGATGGCATGATTGGTTTTCTGATATGAGCAGCATATTTTTTAGCAGCTGAATGTTGAGGGTGAAACCATGAAGGTGGAGCCTTGAATCATGAATCTACATGGAATTTGAAAGATTCCTTCGAGGCCAAAAAATGATAATTTCATAACTAGGCCAACTTTAGACTCATTTTTCTCAGTTTTTGACAAGGATCGTGATGGTGTGATTAGTTCTTTGTCTGAGTAGCCGAATTTCAGCTAGCCCGAAAAATAGAGTCTTTGACGAATCTTTGAGATTCTCGAGGAGCCCAAATTTGACCGAGTCAAAAAGGGTTTAAGTTTACAGTCATATTTTATGATTTTTCGCCAAGAATTTAACCATGTAGTCTATTTGTATAGCAAAGGTGTGAATTTTCTTACCATCCCTGAAAGTAGAGGTATAAGATGTTTTGTTCCCATGTCTTCTTTTGATTTTTGTTGAGATGATGATTTGATGTTGAGATCATTGTTTTCCACTGTGTTGGAGGATCCTTGTATTCCACTTCATGTGAGAGTTTGGTATTTCGTCATGTTGAAGGAATTATTTTATGAGTGAGAGGTCTTATAGAAGAGAATCTCATAGAGAAACATGTCACTCTATTTTAGGGTTTTATTCCTTTTATTGATAAATAATACATCATGTATTCATCATCAAATTGCAACATTTAATGAAGTGGCCTCCCAACTCTTGACATCGGGCCTAGAGACGTAACCCACATTGAGTGAACTTTGTTATCAACTTTTGTGTGTTATTTGATTTGATGGTTTCCTTTATGTTTCCTCTACTTTAAAGTATGCACATGTGTTTTTTCATACTATTTCACATGAAATTATACTAACATCATAGAAGTAAAATATCTTTTCTAATTCCTGCAGTTGAGAGATCCATATCAATTTGGTATCAGAGCGGTATTATTGCTAATGTGAATTGCGAGTGTGAATGATAAGAAAAGATTGAACGTAAAATAAGAATTAAAATGGAGGATCATAGAGATTCCTATGAGGCCTTATATAAGATAGAAAGCATGGTAGATATAATGTAGACCAATTATGAAGAGAAAATGGCAAAAAAAGAATAGGAGAAAGAGAGAGAAGAGGAATATGCTCCAACTACATCTTCAGGAGAATATTATTCTTCTTCTTATCATCATTAGTAAATAAATCAACAAGAGCTTTCAAGAAGAAAAATATGAATTGAAGAGGGTTCTACAAGAAGAAAAAGAGGAGAAGCAGAGATTGCAACTTCAATTATGAGCCAGGGAAGAGGCCTTGGAAAAGTTTAAGTGCAACGAAGGCTTAGGGAAGACTTCGTCACCTGATTCAGAATGAACAACTAAGGTAAACAATATTGCTAATTATTCAGTTTTATTTTCATATGATTATGATGATTTGGGTGCTTTTGAAAAGCACACTACAGGAATTAGTTCAAGATTAATGAAGAATATGGGATATGAAGGCAAGGGCCTAGGAGATAACGGGCAAGGCATTGTGAATCCCATCCAAGTGGTGGAATTAACATGAAATGGAGGATGGGAATATGTCAGAAAGGAAGAGGAAGGATAATATTTAGGCGAAAAGTCTGAAACAATGAGGGATTTTGAGAGTATATCACAATCCTCCCATGATCGTGATTGCAAGCCATTTCCAATTGCAAGCCATTTCCAAATGGAAGTGAGAATTCCAAAGAGAGGGATAAATAAAGGTATAAAAAGTCTTTGTATTCTAAAGTTCATTTTTATTACAAGTATATTGTTAATGATGAGCATAAATCATGGAATATAAAAGTTTTTGTGGCTTGTATAATCATATTGTTTCCGAGTGTTGGAAAAATATGGCAACAAGAAAGAAAATTAGACATAAAATTCCTCCTCCACATTACGGAAGGAATAAGGTTAAACAGGTTTTCAAGAAGAATAATTTTTTCAGTCATTGCAATAGAGGTGGACATCAAAGATCCACATCGTGGGAGTTCCATCCAGAGCATTGAATGAAGGACCAAAAAGAAACTAGAAAGGAACCTGTGAGTGAAGCAAATCAATGATAAATCCAACTACAATAAGAGAGCCCATCAACCTCATTGGGTAAGATATGGGTAACATTATTAAGTAGTTGAGCATGACCACATTTTGTAAATAACATGTTACAAAATGACTGTAAAAGTGATGAAGTGTTTAACATCACTTATGAAAGCAACATAGTGATATTTTTTTCCCTTTTAGTTGATAGTTGGGGTATTGGTTTATGTTGTGAGTCTGATGTAAGCTTGACCAAAGAGTGTTTAATAAACTCTTAACAAGTATGGGGATTTCTTGGGTCATGATAGGTCTTGTAATTGAACATGTATTTTTCAAGTTGTACTACAAGTTTGCACATGATACATGTGTTTGTTCATCACTTATGGCTTTGAAGAACAAAGGTGAAAGATAAGGAAGCGTGGCATATTAGGGCACTTGTTGTGCAGACAAGGAAGTACAATGGATTGCATATAGTGCTCATTGTTGAATTGTGTTTGGTGCACATATGTACGAAATCACACCAACTTAAGGGGTGTGGTCTACCCACTTAAGTTATTGGTAACAGGAAGAAAAAGAAGTGGATTCAAGCAAGTTAGTGGAACAAGCTAGAATCATAAGCATACTAGATAGAGAAATGGCATGCATATATAAACTAAAACCAAACTAAAACTAAAACAAATAAAGACGAATTCTGAAAAGAGTCAAACGACAACAATAATTTGAATGGTGGCTCTTTGCCCCTCTTATTGAGCACTGGTAGGAATAAGAGTGAAACTTTACCCTCTTGCCAAAGGGCCCCTTTAACATGGGTTCTAAGTCCTGATGCAAGGATGTTTTTATCCCAAGCTTGCCTCGGTGTAGGGTCTTCCTCTCTCTCTACTATGGTGGACTGAACTTGTTGGATGGCCAACAATTGAGTCCCCTCTATCTTCAGCTCTGGACCACACACTGCTAGTATTGCTTGGAAAATTCTAGCCAACATAACAATATGTCCACCCATTCTTCATCTCATGGTGGCCTTATATATGAGAATATAAATCCCCCTTCCCTCTCTTGGTACATTGTGGATGGTGACACAAGAGAGGGGTATGATTCCTTTGTGTGCTCCAAATATTCCATTGTGTTGTCAGTTGATGTCTAAGGAGGTGTTGGTGGTTGTCCTAGGTGGCTTCAAGTGAGGAATCACTTGTCCTATGCTTTGTGTGGTCCCGTAAAGTGACATTTTGCCACTCCCAGGATTGCGCGCATTTCGGGTCATAAGGCATGCAAAGGTGCTCTTCACGAAGGATAATGCACGCAAAAGAATTTATGACTTGTTCAAATTTGATTTTTCCTCAGACCTTAAATACTTTCCAAATTCTGTAATGTCTTCCATCCCTGTAAATCCTTCTTCTTGACATTAAATAATGTCTTCTGCTTGTATGATTTTCTAGTGTTAACAATTTCCCCCTAATGTGTGAGGTCTAGGAAGAACTGTATAGCCGAAATACATTATAGTTTCTTTTTTATATATTGTGCATAGAGAGAGAGAGACAGAGAGACCTGCGTGAAGCTTGGAATTGAAAACACCCTGCACCAATTCCAGGAATGACCATGTCCTAAGGGACCCCTGTAAGAAAATATAATACAATACATATAAAAAATTTCTACGAGGTGGGGATGTCCCATGCTCATGATTTTGTGGCTATTTAAACAAATCTATTTGACAAATATATGTTATGTCTATGTCACTAATATGGTAGTGATCTAGTGGTTGCTGACGATGACTGATGACGCCCTCCGAGGTGCCTTTTGTTTGACAATAGGTGGAATATGGTACCCATATGCGTAAATTTAGTATGGCATATAGCTGCGCATTGTACGCATAGGTGTTGGTTGGGACCTGTTGGGGTTCCCATGTTTTGGCCATTTTGTCAAGACCAAAATATGAGACACCATCAAACCACTTTCATACCTCAGGATCTAGCCCTCCTAGGTCTACATAGGGATCTCTCTATATGATAGTCAAAGTATATATGCCTTTGAAGCTCGAATGTTAAGATGTTAGGCTAGTTATAAGGCTCAAGTTTTGTTTTTTTGATTGATTGTTTGGTTGTTGGTTATCAAGAAAGAAGGATTCAGTGTAATACCAGGATGAGAAAAGAGGGGTAAGGCAGAGGTGAAATGTTCCAGGAAATATTCAAAACTATTGGGCAATGGAATCAGGAAAGGATTTGCTTGCTAATCAATAGGCAGGCTTTTAATTGGGCTAGTCATCTGAAACATAGGATCTTTCAAGATGATTGTGTGATATAGAAAAGTAGGAGGGGAGGAGATAACACAGATTTTAGAGCACAGAGTTAAAGACCAGTTGGTCGCACAAGGATCCTAGTGGACAGGGCTAACTCTAATCCCTAGTGTTCCCAAATCTTCCAACTAATCTATAACAAGAAACACCTAAGAACTGAATTCATTTAATTGATACATCAGAGAGCAGGCAATAACATCCACTACACTGGTTAAACCAATTGAAATCATTTCTTAGATAATACATTCAGGAGAGAAACATCAATGGCAAGGAGAGCAGAAACATAGGGTACCTAACGCAAATTCTGATGCAAGCCAGTAGAAACGAAATGAAATGAATGTAAACACAAAGATAGGAAAACATCACCGTTGCTTCAGATCAGGATCCAAAGAAATGTGTTGGTAATATTAAATAGCAATACCAATCAAGTACAACATTGCCAATAGCCGAATACTCAGTCTGAAAACATCTCCTTCAACCTATCTTACAACTTTACACAGAGACTGTGTCTCAAAAGAAACTACTTGCAGCTCTCTGATAACTCATCAACAACTTTACAATGAGTTTCTTCATGAATTTATAGCTCCAGAGGAGCAGAGGAGGTAGGTGAAGAACTAAATGCAGTATTAAAACTTCTAAAAATAAAGAGGGCCGAAGCCCATTCTGTTTAAATCCTGTGTATTAATTTCTGGTGTTCTTTGGGTGAACGAATGATCTTCTTTAGACTCCAGATAACTCTGATATGACTCTGATGTATTCTGTCTGCAGTACTGTGTGGTGTTATTGGTGAATAAACAAAAGATAAATGAATGATAAAGAATTCTGCCATACTGATGAAATAAATGCTCTGATAGTATCGGAGTTGTTTCAGGGTAGGAAATCTCTCCAAAACATGGCACAGATTGAACACTGCATGGACGCTCTGTCCTTTATGGAGGAAAAAAATTCTGCTGCTGTAGAAACCCCTAATATGCATTTATTTCTACTTGTTGTACCTTCTGCGCGATCCATGGGATCATTGATCGGGTGCTTTGCCTTTAAACCGCTGTATTAAGGCTCAAAATCTTCAATCCTGAATGTTGAAAACCTTGATCATTAGCTGGTTTTTCTCCACTGCTCCATAAATGTTTCAATCCACAAAGTGTGGGCTTTAATGGTGCCGGATAGGTTTCTTACAGAGATTGAACTGTCCTAGGATAATATTTATGCCGCCGCTACCTTTCCAGGCATTCCTCTGTAGTACCAGCTTCCAGATTTAATTCTGTATGCGCAGCACGCCATTGAAGAAGTACATATGGATCATTGCGGTTTTCTTTCTTTCTAAAACCATGCAAAAACACAAAATTTTTTAAGAAAAAAATGCATGGGGTCGGATGAGGTGGATGTCTATGTAGGTGATAGTGGAACTGCAGACGAATGACGAAAAAACGCAAAGGAGTTGTGGAGAAGTGCTCTGGTGGAAGGTTGGCCGAGCGCAGAGGAAAATTAACGTAAAAACCTTAACATTGACCCTTTGAATGAATATATATAAAATGGGAGGGGCGAATGTACGGTGAGACACGTGGAGGTGACGTGGCGGGACCGAGCGACGAAAAAAGAGTCAACAGCGGGGAGACAATCTGGACCATCGGATCCGAGAGGAGATCGACGGTTGAACATGCGGGGGAGGATGACAATCGGTGGGCCAGGAGTATGGAGACTATGGGTTAAACCCTGCACAGCTTCGTTGAGCGATGACCATTGGATGAGCAAGGGCATATCTAACGGCGGATATGAATATCGCTGCACGTCCTGTACCGAACAATAACGCGCGATGAGATAGCGGTTTTGAAATCGTACAGGAGCCACGCATCGAACGGTGTATGGAATCGCTGGCCTATGGAAAAATACCACCTACCGCCCGAAGGCAGTGCGATAGAAACTGGGTGGTTTTGGTACAATGCATTGCGGGGGCCGCAGAAGGGGAGGATCGCGGACCGTCGGATCTTCGGGTAAATGGACGGCGATGGCACGATCAGAGAAATGAACTGTGAACATGGGAGGTTGCAGGGGCTGCGATCCTCGTCCGATCTGTGTAGATCAATGGTTGAGAATGCTCCCGATACACATTAGAGACTAGCACCTTTAGGGTTAGCGTGTGGTTCCTGCGCCGAGGCTACATGGCAGGAAGGTGCCGGGGCTAGGCCGAAAGGGGCTAGGCCCGGAATTATGCAGAAAATATGATTTTTGTCTCGTTTTAAAAGCATTTTAAGGCCAGCCAAGGGCAATGATAGGGGAATGAGGGGGATTTAGACATAAACAAAGGGAGTAAGGATGTTTTAGAGGGGATTTCTGGGATGGACAAGGGAAATTAGGGGGAAGAAAGGGGACTTTTGAGGAAAGCAACAAAGGGGTGAAAATGAAGCAATTTGCAAGGGTATAAAGAGCATAATAAAGCCTTTAGGAGCATGATTCTTTGTCAGCAAGGCTTAGTTACTCATAACAGTAGAGGGAAAAAGTCACAAGGCAGGGGACATGAAAAGGCTGCAAGGACGATGTGTTTGCAAGGGAAATGCATTCCTTGCAGGCTTGTAAAACAAATTAGCCCCTTGCTTGCTTGTCAAGGAATTTATAAGGGGCTAACAGTGGCTCCACATGGGGATGGCTTCTTCTTGAAGGAGTCAAGAATTCAAAGATTGATCTTTGGGGTAGGCCAGATGCCTGCTACTTAAGCCATATTTCTTTCCTGATTTTTAGCTACCACAATTTGAAGACATTTCATCAACAGAAAAACTTTCCCAACAAAATACCTACCCACACTACAATCCTAACATTTTCTCTTCTTTTAGGGTGCATTTGAGCTAGCAGACCCTTTGCATCATTTATTTTTTCAAACAGAAAATAAACCTATTCTAAATCTACCCTTATTACTCCATGAGACCAGATTAGACTGTTGGTCTCATACGTTTCTCTACCTAATCTAATATCTGCTGGGATTAAACTGTCCAACAGATTTCTTCTCTATATTCTACAACAGAAATTGAAAAACAGTCAAGCCAGGATTAGACTAACTGACTTGCTATAGATCCATGGCATAAAGACAGTTGCACATGGACAAAATTTGCAGAAAACCGAAAACAAAACTGTGAAGGCTTGGGATCTGAAACTTGAAATATCCTTCTCTTTGTGACTCAAGTTTTGAGCATGTTAGAGTCACTTCTTTTCTTCATTTCAGCTCTAGTTTGGGCACGTTAGAGCTAATTCCTTTTTTTCTTTACTGGTCCAGATTGTGAGTATGTTAGGACCAACTGTTTTACTTTCTTTGGCTCAGGTTTTGAGCTTATTAGAGCCAATATTTTTCACATCGGAGGTTCATGTTTTAAGCATGTCTGACCCTCTCCTTTTCCTCCGTTTTTTTTAAACATTTTCTCTTTTTCTTTGAAAATAAAAACTGCAATGGTATGTACAATGGGAGTGGAAACTAGAGATTGTAAATCAACAGAAGTGGTGTTTGAGCATCCTGCCATTGACAGGACCCCCAAATAGCTCAGTGCCATCTAATTCTTGTTAGAAGAAGGCATTTGGACCCACAGTGGCCTGGATGATGTATGGACCTTGCCAAAAACTATCAAACTTGATGTGCTTTCCTTTATCCTCTCTTCTTGAGTCCCACCTCAGAACCTTATCTCCAATTTTGAAATCAACAGCTTTGGTTCTTTTGTCAAACAATTTCTTTATATTCTCCTGAACTTTCACTGCTCTGTTGTAGACCTCTTCCCTTGTTTGATGAAGATGGATTGTTTGGTTTATTCTCCTCACCATACTGTCTTCTTCTGTTTGAATCTCCTGGACCAGCTTGATCACTGGTACCCCAAGGCTGGTGGGAAAAACTACTTCTGTACCATAGACAAGCTGAAATGGTGACATGCCAATGGACTTCTTTGCTGTAAGTCTGTCAGCCCAGAGAGCATGTACTAACTTGTTATGCCATGACTTTTTGTTCTCTTCCAACAGCTTCTTGATGATGATTACTAGGCTCTTGTTTGATGATTCAGCTAATCCATTACCTTGAGGGTAATAGGCAGTTGAATTACCGAGTGCTATTTGATACCTGTGACAAAAATCAACCATTTTCTTGGATCCGAAAGTAATAGCATTATCAGTGACTATTTTCCGTGGGTAGCCAAACCGAGAGAGGATGTGACCTTCTAGGAAACTAATAATGACTGAATATGTGGCATTCCTAGTGGGTATGGCCTCTATCCACTTAGTGAAGTAGTCTGTTGCTGTTAGGATCCATTTGTGTTATGCAGAAGAAGAAGGGTGAATCTCCCCTATGAAATCTAGGCCCCATTACAGAAAGGGACCTTCAATAGTGATGGGTTGTAGAGGTAAGGGAAGGATTTTTCTTTTGCCCTAAAAGATCTGGAATTTGTGGCAGGTAATTATCGTTTTATGTAAATCATTGAAGAGTGTGGGCCAATAGTAGCCAACTCTAAGTATTTTGTTTGCAGTGGCTTTCCAACTCAGGTGGCCTCCACATTCTCCAGCATGGAATTCTTGTTTAATCCTCTCTGCCTCATTTTCAGGCAAACATTTGAGCAATAGGCCATTAGGATTATTCCAGTATAATTTTTCATTCAAAATGCAATAATTTCTGGCTTTTAGTTTTAAGAATTTGGCCTTAGTCTTTGACACCTCAGGTGGGGCATTGAGGTGTGTAAGCACATATAAAATGTCAGAATACCAAGGGGAGCTCTGAAATTTTTCCTCAACAGTGGAATCATGCAATTCTTGTTGCTCATCCAAGGTATTTATCATGTTAATGTCTAGGGCTTGTAAGTTTGATTCAGCCATTAATTTAGCTAAGCCCTGACCTTTAATCAGTTTGGTGGGTTTTATCTCAAGGTCGTATTCTAAGATCACAGCAATCCATTTGCCCCTTTTCCCATCTGGGTCTTGGGACAATATATCTTTGACTATGATGTTGGGCACATAAGCTATGGTATGCGAATGCAGTATGTACACCCTAAAGTATTTCAAGGCCTTAATCAGAGCATAGGCCTATTTCTCCATTATGTTGTATTTCAAGGGTGCATCTCTGAGTGCTTTGTTGAAAAAGGCAATTGGCTGTTCCATTCCCTCTGTGTTTTTCTGCAGCAATACTGCAGCCACTGTGTGCTCAGAGAAAAATGAAAAGATCAGGAAGTATTTTGAGAAATCGGGGCTAATCAGGACAGCAACTTGGGTAAGTGCAAGTTTCACTAATTCAAAAGATTGTTTAGCTCCGACAGTCCATTTGACTCCTTCACCTTTCTTCAGCATGTTAGTCATGTTCCTAAGGTGTTCAGCCAGATTTGGAATAAACCTCCTAAGGAAGTTAATCTTCCAAATGAAGGACTGTAATTCCTTGATGTTTCTTGGGTGTGTGATCTGTAGTATTCCCTCAACTCGTTGTGGGTCTATCCTAATTCCCTTTTCAGATATAATGTGGCCAAGAAGCTTTCCTTCTTGCAGCACAAATACAGTATTTTTGGGATTCAATGACAGACCAAACCTTATACATTTTTCAAATAATTTTCTTAGATGTTTCAGATGTTCTTTTTCAGTCTTGGAAAAGATTGTTATGTCATCTAAGTAAATGACAATGAAGTTCCCTATCTCATCTGAAAAAGATATGTCCATCGCTCTTTGGAAGGTGGCTTCAACGTTCATCAATACAAAAGGCATCTTCACATACATGAAGGTACCCCATGTAGTGGTAAAGGCTATCTTGAGTTGATCTTCTGGGATTACTAAGACTTGGTTGTAACCTGAAAAACCATCTAGCAGGGAAATCCTCTTAGAACCTACTACCCTCTGAAGAATATGTTCCATTTTTGGCAAAGGGTAATTGTCTTTGAGTGAGACTCTATTAAGATTTCTGAAATCTATACATAATCTTATTTCTCCTGTTTTCTTTCTTACAGCCACTAAGTTTGATACCCAATCAGAGAACCTCACAGGCACGATTATACCTGCTTCATACATTTTCTTAATCTCTTTTTCTACTGCAGGCAATTGTTTAGGATTGATTCTGCAAAGTTTTTGTCTGAAGGGCTTCTGATTTTATTTCAAGGGTATTTTGTGTTGAATGATGTTTGTGTCGTAGGACTTTAAGTCTTCATAGCTCCAGGCGAACACATCAATGAATTTCTTGAAAAGGTCAATGTATTTTTTCTTCATGTCCGCAGGTAAAGATTTAACCAGTTTAATCATTTTGGGCTTATCTTCAGTGCCTATGTTGCATTCTTCCACATCAGAGTCTGCATGTTCTATAGTGGGCTTTTTTGCTACATCATCAAAGTCAAAGAGGTCTTTTAAGGGTGCCAGGCCTCTGGGTATATTCTTATCTTTGGCCTGTAGCACCTCTACTTCTTCACTATCTGTATTTTCAGAATTTCCGTATGGATTTCCAGTCTGTTCATCTAAAGAGTTTATTTCTATATCACAGGGTGTTTCTTCCTCATCCGAGGATTCTTCACTTAGGCAGCTACTGTCAAATTTAGAGTTTGAATCAGAAAACTCAAACTCGTTTCTGCCTACCAGGAAATCTTCAATCTGTTTGTCTCCTTCAAAAACATGCCAATATTTTTCGTTGTCTGGCACAGTAGGTCAAAATTTGGTCTGAATGATGATCTATTGGTCATTGGGAGTCTTGGGGTAGGAACTGGCTAGGCAAGCTAATCCGTTTGCAATGACATTTTGACCCCTAGGAACGAATGCTAATTCATATTCAACAAACGTTTTTAGTAGATCCATAGCGTCATTCCTATATGCTCTCAGTCTAGGATGTTTCACTGTGTATTCACCATTCACCTGTTTTATAATCAGCTCAGAGTGCCCACACACATTTATCCTATGGGCTCCTAATTTTCTCAAGAGGTTCAAACCTAGGATAAGGGCCTCGTATTCTGCAACATTGTTTGTACATTTGAAGTGCAGGTTGCAGGCATGACTCTCTATGTAATCACTCTCTTTGTTATGTATCCACACTCCTTCCCTAGCAGTTCTCCTTGTGCAGGACCCATCGAAACTCATTTCCCACAGGGGTTCATTCCCATTTTTGTTATCATTCCTTTCCCTACAGCTGGGTTTGCCATTATGTTGCATTATAGGGTCTGTACTAGGCTGTGGGTTGTTTAGTTTTTTGTTATGGATGTGGAAGTCAGAGATGTGACTAGTTGGCTGATTGTGTTCTACTCCTGGTTCACTTTGAGTTGTTTTTTCAGTGCACTGTTCAAGGTTTTCTACATCTTCATCCTCTGAGTCTAGGGTAGCCATTATGTTAAAGTCCATTGTCTCTATTTCATCATGTGTACCTTTGCTTGTATCTATGTTTTCAGATTCTGATTCCCCCAAAGATTCATCATTGCAAAAGATAAAGGAATCCAGGTCTGTATGTACAGAGTATAGAGGAGAGTTTTCAGGCTTCTCAGGGCTACTAACCAGGAATTTCATTTGTGCTTCCCTGTACAGTATTCTATGCTGGCCAAAGATTGGGATTGTGGCATAAGCCCCATCCATCTACATTGTTCCTTGCAGCTTGGCTCCCCATGATCTTGATAATAGCATGCCATATTTGGGTGGCACATTTTCCACAACAACATCCATGACCATACACTTGGCAGGAATCTGAGTAAGGCTCACACATAAATCTTTGATCAGGCCAAGACACTTTACTCTACTAGAGTCAAAAGAAGATAGGTCTTTATAGGGACGGGTTATCTCTAGACCTAATCTTTCCATTACTACTTTAGGCATTAGGTTGTGTGATGCCCCAGAATCATGCATTGCATTGTGGAGAATCTTATCATGGATATTAAGATTGGTATAAAAAGGGGGCACTACCCCTTCCTGAAACTTTCCTTCTATCTTTGGACCAAACAGAAGGGCAGGTTGATCATCACTCAGATTTACAGTGTCACTGTTCTCAGCCAAATTTAATGCTTTCAAAATTTGGCCTTTATATACATCCTGAGTGGCTAGCTCAGAGAGTGGGATGGAGATTTTAATTTTTGCAATCTCACTCTCCAAATTGAAAGTGGACTGACTCTTGGGAATGCTCAACTCTATTTTGTTAGCCACTGCCTTAGTGGCTGAATCAGTGTGTTGATTCTCATTATGTACAGTGTTTGTGATAGTTTTATTAGGAGCACTAACTATAGTGCTAGTGCTACTAGCTGGTTTACTTTGTGTATCAGTGTTTTGGTTGTCCCTTTCTCTATTCTTTCCAGAACTCTCAGCTGCTGATTTGTTACTTTCAGCATTTGCTTTAGAAGTTTTCTCAGGTCTTTTCTTGATGGTGGCCTCATAAGCTTTTGGTTTGGCAGTTTCTTGGCTCCTTTTGCTTCTAATTTCATATTTCTCTCTGACCTGCATCATGGCATTTTCAAACCCTAACCTATAGTCTTCAGATTCTAACCATTCCTCTTCCCAACCAGAGGGTGAGGGCTGATCTTCTTCTGAGTAACAGTTATGGATTGAATCCTCTATTTCAAACATATTAATTGTGTTTCCCTCGGACTCTTCTATGATTCCCTCATCTTCATCAAGAAAGTTCTCTTGGAATGGGGGAATAACTTGCTGATCTAATTCTCTTTTTTTGTTGGGAGTGGCATTGTTTCTTCTAAAGTTTTGGTTCTGGTTTTGGTGTCTATTTTGGTTACTAACTGTGACAACCATTTTTTCCATCATTTGTTGTAACTTCTCCACATTTTTAGACAATTTATCATAATTTTGATCAGATGAGGAAGCTACATTGTCATCTCTATATGTTACCCTCTTCTCAGATCTCAGTCTTGCTCTTTTCTCAATCAGATTTGCCTCTATGTTCACTGCTCCTTTCTGCATGTCCTCCAATGTGTTGTATTCCTTATCCCTAAGCTCATAGGCCATGTCAGCATCAAAGCCATCAGGGTCTTTTGCTAGGGCCATGCCTTGTGGAGGTTTCATATGTGGAGGGAGGGCATTGTAAATGTTGTTAAACCTTGTTGTGTAATCAGGGACACTCTCTCCTACGTTTCTTTTAAGGGTCATGTATTCTGCTAGGAGTTGGCAAGGATTTTCCCTAGCTTCCCATTTGTTTATGAAGGTTTGATATAGAGCTGGAATATCATTAATGCTACCTGGAGGTAGGCCTTTAAACCATTTCTTCACATCACCCCCTAAGCTCTGGGCAAAGATTCTCATTTTGACTATATCATCATCTATTTCCATGTAGTCAAAAGAATCTTCCATCTTATCTACATGTTGTTGGGCTGTGATGGACTCCTTTGCAGTGAAGTGTGGGATCTTTGACTGATAATCATTTGGCAAGGGTACTAGAGGTTGAGGTAAAATGAGAGGTGCATACCAGGCTGCCATGATGATGTTTTGATGAGGTAAAGGGTTGACTTGGGTAGCTGGTATATGGATGGCAGGGATATTATGACCAGCAGAAAACTGATGAGCAGATCTAGGGTGACTGAGCCCCAAGTTTTGTATGAAATGTATATCAGGAGGTGTATAAGGAGGGGTATGTCTATTCCCTAGGTGCCTACCACTTTGCTGTGGCGAATCAGGAAGCTCAGGGTCTGGCTGGTCTAAGATACTGAATGACCTAGTTCTAGGTAAGATGTTAGGTAAGTCTAGGACAAGGTGAAAGTGTGATAGAGCTGTAAGATCTTCTGGTGCAGAATTAGCTCTATAGATGTGACTGGAAACAGTTTATATTTTAGGTGTAGGAGCTCCCTTAACGATGCTCTCGGGATTATCAACTATTTCAGGTGGGTCTAGGTTAGGGTAAGCTCTTGTATGAATGGTTATAGAAGCCAGAATGTTTTTTTCTGACCTAGCAGCTTAACCCTACTTGTTACTTCTACTGTGGTTGATGTTGTGATGAAGGCTGGTCTCCCAGTGGAGTCTAATGTGAACCAAGATAATCAGCATGCCTACTGATCACCAGTGGAGTCTTTAAAACGTTTAGGAACTATGGAGTCGCCAGGTGGAGGGTTTAGGATGTTTTTGGAGGGTACACTATCCACCACAGTGCTCTTGGGATGTCCTCTTTCAAGGATATATCCCAAACACATCAAACTCTAACCAGAGATTGATTGGGAGGGCATTTACCAGATATGTCACCTCTAAAAGAGTGTGAGATCTGGAGGCTACCTGGCCCTTTCCAGACTCTGTCCAAGAGTATGGGAAAACACAACAAATGCTGTAGAGGTTGATGTGAGAATAGGAGTTTTTAACTGCCAACCTAACAAGATATTATAGGTTTTTTGAATGCCTAAGAATGTTTAAGGTGTAATGCACTTAGTTCCCCAGCGAAGTCGCCATTATGTTGGGGTTCCCATGTTTTGGCCAGATTGGCAAGACCAAAAGATGAGACAACATCAAACCACTTTCAGACCTCAGGATCTAGCCCTCCTGGGTCCAGAGATGGATCTCTCTATATGATATTCAAAGTATATATGCCTTTGAAGCTCGAATGTTAAGATGTTAGGCTAGTTATAAGGCTCGGGGTTTGTTTGTTTGATTGTTTGTTTGGTTGTTGGTTATCAGGAAAGAAGGATTCAATGTAAGACCAGGATGAGAAAAGAGGGGTAAGGCAGAGGTGAAATGTCCCAGGAAATATTCAAAACCATTGGGAAATGGAGTCAGGAAAGGATTTTCTTGCTAATCAATAGGCAGGCTTTTAATTGGGCTAGTCATCTGAAACATAGGATCTTTCAACATGATTGTGCGATACAGAAAAGTAGGAGGGGAGGAGATAACACAGATTTTAGAGCACAGAGTTAAAGACCAGTTGGTTGCACAAGGATCCTAGTGGACAGGGCTAACTCTAATCCCCAGTGTTCCCAAATCTTCCAACTAATCTATAACAAGAAACACCTAAGAACTGAATTCATTTAATTCATACATCAAAGAGAAGGCAATAACATCCACTACATTGGTTAAAACAACTGAAATCATTTCTTAGATAATACATTCAGAAGAGAAACATCAATGGCAAGGAGAGCAGAAATATAGGGTACCTAACAAGGGTAAATCCTATGCCAATATTCTGATGCAAGCCAGTAGAAACGAAATGAAATGAATGTAAACACAAAGATAGGAAAACATCATCACTGCTTCAGATCAAGATCCAAAGAAATGTGCTTTTCATATTAAATAGCAATACCAATCAATTACAACATTGCCAATAGCCGAATACTCAGTCTGAAAACATCTCCTTCAACCTATCTTACAACTTTACACATAGACTGTGTCTCAAAAGAAACTACTTGCAGTTCTCTGATAACTCATCAAAAACATTACAATGAGTTTCTTCATGAATTTATAGCTCCGAAGGAGCATAGGAGGTAGTTGAAGAAATAAATGCAGTATTAAAACTTCTAAAAAGAAAGAGGGCCGAAGCCCATTCTGTTTAAATCCTGTGTATTAATTTCTGGTGTTCTTTGGGTGAACGAATGATCTTCT
Organism: Pinus albicaulis; assembly: GCA_034641835.2. NCBI lineage: Eukaryota > Viridiplantae > Streptophyta > Pinopsida > Pinales > Pinaceae > Pinus > Pinus albicaulis. The sequence continues at coordinate 16,886,762 of MU968551.1, read as the reverse complement.
TTAGACTCCAAATAACTCTGATATGACTCTGATGTATTCTGTCTACAGTACTGTGTGGTGTTATTGATAAAGAAACAAAAGATAAATGAATGATATAGAAGTTTGCCATACTGATGAAATAAATGCTCTGATAGTATCAGAGCTATTTCAGGGTAGGAAATCTCTCCAGAACACAACACGGATTAAACACTGCATGGGCGCTTTGTCCTTTATGGAGGAAAAACATTCTGCTACTGTAGAAACCCCTAATATGCATTGATTTCTACTTGTTGTACCTTCTGTGCGATCCATGGAATCATTGATCGGGTGCTTTTCCTTTAAATCGCTGTATTAAGGCTCAAAATCTTCAATCCTGAATGTTGAAAACCTTGATCATTAGCTGGTTTTTCTCCACTGCTCCATAAATTTTTTGATCCGCAAAGTCTGGGCTTTAATGGTGCCGGATAGGTTTTTTGCGGAGATTGAACTGTCCTAGGATAATATTTATGCTGCTGCTACCTTTCCAGGCATTCGTCTGTAGTACCAGCTTCCAGATTTAATTCTGTCTGCGCAGCACGCCATTGAAGAAGTACATATGGATCATGGTGGTTTTATTTCTTTCTGAAACCCTACAAAAACACAAAATTTGTTAAGAAAACAATGCATGGGGTCGGATGAGGTGGATGTTTGTGTAGGTGATAGTGGAACTGCAGACCAATGACGAAAAAAAGCAAAGGAGTGGTGGAGAAGTGCTATGGTGGAAGGTTGGTGGAGCGCAAAGGAAAATTAATGTAAAAACCTTAACATTGACCCTTTGAATGAATATATATAAAAAGGGAGTGGCGCATGTACGGTGAGACACATGGAGGTGACGTGGCGGGATCAGGCGACGACAGAAGAGTCAACAGTGGGGGGACAATCTGGACCGTCGGATCCGAGAGGAGATCGACGGTTGAACATGCGTGGAAGGATGACAATCGGTGGGCCAAGAGTACGGAGACTATGGGTTAAACCCTGCACAGCTTCGTCAAGCGATGACCGTTGGATGAGCAAGGGCAGATCTAATGGCTAATATGAATATCGCTGTGCGTCTTGTACCGAACAATAACGCGCGATGAGATAGCGGTTTTGAAATCGTACAGGAGCCACGCGTCGAATGGTGTATGGAATTGCTGGCCTATGGAAAAATACCGCCTACCACCCAAAGGTAGTGCGATAGAAACCGGGTGGTTTTGGTACAGTGCGCGATGGGGACCACAGAAGCGGAGGATCGTAGACCGTCGGATCTTCGGGTAAATGGACGGCGATGGCGTGATCAGAGAAATGAACTGTGAACATGGGAGGTTGTGGGGGCCGCGATCGCTGTCCGATCTGCGTAGATCAACGGTTGAGAATGCTCCCGATATACATTGGAGACTATCGCCTTTAGGGTCAGCGTGTGGTTCTGGCGCCGAGGCTACATGGCGGGAAGGTGCGGGGGCTAGGCCGAAAGGGGCTAGGCCCGGACTTATGCAGAAAATATGATTTTTGGCTCGTTTTAAAAGCATTTTAAGGCCAGCCAAGGGCAATGATAGGGGAATGATGGGGATTTATACATAAACAAAGGGATTAAGGATGTTTTAGAGGGGATTTTTGGGATGGACAAGGGAAATTAGGGGGAAGAAAGGGGACTTTTGAGGAAAGGAACAAAGGGGTGAAAATAAAGCAATTTGCAAGGGTATAAAGAGCAGAATAAAGCCTTTAGGAGCATGATTCTTTGTCAACAAGGCTTAGTTACTCATAACAGCAGAGGGAAATAGTCACAAGGTAGGGGAAATGAAAAGGCTGCAAGGATGATGTGTTTACAAGGAAAATGCATTCCTTGCAGGCTTATAAAACAAATTAGCCCCTTGCTTTCTTGTCAAGGAATTTATAAGGGGCTAACAGGACCTTCCCATGTAAGCATTGTTGAAAGAGACGCTTATGGAGGCACAGGTCTTCGATGAATTTGATCAAAGTGCAATGGTTGTAAGGTACGATACTATCTTGACATGAAAGCTTTTGTTGTAGTTGAATGTCAGGAGGATCAATGACATCTATGGGAAATTATGTCTCCCATAGTCCCATCCGAGGATGCCCATTTTATGGAGAGGGGTAATCCAAGGTACTGCTTCATTTTTGGAAAATAGGTGTTGAAGCCGACAAAAAGGAAGCCTCAACCGAATGAGGGGTCCCTGACGTGAAGGGTCGGGGACCTGGATGTGATGGGTTTAACATAGGCATTATGGTGAGGGGTGACTGAAAACTGATTATGGAGATTAGTGGCCTAAGGTCGGAGTATACTAAGTAGCTTGGCGGCAATCATAGTCATTTATGATGGGGAAATCGCTGGAGTCGGTAAGACTTCCAAGGTGGGTATAAATTGGCTATGAATGTCATGGTGGATTGTGCGAGGGGGTGTAATACTCTGACAAAAGGTGTTCAGGGACTGCTTCTAGGGGAGAAAAATATGGATGAGAGGGTGGGGGGACGTAGTGCATCATTCACGATCTTTCTACACTTACCAAAAGAATAAAATAATGGGGTTTTGTATGTACAAAACACAAAGACGGGTACCCCAAAACATGAAAGTGTTCGCTCACTGATGTTGTGAGGAAGGTGTTTTGCCGAGGGTGAGGGTCCCATTGGTTAGTGTCATGTGTGGGGTTCATGAAGCAGATGAAAATGTATTGTAGATGGGATCATGCTGGTGGAGGTATGGTGGGCCAAATGTCAGGTGTGATAGTGCGCTTTTGATATGCTTCTACAACCTGATCATCCGGGAAGCGATTTTTACTTGTATGGTAAACTTGACCTTATGCATTGTGAATGAATGGGCATGAGGTGCTTCCCGGACTGAAGTGGTATGGCCATGGCGTCACTGTTGCTGTGATATGTGATCTAATATGGGTGACGAGTGCCACAGAGGGTAGGCTCTATCTACCAACCAGGATTTTTATCATGTGCAGGGTGAGGTGATGATAAAAATGGTCGGATATGATGACCCTATGGTTGATTTCCGATGGAGAAATGATGTGAAGATATGCAAAGTGTACTGGGACTCTATCATGCTGGGGGTAGAATGATACTTGCTTTGGAACTTTCTGTAGATGGCATTGTGGATGTTTTGCGAGCTTTTCTGGCATAAACAACTACCTCAAGTGAAAGCATCTTCTTTATCAAACATTATTGCAAGTAACGAGCTTTAAAAAAGAAGATGAGAGAGGGCATACCTGTCGACGCTGAAAAAATATTTTTTTCGAAGTGTGATTGTGTGGCATCGCCTCTGTTCATTATGGAGTGCTAATCACAATGCAGCTTATGGTTCAGAGAACGGACCTTCTGATCTCTCATTATGGTCCTCCCAAGTTTTTGAAAAGGGTGATATATAGGTGAATATGGCCCTAATTCAATTCATTTGTACTTGCTGATTTTTTAAGAGTTCAAAGGCTTTTACGTAGCATTTCTTGCCATTGCGGTCAGCCTGAGCACCAGGGATTAGCGATATCATGCCGAGGTAACCTCTATGACGTCTTGCACTTTAATTTTTTCAGTTTGATGGTGCCGGGGTCTATACAAACTAGGTTTGTACGGATTCTGAGTGTTTTTTGCCCTATATTGTGCTGGCGATTAGGGCAAAGGCATGCCCTCTGTGCGCATTTTATGGGGATAAGCAAGCTAAAAGTGCTATGTTCCCCTTCTTTGGCGCGCCTTGAGCATGTCTATGGAAAATATAGGTGTGCAAAGCTAAGGCAATTTTTTTTTTGGATTTTGCCTACTTTTTATGTTTTTTCTATTACTGATGGGTACCTGTTTTCATGACAGGTTGTTGTGGAGGGAGTAGGATTGGCCTGAGCTCCGAGTTATGTTGGCTGTTGATGCTAGGGTGCACCGTCAGTTGCACAATGGGGTATCTTGAACTTCCGGGGGGATCCAGATATGGTTCTACCTCCTGGTTATGCTTGGGGGCCAGCAAGTACGTTTTCTATGTTTTCTGCATTTATTTGAGTATATATGTTCTTACGTGTTTTGCTAGTGACACTGACATAATCTTGGTTACTCTTACAGATGTTGGCAAGGTGGGTCACCTTATGGCTCAGTTGGCTGGCCACGATCCTCTACGGTGACCTAGGGTTGGGCAGGGAGGAGATGATGCTGGAGGACCTGGTGGTGGTGTTGGCCCTTCGAGAGAGGGCAGCAGTTTGGCCACTGCCGAGGCTGCAATCGAGCGGGCTCGTTTCAACGCAATGGTGGCATGTGCAAATATGGCAGATGCTCGTATCGAGGAAATGATGGCTCAAGTGTCATTTATCGAGGATGCCTAGGGTCGAGTAGACCGCTTGACCCAGGGGATGCCTGCTTGGGGTTTTATGGATGACCTCGAGGAGGTCTGGCTGGAGACTGTGATGGCCTGCGAGAGGAACTATTGGCCCGTTTTACGTCAAGTGGCAGTCTCGGTGGCACTAGGAACAGTTGTGGGTCTAGGTGCCCCTCCTGAGGGGGCACCGCCCTAGAGTATACTTGTACACGGGGAAAGCACCATGTCGATGCTTCCCCTATTTTTGACGACTTTTTTTGTATCTTTGGGTTGGTCGTTGGGTCAACGACACTATTTTTGTACTCAAACATATACATTATGATATATATATATATATATATATATATATATATATATATATATAAGAGATATTTTTTGCGGCTCTACATGTTGTGTCACCTAGTTTTGGTTTATGGATGATGTTATGCTAATGGATATCTATATTTTTGGTTTTATGTATGCTGGTTTATTTGAGATGCATTCCAGTTTAGGATATTGTTAGCTATGCAATCAGTTGTTTGGTTTTGACTCCTTGGTACATGTGTGAATGTAATATAGTCAAATTGTCTGCTTAATCTTTTTGCACGCAAATATTTTCTATACAGATGTGTATCTCTTGTCTCAAATGTTTGGTTTAACTATGACACTACTAACTGGGAATCGAGGTAGACATGCATATGGAATATGCCCTGATGGAGAGCATCACACATAAGTCCGATAAAGGCGTCACATTCTACCTGATTGTTTGTTGTTGAACCGATGCACACATCGTTTGAGCAGAGTGGCGATTGGTCAGGGTGGTAGATGACCCAGGCAGCTGTGGCTAAATTTTGAGACCATCTTGATGCTCCATCAGCAAATCCAAAAAAGGGTTCAGGTTGGTGATCCATGGTGGCACTTTGAGCATGTTAATAAGTCTTTTGGTCAAAAAATTTCACTGGTTGGGTTTATGTACGGTCACTCTAGGGAAGGGCCATCTTGGCCCTTATGGGTAAAATTTCTTGAGGTAAAGGCCATTGACGGGGTTGCTGAGGCATGTCTTGTCTAGTTTCGTCAAGATGTATGCCCCCTTCCGGAGGCAATGTTTGATGAGGTAGCGTCCTTTCCACAAGGTTTCAAACTTTCCTGACCCTAGAGCTTCTTTTGCGACATCATAACGGAGGACTAGTTCTCCCTCGGTGAATGAATGAGGGTTTATGTGGCAGTCGAATGATGCTTTTACCCTTTTCTTTTGGGCCTTTTTATGTTGCAGGGACTGTCATCGGTTTTCATCGATGAGCTCACCTTGTACTAGGCACTGTTCTAGGGGTTGGGTATCATCAGGGAGTTTGATGGCGGCATGCAAATTTGGGATCTTTTGGAAATCAATGCAAAAGCACAAGGTACCTTGATCTTTTTCAACAGGAATAGGGTGGAAATCTTGGGATGTGGGTGTGGCTACAATCCTATTTCCAATATGTGATGATACAAATCATATATGGTGGATCATGTCATCGATGTTCGGTGGGGGAAGAATCTCCGTAATGGGATTCTGAGTGAGTGCAAGGTTGGGTTCCCTGCTAGGATGGTCAATTTCCTATGGGTGGAAATTATGTCTCCTGCAAAGGTGCCTGAATGTTTCCATTAGCAGGCATAACTCTGGTGTGTGATTTTGGCCAGTGCAGATAGTGTATGGTATCACTGTGCCAATGGATTATATTGTATGGGAATCAACACTACTTGACATCCTAGATGTGGATTCTTGGAAGGGATCTGTTGTAGAATAAGTGGTCTTCTGCTTCCATTTCGATGTTGTTGGCTTAGGTGCATCTAAACCTTTGGGGGAGTGTAGACTCAATGCTACCCTTGCCACTCTTAGCTTGGGGAGGTGCACACATTTAATCGTATGGTGAAAGTGTGAACAAATCCGGAAATAGGTGTGTGTGATCTTCTCTTGATTAGAGAGAAGTTTCTAAGAGAGAGAAGAGACTATGCGAATATTGTTTACAAGGGGCTTTAGTTCTCTGCACTAGTTGACTGGGTGGTCATTCAGGTCGCATAGTGTGCATGTTATCCTCGGTTTAGCCTGGGTTATGTTTGGTTGGTGTGTTGTCCTGATTTTCCCACCAAGCCCATGTGGGGGTGGCGTTGTTGACCCGACGATGTACCTTTTATACCACTTATGGATGTCTTCCTCCCTCTTCACTATGGTATGAATCATATCGATGGTAGGACGAAGTTGTGAGGCATAAGTGCAGTGTCACTCATAATGATTGCCTTGACATATTAGGCATAATATCCTTGATATGGGGGTTCCGTCATGCTCATTTTGAGCTCTGGAGGGGAACAAGCGTTGCAACACTGCTAAATCAGGACAAGTGGTGACCACATGATTGGGTGTTTTGCATAACGTGCATGTTGGTCTTCTTTGTAGAGAGTGGTTTGGGGTAACTAGGGGTTCTCTGGATGGTCATTTTTCAACTAAGAAGAACATGATGGATCTACTCGTCACATCTTCTTGGGTTGTGGAGTTGTCCATGGATTCTGAGTCTGTGCCATCTTCTCGGGAGGGGCGGACTATGGTTGAGCGTAAACTAGCGAGGGCTATCTAGAATCGGGGGATATAGTGACAATTCTCTAGCAGGTGATTTTCGGTGTATAACGGACATGTGAATTGTGTTGCCTACAATCCAACGTAGTAAACTTGTTTTATAGGATAGCATCTATGGATGAGTTCCAGGGCTGTGCACTCTTCGAGGAAGTGACCACGTTCTTGCATAGCGTGCAACATATTATAGGAGGGGGCATGACTAGGGGTCTTTCTGGTGCCCTTCGTTCTTCCTGTAGGTACAGGATGGTAAGAGGTTCATTTCCAGATGCCTGGGTGGAGGGATCCTCTTGATAGGATCGCTCGATGGCATGTAAGGCATCCCTATATCACAGGATCTCTGGGCAATAATGGATATAGTGCCCGTAGTTGCTGCAGAGAGCACATGCGTGATTGGTACGCAATGATTTTCCTTTACCTTTGGTGGTAGGTTCCTTTTTACGGGAACGTGGCATCACGATGTCTGTCTCAAAGCCAAGGATTGGTTTTAACTCATCCAGCTCTGGACAGATATGGGTAGGGTGTCCTATTACATCACATATGGCATAGACTGGTGAATCTCGTTGTATGGAGGGGGTCACAATCTTGTTTCCTCTCTTCTCGGTTTTCTTAGTCATGATCACCAGTTTTTCAATGGGAATTTCCTTTACAGGGGTGGTTTTGTCCGCTTCTTGGATGGGTGGGGCCTCCTCGGGACTAAGGGGCTTCAATCCTATGGAAGTGACATGGGTGGCTCTTGTTCCGGTAGGGGGAATGATGTACCAAAATGGTATTGCCAATGATATGTTTGGTAATACCAGTGTTGCCAAAACCTGCTGGGAGATGAAACTAGCTGGGGGGTAGAGGAAAGGGGTTTGGGAGGCAGCGTAGGCTAGAGAGGCTGCCATGGCTAATGACTTGATGCCATTACTGCTTGTGTCTATGTCCTGACGAGCTTCGGTGCTTCATGTGGACATCATCCACACTGGAGCCCCTGTGACATCGGGCGATGACTCAGGGATTATGGGAGGATCTCCTAGGAATGACCCTAGGATGAATGATAGTTTGAACTGGCCAGGGCCATATCCTTGGTACCGTGAGAGAGCATCTGAGGATGTATCTACATAGGGTAGAATTACATTAGTGTTTGTTAGGGGTCGCTTCTCTCTATGCGTAAATTGGTCTACAATAATGATGCAGTCCTTGTGGGGGGACATCATGATGTGGAAGACGGAGGAGGCTATGGTTTATATCGCATGCATATAACTCTGCTCAAGGAGTATATTGTAGTCTAGGTAAGCATTCAAGACTTCAATGTCTATCTAGACCGTGTTTCTGGCTAAGCAGACGAGGACGTTTTGGTAGAGGCCAACGGGGGTTAATGGACGACCATCGTATGTTCTAAGCGTAATGACTAAGGGTTTTAGTTTGGGAGACCCTAACTTCTGCCAAACATTTTTGGACATGATGCACGTGCATGCACCCTCGTCTATGACACATCGGTGAATTGTGATATTCTAGACCGACACTAGTATCTGGAAGGTGACCATGGAAGGAAGCCTGGGGGTGGCTTTGTCTAAGTCAAAAGCCATTAATCGTGTATCGGCAGGGTCGATAGTGCCTAACACGGAAAGTAGGGCTTTTCGTTGTTTTGGGCATGACTGCAATACTTCCAAAGCTGACATAGCAGTGGGAGATTGTGCTAAATCATCCACGATACTATAATTATGGGTCGCTTTGGAGTAGTTTCCTACTTGCCTATTGGGTCCATTCACCATTTTTGGCAATGGTTCGATAGGCATATTTGAAATGGTCAAAGGTGAATTCAGTGCATTGGTACTTTCCCTTGACGTATTGGCATCTGGTGGGGTGTTGTAATTGTGATTCTTTGTTTGGAAAAAAATCTCTTCGCTAGTCATGTAGATTTCATGGCTACTTTTCCTGGAATCGTCTATATTTTTCTACTGAGTGCTAACCGTCCCTTGATGGGGGGAAATTTCTTGCATCACAGCTGGTTGCTGGGAAGATCCTCCTTGTCCTCATTTACTCTGTATATTCTTCAGCTCAGGTAGATCGGGATAGTGGTGAGTATAGTGGCCATACTCACCGCATATCGAACAAGAATGGTTTGTTCGAAGAGGTGTCATTTTTTTCTGTCATTGGGCATTACTTGGCTCTACCTATGATTCCGGTTGGAGTTGCCTCTAGCCTAGGATCGTAGTGGGCATTGCTGGTTGTTGCCCCCTATCCAGGGTTCCCTTTTGGCTTGTTTTTTGATTTTTTCTTCACCAAATTAGGAGGGTAGTTCTCATGGTTGTATTGGTGTGGTTGGTTTTGGGACGATTGCACAAATTTCACCCGTGCATTGGTCTGTATAGGTGGGTCTTGTGCTGGGGACTCAGCATAACACGGTCCCTGGTTTGCACCTGGATGTTGGAGGGGAGCTCTTCTCTCATTGTTTCTTTCTGCAAACTAGGTACCCTAAGCCGAAGGATAAGGTCCTCCCTAGTGATACGTTGGCGTCGTATTGGTCAAATTTTAGTGAGGCATATGATGACTTTGAAAACCAGGTTGAGGTACGTTCTAGGTAGAACTGTACATGTCACTCGATTTTTTACTGTTGCTACCTAGGTAACCTTGGGTCAATGACCCAATTATTCTGTCTGCAGAGTTCAACGCGCCTGGAAATTCTTGATAAATTTGAAGACGCGGGGCGTTAGGCAGGATGTTGTAGATGTATCCTGACTGCGTATCAATCAGCTCAAGTTGCTGGGCTTTGCCGATGGAGTCCTCTTCGGATGTGGGCCTCTGTTGCACCACATCCTTTGAAATATCTGTCGTGAGAGTTTTCAGGAACAAATATAAAAGAACCCAATCGTCAAGTTTAGCTTTACATAAACTACAACACTGCCTCCTCTTGTGGAGATGGTCCGAGATATGGACGACGGGGGTTTGTCTGAAATGTGTCAGTAATTCCATTCCAGAATCATGGTGAATGGTTAAATGAAAATATGTTAGGAATGCACTGGCGAGGGCACCAAAGGTTCCATGTGAAGCTGAGGGTTGCTCCATGTACCACTTCGTGGCTACTCCTTTAGAGTGTGTTGAAATAATCTCAATAGAATAGTGTCGTCAATGATATTGTTCGATGAGCACCACAGGTGGAAGTTCATGACATGATTACCTAGGTCTTCTACTTGCTTTCCTTCAAACTTTGGTATATCCGAAGGGAGCTTTGTGGGCATGGGAGGCCATGTAGGGTTGTATCTGATGGGTTCATTCATCTTCTTGGTTAAATCGGGTAGATTCAACGAAGCTAAGAAAGGTAACTGGGATGTTGACACCATTGCAGTGTGCGAAAACACAAAGTTATGGTTAGGACAAGGGTTGGTATGAGACGTACCCTGCTGTGTATTCGGCTGGCTTCCCGAATGGGACACACTCCTCTACCCCCTAGGGGTTGTGGAAGGAGTGGTGTTGGGAGACTGACTAGGGTTCCCAACTAAGGATGCCCCAATAAAGGAAAAACCAATAATGGTGGCAATGTTCTGTATTTGACGCCTAAACGACAAAAGACCTGGAACCCCTCCCGGTAATGGGGGAGGTGCAAAAGATGCCTAGATCAACGAGGTCCCATTGGGTCTATTCTGGTGTCAACTAGGTTTGGTTTTGGAAAAATTTGAGAGGGTAGAGTCTATGATCAAAGAAAATTTCTATTCACATACATAAAACAAAGCAAAAATAAAATAAATATTCCCTTTAAATTAATTCTATGTGATCAAGCAATCAAAAAAGTGGTTTTTGTTTGTTTGCATATGATACTCAAAACCATAGAAGACCTATTCATCCTCACACACTCAAATGTAACTCGGCCTTGAGAATATATCTTGTGAGTGCTGACACAACGTCCCGTAAGAGCTGGCGATGCCTCTAGTCATCCGAAGAAAATCTACCAAGGTAAGGGTAGAGGGTTTGGCGCTTCCCTGCACCGTCACCTATAGGGAAAGGATGCCCTAGTTTTGGTCACTAAGTACCACCATCCCACGTGAGTGTTCAAGTCTTAATTTTCTTGGTAAGTCAGCTAACAGTATCGAGTATCAGCCAAGTCAGTTAGCCCTGACGGATACCTACCCGCACTGTGCCTAAGCCTAACCCCCTCTGAAACGGGTCTCTGCCGCGCTTGGGTTTTCTTTTCCATGGGATGATAGTTGGATTTGAAGCTCCCTAGAGAGTCAAATTATATGTTTCAAGATGAAGAATGATCAAGGCGGCTTATTGGATGCCTACCCCCTTGATCCTAACTTAAGCTATAAATTCTTTTGTGGCCCCTGTGGGAAGAATTTAGTGAGTTTGGTTAAGTTAGTTTTAGGTGTCTTTTCTTTGCTTAGTGAGTGAATGTGTGTGAGCACAAAGTGGACAAGCCATAGTTTGACGTGTGGATATTCAATGATCCTTTTCAAAATCCCCTATTTAAACTATGTTGTATTGTTCCTTGCTCAAAAGAAAAACATGTGTGGATATGGGCCGCTTTCTATTTTTCCTAGTTAATCTATGTGATCAACTATACGGAGATGGGGAGTTGTGAATAGGGAGCATTCATATGCTTACCTAAGATCACCGAAGGGTGAAAAGGTAGCAGAGATTACTTGCTCTTCTATAAACAATTCAATCCTAATCCCAAAAATCCTACTGCAAAAATTCAACTAAACTAATAACTTTTACACTAGAAAAAAGAAACTAGCTATGCATGCGTGGTCTTGGGCCACTTACTTTGGCTAGTTATCTAGGTGTGTTAGTACCAAAATTTGCAAAACATAATTTTTTTTTTGGAATTCAAGTTAACTTTGTAACAATCAACTTGAAATAAAGCTAACACTAAGCCTACAAAAAGTAGCTAAGAGTGAGCTTTAGCAAGCTGTAGGGTACCACAACCAGTGCTGGCAGGCATATTAGGGGCTTCCAAGGACTTTACAAGTAGGAAAAGATAGAAATAAGGGAGAATTTTCTCTTTCTCCCTTATTTCTGTGTGATGTCTACACGTGGGTCAGATATGAAAGCGTGCCCTAGGCACATCTGTGGGAAGGAAAAGCACACAATGTCCTGCAAAAGTAATTTTTGGAGCTATTCTACTTCAGTCTGTCACTTGGGATAAACTAGGGACTACAAGAGAAATCAGGGGAAATTCAGCTCCACTCCATAGCACAGACAAAGGTCTTTGCAAAAAAAACACAACCACATAAATTTGGTAATAAATGTTAGTGGAGTCGCCAATCTTGTTGAAGTGTGTTTGGTGCACGTATGTACGAAATCACACCAACTTAAGGGGTGTGGTCTACCCACTTATGTTATTGGTAACAGGCAGAAAAAGAAGTGGATTCAAGCAAGTTAGTGGAAAAGGCTAGAATCATAAGCATACTAGATAGAGAAATAACATGCATATATAAACTAAAATTAACTAAAACTAAAAGAAATAAACACGAGCTCTGAAAAGAGTTAAACGAAAAAAATAATACGAATGGTGGCTCTTGGCCCCTCTTATTGAGCACTAGTAGTAATAAGAGTGAAACTTTACTCTCTTGCCAATGGGCCCCTAGAACATGGGTTCTAAGTCTCGATGCAAGGATTTTTTTATCCCAAGCTTACCTCGGTGCAGGGTCTCCCCCTCTCTCTACTATGGTGGACTGAACTTGTTGGATGGCCAACAATTGAGTCCCCTCTATATTCAGCTCCGGATCACACACCGCTAGTATTGCTTGGGAAATTCTAACTAGCATAACAATGTGTTCACCCATTCTTCACTCATGATGGCCTTATATCGGAGAATTCAAATCCTCCTTCACTCTCTTGGTACATTGTGGATGGTGACCCAAGAGAGGGGTATGATTCCTTTGTGTGCTCCAACTATTCCATTATGTGCTCACTTGATGTCTAAGGAGGCGTTGGTGGTTGTCCTTAGGTGGCTTCAAGTGAGGAATCACTTGTCCTATGCTTTTTGTGGTCCCGAAAAGTGACATTTTCCCACTCATAGGATTGCATGCAATTCAGGTCATAAGGTGCGCAAAGGTGCTCTTCACGAAGGATAATGCGCGCAAAATCATTTATGACTTGTTCAAATTTAATTTTTCCTCAGACCTTAGAGATTTTTAAATACTTTCTAGATTCTGTAATGTCTTCCCGCCTTGTAAATCCTTCTGCTTGACATTGAATAATGTCGTCTTCTTCTTGTATGATTTTCTGGTGTTAACACTCATGATTTTGGAGGACAAAATCTCTTTAGTGGAGAGGAATAATACATCAGAGTCCCTAAATGCTCAATTTTCAAAGTGACCAGATCTTAGAAATATTGGCACCAGGACTTAGTGTTCGTCATTATGAACCGAACGACATGAACGACACTTCAATTGGAGTCTATATGACCATTTTATGACTTTCAAAAAAAATTAAATCGTAAGAGAATGTAGGACATGGTTTTCCTATGTGGTGATGAAATGACCAATGGGATTTTGACACATGGCATTAGAATTAGTGGACTTTCATCATCATCATATGAAATATATATTTATTTCTATAAAAATATGAAATATATATATATATATATATATATATATATATATAATATAAATAATAAGTATAAATTAAGTTTTGAAGTTTACAACAAGAAAAAATGAAATTGGCATCCAGAAACAACATGACAGCACCTACATTAGTGTGGGACCACAGGTCGTGTAGTGTTGGGTCCTAGCGATACATTAGTGTGAAAATTAATTTATTTAATATTTTGGATATGTGTCAAATTTAATTATCCCTTAATTAAATTGGACAATAAAATGTAATATTATCTCATGATCACTTGTAATAGTTAACTGAGTGTGATAAACTCAGTTAGCTCATATATTTCTAGTTGAGGGTGGTTGGTAAGGCATTTAGAGTAATTCTATTAGTTATGGAGTTTGAATTGCAGTTGGTGCATTAGTTTAATGCATAAGTAATTAGTTAACTCAGTTAGGTGAGTTAAAGTCAATTGAACTAGTTGTAACTGTTCATTGCACTAGTGAGAGATCAAGTGAATTAAATATTATTTAATTCACAATCAGTGATATGCCATGCAACTGATGATTTACTATTAATAGTTTCATGAATGTCAGTTCCAGTGGAAACCCAGTTGCGACAAAGGTTAAAGGGAAGTTAACTATCAATTATGATATTAGCATGCTGCCTGGATGCAGTTAAAACACCACAAGATGACCATGATACCCAGCGCAGTTGAGGAAGGCTGAAATTCCTAAAGAAAAGGGATTTCATTCATTAGGAATTGTGTGAGAAAGGCAGGCTGAAGACAGAATGATAATTGGCTTATTTTTTGCCTGATTTTGTCTGGATCAGTGTGAGACGTTAGGCAGATTACAAGAGACTCTTGTTAGAAGAGTGCATTGTAATTATTTGATGATTCTTTTTGGAATATACAATATATGATAGAGGGGTTTTAAGAAGTAATATTTCCCCAGGAAAATTATCTGTGTTGTGGTTTGATTTGTTTCTTTCTGTACTTGTTTTGATTGGCAATTGTGTTTATTTTCCATAATTGATTTGTAGAAGTGATTCAATATCTATATTTAGTACATTGTTAGATTGGATTGAATCCATTTATATAAATATGTTTGTATAATTTCTACATGGTATCGAAGCATGGAAAATCACTATAGTGGACGAGAAGCTCAGTTTGTGACTGAATAGAATTCGAATTTGCAGAAGAATTCTTAGTGTGACAGGCATATCAGGATCGAAATGGCTTTCAATGGCTTGATATTGGAGTATGCACTTGAGGGAATTTCCAATTATATTGTGTGGAAAGACAAGATGGAGGTAGTACTAGAGGATAATGGGTTGAAATAATACATTGATAATGATGTTCCCAAAACCATTGTAGAAGATGTTGCAAACCTTGATGCTTGGAAAAAGAAGGTTTCAAGGATGAGGAAGATCTTACTGGAGGGAGTACAAGACCACATTGTCTCAAGTCTCCATGGAAAAGTGACTCCATATGCAATGTGAAAGGCTTTGACAGATATGTTTTAGAGCAGCATTGATCATAGAAAATTGGCATTGAAGGACAAGCTCGAGAAAATCAAAATGGAGAAAGGTGACACTATTTCGGTATACTTGACCAAGTTTTTCCAATGTCGAGATGAGCTTGGGAGTGTAGGAATTAATATCGCAGAAGATGACTTGGTGAGCCTAGCTCTTCTAGGACTTCCCAAGAGTTTGCATAATTATCAGGACTCTATCAATGGGAGGGAGAAGTTTCCAGATTGGGAATGACTTTGATCAGATTTGGTGCAAGAAGAATTTTGGCAGAATACCGAGGATGGATCTTCATCTAAGGAAGATGATGAAGAAAAATTTTCCTTGGCTGGTAAGGTGAAGAAGGGGAAGGGACAGAAATCCTATTCCAAATCTGAGACCGGTGAAGAAGGCAAGGAGCATGACATGTCCAGAGTGAGGTGTTTTCATTGTCATGAGCATGGACATTATGCCACTAATTGTCTACAAAAGAAGAATAACAAGAAGAATTTAATATCTGCAGCTAGTGAGGCTTTGGCCTCACAATTTGAGCTTGACTTATTGCTCATTGCATGCATGGTGTCAAGTGCAATGGGATCGGTGTGGTACTTGGATAGTGGTGCATCATTTCACATGATGGGAGACACAGAACTTTTCAGTAGCTTGGAGGAGAGGGACCTCCAAATACATATCGAAATGGGTGACGACGGAAGGTATAGCACTACCAGGATTGGTACAGTTACTTTCCATAGAGAGTCAGGTAAACCATTTTTATTAAAATATGTAATGAATGTACCAAGCTTGAAGAAAATTTTAGTTTCAGTCGCAATGTTGGAGGATAGAGGCTATGATGTTTTTTTTAGTGAAGGAAAAGTTTTCCTTCAACACAAAGAAATAGTACAAGCCAAGAAGATTTGGATTCATGTGAAGAATCTCTATAAAATTGATGTAGATGGTTGCACATCATTGATGGGTAAATAAGACAAAGTGGTGAGCTGGGATGAGGGTGAGTTACACCATGGAGTTTTAAAGGTCATACAGTAGAATTATATGGTGCTTCCCAAAGGTACTCTTGCGCAGATAGACACATGTAAGGGATGTACCATGGGGAAGTGTGAGAAATCCATGTGATTGTCCCTTGAGAGGGAGTTGGATTTGCATGCAAATGCGAAACTCTTGGTTCCAAATAATGAACCTCAAGATGTGAAGCAGCCACATGCGAAGGATCATGGAGTGGTAGAAACCACTCAAGGAGAGAAATTCTGAGATAGATGGGAAGAGGGAGTACATGAAACTATACCTCCAAGTGTGAGGTGGGGCGATGTGAAGAATTAATCCCAAGAAAAAATTTGGGCAGGGTTCATTGAGATGGTGTGTCTCATGGATCGAACATGGCTACGAGGATCCCACAGAATAGCAGTAACAGGATCAGTTACATTAATGCAGTCAGATGTTAAGAAGACATAAATCAAAGTGACAGGTGTCGAATACTGGAGCACAAATCAGAGTTGGCAGCAATGCAGAGTGCATGGACGCAGATGTCAACAACACAAAGAATCTAGTAGACATGTGCAGTAGGTACAAGAAGTTAGAAGACTCTGATGATAGATGCATTATATTGATTCAGTTGTTTGGAGGCTATTCAGTTTTGGAAGTGTTGCATGCAAAAGTTGCATGTGTGAGAAACACTAGAGAAGTGTTGCATGCAATATTTGCATGTGCGAGAAACACTAGAGAAGTGTTGCATGCAATAGTTGCATGTCGCATGCAAGAGGTGCATGTGCGCATGCAAGGAAATTCCAAGGTACCGGATCGGGATAGATTGATTACTTTATTGTTGAGAGGGAGTGTTGAAGTTTACAACGAGAAACAATGAAATTGGCATCTAGAAACAACATGACAACACCTACACTAGTGTGGGACCACAGGTCGTGTAGTGATGTGTCCTAGCGATACATTAGTGTGAAATTCAATTTATTTAATAAAATAGATATCTGTAAAATTTAATTATCCCTTAGTTAAATTGGACAATAAAATGTAATCTTATCTCATGATCACTTGTAATAGTTAACTGAGTGTGATAAACTCATTTAGCTCATGTATTTCGAGTTGAGGGTGGTTGCTGAGGCATGCAGAGTAATTCTATTAGTTATGGAGTTCAAATTGCAGTTGGTGCATTAGTTTAAGGCATGAGTAATCAATTAACTCAGTTAGGTGAGTTAAAGTCATTTGAACTAGTTTTAATTGTTCGTTGCACTAGTGAGAGATCAAGTGACTTAAATATTATTTAATTCACAATCAGTGATCTGCCATGCAACTGATGATTTACTATTAATAGTTTCATGAATTTCAGTTCCAGTGGAGACCTAGTTGAGACAAAGGTTAAAGGGAAGTTAACTATCAGTTATGATATTAGCATGCTGCCCAGAAATAGTTAAAACACCATAGGATTCCCATGATACTCAACATAGTTGAGGAAGGTTGAAATTCCTAAAGAATAGGGATTGCATTCATTAGGAATTGCATGAGCAAGGCAGGCTGACAATTGGCTAAGTGTTGGCCCGATTTTGTCTGGATCAGTGTGAGATGATAGGTAGATTGCAGGAGACTCTTGTGAGAAGAGTGCATTGTAATTGTTTCATGATTCCTTGTGGAATATACAATATATGATAGAGGGGTTTTGAGCAGTAAGCTTTCCCTAAGAAAATTATCTGTGTTGTGGTTTCATTTGTTTCTTTCTACACTTGTTGTGATTGGAAAATGTGTTTACTTTCCACAATTGCTTTGTAGAAGCGATTCAGTATCTAGCTTTAGTACATTGTTAGATCAGATTGAATCCATTGATATACATATGTTTGTATAATTTATACATTAAGATCTATTTTAATATATAAATTAAAATAATAGGTCATATTCATAATCATTAACTTGATATATAAATTTATTTAATAAAGTTATAAAAAATTAATAGTCAATAAACTTAGTCATTCCTTTATATATATATATATATTAAAAAAATAAATTAAAAATTATTAGAACACATAAAAAAATATCATGGGAATATTATGTAACTATATGTATTATTAATTCCCCAGATGCGGGTGACAGCAGCAGTACGAATGACAATCATCTCTCCCACGCCCATGAGGACGAAGATCTATAGTGCAGGTCCTCACCTGATGTGGATCCTCAAACCGGTAACCATCCACACGAGATGAATGGGATAAGGAATGATGAAGATACGCTTAGACAACGTCACCCCCTCTAGGGTACCTCTCTGCAGCAATCATCCTGAATGATTACCTGGATTGATATGTCAATCAGCCATAACTCTTCACTCAAGCCTGCTCAGGAAATTGGTTATGGCACACAGATGTGTGCGAAGATCAATCATGACCTACCCCCTCGCATGTGTCACAGGCCTTTTAAAAGGAATTCCCTTCAGCACAAAGAGACACACAGTCAGTTCCTTCAGTATTTCCTGTTTATATTGTTCTTGCCCTCCTACGCCACCAGCCCGCTGCACAACACTCTTCCTAGAGATGCATTGCGCAGACTACTATGGGTTATGATTTATCCAACGTGCACTTCTTATCCTAGCTCCATCTGTTCCTCTAGTCTCAATTGTCTGTGTGAACCCATTAGTCTCTTCTTTCCTTCTCATTGTTCCCCTTTTCCACTTGCTTTTCCTCTTCTTCATTCCTTTCCCCTTACTATGCATCCTTCCATCTCTACCACTCCTCTACTTCAGCAGGCAATGGCTCCTAGGTTGCGTCAAAGAACCATCCATAGAGGGAAGAGAGGGGCTCTCCCCGGTCATTACCAGTATGGGACAGGCAATCGTTTGGAGTTGGTTGAAGGCTCCTCCTTAAGAAATTATGCTAGACAGAGCCTTGATCTTGAGTAAGAGGAGGATGCCCCCATGCAAGATCCGTGAAGAGGTAGATGTGGACCTTGGAATTATACCATCGCGCATCAGGCGCACCCCCCACCTCGCAAGATTGACCCTCTATTGGCTCAAGAGGATGAGTATGATGAATCAGATGTATGGATTATGGATTATGAAGGCACTTGGATGCACGTCCCTGACGCAGAGTATCTGGTGGCTCCCATCCTCTATGCACCAGTCCCCAAACCTACGCGTCCACCCACTGATATAGAGGAAGCAGCTTCACAGGCATACGCCTGCTCCATAGTGGGGGAAGAACCTAACAGTAATGATGAAGCTGAAGACTAAAGACTGTGAAGATGCTCAGTTCTTCCTTGATTTTTGTCATGCATGCTATTACCACTGAATCTCAATTTATACTTATGCTTCCACACATTTTGTAGTTTATGGATACACCAACGCTATTGCGCATTTTGTAATTTCATGTTTCAAGTATTTTCCGAGCTAGTTTCCTCCATGGAAGCAACCCCGAAACCATGCAACTAAGGCTGGGATTGGTTAGGCATAGCTTACCAACCTAGACTGTAGCATATGTAATGTTTCTCTTTTCGAATTAATATAGATTAGTCTAATTTACCAAAAAAAAACTATATGTATTATGAAGATTTTGATCAAATAAAAAAACAAGAATATTTCTATATATTAAGATATGAAATTGATATAAGTACTTAGAATTAATACATATTTATTTCAACTCAACTTATTAAATATTGCTATTATTATTATCCAATTTTAAGGCCACAGCCAAGCTAGACACCAAATTGGTGTATGAGACCTCCTTGTTTGTGGGACAAGGGACCCACCTCCGCGCAGTGATTTCACTGCTAAGCCTACGAAGTCATACATACTCTACCCCCCTCTAGTTTTGAACCTAGAACCTCTTAGGAGGAAACACATGCTCTTAACCATTAGACCCACTCAAGTTGTATATATGTGTGGCTGTTGGGATTGGAACCAAGGTATTCACAGTAACAACTTAGAATTATTGCCACTAAAGTATAACTCCAGGGCCATAGAAAGGAATGAAATGATTTACATATTAAGAAATATATTTTTCTTTAATTTTTAATAAATTTGAAATTAAAATGGATTTATATTAATTCTATGTTTGTTTTGTATATATATATATATATATAGTCCTGGGGGGGAAGCTCAATTGGTTATTCGAGAAATGTGAAATTGTTGTAACTCGAAAGACCCACGTTCAAATCCCCATGTTGTGATCCGGGCTGCGGGGAGGAGGACAATTAGTAGTCCCCCATAGGTTTGCCTCTACAAGACTGACACTACCAAGCTTAAGACCAACGAAAGGTGGTCTAAAGACATTAAATGCAATATCAGAGTTAAGCAAGGGTGTCCCCTATCCCCTATCTTTTTTGGTATATACATCGATAAGCTAGAGGAATGTCTCGAAACTGCAAGATGCAAGGCCACCGAGCTTGCTAGTGTAATCATTACTCTTATCCTTTATGTTGAGAATATTGTTCTCCTTGCAAAAATCCATGATGACCTAGACAAGTAGCTTACAACTCTTCATGTCTATTGCTCCAAGATGGGTATGACAATTAATATCGAAATGACTAAAGTCATGATCATTAAATCCAAAAAGATCACCCATGGTAGTTTTGTTTATAATAATCAGTGCTTAGAGCAGGTTTCTTCTTATAAATGTTTGGGTATTGACTTTCCTCATCAACCCAAATGGAATTATAGCATCGAGAAAAGGATTATTGGAGGCTAGAAAGCTTATTATGAGCTTGAAAAGAATTGTTAGTCATCGATCTTTACGTTTGGAGTAAAAACAGATTCCTTTTTAAGACTCTCATCACCATTGTTGTCTTATGCGAATGTGAAGTTTACGGTTGCAGTATATCTAGAGAGTCATGGAGGAAGATTGATATTATTCAAAAACAATTCATAACCTACAACCTAAAGATCAAGGGAAATACTCCCTATCCTATCCTCTTGATTGAAACTGGTTTTTCCCCACCCCATTGAAAGTACGACAATGTTTAGATATTTGATGTATAAGAAGAAGCTTTACAACATGGAATCCAAAAGGTTCCTAAAATTTGCTTCTAACTTTCAAGCTTCTGTGGTTATCACTTATTGAAGAAATATCTCGATTATCCACAATGTTATAAAACAATGGTCAATGTTTCGAATCCCAACGGGGATCCATCTTCGAGGATCAACTCTTGTCCTGAAGATGGATCCATGTTGGGATTCGAAACGTCGACCATTGTTTTATAAGATTGTGGATAATCCAGAGATTTCTCCAATAATGCTTTTAACTTTAGTAAAAAATCCCACCTTCTCCTCGAGCGCGGGTGGCATAAGGATGCCTAGTCTTGGCTCAACCATTGGGGAATTAAGAAGGAGATTAGTATGGGAAGCAAAGATAGTGTCAAAGATACTATTACCTCCAAGTTTAAGGACAAGTTGTGAGAGGATAAGGAGTTGGAGGTTAAAAGGAAGCTAAGATACTATAAGGAGGTGATCAACCCCACATTTGATAACGAGAATTATCTCTCTGTGTTGACCAACACTAAGAAAAAAATGAGCATCACTAGGATAAAAACCATTTCTCATGAGCTTCGAAGTGAGACCTAGCAGTGGTTTATTCTCAAGACTGCCCAGAATGATGGAATCTGTCATATTTGCGATACTAGGAAGGTGGAAGATGAAAAACACTTCTTTTTAGATTGCTTGGCTCTTACTCACATCCGCTCTCAATTACCTAACATCTACTATACTTCCAATCTTCTTGACTTATTAAGCCAACCCATCCCTAGTGATCTTGAAGTGCGCTTCTTCTTTCCCTTCTCTTTGATCATAGAAACAAGATTTTGAATAATCACACTTAGATTCTTTTTCTTTTTTCTTTTTTTGAGGTTCGATAGGCTGCATTGGTCTTAGTAGACTTAATAGACTTTAATCATCATCATCATTATTATAATAATAATAAAGCTCCATTGGTCTTAATAAACATTATAATAATAATAATAATAATAATAATAATAATCTCATAAGTAAAATATGACAAAGTTATCGCCTAGTTAGGTATATATAAAATTTTGAATTTATGATGCAGATACTAAATTATATAAATTTGAAATTTCTAATTTTATCACGGAGTTGGTTAACATTATCACATAGTTAGTTAACATGTAGCTAATCTATATATAATTTTGAACTTAAGATGCAGATATTAAATTATATAACAACAAATGTAACAAAGACATGTAACAACAAATAGACTCTCATGCATGCTTCTTAATTATGGTGGCCCAAGCTTTATTTTTCCGAGTAGTCTTTAGTGCGACTTTTTGAAGGCTTTTACGGTGTAATTTCTCTAAATTCCGACAGGAATTTATTGAAAAGAGAAGTTTGATTGCTAACTTTGCACAATCGAAGTGCCCTAGAGGTTTTTGAGGGTGATGAATCCATATAGAGTCAAAAAACCAGTTTGAATAACAAAAACCAAGATTTTACCTCAAAATTTTTCACCAGATTCCAACACTTGAAACTTCAAAAAATCACACTAAAAACAACTCCCTATTTTTCACATACGCTGCCGCCTTCTCTTCATTCACTCACACTTCGGTTCTGCTTCCCCACAACGCAACGCATTCATGAGCGGGCCGTAGTGGTAGGTAAAACTGCCCGCCTCCTCGACTCAGTCGGCAAGAAAGAGTGGGGCTTTACCATAGCTTTAGTTTTTATCAACACATGGTAAATATAAAGTTAAGTTTCAGTGACAACTAGTTTTAAATCAAGCTTACTTATTTTTATTTAACTCCAAATTTGTTAATAAAACTCTGGTATTTATCTTTCCCCTCCATTTTTCAAGTTTCCCTTATATATACCTCGTTTCCTCTGAGGAATGGAAGCGTTTGTGAAGCTGAGGAGGAGGCGTAGGAACAATTCAAGGTCCTCTGTTCCTGATTTGTTATAAATCTTTGTGCGTCCTACAGTCAATCAACAGATGGAAACACAAACACATATTTGGGATGCCTTGCCTGAGAATTTGTTGTGTTCTATTTTAGCAAAGCTGCCTGTTCGGGATGCTGCCAGAATGAGGATTGTCTGCAAGCAATGGAAAGATCTGAGAAAGGGAGACAGATTGGATCTTTCCCTATGCAATCCGGCAACCAGAACCTGGAGACCACTTCCTCGCCATGCCCGTAATGGCCCAAATTGGGATTTCAGGGCAATGACCTTCGACGCTACCCTGAGGCGTTGTACTGTCTTGCTCGGTTATAATAATGTTAGAGGACGACGTGGGAATTTAATGGTGTTGGAAATTTATGATTCAGAGTCCAATGCATGGACTAGGGTTTCCATGAGCGTATCCCCCCTCATTCAACCTCGTCGCAAGGGTTTCTATTCCAATGGAAAGTTTTATTGGATAATTCTATGGCATGCCATATATTACATGGTCGCATTCGATATTGCAGAGAGGAGTTGGAAAGAAATCACAGTGCCAGAGGTTCGCCTATCCCCTGCATCTCTTTATTTAAGTGGCTCCGATGGGCTAGTGGTGTTAATACTTCACGGAGAGAAACGTGGTAGTATCCGCATGTGGAGGTTAAATGATGGTCGAGACGCCGCAGAATGGCATGAACTGCTTGATATATGCATCCCAGAATGCCATAAATTTTATTTGGTGGTAGTAAACAACGGGTGGGTAATGATGGTTGACAGGGAAATGGAGGTATATTTGTATAACTTACAGCGAAAATCAACCCACAAAATCTCATTACCAGGGCGGCTTCACAGGCCCATAAGATTCTCTGAATGGTTTCTTTCAGCCTTCGAATCCAACAACGTTTGGTGGCCTTAGGCACTGGGAAGTTTCAATCAAATAAGCAAAGGTCCCTGCATTTCACACTTCTTAATTCAATCTGTCCGGATTTAGTATTATGGGTTTCATATTCAGCCTTCAATTTCACTTTTTGATGTACGTCTAGTAGAAAATGTTGCTGTCAAGTGTCAAGCGTTTCTTTTAATCAGAGAAAACAAGTTTGTATGTAATTGGAAGTTTTTATTTAATTGGTTTTTACTGAGCCATTTTGATCCAACCAGGATCCTAATGTTTTATATATAATTTTGATTTTGAATGTAAGAATTTTGTATGACTTTAATTTTGACCTTTTTGTAAGAATTTTGTAGCCCCGGCCCCCATGTTTTTAGTAAATTTTTCCGTGTTATCGGTGTGAAGGAGTTCACTCAAAATGTGAAGTCACAAATTTGATTAATTTATTCTCTCATAGAGTTGTTTAAAAATTTAGTTATAAAATGTAAATTATTTAATAAACAACTTCAAATTTATAGATTTTAGAAAAGTTTGTAATAAAGTTAATAATTATTTTGTTGTAATTATTTATTGAGTTTAGAGGCTCATTTTACAATTCCGGTATGAGATACATGTGTAAGTATGTCATGTCTTCAAAATAATTAAAATAATTTTAGTTCATGTAGGCTAAACAAAAATTAAATAATCATATAACTAAACAATTAAAATTTTATTAACAAAAAAATTAGCTTAGTTGTTGATATTTCAATTTCTCTCTTAATTTAATAAATGCAATATTTGGATGTCTCTAAAATGACTCAATACACATGTTATGTAATCTTTATAACATTCAAAAATGCAATTTAAACAGTAAAAATTTACACATTGTTTTTTGCACTCCTTAATAAGTTTGTAACAAAAGAAATTCGATCTCTGTGGGCTCATTTTATATCTATGCTTTAGATGGATCTATGTTGGTTCTACAATTCAGTATGAGGTACATGTGTAAGTATGTTATGTCCTCAAAATAATTAAAATAATTTTAGTTCATATAGGCCAAACAAAAACTAAATAATCATATAATTAAACAATTAAAATTTATTAACAAAAACAATTAACTTAGTTGTTGATATTTCAATTTCACTCCTCATGTAATAAACGCAATATTTGGATGTCTATAAAATGGTTCAATACACATGTTATGTAATCTTTATAACATTCAAAAATGCAATTTAAAGAGTAAAAATTTACACATTGTTTTTGCACTCTTTAATAAGTTTGCAACAAAAGAAATTCGATCCCTCTAGGCTCATATTAGATTGGCTTATCCGCTTTAGATCGATCTATGCTGGTTCTAGTTAAAAATTGTTTGTGTTAGCATAAAGCACATTTAGCTTGCTTGCATGTCATGTACATGTATATAAACACAACATAAAGTACACTTAGTTTTAGTTAGCTTTAGTGCTTGCATAGAGTTAACCTTAACTTAATTGCATAGCGTAAATCACATTTAGCTTGCTTGCATGTTGTGTACATGCATATTAACACAATATAAAGCACACTTAGCTTTAGTTAGTTTTAGTGTTTACATGGAGTTAACCTTAACTTAGTTGTTTTATGTATTGATCAATAATGAATATACATAATTTATTTTAGTTGCTATTTTTTCTCAAATTTTGCAAGTTTATACAATTATTTTGCCGCTAACACAACATAAAACGCACTTAGCTTTAGTTAGTTTTAGTGATTGCATGGGTTTAATGTTAACTTACTTTATTTATGTGCTAACACAAAATAAAGCACACTTAGCTTTAGTTAGCTTTAGTGATTGCATGAAGTTAACGTTAACTTAGTTTCCTTATGTATTGATCACTAATAAATATACATAATTCATTCTCTCTTTCATTTTTTTCTCAATTCTTCCAAGTTTATACAATTATTCTCGAGCTAGATCCTTACTTGGGTAGACTTAGATCCTTACTTGGGTGGAAAGTCTTGATTGAAAATATTGAGCTACAAAATTCTTCCACAATGAAATATAGACATCATAGAATAATATTAGTTTTTTCAAATACAAGGAAAATTTAGTTTATTCATTACTATATTGCTATTTGTTACAGTAAATAACAATTTTCATCCCATTGTCCCATGATGGATTCATGAAACCATGATTTTTACTCCATTTATTCCTTTCATTTTTGTATTAATTTCATATTCTCCATTGCTATGAGATTGAAGAGCTCTCTTCAATTGTACTAGTATTGTTTTCATATTGAATATTAATGTGGTTAAAACATATTGAATTTGATGTAGTTGAAACAAAATTGAGTTGTTAGATTAACCATGAAATTTGATGATCTTATACCTTTTAATATAATTGGCCTCCTAGCTCTCAAAAATAGCTAAGAAGGTTATGGTCCATTTAATTTCTTCTATATTGAAAATTTAAATTTTAAGGAGGCAGTTTCAAAGAAGCCAATAAGATGGGAATACACTATGGAAATACCCTAATACTTCTTTGTTATTGTAACTAATGCTTTTCAACAATCTGTAATATTTTGAGAAAATTCAGAGATACAGAGATACATATTGTTTGAAATTTCCTTAATATTCCACGCATATTTAAGTGAGTTTTCTCCTCTTGTGGAGTATATCATTCCCCTTGAGCCGGCACTTATTGGAATTTCGAGTCTCTTTAGCAAAACTAGAGATATTGTCATATGGTTTGTACCTTTCTAGATATTTTATGCCCTTGAAGTTTGACCAATCAGGGTTTTTTTTTCCATATATTTTAGAGAAAAAAATCTTATAATACTATTCATGTGAAGAATATGTAATATACATATTATTTTTTTCCATATTTTTTAGAGAAAAAATCTTATAATACTATCCATGTGAGAAATATGTAATATACATATTTCACTCTCCTATTAAGACTCAACAACAAAGCTCAAATCTATTATAGCAAAGCTCATCATGTAACTTGTGTGAATTGAAACTAGTTAGGAAGAATAACAATCATTCCCCCAAACTACCACAAATAAATTGAACCAAAACTTTACTATTCTTTTTATTAAAAATATATAAAAATAAAAATAAAACAAAATCTGAAAATTGTACTACACATTCAAATAAATAATTTTTTTTGAAAAAATAATGTGCTTATTTATTCACTTCAATGAATAATAAACTATTAATACAAATTTAAAAATATTTTAAAAAAAATAAAATAATATCATTTTAAATATCAAAATACTATATACCAAAAACTTGAAATTATATATATAAAAAAAACAAAATTAGAGTAGACAAAAAGTAATTAAAAAAAAAAACAAAACAAAACAAAAATATTTTAGAAATTTAAAATAAAAAATAACTAACATGATTTTTTATACAAAAAGAACTCACTTGTCTTTTTACAAGCCTTATCAAATCTTTTCACCAAAAATTAAGTACTAAACCATTAAAAAAAACATATTTTAGAAATTTAAAATAAAGAATAATTAACCTAATTTTTGAATGAAATGAAATCACTTGTCCTTTCAAGAGCCTCATCAAATCCTTTCACCAAAAATTATACCTTATCAAATCCTTTCACCAAAGTTAAACATGGGCAATTAAACATTAATTGAACATTGGTATGGAGTAATGAATTTTGTAAATAAATTTGCAAAATATTATTTATCAAATATTTTTTTCCAACAAATTAATGAAAGAAAAAGATATGATTCATAATTATTTATATTTTTAATAAAAATAATTATTATTTTTTAAATCTTAAAAATTATTATTAATAAAATTTAATTATAATTTAATACCACCAATATTTACATAATTATTAAAAAATATATTAATAACAAAATAATATTTTAAACATTCTAGTGAAAATTCCTACTCGCTCTATAATGAATAGTGAAAATTCTTATTTGTTCTATAACCAATAGTTCAATTGATACTCAATATTCCCATAATTTATTGAGCCATTGATGGTTGTTTGCTCATGCTTATTGTTGCTATATAAATTTAAAACTTTGTATTGCGTTAATAGGGTTACAATTTGGAAATGAAGGGTTTAAAGATTTGGTTAATTTTTTATCTATGTTGTGATGTGTTTTTGTATGATGTGTTTTTTGTATTTTATGTAGTTACTGATATTGTAAGATAAGATTTATTTTAATTTTAAATTTATAAACTTATTTTAGAGTAAAAAGAGATTTGATTTCTCTCAACATTTGGTAAATCTAAAATTAAAATGAATTTAGATTAGTTTAATTATTAATTATAATTTATTATAAATATAAATATAATTATTAATTTTATGTTTTTTTATTTTATTTTCACCAATTCAAAATTTTAAATCTCACATCTCTATCAGAGTTACGTTTATTTATGAATTTTAAATATAGAGAATTTTTTTAATAAAAAATTAATTGGGTGAGGGGAAATTTAAAAAAATATATAATATTACAATGTTTATTACTACTTCCACTCAATAAAAAGTGGCCAGGGTGAGGAAAAATACTATTTAAAATGTAATGTTATTATATTTTACCTATTATTTCCCGTCATACCTCTGTAAATATTACATTTTACTCAACATTTCTCCTCACCTCTACTAATTCTATAGTAGAGTTTGTTTACTTTCAAACTTCAAATATAAATAAAATCTACAATAAGAAGTGGAGGGAAATGTAATATTATAATATTAGACAAATGTCGAGTGTGAATATATCAATAATTTTTTTTTACCTTTACAGGCTACATGTATTCAGTGTGATCATTTTCTACAGCTAATTATGCATCTAAATATAACATAAAACTAAGATGGATCTAGGCTAGTTTAATTCCTCCCCTAATAGGTTAGGTTATATTATGCATGAGGTCAATACCATGGATTCTTAAAACCATGTCTCAATAACATAGGTCATTTTTTATTTTTTATTATTTAATTTTAATACATTATAGGAATTAGATCTCAACTCAATGAAAGAATTACATATATCCCTCGTACTATTTTTTTTTTCAATTTCACATAATTTATCTCACTATAACTATATAAATCCGATAAGCCCCAAGGGCTAGCTCAATTGGTTGAGTCCCCGCTTTGAAGTACTCCCAGATTGAGAAGTCACAGGATCAAATCTCCTAGACGCCCGAGGCCCTTCGGGAGGATTTACACCGTGGATGTAGGCCAACAGTAGATCCCTTCGGTAAGATTTACTGCGATTCATTAAGACCGTGGATGTAGCTAGTACATGTGTGCAGGCACATAGAAACATCAACCACTATGAAAAAAAAAACTGTATAAATCCGATGTAAAATAAAAATAAAAATTGAACTATTTATAACGTTATTATTATTTATTTTTATTTTTTTGAATAATACTACACACAACATCCACAATTAATCTATATATATATATATATATATATATATATATATTTTTTTTTTTTTTTTAAAACAACATATACATGTTTTAGCCATCTGTATATATAAAACGTTACCTCACAACATCATTTTAGATCACTATTGTGCCGACGTTGCTCTATGTTGATCATATTTAGATCGCTATTATGCCTTGCCTAATGTTATATTTTCTCAATTGTATCTTTAGGTTTGGACTAAATGAACATGAATCCCTCTATCCCAAGGGGGGAGCACAGTTTGTTTTCTCTTTGTAAAGGAATCAAGGTCACATAGTTTTTTACTTTTAATCAGGAAGTTAGCATCTTTATCATCACATATATTTTATATAATATATTTAATTGAAATATATAAATTGGCTGTGTGTATAAATAATAATATATTAATTAAAATATATATATAATATATATCATATATTTCTATATAGAGATTTCAATAAATAAAATAATAATATATTAATTAAAATATATATACAATATATATTATATATTTGTACATAGATATTTCAATAAATAAAATACATGTCGAGACATACATTATTTTCTTATTTTATATGGGTCTTTCTTTCATCTATTTCTCTTCCTCCACATCTTTATCTAAACAACCATACCCAAGAATAACATTTCTCACATGTGTTTGATTTTTTTTTAAATGTTTATATAACGTATTTTTTTAACTATGAAAGAAATATTTATGAATGCATTTCAATAATAATAATTTATCATTGTAACTTTAATAACATTTTATGTAAACTTTACAAGTCATAAATTGGCTTCTATCACAATCTATTTTTGTATTTTCAAGTAGGTGTTACCTAATTCTTTGGGATTGTTATTGTACAATATGTAATTAGTTTCATATTCAATTTTTATAGTTAATAAGGTACATAGACACAATTGTCTCGTACCTAGATTTCACATGTATAAATAAGTGATTTTATCATTAATATGATGTTCTTTCATTGTTCTCTTTCATTGTAGAGTTTATTTTTGCTTATACAGTGGTATCAGAGAGTCCAGTTGAGTAACTCCATCTATTTGAAGTCTATGGTGTAAAGGAGACATGCAACATGAAGAAGATTTTGAAGATAGCTAAGTGCAACAGAAGGTTAGCCTAGTCCCAATGGAGAAGTGCAGTGGGACGCCTCCATTATTGACTCTTTGTAAGCAATGTGAAGAAGATTGCAAAGATATTTGAGTGCAACAGAAGGTTGGCCTAGTCCCAGTGGAGAAGTGTAGTGGGACGCCTCCACTATTGACTCTTTGTAAGAAAACTATGAAGAAGATTGTGAAGATAGAGGTTAGCCCAGTCCCAATGGAGAAGTTCTATTGACACTTTGTAAGCTTTATATATTTTGGTCAGGACGCCTCCACTATTGACTCTTTGTAAGAAAATTGTGAAGAAGACTGTGGAGATAGAGGTTAGCCTAGTCGCAGTGGAGAAGTGCTATTGAATCTTTGTAAGTTTTATATATTTCGGTCCTAATGAAAAAACATTGGAGAAATTCAGTGGTATAAAGTTTTTTTTACATATCTTTGGAAGTTAGAATACATTTTGGAGTTTTGAGTGCTTGTTGTTCTCAATAAAAACTACCAATAGTGAGTGGAATGCCAATAATCCCTATACTGTTTGCTAAAAGTATGCATCCAAGGGCCTTTAATCACAATAAAATTTCTAAATAACTGGAGTTTAATCACAGTAAATTTTCTGAAAGATAATATTTACATTTACTGCATCAGATAATATTTACATTCACAGTAAAATTTCCAAAAAACCCGAGTTTAATCACAGTAAAATTTATGAAGGATAATATTTACATTCAATACATGAGATAACATTTACATTTACTACATCAAACCATCATTTAATCACATTAAAATTTAGTGTGTCATAATTACGAATATGCTTTGATTCAACATGTCTCATAGATAACACATATCACGTATTCAGTATTACTGTAATCAGTATCCAATACCATTCCTGTAATAGAGATAGTTAACACAAACAATTCTAGTAACACTTTGTTGAACCTTGTTCTAAGCTTTTGTCATGTAATATACAGTTTCTTCATGTTCTAATCCTAATCATAATCTCATCGTAATACAACAATCCTACTTAAGCATCTAGTTATTCACATAATGATATTACAATAAAATAAATTTTTGAAGGATATTTAATATGAAGGATATATATATATTTTTTTTGTAGTGTGAATTTAAATTTTACTAGTGCCCAATTTTCTCTTGATTTGAAATTTTTTTTAAGAGGTCATTGGTAAAATAAAAATTTTGGAGGCAAATTTGAACCTATCTCTTTGCTAGGCTATAACTTACCATTAAACCACAAAGGCGTCTTTCTTTCAAACAAGAGGAGAAAGGAATTTATATATTTTCAGAGGTATTGCATATATTTTGAATTTGAAAAGTTTTGAAGAATATTTGGTTGCATAACTATTATGAATTCAATATTTTCCATAGTTGGAGTTTTTCTTAATAGAAAGGAAAATTATCTAGAGTGGTTTAGAAAGTGCCCTTGTTTTTAACAATTTGTGGGAGGTTTTTCAAAGCAAGAAGGATAGAAGGATAGTGATGGAAAATAAATTCACTAGAGCCTCCTGACAATGAGAAGCAGCGTGCAATTTGGGAGACAAAAGACAACAAGGCATATGCATTAATAACTGCATTGGTGGCAAAAGAGGTAACCTGATATATCAGTGTTTATTTTGGTACTGCATTCAAAGCATTAAATAAGTTGAAAGAATTGTGTGATTCACACTCAGAACTCGCAATTATTTAGTTATTGTTAAAGTTGTTTAATTTGGAGATGAATGATTATGATCCTTTAAAGAGTTCCTCTGAAATAAAATAATTTTTTCATGATATTGAAGCCATTGGAATTAAAGTAGACTTAGAGCTTACAACTTTCATAAAATTCCTTCACCCTATCTATTCACGTTATTTGGAATCTCTCCAAGCTAGTGGGTAGTTAAAAGACATTACATTTGATAAACTCGTAAATAAAATAGCTGAGAGAGAAAGGGAATTTGGGAAGAAAGAGGTCCCACCTAACTCTAATGTAGAAACTTTGTGCCTTGTACAAAAGGATTAGAAGTTTCATCCTGAAACTTATCAAGGTGATAAAAGTAGTAGAGGTCATGGTAGGAGAAATTATAGAGGCAAGGGGGGAAACAATCATGGAGACAAACAAAAATAAAATTTTAATGATAGACAACCTATCAAATGTTTTAGATGTGGTAAAATTGGTCATACTACAACTAATTGTAAAATCCCTTGGGAGAAAGTCAGTGAAAGGAGATAATAGTGGAATGAAAAGAAATATCAACCCCCACCATATAAGGGAAAATTATCAGAGTTTGAACATTACATTGTTGCTCACTGTAATTTTAATATTAATGATGTTTTCAACACTGTATTTTCTTCATGGTGAGATAGTTTGATTTCGGATTCAAGAACCACTTGTCATATGACATTTAGGCGAGATTTTTTTAAACTTTCAACGATGATATTGATTATGTTTTTTACTTTGCAGAAAAGTCTCAAATTAAACCATTTAGTATTGGGTTTATTCATATGAAGATACCAAATCTTGCAGATTATGTTCTACAGGATGTACTTTGTATTCCACAGTTTCAACGAAATTTGATGTCTCTTATCGATATTCGGCATCAGAGGAATTCTATTCATATATTTTATCGCATAATCAGGATAAGAAGAGTATGCGATCATACAATTATTATGATCGGTCTGGAAGAAGGTACACTTTAAAAGTTAAATGGTACTTCATCTACTAATTCTCATGAAATTTCTACTTTTTTGGTGCAGCAAAGTGATATATTGTCTCCTAGATTCATGTAGCATGCTCGATTTGGTCACATCAATTATGGTGACATTATAATTATGAAAAAGCAAGGTATTAAAGGTCTTCTGACAATTCCAAGATAGACTACACCTTATGATGCTTGTATTTTGGGAAAACATTGTAAACAACCTTTTCATAGTTCTTCTTTCAGATCTTCATGAAAATTAGCTCTTATACATTTAGATTTATGTGGACCTATGCCTGTTGCAACTTCCAATGGAAATAAATATGTGTTGACATTTATTGATGATTACTCAAGAATGTGTTAGGTGTATTTTTTCAAGAGTAAGTCACAAGTGTTTGAAGTTTTTAAAACTTTTCATTTGATTATTAAAAATGAAACTCAACAGAATATAGGCATTCTAAAAAATAATAACGGTGGCAAGTATACTTCTCATGTTTTTGAAAAATATTTGAAGGACAATGGAATAAAACATAAGACTACCACATCTTATAATCCACAACAGAAAGGCGTTGCAGAATGTATGAATAGAACTTTGCTTAATATGGTTAAATCAATGGTGTTCTTTGAGAATGTTAAGTTGATGTTTTGGGGAGAAAATTTTATTTGTGTAGCTTATAATTGCAATCATTGTCCTTCGTCTATCATCAATAATAAATCTCCTTATGAAATTTGGTATAAACGTCTTCCTATTTTTCAACATTTTAGAGTCTTTGGTTCTCTATTCTTATGCATTAATTCCTAAAAATCAGCACAACAAGTTGGGTGCTAGGAGTCGAAAATGTATTTTCTTGGGATATTCTGTGCTTTCCAAAGCTTACAAGTTGCATGGTGAGGAGAAAAAGAAGTTCATTCTTTTTAGAGATGTTATTTTCCTTGAATCAGATAAAAATAATTCCATTGTTGATATGAAATTGGCTCATTTGGAGAAATATGCTTCTAATAATTTCTATTTTGAATATGATAATAATGTTCCACACATTGAAGGGGGGGTTTCCATTCTAGACCAATATGTTATTCTTCCATATTTGACTCATGAGAATGTTATTGCTAAAGAAAATTTGGATGATAGTAATGTTTCTGCAGGACCAAAAACTTCTCTTGAAGAGCCTGTTCTTGAGCTTGTTTTTAAGGATGAGAAACCATCACAACCACTCAGCAACATTTATGAAGATCCACATGTGTTCAGATATTTGCCAGCAAGTATGATGATTTTTAAACAAGAATTTATTTTAAAGGTGATGTTACTTCGAGTTCAGGTAAAATTTTTCATTACTATGGATTCAATCATTTTACAATTAATGAGCCCAATTGTTTTGAAGAAGATGTTGATTGTGATGAATGGAAGGATGCAATGAAAAATGAATGTTATGCACTTATTAAGAATGGAGCTTGGAGGTTAGTGGATCCTCCTGCAGGTGTAAAACCTATTGGTTGCAAATGGGTGTATAAGATCAAATACCAAGTAGATGGTTCACTTGTTGAATACAAGGAAAGGCTTGTAGAAAAAGGCTACGCTGAGAAGGAAAGTGTTGAATACACGGAGACATTTGTTCGTGCAAAAAAGTGGGTCACGATTAGAAATTTTTTTTCTATTATACCTCAGAATAGTTGGAAGATACACTATATAGATCTTAAAATAACTTTTTTGAATGGTGATTTGGAGGAGGATGTTTATATGTTTCAGTTAGAAGTATTTTTTGTCAAAGGCAAAGAGAAAATGTTATGTAAGTTAGTGAAGTATTTTTATGGATTGAAACAAACATCTCATGCATGGTATGAAAATTTAAACGAACACCATCTCAAGTTGAATTATAAGTTATTTGGTCTAAATGATGAAACTATTTTTTTTTAATATTGGAAAGGTAGCTCTATATCTCATTCTGTATGCATATGATTTGATGATTACAGGAAATAATGATGACTATACATTGTTCGTCAAAAGAGAGTTGATGAAAAATTTTGACATGAAAGATTTGGTTGTATTACATTATTATTTAGGGATTTAAGTTGATCATAAACCCAAATATATTTTCCTTTCTCAGAAAAGGCATATTGGACATATATTGGACAGATTTGGGATCTAGGATTGTAATCCTGTTGCTACTCCTATGGAATAGAATTTGAAGCTTATTTCCACTAAAGGAAGTATGTTTGAAGATCCAACAAAGTACAAACAACTTGCTGGAAGTTTGAATTTTCTAACTACTCGACCTGACATAACTTTTATTATAGGGATACTTTCCAGGTTCATGCATCAGCCATGTGAAGGTCATTGGAATGAAATAAAGAAAGTGTTCAAGTATTTGAATGGAACTCGAACATATGACATCAAATATTTTAAAGTTAGATATGTCCATATTACTGGTTATTTAAATTCTTATTTTGATGGAGATAAGGAGAAGGAAGTCTCTACTTATGGTTACTTTATGAGTTTTGGATCAACAACCATTAGTTGGTGATCACGCTAGGAATATGTTCATGTTGATTCTACCACAGAAGCCAAATATGTTGTAGTAGATCAAGCTAGAAAAGAACTCATTTGGCTTCACAAAATACTTAAAGACTTGCATGAGAAATAAAAATCTTCATCTTCACTACTTGTTGACAACTCTTCTCCAATTCAGTTGGCCAAGAATCCCAAGTTTCATGATCGAAGCAATCATATTAACACTTATGAATATTGATAAAAAAAATTAACACTTTTGAATTCAAAAATCAACCATAAGAGAGTAGGTTGATCCTACTCAATGCCAAACTCAAGCAATAACATTCAAAACCAAAAACAAATCTTGACTTTCAAGAACTGCAACTCTATGCTCTTCTTCTATAATAGATAATGCAATTGTTGATTTTTTCTTGCAGGACTAAGCAATAGGAGCATATCCAAGATATAAAACAATTCCAAAGGTGGATTTCCAATCATTCATTGTTCCAACTCAACCAAAATCAATAAAACCTACAAGCTCAGGATAACTAGCAGTATATTGAATGCCAAAATTTGATTTTTTTTGAATATATCTGAGAGTATTGTTTTCTACTTTTTAATGACTTTGATGATGATCCTGAGCAAATATAGAGACCATATCAACTTGTCCAAAACCAAAAAAAAACAATAGGATCATGTAGCTCTCTAATGACTACTTCATTTGGAGAAAACTCTATATTTTTCTCAGTACTAGAATGACATATCTGATAAATGGACAATAAATTTGCAGAAATTATAGGGACTAGGAGCACATTGTTAATGCACCCACATTTCATTTGTACGTGACTGATCTCAATACTTCAAGTTGTGTAGAGTCACCAACTGCAATTTTTGAGATGTTTCTATGTGATCTAGAGGGAAGTAGGTCTTTACAAGGATTCATATGATGTGAATACCATGAATCAAGTATCCATTTTTCTGTACATTTTCAACTTGCTATTTTCAATATGGGTAAAAGAATGCAGGAGCTCTGTGAGAAGAAGGAAGCAGATGAACTTCGTAAAGAAGTCATTTAGTTACAGTCAGTGGTAGTTGTTTTGCAATCACATAATGAAACTCTTAGGAATAGGTTGAAAACTTCCATATCTATGAAAATAAAAAAGGTTTACCATCTAGATTCAATCATGGGAAAATATTCCAAGATGCTTTCAAATGAATTTCAAGAGAAGTTTGATCTCCTTGATGAATTTAATGAGGAAGTTAAGTATTTTTTGACTCAAATGTCAAGAAGAAACCAGAAGAGAAAAATAATCAACACATTATGGAGATTAAATTTTTAAAAGAAACAATGTTGGAGAAATATCCTTTTTTGAAGCAATATAATGGTTCCTTATCTCAACAACTAATTGAGAAGGATGAGGTCAGTCAAAATTTTCAAGAATCTAACCAAGAACTTGAATTGGAGGTTAGTCGTATTCAGAAATCTAAAATGGTGATAGTTGATGTTGATCTTCCAATATCATGTTCTTCCACACTTAATGATGTTGATTGTCAGATGGTTGAAGCAGATGATCATGACTCATCACATGCTTTTCTCACACCTAGTTTTGAAAATCATACTACCCGTATTGGATCCCAATTGATGAGAAAAATGGGATATACCAGAGGAGGACTTGGGAAGAATGGACAAGGAATTGTTTCTCCTATTAACCCTGTAGTGGAGATATCAATAGAAGGTATTGGATACAATCCTATGGCTACCTCATCACCTACATCCAACTATGCAGTTCTTGAAGAAAATGCTCCTGTTAATTGTGATAAATATATTGATGAGATGGTTGCAAATGTTATTCCAAATGAAAATGTTGTGACACCAAAATTTGAGCCTGAGAAAACAAAAAATGAGTTATTTTCACATCCTCATC
The DNA here is from genome assembly GCA_034641835.2 of Pinus albicaulis. NCBI lineage: Eukaryota > Viridiplantae > Streptophyta > Pinopsida > Pinales > Pinaceae > Pinus > Pinus albicaulis. The sequence continues at coordinate 16,849,455 of MU968551.1, read as the reverse complement.
AAAGGAAATTACCCAAGAATCAACATTCCTGGTCGCATACTAGTCCTACATTCAGATCATTATAGAAGAAACATGAAAGAATAAATTGTGAACGAGTTCCAACTATCAGGATCATTTGTGGATGGATCGATAAATGGTCATGGCATCATTTGAACCAATGATTCTCTGATACCATGTAAGAGTATTTTTTTACTCACAAAATTGTTATGATAAGGTACATAGAATACCTCTATTGTATAATAATGGAGAAGGGCCAGCGTTAGTTAAGAATAACTATGACAACTGGGTAGATGCAAGTCCCTATGTGAGCTTACAACTCACCATACTTAACTCAAGGGAAGTGAGGAATTGGAAAATCCAACTCTAACATGAAATTATGCTCAAACGAAGGAAGTGTTAATTTCTACATGGAAGCAATGATGTCCTTAATTTAGGTTGCATGAAAAAAAGATAATGGATGGTATTTTTTATCTTTTTCCAAATGTTTTCTTTTTTTGTAAGTCGATGATATATTCATATTTGAAAAAAGGGGTATCTAAATTCGTTCTCAAAATAGGTGGTCTCTCCCTTACCTGGTTTGTTGACCAAAAATTGCACTAGGTGCCAAAAATACAAAAGTAACTAGGGAAAATTTCCATAAATGGCTGGGCCAGAGGCACCAAAAAATAGCTAAAATGTAAAAAACACCATAAATCATACTAGTCATCTGACATGATAGATGTAGGGTTGTCTGGGGATTTTCGAGGAGGTGATGGTGGAAGAAAGTCACACTAGACATGCCATTCAAAGTGTGCCATCCAAGTTACCAGGTCCACATTTCCCCTTGCCACATCGTCCTCCTTAGCCCCATCGACTCTGCCTCTGACCCCGCGACTCACCTCCCCTACTGGCTCCATGCTTTCCTCCACCTCTGCCACCCTGCACACCCGCACTAGCCTGCAACACACGACATGTTGTCTTACCACCCCGATGGGGGGTCACCATGTCCATTTTAGAATCCTCCACCCTCACAGGGCCACGGATGGCAAGGGATGGGAAATGCCCACAACGTAGCATTGGTTTCATGATTCTCAACAGAGGAAATCCATCGCAAACTAAAACTAAAACCCAAACCCCCCACTTTAGAAAAAAAAACCCCACCATTACAAGAATTGAACAATACCAGCCACCTCAAAAGAATTTCACAATTCTGATTTCCACTTATAGAGGAATACCACCACCTTCGGGAAAGCTAGAAACCTCCACTATCCTCACTAGCATAGACTGTTGGATAACAAGCATGGGCCAGGTGGTCACCACCTGAGCAGAATTGCCCTCTGGGCTGTAGTTAACCATCGAATTCGTCGCACTAGGACCACAGACTAATCCTCCAAACATCATCGCACCCCTACCGAAGGTGGCAGAAATGGAAAAATTTCTTGGGTTTCTACCACCCACCTCAAGTTTTCCTTGGTAGCAAATTCCACCTTCCTCTTTGAGCTCACTGACATAGGTGAACACCATACCCCTCGACTACCAATCCTTACCGACGCAAATAATAACCAAAGGACTTATCAACTAGAACCATCTAGTCTCGTTGCACCATCCATTACCCACAATTACTACACACAAGCCACACCCTCTATTCAACTTCCTACGACACTTTTGTTTCCTCCCAGAAGGCCATCACAACACCTAGCGCTAAACTAAAAAATGGATGGAAATGTGGGCTTCCCGCATCTAACCTCTCGTTAAACTTTCAACACCCCCAAACTCCAATGCACAGTTAATTTCCACATGAGTTCCCAACGTGACTGTAGTACCACTCCCACTGTATGCATTAAGGTTAAGGGACCGGGAGGGTTGCCCCTCATCCTCTCTCCACTTGTAATCACACATGGGAGTGGCCTTCCATGTGTTACCCAGATTGCACCCCCATCGGGGAATAGTCAACCTCTTCCATAACTATTCGCGGATTGACAAAAAAATTTTTATGAGTGGGGGGAGGCCAATCATGGGCAAGGAACCTAAAGCTCACAATCCCAATTCACTAGCTTGTCTACTACTTTATTCCCTTCGTGGTTGACATGCTCAGTTATCATGTAATCAAAAGAGGGAAGCTTGGAGAGAATGTGTTCCCTAATCAACTCCAATTTCCAGCTTTCTACAACCCTTGACAGGGGAGAACCATTTATGAGACATTAGAGCATGGCAATAGTGATTTGGGAGTCTTCAGTCACCAGTATTTTCAAGATCCCCATATCTACAGCTGCCTGTAAACCTTGTTCCAAGGTTAGATAATCAGCCACGTTGTTGGTGGTATGGTCACAAGAGGCAACGTATAATCTAAGTGTATGCCCTATGTCATTCGTAAAGATCCCGTCGAAGCCTGCTCATCCAAGGTTCACCTTGGAAGCCCCATAAAAGTTGAGTTTAACAAATCCCTATGGTGGGTGGGTGAACGTTGAGGCACCAGTCTGAGAATGGGTCATATAGGGGGCTCTCGCGAGATGTGTGGCGCTAGAAAAATGGTGTGCTCCTGCCCTTCTACCTTCTAGACCTCTTCTGACCAATGGGAGAGTTGTACAGTTTCCTTAAAGATATAGGGAATAGTGTGCCAAGCATTGACTGGGCAGAATTATTCCAAGTGTAAGACTTACCCGTCTCTATATTTCCATATATTCCACAGGAAAAATCCTTGCAACAGGCACCATGCACCTTTCACAATTGGATTCCTAAAAGGATTCCATCGTGACGTGTCCCGAGACTCCTGTAGGTCGTTTGCAGACCTATCGGTGGTTCCAAAGACCTCTGCATGATACATCAAAGCTTCAATTGTTTTCAAATAGAAGTTTAATAGGTGTTTAGTTGTTTCTTCCTCCATGTGACATAAAGGACAACATGACAACCAAATAAATCCCTTCTTGTGAATCTTATCCCTCGTGAGAAGCTTCGCCTGCCCTATCATCCACAAGAAGGAGAATTTTGGCCAAAGACGAGAGTACTATATCCTTTTCCATAGTGGGTCTGGTTGTTGGTCTCCCATGAAGGTTTTCAATGAGTACGCCTCTTTGAGAGTAAACATGCTTTGTTATTGATACCCCCATAGTAATCTATCAGTTTCTACATTATTCAAGATAGTTCGCTAGCAAAGAATAATATGGAGGGCCTCCCAATTCAGTGGAGGGACATGTGGATGCCAATTTTTAGGGGGCTTCCACTTTCTCCACTTTGAGTTTTGTCAAGCGTCATCATAGAAGTATTGAACCTTATCTGCTTCGATCCAGGAGGTAAAATATTGGAAACTTACAAACTTAGGGATTTGGTCGAGTCTGGGGTGTTGCATCCATCATTCAGTCCATAATTTAATCTTTCTCCCATTGTAGACTTCCTAGAAACCATGATGTCGAATAAAGTCCTTTTGATCCAAATCAATGAGCCTGATGGGAGGTCAAGCTGGTGGTGAAGATTATTTTTCCAACCCTCTATTCTATATTTTGTTTCCCTGGTCTTTTTTCATAGCTCTTTCCTACCTTGGATCCATCGCCACTGTTATAGTTCAATTTGGGAATCATTCCCAATGACCTGGTTAAAATAGAAATCATCCCCAGAACCAATGAATAGGGTCTATCATCCCCTATTATTTCAGTTGCTATATGCCCTAAGACAAAGAATAAAGAAAAATCATCCATCACTTCCATTACAAGGTTTCCAAGATTTGAAGTGAATTTTATATCACCTATGAGCTCACCAACACAGTCTCTCAAGGGGCTAAGTGTGTCGTATATGCAATTACCTCCATTCAAGGGTGCTTTCCAAAGCACTTCTCGACACTCAAGGGTGTGTTGGTCAAATTGGGAGCGAAATTCTCATTGTTCCAGAATATCCACTTGGCCAGTGCCTTCTAGAAGAGTGCATATGTGTCAAACTTTGAATCCATGTGTCCATTTGACATCTCTGAGCTTGGGAACATGTCTTGCCTATTAGTAGAAAGTCATTGATTTTAAAACTACCTTCAGCTCATCTATAAATTGAGCACAGATCCTAGTGCTTGAGAAGGAAGAAATTGAGTATAGAAATGATGGTGGAATTTCAATTGAGGATTTGATTTAAGTGATATGCTGCTGGAGAGATGTTCATTGTGATGAGGCTAGGATGATGTTGGAGATGGTGACATCAATCAATCATTGGTTGTAACCTCCTCTTCTATCCATTGATAATGATTGCTACTTACGTTCCCACATATGTATCTGTATAAGATTCTATCTTTCATATTATGAGTTCTTATCTGATTTATATGGTTCATGTTTCATTGATTTAACTAAATAACTTCAATAATCATTTGTATATTGAAATCTATTTTTTGTTTAGTGTTCATTCTTGCAGGAAATATTTTGGCGATCTAGCTTGGATTTGAAGCTACAACAAGAGCGATAGAAGGAGAATAGGAAGTGCTTGGACCCCAAGTAGGTTTCTTGATCTATTCCGTGTGTCTATTTACTGTTAGGAAAATTATCTGCAAAGTCTTTAACCTGTTCTTCTAAATGCATAGCACTACATTTAGGGAAAAATGTTTTATCTGTAATTCATAATTAAGCATAACAAATTGGCGACTCCACTGGGGAGTTTACCCTTCATCCTTGGTGTGTTTGCCTCTGTTTATCCACCCAATAGCACTTACTCTTAAATATTAGGCTTTTTGAAATCAAATTTTCATTATAAGTATGTTAAACAGCTTGAGTTTTTGTTCTCTATTACGCCCAACGCACCATTGAATAGGACACAATGCTTTTCATAGCACTTTCTCCCACTTAGGGGTGTGTTGCAACGCATTGTCTCCCCTTAGATACTGCATTTCCCCCTAGAGCCAACCAAATTCCTATTGAATTTTTCATTTCATTTTCTTTCAAACTTTTGTTTGTTGTATTTTTAGGAGCCTAATGCCTCATAGAGACCAGTGACTTTACCTGCATCTTCCTCCTTTGAAAGAAAATTTTGTTCAATGTTTATTTAAAGTGTTTTTCTTTATCATTGACAAATTAATTTCGAAGTATTTTAATTACTACATTAGATCCATTTGATTTTGAAAATTAAATTGTCATTAATTTCTTTGTTTCCTATAGGATAAATTGTAGTTAAATTCTTCATTTTTCCTAAAAAGTGAAATTGTTGTTCAATTTCTCATTTCTCAAAGTAAAAGGCATTTGTTTTTATTTATTTGATGTATTTAGTTTCCTTTTATGCATTCACATTAAAGGGAATGAAAAGAAAAACCTGCAGTTGCATGTAGTGGATTGTGTGTTTTGCATAGGAAAAAATTAGGAAAGCTGGATCTTAGTTTGTGCTCTTTGTTGTTTGATCTCAAATTGGTTGTTCCTTCCCTCTAATAGCTAGGATTTTCATTGAAGAAACTAAAATTGAAAGTTTTATTATCATTTTAGTTTTCATTTTATGAATTTCCATCACATCATCACAGTGAAACTTGAAAGGAAAATTGATAAACAAGATCAACTTAAAATTTACATCAATTTACCTAACAAAGCATTGGAACCATAATGATAACATTTAGAAGGTCTAGGCTAGAGACATGTTTTGGCATCATAAAACATAGAAGCTATCATTAATTGTCTACAATACATACCGAGTGTGATACCTCACTCCATGTACGTAATTATATTGTAGCTTGTCCACGTACTTTCGGGTATATCGGGCAGTGTTACAGTACGAAAAATATAAAGGGGTGCTCTCATTGTGCGATTTCGCATCAGACAACACTAATACGGACTTGGGCCTCCACATACCTTCGGGTATATTTGGGAGGACAACCTTAGGTTTCTATCCATCCATAGTGAATCGAGTCGGCAGCCTTGTAAATTTTGATACAACGAACACATCATTCGGGGAGATTGCTTGCCTGTACTTCTTAATTTTCCAGGAGGTATTATAGAGTTCATAGTTTCTTGTTAAACCTTTTGCCTAGCATTACCCTTTTATTTGGTTTATTTCTTTTTTGGTTAAAATAAATTAGTCATCGTGGAAGAAAAAAATCCTTTTCCCCATCGTTGGCATAGATTAGCATTTAAACCACCTTTACCACCGAAAGTTACTCCTATTCGGTGAAGGCGACATCACTCTACTGAAAGCAGTACTATTAGTACCTTTGGTGAAGCATCATCTTCCCATATACCAGAGTTGGCACAAGTTGTTTCTACAAATCCTAGTTTGTCTACTATTGTTAAGACGGATTCCTCACAGCTACTCGTGGTCACGTTTCATCCAATCAACGAGATGATACCTCCCAAACTCGATGTTGTTAAACCAGAAGTTGATCCAGATTCTGTCTCTTCTTTTCCAAAAAATATGAATCCTGAAGTCAAACAACCAAAAGTTGTTTCTCATTTTGTCATCCCACAATTTTTTGGTCATCCCATATCACACAATCAACCTCCTGAAATATACTTTGGGCTTGATGGCGAAATACTTCCACCTATTTTGATTTCGATTGAATAAATCCCACAAGATGAAACACCTATAACTCCAACCCATTTTGGGGAGTATATTTTCTTATACGAATCTTTTCCTCAATCACCATCCTCTTATTTTGTTGATCTTGTGCCTGTTCAAATTCCCGTTGTTTCAAAAGGGTACACATTTGGTCAAGTAACCATGCATGAAAAAACATCTTCGGTTGGTCCGTCTGTTCCAATTATGTCAGCACTTGCCCTAGCTACCCCGTCGATGTTTAAAACTTCAACAGAGTCATATTTATATGGAGGCCCTTTGCTTCCATTAGGCTATAAATCTTTATCTGGAATTTTCTCCGGTGGATCTTAAAACACATGGAATTCACCAATGTCATCGTTTGGTATTCTAACTGGTAAAAATATATTCAGTATTGAATGGCTTGATTCTATATACACATCATCAGGACAATATCAAGTTGGTTCTTCTGGGTCTATTCCATCTAGTACCATATCAACTATACTCCCTGCATTTGGAGAACAATATTTTTCGTCTTATTATCCTCCTCATGCTGGGGAGCAACCTTTGGTCACCCACTTTCACAGTACTCCATCATTTTTCGGTCAACCTAATGTCAAAATTAATGTTTGTTAATGGAAACCCACTCTGCCTATCCAATCACATATGGTTGTACACTCGTATCAACCAGTTCAACCTATTACACCCACATCAATTCCACTTGTTAATACATCTTTACCCCTGATACAGAATCAAACTGTTGTACAAAAACCATTTTAGGTGGGTCCTTCAAATCAATACCCTTAATTATTGGGCCCACAGACTCCAAATCGTCCGGTTAATTTACAACAACATCTTGTACCTGGAATCATTTATTCACAAGTTGGCTTACCATATTATGGGATGTCACAACCACAACCAGCTAATACTTATCCTCAACCGAATCCAAGTTATCCTAATTTGAGTTATAACATTGGTGGACAGACCCCTTGGTAGCCTCAGGTGCAAATTCCTCAACCTTCATTTCAACAAGTATCATATCCAAGTTTTGGTCAACAGTATCCTCAAGCGTTTGCTTATCAAAACAACCCCTATCTAGGTTACCAGCAGCAGATTCCTTATGCTGGTGCTCAAAGGCTTGTTGCTCAAGAAATTCCATCATACCCTAGCTATGCTCAACCTGACCTTAATTGGCAGTTTCCCTTTGTTGCAACTTTAGAGTTACTAGATTTAAATCAGCTAACCAATGATCCAATCAAATATGCTCCTTGGTGGCTGGTGATACCTCACAAATTACTCTCGGATATTCCTAAGTTCAATGGAAACCCTAGGGAAGACCCGTCGACTCATGTTATGAATTATCATTTTTAGTGTTCATCAAACTCCTTGAATGATGACTTTATTCGACTACGTCTTTTCTAGTGTACGCTCATAGGTCCAGCTGCAAAATGGTACATTGAGTGTAATATTCCTAAATTAGCTTCAGCTAATGGGAATATCAATTTTTCTTTTGAAATCTAGATGCATGATTAATTGAGCAAGGGAACTCTTAAATTTCCCAATGTATGAATAAAAATCCTCTCTAATGTGAAAGGGGATCATGAAATAACCAATTCAAGAATTCACATGTGTGAACAAGGTCTAAAATATGTTGACAAGGTAAAGTTTGACCAAGTCAACAAAAATGTCTAGATGCATTGAACCATCTTGTTGGACAACACAGTTTTTGTGGAGGAGCCTTTGCATGGAAGCAACCTCATAGTGGGTGGGATCCTTTGTGACGAAGCTCATCAATTAGATAATGAAGGAGATGGAAAGAATATGGACATATTGGAGATTATATTTTCATGAGGTCTACTTAAAATTCCCGCATACTTAACTTTTTAGCTAAGTTTTTGCACTGCTTAGTGCAAGGGTTTACCCGGGTGGGGATTCCCTACTCTTTCTTGGAGATATTGTTCAAGAAATATAAGAGGAGGTTTCTGATCTGAATTTTCCACTACCTAGTGTTGGTCCAAGCATCTACCTTCACCAAAAACACAGTCCCTTCATAAAACTACGTTATTTCTTAAGGTGTGCAGTGGAAGGGGTTGAAACCCAATTTTGAGGAGCTAGTTTCCCAAGAGGAGGATCAACCTTTATTTGGGAAAGATAGAGGAAGAATCTACAGCCATTTCTTTGCATGTTCAGACATATATTTCAGAGATTCAGCCATTTAGCATTATTCAGCCACATATTTTGCAGCAGCTTCTCTTGTACATCTTTTCTGTTAAGAAACCCTTGCCGGGTCTTCTTGGATTTGTGTAAAAGAGATTAGATCTCTGATTTTGTACATCATTGAGTATTCTAACAATATTATCAGTCATATTTCTCTATTTTCTAAGTTAACCTCTCTTTAGACTACGTAGTCACTTGTGCAGCTGCTTCGACATTTTGGCAATCTTGGGGTTTTGGCAATTTTAAGCTGTCTTGAGCATGGGAGGCTTGTTTAACTAAGCTAAATGAATTTGTTTATGAAAATATTTTGCATGCATGTTCTATATTTTCCATTATAAGTGACACAACCGTTATTTTCCACTGTTTTAACTCAATATTCATCAAATAGCATTTTTGAGGCAAAAATAGCTTCTTTTCCCCACTTGGTGAACTGCATAAATGCACAGTTTGTTTCTGTGATTGTTTTAATGACAGATATGTGTTCAAACACATTACATGAGTTGATTAATTTCTATTATCCAACTTTTTAATACCTTAAGGTATTTTGATTATTGTAGAAAATTCCAATTTTGGGATATTACAGTGGTATCGGAGCAACAATCTTGGCTCAGCCTGTGAGCCCAAGAATTATGGAGTATTCTCATGGGGATGAGGATATTTTTAGAAGAAATCAGAGCAAATCATTTTTTTCTAGAGAAAAGAGGTTCTCAAAACTTCTCTTTTCAAATTTGAAGGACAAAAGCAAGGGCATCAAAGAAATGAGGAGGGAAACACACCCCTCAGCAAGATCTATACAAGAGGAAGATTCTAAGTCCTCATATTTTGGATATGAGCACTCAGCCATATCATCAGAACTATCATATGCTATCAGCAATTTCTTCATGAAGATGAATAAAGGAGGTGTGCCAAAGAGAGATACTCTTGGTGATTATTTGCAGGAATATGAAGATCAATCCGAGGAGTTCAAAGATCACTTGAGCTGGGACACCTTTGTGCAACAACATCAAGTTTCAGAATTGGAGACCATCAAATTAGTAGTGCTTCATTTTGAGGGTAAGGCCTATGCTTGGTGGTTGTTTGAATCATTTTCCTTAAAGAATGAAAATACATCTACTTATGCAAATTTCATTGAAAGTTTAGTAGAGAGGTTTGATGATATTTCATGTGAAACATCTTCTATTGCAACTATCAAACCACCACTTTTGCATGAGTTGGGAGGATCTATAAATCCAACTCCATTTCTAGAAACCAATGAAGAGGAGGTGAGCTTGTTTGATTCTTTGCCAAGGGCAAGATCTCCTTTGGATGAAGGGCTTTCTTCTCAAAGGAAAGACATGAAGATTCATTCTTCAAAAGAAGACCAATATTTGAGGTCTCTTGTTGAAGATGAGGCAACTTCAAATATTGAAGAGGAGGCAGGGAAGGCATGGGAGAATAATGCAGTCATGACAAGAGCACCTCAAACACCTTATGGAGTAGAGGATGGAGCACTTGCTCCAAGAAAAGAAACTCTTTCACTCTTGCAAGGAGTTTCAAAACGTCTCACACATAGATATCTTGGCATAACACATGAGCATCATGTAATTTCATTTCCAAGTGATGGGATCTTGAAGATAGGAAGAGGAAAAGAGAAGGAATGGCATCATGAGATGAAGAGCATGAACCCTTCTCTATTTCAGGGCTTGAAAGAACAAAGAAGGCAAGAGAACCCATGCAACAAAGATAGGGGCAAATCTGTCCACTTACATTCACATCCTACTCTATGCCTTGATGCCTCTTCGCAAGGAGGCATTTCAGTGGGAAGACCTCCTGATTGGAGGGAAACTAAAGTGTTCTCTCAACTATATACAGTAGCAACATATTTTTTTAAAGAGGGAAACTTGGAAGGAGCCACTACAGTGCTAAAAACCATTGATGGAAGGCTAGGAAAATTTCTGAAATTGACCTTGCTTTCTTCCATTCATCTATTTGCGTTGGAGGGGATAGATTCATAAATCTGTGCTCACATGAGCATAGTATCAAGAGGCTACTCCATAGCTTTGGGAAAGCAAAGGATACTCCAATATATAATGAATATTTCTAAACTTAACAAAAAAATAATTTCATTTTTTCATGCAGGAGCAAAGAGGTGGAAGTTTTTGAGAAAGAGAACCTTTCAAGGGAAGGGTGACTTTCCTAAACTTCAATCTTGTCTTGAGAAAGATCAGCTGCAAGAGGGGCAACAAAAGAAAGTTGGGAATAATCCAACATGTGACTTTGACATCAAGCATGTCAAGGTGGAGAGCCATCATATGACAAATGCATCATTTCAGATTTCTACAGTGCTGTCAATGTTGGGAAGCCTAGACCCTTATTGGGAGTCCCAACTCTTGATGGAATATTCTAAGGACCTATTCACATGTAAGGTTCTTGATGGGAAATAAATGGATGAAGAGTATGAGTTAGTTAATGGAATCATTTATGTTCATAATCATATTTAATTAACCAAATATTCCAAGCTCAAGGATAAACTACTTGATACAACTTATGAGGTCTTGCTTTCAAATCCCACTAGTTTCATTAAAACATATCATACTATATTATATGGATTCATGTGGGAAAATTTTAGAGAGGATATGCACTCTCATATGAGTAAGTGCATGAATAATTTTCTGGTTGAGGAGGAACATAGCTCTTGGGAAGAGTTATCATTATCACCTCCTTATTGATTAAGTGTGGGAGGGAGCTCATCCATGAGCTACCTTGCTGATTTTAAACAAGTGTATAACAAACATTGTGTTGCTGAATCTCATGATGTATCTATTATATACTCATATTTTCATAACACTCACGCGCAGGTCTTGGCTCCAAAAGGGGGCACTTTTTCTGATGGGCTTCATGAGCCACTTTGGGCCAAGAACAATGGTGATGACAACCATTCCTTGGGAGGTCTTAAAGGGGTGATGTACTCTTCATGGTGTGATTCCTTAACACCAACCATCATACACCTTCTCCAAGCATGCAAGAAGGATGGGGCGGCAAGCAAGTGTTGGGGAGAATGCTTGTCATATCATATCCTATGGCAGTTAAGAGGAAAACTGCGCTAGTTGCACATGAGGGACCATTGTCCTTCTCCCTTATTGTATATGGCAGCTAGCATGATCTTACTTATGCTCCCACATGCTGAAGATGTTCTTATATTTATGAGAGACATAGTTCGAGGTGAGGCACACTTGTTTAATGTGTCTTTGGGGGAAGAGAGTCCCTACTTTTTCTGCACTACATGTTCCAAGGGGAGCATGAGAAACTATATGGCCACCATTGCATATTACTTGTTTCTATATGATGTGGACCATATGTTTTGTTGGAGCACTTGGGGCATGCCTCTAATGAGTAATTTGGAGGAGATTTTCTATGAATTACCAAGCTGGAGGGTGATTCATTTTATTTGGATGATAGCATGGAGGAGGGAGACCTCCATTGATGATGGAATTCCCCATGATTGTCATCACTTATATCTTGAGGAGGCCATGGATTAGCAAGAAGGTTTCCATAGCAACCTTCCATTCTTTCATGATGAGAGCCCTTGGGTTTATTCACCAAAGTCCAACTTGCACACTTGGTAGGAGCCATTGGGAGATGGAATTTTTGCAGAAATTCTGAAGCAATGGAGGAGACTATCGAATGAAAGGACCACAAGAGGAAGAGGGGATATTTTGTAGCACCCTTGCAGTTGCTTGAGGACAAGAAAAATTTGGGAGGGGGAGACCTTAATATTCCTAAATTAGCTTTATCTAATGGGAATATTAATTTTTCTTTTGAAATCTAGATGCATGAGTAATTGAGCAAGGGAGCTCTTAAATTGCCCAATGTATGAATAAAAATCCTCTCTAATGTGAAAGGGATCATGAAATAACCAATTCAAGCATCCACATGTGTGAACAAGGTATAAAATATGTGGACAAGGTCAATTTTGACCAAGTCAACAAAAATTTCTAGATGCATTGAACCATCTTGTTGGACAGTGCAGTTTTTGTGGAGGAGCCTTTGCATGGAAGCAACCTCATAGTGGGTGGGACCCTTGGTGAGGAAGCTCATCAATTATATAATGAAGGAGATGGAAATCATATGGACATATTGGAGATTATATTTTCATGAGGTCTACTTAGAATTCCTACATACTTAGTTGTTTAACTAAGTTGCTGCATTGCTTAGTGCAAGGGTTTACCCAGGTGGGGATTTCCTACTCTTTCTTGGAGATCTTGTTCAAGAAATCTAAGAGGAGGTTTCTGATCTGAATTTACCACTACCTGGTGTTGGGCCAAGCATCTACCTTCAGCAAAAATTTAGTCCCTTCAGAAAACTGCGTTATTTCTTAAGGTGTGCAGTGGAAGGGGCTGAAACCCCATTTTCAAGAGCTAGTTTCCCAAAAGGAGGAACAACCTTTCTTTGTTCAGCCATATTTTGTAGAGCTTCAGCCATACAGGGTTATTCAGCCATATATTTTGTAACAACTTCTCTTGTACATCTTTTCTGTTAAGAAACCCTTGCCAGGTCTTCTTGGATTTGTGTAAAAGAGATTAGATCTCTGATTTTGTACATCATTGAGTATTATAATAACATTATCAGTCATATTTCTCTATTTTCTAAGTCAACCTCTCTTTAGACTGCGCATCCACTTGTGCAGCTGCTCCGGCATTTTGGTTGTCTTGGGGTTTTGGCAATTTTAAGTTGTCTTGAGCATAGGAGGCTTGTTTAACTAAGCTAAAGGCATTTTTTTCTGAAAATATTTTACATGCATGTTTTATATTGTCCATTATAAGGGAAAAAACTATTATTTTCCACTGTTTTAACCCAATATTCAGAAAATAGAGTTTTTGAGGCAAAAATAGCTGCTTTTCCCCACTTGGTGAACTGTATAAATGCATAATTTGTTGTTGTGATTGTTTTAATGATGGCTATGTTTTCAAAAAAATTAAATGAGTTCATTACTTTCTGTTCTCCAACTTTGGAATACCTTAAGGTATTCTGATTATTGTAGAAAATTCCAATTTTGGGATATTAAATTGAGTTACCTAGAGCTTCTTTTGATAACTTCACTTCCTTAGATACTATCTTTTTGACTCACTTCCAGTTACCCATAAGATATGAAACTGGAATGGAACTCTTGACTAATTTTAAACAGATTGATGCAACTCACATTTCTTATCATATTCATGAGTGGCGTCGTCGTTATAGAATGATTAAGGCTTTTGTTCCTGATCAGCACCTTGCTAAGTGGTTCATTAAGTCCCTGTTACCATATAAAAATGAGGATGTGGCTAAGGGTGGCATCATCACTGAAGAGCAAGTCATTTCTCATGCACAATATTTAGACTTGATTTATACTCAGTCTCACACGCTCTATGAAAAAATTTCAAACATGCTACTATCTAATTTTACTGTTCCTCCTCAATCAAAGGACTCTCATGCTGGAGACGATATGATTGGTACTGAAAGAACACATCATGCTACTACATCTTATCCTACACCTTCTTCTAAAATTAATGTTGTGTCATTTTACAAAGGTAAAAGTGACAAGCAACCCATAAGTAAGAAAAAATGGAAATCAAAGAAAAAGAAAACTTCTATCCCACAGGAAACATCATCTAATCAATCGTTTGGAACTAGGAAACCTCGTTATCCATGCATAATCTGTAATGGGGAACAATTTGTTTGGGATTGTCCTCACCGCACTAAAGTTTCAAAAATGGTTAAAACTTCACATGCATCAGCTATGCTGACAGATCCATTTCCGAATCTGGACACAAATTTGGTTGTTACAGATCCAACTTCTAGTTCTCAAGTGCTTATGTTATCTGTCACAAAACCTTCGACAGATATTTTGGTGTCAACGCATAATAAATATTATGGTAGTCAGGCCAATGATCAACCTACTACCTCGACTACGAATCTGTCTATGAAATCGATACTACCTGCTGCCATTCCTAAATTGATAATCAAGCCACCGAAGGGAGTTGTTCATAAATCGACATATAATCCTCGATAAAGAGCTACTCAAAATTATAATATAGTTGAAGATTTGGCTCAATCCCCTTCAACTATTTCAGCTCTTGAGGTATTATAAAATTATTCCTCCCAGAAACAAGCTTTATTGTTGGCTATAGGTGGAATTGATCTGATTGATTCTAATCTTGTTGTCTTTAGTCATATGGGCGATGTGCCACAACTACTAGTAGAATTGGCATTTTCTATACAAGGAAATGTTCTCAATCACCTTGTTCATTGTACTATTATTGATGAGGGAGCATCTACATGCATCATGTCTCTAAACTGTTGGAAGACAGTTGGCTCGCCGAGCCTATCTCAATCATCAACAACGTTGAAGGCCTTTGATGGACTTACATATAAAACTTGTGGTATTATCAATAATCTACATGTTGAACTAGGGGGGAAAACAATGAATGTTGACATCGAGGTCATTGACAGACCCCTTGACTATAATATTATAATTGGAAGGCCATGGGTATATGCTATGACTGCAATTGTTTCTACATATTTTAGAATGATTGTCTTTCCATATAAAGGTGCCATCATTGTCATTAATCAACTATCCTTCTTTGCCTTCGCTTTGCAGGAAACTGGAACTGTTCCGTTCGTTCACACACCCCAACTAGCAATTTAAAACATTGGTGTAGGACTCTTAAAGGATTCCACTTTCATGGGAACTTTTTCATTACTGCTGCCTATGACGTTAGTAGAAATTGCAAGCATAGAGACCTGCTACATGATCTTTTCCACCCCATCTGGCATAAGGACTCGAAGAAATATTTTGGTAACCAACAGGAAGAGAAGGCTCAGAAGCTGAAATGGTATCCAACACCTTAGAGGATTCATCCAGACCATGACATAGGTGAATTGGATGAATCCATTGACATAACCTACACAGAATTCTGATCTTACCTTGTTTCTTATGAGTCTTACGATCTCTAGCTAAAATTTCATAACCAACACGATCAGTGGAGGCTGATGACAAAAGCTGATTCGGGCCAACAGACCATACTTCCAACACCTTGGGAATACCAGGGAAGGCCCTAAGAATATGATCACACTTGCATAATTTTCAAGGGAATTTTACTTTTCGAGATGGAGTGATAGATTCTACAGTATCAACTGCATGGGTAGTGATGGCTACCGATTTTCCCCTTGGTTTATTTTCCTTCTTCTTCTTTGCTTTCTTCTTATTTTTATTCTTAGCCACTTGGTTACTAGAACAAAGACCTTCTCTAGGTGAATAAGAAGAGTGGGGTGAAGAAATGGGTGAAGAAGGCAAGGGGTCAACTTTAAGATAAACATGAGGTTGACATGATTTAGGTGGAGGAGATCTCAGTTGGGAAGTATTTTGGATGATCGAAACCACGAGGGTCGAAAATAAATAAACCAACAGACCAATGGTCAATCCTGGGAGGGAAAATGTCACCATATCAGGAGCTCCAACATTTTCAAAAGAAGGAAAAGGACTAGGATTCCCATCAGAGGGGATTCCTTGGTTGGTAAACTAAGGCATTGTTTTCATCGATCTCACCCTAAGATTAACTAAGGAGACAAGCATAGGTCAAATGTTATTGTGGCCAATTAATTTTTATAACATTGAAACAACACTCTGCCTTTTCACATTTTAAGAGTCAAGAAAAGGACAAAAGGTGACTCTAGTAACTTTCAGTTTGGACGAGCTCGAAAGGACAAGTGCTTGATGATATTTTCAAATTTAAAGAGTCACGAAAATATCAAAATGACTACTCAGGAACTCTCGGCAAAAAGGTGTACCAGGCTCCCATGAACTGCAATATACACGTTGGAAAATAAATTTACCAAGGAATTAATGTACCTGCAGGCAGTCTCCACGAATGTAGTGTTCGGTGTATCATAGTTACAGGGTGGCAATCTCAGCTTCCTATGGATAAAGTTTTGCAACCTAAAAGGGTCTGCCTTTATATACGCGATGGTATGGTGAGCACAAGTTTGTACTAGCATTGTCTAATGTAAGATTGTGAGTGACAACTGCTAGGTTTAATGATGCCGAAACACGTCACTAGCATAGACCTCTAAGTGTTAACGTTAAGTTTCAATGCCTCCTTAGGTTGACTGAGTTAGTTTTACGACTTATCTTGAAATTAGGTTTTAGTTTCAAGGCCCTACCGAATGTTACCTAAAATCTATAATGTGCAACTATATGAGAGAAATAATACCATTTCATTTCGATGAAAATCTATCTAAGTGAAGGATAGAGGTTTGCAACAAAGTATTAGTCAAGAAAATGCAAGAATGACACTTTCCCGTATTCTACTAACACAGCCAAAGCGGAAAATGAAAATTTGTCTTTTGTCTTTCAATTTCCAACTAAAAAGGGAACCCAATAGCGCAAAAGAGTACTTTTCATTTCCGAATGAGAAGGAATAATGCAATTTTTTTGTTCTTGTGTATAAGTGATAAGCAACAAGGAAATACTACACAAAAAAACAAATACTAGCTTCGAGTAGCTTTGAACAATATCGTCAAAACATGATGAGATCAAATCCAATTAAACATAAAACCACACTCAAAACTAGGCATGCATTTCCTTATGAAAAATAAAGAGATTTTTAGTTGACTGAATGAGCAATGTGACCTATGCTCGGGGTAATGGAGGGAGAATCAAATAGACAAAACATGAAAGCTTAACAACCCTACTTCACGTACGATCAACTCAAAAGGCCAAGAAACCACACAAAGATTGAAAATGAAAAACCAAACTGACTCATAACTAGATCACGCACCCAATGAACATGCGGCCAAGCGAATGGTTTGAAACACTTAGAAACCCTAGGATGGATAAGCCAAAATATTCGAATGAGAGATAAAAAAACTGAAATGAATGAGACAACCAAGTCAGGAAAGAAGAGCTAGATGGAACAATCCAAGAAAAAAAACCAACCTAAAGGATAAGATACACTGGAAACTTAGTGGAAAAGGCCCAAAAATAAATCTTACAGGAAATGAAATAGGTGTTCAACAACATTTGGTGCTAAGCAGGAAAAATTGTGCTTGTATTAATGAAAACTCACACTGATGGGCACAACTATTAGAAAATCAGCAGTGCCGAGAGAAAATGAGGAAAACACAAAGGGCTCACTGAGCAAAACCAGACTTATCACTCTAGAAAAAAGGCTAAATGGCTAGAAGCAGTCAAACAAGCCAAAAACAAGATAGAAATGATAATTTGGCCAAAATTGGACAGACAATCAAAAATTTAAAACAAACAATAAGAGACAACATGCATTGGTCCCCAGTATGGCCACCAACTTGTTGTGAAGGAAAATCCCCTCCGCAGACAGAGGCGATCCCTCTAGCCCTAGGGTGGATCTAGCAACAAGGAAACATGCTAGTTTCTAAATTCCTAGTTAATAAATGAAATGCGGATTGGAATAAATGTCCTACCTCAATCCAACACTCTTGACGTAGTATGATGTAGTGATCCCTCAATATTTTTCCTTCAAGCCTTACGCTCCATCGGTCGTGATATCCACACACCTACACAAATATCAAGCAAACACTGAAAGCATACAAGTGTACATATCATTTACAACTATCTAACTAATCAAGGAGAGTAAAAAACTTCAAACACTAACATGGACAAAGATGGACATTAGGGAAATTTTGAGGTCTAAAATGGGCCTCCTAAGAAAAATGTACAACCAAAATAAAATTTATAAGAACCAATAATATTCAAGATGACGATGTCAACCATGGTGGATGATTCACCATTTTTTAAGTAAAAGGGTAAAAATATTAAACAATAATAAAATAATAAAAATGCTTTTGAAACTCATATTTTCAACATATCTCCCAAATTTTTTATTCAAATTTCGAGCAGGAGTACTTGTTGGATGCAAAATTGAATTCCTCATCCAAGGAGTACCCATGTTGCATACTTTCGATGGACCCTGCTATACAAGAAATGATAAATTCATGAAAAAACATGACAAAAATCATGTGCTTCTTTTATTTCTCATTATTTTGTAGCAGGGTCCATGGAAATTATGAAAAATGGGTACTCCTTGGATGAGGAATTAAATTTTGCATCCAACGATTACTCCTGCTCAAAATTTGAGTAAAAAAATTGGGAGATAAGTTCAAAATACGAGTTGAAAAAACATTTTTATCTTTTTTCCGTCTAAATTCCGATGATGTAATCAAATATTATTTTATTATTTCCACTATTATCTTATAATTTCCATAGGAGGCCCATTTTAGACCTCAAAATTCCCCTAATGACTAGAAATCAGTCATGTCATATTAATATAGAAAAAAGGGAGTTCACAACTTGCACCTTGATGTTGTAGACCTCCTTTTATTGGTTCAGTTGGGCATGTCTCAAATCATTCATTCGTTGATTTGGCTCAAAGAGGGGAAAGGCTCAACCTCTCTCTTACAACTATGGACTATTCTCTGCTGCCTTCTCCACACTAGCTCTTGGTCTATTCTAATTATGTCTAGCTAGCAAAATCAATGGGATGAAGGGGAATTTATGTGAATGGAGGAACTTTTTCGGATCCACATATGGTGGAAGAGAGGTCTCTCGCTTTGGGAAGTTTCATTTTTGTAGTAACTAAAAATCCAAAGGGAGAAACGCGACCCCATCCAGTCAAACAAACATCCATGACTCTGCCCATGAAGTTGTTAGATCTTGGAAGCTTCATCTCTATATTAAAAAATTTCAAAAAGTGGCTCAGCGCAGGGGATCGTCAAAGACATATCAGCCACAACACAAGGCCTAGTGCAAATCTAGCCATCAGCACAAGGATATAACCACACTCCAATGTTGACCCAAAATCATATGTTTTTAAGGGTTTATCTCAGGAATGGTCCACAGGGATATTGTTCCTTGCATGTTAAGGGATGCAATGACATTCATTGTGATGTGTAATAGTACACAGGGGTCACTATAATGGTCCTCCAGTATTTAGAATATGGAATGTAGGGACGGTGACAAAATTTTGTGTAACACTCTTCCCTAGTCAATTGTCTCCTGAATAACCCAATGTTCTGCTCAACCAACCTTTTAACTAGCTATTAAGTATCAGGTGATACCAAATTCTCTCTCCTCCAAATTCTCAACAATATAGTATGAAACTACCATAAAATGGCGTTACGGCCCCTCATACATGATGAAAAAATAGTATACATGTGTGTTACGAATGTGCCAAATGATGTTTCCTAATGCTGAAGAAGAATTGGAACATATGTAGGATCAAGTCATCACACTCGAGCTCAAACTTAAAGTCATAAACTCTAACCAATTCCATGACTTCTATAAACTCTAGACTCTTCCCAAAGGCATGGCCCTCATTGTTATCCAAATCATGCATGGTCTCCACTATCAATCTGTAATATCCCAAAATGGGGAAACTCAACAATACATGCATGAAAAATGAATTTTTCAGGAATATAAGCATTAAAATAAAAATGAAACCCATGGATCCATTAGATATGACATTATATCAACCACATATGAAAGGAAATCAGAAACAAATCATTATAGCCTAGTTAAACAGGCCTCCCATGCTCAAAACAACCCAAAATCACTAAAAACCCCAAGACTACTGCAACACAGAAATATTGCATAAAGAGATAGTGCATTTTATTGAGGTATATACTTAGAAATGGAGAGACAAATCAGCTCTAATGATTTATTAAGAAATAGAGCACAAAACAAAGATCTAGTCTCTTTTACATAGATCCAAGATGGCTCGGCAAGGGTTTCTTGAAAGAAATGATATACATGAAATATTTGCTGCAGATATATGGTTGAGTCACACTGTATGGCTAAAGAACTGCATAAATATGACTAATTATGAAAAGAAATTCCTGTAGCTCCTTTTTCTATCTTTTCTGGGAAAAGGCTGATCCTCCCCCTAGGAAAGTAGCTCTCAAAACAAGGGATTAAACCCCTCCACTGCAATACCTTAAGAAATAATGTCGTTTCTGAAAGGGACTGCACTGTTACTGAAGGAAACTGCTTCGCCTAACACCAGATAGTGGAAAATGTAGCACAAAATTCTCTCCTTATATTTCTTAAACAAGATCTCCAAGCAAGAGTGGGGAATTCCTGCATGAGAAAACCCTTGCACTAAATAGTGCAAAAAACTTAGCAAAACAGCTAAATAATGCAAAGAATTCTAAATAGACCACATACAAAATATATTCTTCAATAATACCCCATATGGCTACCATTCCCTCCATTATATAGTTGATGAGCTTCCTCGCCAAATTTCCCACCCAATTATGAGGTTGCTTCCATACAAAGGCTCCTCCACCAAAATTACCTTGTCTCCATTAGTCCGACTCATATTTTTATAGTGTTATTTGATTTAGTCAATATTGACTTGATCTTCTTGCATTTTCTCCTTTCACACCCAAGGTGTCTTCATTTAGACTAGCTAGATTGATCTTCATTCACATTGAGTTGCCTTTATTTATGATCCACTCCTCATAAAATAATGTTGTTGAATTGGTCAAACTTGACTTTTTCCACACATTTTAGATCCTGTTCACACATGAGGATGCTTGATCTAGTTATTAACATGATCCCTTTTCACATTGTGAGGGATTTTATGCCTACTTAAACAACTTATGAGCCTCCTTTCCCATTTATTCATCTAACTAGATTTTAAAAGAAAAATTAATATTCCTATTAGCTGCATGCTAATTTATAAATATTATAGTCTTCCCGTCCCAAAGGTTTCTTGTCCTCGAGAAACTGCAAGGGTGCTGCAACATCTACCCTCCTCCTCTTGGGGCCTCCACATCTAATAGTCTCCATCATTGATTTGAGTATTCTGCAACAATTCTGTCTCCCAATGGTTCCTCCCAAATGTGTAAGTTGGCCTTTGGTGATGTTAGCCCCCTATAAATTCATTGACAAGCAAGCAAGGGGCTAATTTGTTTTATGAGCCTTCAAGGAATGCATTTTTCTTGAAAACACATCATCCTTGAAGCCTCTTCATGCTCTCTACCCTTTGATTATTTCCCTCTTCTATTCTTGAGTCAATAAGCCTCACTAATAATGATAAATTATGCTCCTAAAGGCCTTCATTTGCCCTTTGTACCCCCTACAAAATTCTTCATTTCATCCCTTTTTTCCCTTTTTTCAAAGCCTCCTTTTCCACCCCAAAATCCCTCCCCTAGTCCTCCTAAACCGTCCTAAAATCCCCTTTAAACCACGCATACACCCTTGGTTTGGCCAAGCAACCCTTATTGCATCTATTGTTACCCTTCCATAGCCTCAAATTGCATTGAAAAGGGCCGAGAACTCATACTTTTGCATATATCGGGCCTAAACCCCCTTCAGGCCAGCCCCCTTAACCTTTCCCCCCATGTGACCCGGGCACTAAACCAAGAGCTGACCCATAGAGCGCTCATCAATCATATGATCGGGTGAAATTCATGCCGTAGATTTGTATAAGATCCAACGGTCTTCGCGGTCCCTTCGCGGTCGTGTTGTTCCCTTGTTCACCTTTCCGATCACAGATCCACCGTCCACTTGATCCACAAATCTATGGCCTGGCGTTTATCTTCCCTGGTGGTCCTCGCGACGTTCACTGTTCAGAAACCGGTGGTATCCATCGCACCGTGTTTGGAGGTTGAGCGATATTTTCCATTTCACAGCGATTCCATTCATCGCATGCCGCGTGTCCCGAGCATTGTTTGAAAACCGTCCCCATCGTGCGTTAAAGTTCGGTGTTTGCCCCGGCACGATATGATCATACGCCATCCAATCTGGGGTGGGCCATCCAATGGTCATCGCACCATGAATTTTCATGGGGGTTAACCGAGGCAAATAGTGCCCCTGGCCCACCATCCGTCGCCCTCCGCTACGTTTTCCATTATCAATCTCCTCGTGAGATCGGATGGTCTAGATTTAACGCCTAGTCTGCCTTTGACCGGGTCCCACCGCGTCACCATTCCACGTGTTTTGTCACGTTTTTCTCCATCCTCCCTATATATTTCATTCAAGGGTTAAATTTTAATATTTTGCCTTAAAATTTCCATTCTGTGCCACCATTCTGCAAGCCTCCCACTGCATTTTCCACCGTAATCCTGCACTATTCTGCCATTTCACCAGCCTGCATGGCCAATTTCATCGTCCCCACTGCATCCACCCACCCCATGTATGTTTTTCTTAACGTGTTTTCATGTTTTGCAGGGTTACAGGCAGGTGGAAAACCTCCATGATTCATCTGCACTATTGTAGTGGCACATTGCACAGAAGAAGTTGAATTTAAAGCCTGCTATTACAGGAAAATGTCTGGAAAGGTGTCTGCAACGTGAATTTCATCAAAGGATAGAGTTCAGACTCTACAAAACCTCTCCAGCACCATTAAAGCTCAAATTTCACAGACATGGACAATACTGGAGCAACGAAGGATGTCAGTGAAAGATCAGAGAGTTTAAGGCATATAATTGCAGATTGTAAGCCTTAACTGAACAATTAGAGGCAAAATACCAGGTCGAAGACTGCAAGGATCAATCAGAAGGTCCTAGGGCACATAAAACAACACCAACAGGGTTTCACCATCAGCAAAAGTTTTCCCCCCGAGAAAGGACACAGTACCCATACTACTTTCATTCTATATCGTGTTCCTTAGAAGATTTCCACCCTGACAGAATAGTCCCATGCTACCAGAGGATTGGTTATGCAGCATGGCAGACCTCAAATTCATTTATCTGCCTTTCTGTTTATTCACCAGAATACTACAGAGTACTGCATCCAAAGTACATCAGAGACATACCTGGAGTAAGTGGAAGTCCGACGAAGACCACTCTTTCATCTAAAGAGTACAAGAGATAAATGCACAGAACTTAAAAGAGAATGGGCTTCGGCCCTCTTTCTTTTCTGAGTTTTAATGCTTCATTTAGTCTTTCACCTACCTCCTCTGCTCTCTTCAGCTATAAAATTCATGAAGGAACTCATCGTAAAAGTTGTTGATCAGTTATCAGTGAATTACAAGTTGTTTCTTTTGAGACATAGTATATGTGTAAAGTTGTAAGATAGCCTGAGGAAGATGTTTTCAGACTGAATATACAGCTATTGGTAATGTTGTACTTGACTGGTATTGCTCTTTAATATGACAAGAACATTTCTTTAGATCCTGATCTAAAGCAGTGGTGATGTTTTCTATCTCTGTATTTGTTTTTAACTTACAGTTCATTTCATTCCATTTCTACTGGCTCGCATCAAAAATATGGCATAGGATTTACCCTTGTTAGGTACCCTATGTTTCTGCTCTCCTTGCCTTTGATGTTTTCTATTAAATGTGTTATCTAAGGGCTGATTTCAATTAATTTAACCAGTGTAGTGGATGTCATTGCCTGCTAGCTGATGTATGAATTAAATGAATCTGTTCTTAGATGTTCTTGTTAGGATTTAATTGAATGAATTGGGAACACTGGGAGTTCTAGAACTCTGTCTCTATCTCACTAGGATCCTTTTCAATTAATTGACCCTTTCTAAGATCCCTCAAGCTAGAGGCTGAAGCATTGAGAGTTCAAATTCTCTCTCTGATCTTAGGTTTTTAACTTCGTGTTCCAAATCTTTATTGTTTCCTCCTCTCTTACCATTTCACGCCACACTATCATATTTAGGATCCAATGCTTTAGATAACTAGCCCAAATGAAAGCCTACAGGTTGAATAGCAAGTAAACCCTTTTCTGACTCCATTGCCCAATGGCCTTGAATGTTCTCTAAATTATATCTCCTTTGCCCCAGACCCTCTTGCTTAGCCTTTTCTCATACTGAACTCTTCTTTCTTGATTCCCAACAACCAAACATACATCAGCCAAACAAACCCCGAGCCTTATAACTAACCTAAAATCTTAAATTTTGAGCTTCAAAGACACAAAACCTTTGCTTATATAGAGAGATCCCTCTTTGGACCCAGGAGCGCTAGATCCTGAGGTCCGAAAGTGGTTTTGATGTTGTCTCATCTTTTGGTCTTGCCAATCTAGCCAAAACATGGGAACCCCAACATAATGGTGACTCCACTGGTGATCAATAGGCCTGTTGATTATCTTGGTTCACATAAGACTCCACTGGGAGACCAGCCTCCATTACAACATCAGCCACAGTAGAAGTAATAATCAGGGTTAGGCTCCCTTGTTGAAAACAACATTCTGGCTTTAAGAACCATTCACACAAGAGCTTACCCTAACCCAAAACCCACTGAAATAGTTGACAACCTTGAGAGCATCCTCAAGAGATATCTGACACCTAAACAACCAACTACTTCCAGCCACATCCATAGAGCTAACTCTACACAAGAAGACTTTACAGCTCTATCAGACCCATTTTTTGACCTAGGCGCTCAAAACATTTTACCAAGAACTAGGTCATTCAGTGTCCTAGAGCAGCCAATCCTTGAGCTCCCTGGTTCACCACCTCAAAGTGGTAAACACCTTTGGGATAGACAGACCCCTCCATCCACACCCCCTGATATTCACTTCCTTCAAAACTTGGGGCTCTGCCACCCTAAATCTGCTCATCAGTCTTCTGCTGGTCATAATATCCCTGTCATCCATATACCAGCTGCTCAAGTCAACCCTTCACCTCATTAGAACATCATTATGGCAGCCTGGTATGCACCTCTAGTTTTACCCCAGCCTCTAGTACCCTTACCCAATGATTATCAATCAAAGATCCCACACTTCACTGCAAAAGAGTCCACCACAGCTCAGCACCATGTAGATAGGATGGAAGATTCTTTTGACTACATGGAAATAGATGATGATACAGTCAAAATGAGAATCTTTGCCAAAAGTTTAGGAGGTGATGTGAAGAAATGGTTCAAAGGCCTACCTCCTAATAGTATCCAAGACCTTCCAGCTTTATATCAGACCTTCATAAACAAATGGGAAGTTAAGGCCAACCCTCTCCAAATCTTAGCAGAACACAAGAATCTTAAGAGAAACGTCGAAGAGAGTGTCTAGGACTACTCTACATGGTTTAACAGCATTTATAACGCTCTTCCTCCACACATGAAACCTCCCCAAGGTATGGTCCTAGTGAAATAACCTAAAGGCTTGGATGCTGATATGGCCTACCAGCTTAGGGAGAGGGATTACAACACATTAGAAGACATGAAAAAGGGAGCAGTGAGTGTAGAGGCTAATCTAATTGAGAAGAAAGTAAGATTGAGAGCTGAGAAAAGGGTAACATATAGAGATGACAATGTAGCTTCCACATCTAACCCCAATTATGACCGCATATCCAAAAACATGGAAAAGCTACAGAAAATGATGGAAAAAATGGTTGTCACAATCAGTAATCAGAACAAGAACTAGAACCAGAACTTTAGAAGAAACAACACCACTCCCAACAGACAAAGAGAATCAGATCAGCAAGTTATTCCCCCATTCCAAGAGAACTTTCTTGATGAAGATGAGGGAATCATAGAAGAGTCTAAGTGGAACACAATAAAAATGTTTGAAGTAGAAAACTCAATCCACAATTGTTCCATAGAAGAAGATCAACCCTCACCCTCGTATTGGGATGAGGAAGGATTGGAATCTGAGGATTATAGGCTAGGATTTGAAAATGCCATGATGCAGGTCAGAGAAAAATATGAACTTAGAAGAAAAAAGAGCCTAGACACTTCAAAAACAAAGGGTTCTGAGGTTACCATCAAGAAAAGGCCTGAGAAAACTTCTAAAGTAACTACTGAAAGTAACGAATTAGCAGCTGAGAGTTCTGGAAAAAACAAAGAAAAAGACAACCAAAGCACTGACACCCAAAGTCTACCAACTAGTAGCACTAGCACTGTAGTTAGTGCTCCTGATAAAATAGTTTCCAACACTGTGCATAGTGAGAATCAGCCCACTGATTCTGCCACCAAGATGGTGGCTAGCAAAACAGAGTTGAACATTCCAAAGAGTCAGTCCACATTCAATTTGGAGAGTGATATTGCAAAAATTAAAATCTCTGTCCCACTCTCTGAGCTAGCCACTCAGGATGTATATAAAGGCCAATTTTTGAAATCATTAAAATTAGGTGAGAACAGTGACACTGTAAATCTGAGTGATGATCAACCAGCCCTTCTGTTTGGTCCAAAGATAGAAGGAAAGTTTCAGGAAGGGGTAGTGCCCCATTTTTATATCAGTCTTAATATCCATGACAAGATCCTTCACAATGCAATGCACGATTCTAGGGCATCTCACAACTTAATGCCTAAGGTGGTTATGGAAAGGATAGGCGTAGAGATAACCTGCCCCTATAAAGATTTATATTCGTTTGACTCTAGCAGAGTAAAATGTCTGGGCCTAATCAAAGACCTGTGTGTAAGCCTTACCCAGATTCTAGCAAAATGTATGGCATGGATGTTGTGGTGGCAGATGCGCCACCTAAGTATGGTATGCCACTGTCAAGGTCATGGGGAGCCAAGCTGCAGGGTACAATGCAGATGGATGGGGCATATGCCACCATTCCTATTTTTAGCCAAATTAGAAGACTGTATAGAGAGGCACAAATGAAATTCCTGTTTAGTAGCCTCAAAAAGCCTGAAAATTCACCCCTATACTCTGTACACACAGATCTTGACTCCTTCATTCTTTGCAATGATGAATCTTTGGAGGAGCCAGGATGCAAAAACAAAGATACACACAATGAAATAGAGCCCGTGGACTTTAACATAATGGCTACTCTAGACTCGGAGGAGAAAGATGTAGAAAACTTTGAACAGGGCACTGAAACAAAAACTTAGAGTAAACCAGAAATAGAATGCAGTCAACTGATTAGTCACTCTTCACAAGCTCATACACCACATCAAGAGTGAAACAATGGTAAAACTGAGAAAAAACATTTATGGGAAATGAATTTCGATGGGTCATGCACCAAGAGAACTCAGGTGCGGGAGTGTGGATACATAATACAGAGAGTGACTATGCAGAGAGCCATGCATGTAACCTGCATTTCAAATGCACAAACAACATCGTAGAGTATGAGGCTCTGATCTTAGGCTTAATAATGTTGAAGAAATTAGGAGCCCATAGGATAACCGTGCATGGAGACTCTGAGTTGATCATTAGGCAAGTGAATGGTGAATACACAACAAAACATCCCAGGCTGAGAGCGTACAGGAATGACGCTATGGATCTATTGAAAACCTTTATAGAATACGATCTGGTGTTTGTCCCTAGAGGTCAGAACGAAATTTCAAATGGACTAGCCCGCATGGCTAGTCCGTATCATAAGCCTCCCAGTGACCAACAGATCATCATTTAGACCAAATTCAAACCTGCAATGCCGGACAATGAAAAATATTGGCAGGTCTTTGAGGGCGATAAACAGATTGAAGATTTCCTGGTAGGCAGAGATGAGTTTGGATTTTCTGATTCAAATTCTAAATCTAACAGTAGCTGCCTAAGTGAAGAGTCCTCAGATGAGGAAGAACCACCCTGTAACATAGAAATAAACACCTTGAAAGAATAGATTGGAAATCCAAATGAAAAATGTGAAAACGCAGATAGTGAAGAAGTAGAGGTGTTGTAGGCCAAAGATAAGAACATACCTCGAGGTCTGGCACCTTTAGAAGACATTTTTTACTTTGATGATGTAGAAAAAAATCCCACGATAGAACACTCAGGTTATAAGGTGGAGGAATGCAACATAGGCACTGAAGATAAATCCAAGATGATCAAATTGGCTAAGTCTGTGCTCGCAAACATGAAAAAGAAATACATTGACCTATTCAAGGAATTCATTGATGTGTTTGCTTGGAGCTATGAGGACTTAAGGGCCTATGACACAAACATCATACAGCACAAAATACCTTTGAAAGAGAATTAGAAACCCTTCAGACAAAAACTTCACAGAATAAACCCAAAACAATTGCCTGCAGTGGAAAAAGAGATTAAGAAGATGTATGAGGCAGGCATAATTGTGCCTGTGAGGTTCTCTGATTGGGTATCAAACCTAGTGGCTGTGAGAAAGAGAATAGGGGAGATTAGGCTATGTATTGATTAAGGAATCTCAATAGAGCCTCACTCAAAGACAATTACCCTTTGCCAAAAATGGAATGCATCCTTCAGAGGGTAGTAGGCTCAAAAAGGATCTCCTTGCTAGATGGTTTTTCAGGTTACAACCAAGTTTTACTACTCCCAGAAGACCAACTCAAGACAGCTTTTACCACTCCATGGGGCACTTTTATGTATGTAAAGATGCCTTTTGGACTGATGAACGCTGGTGAAACCTTCCAAAGAGCGATGGACATAGCTTTTTCAGATGAAATAGGACACTTCATTGTCATCTATCTAGATGACATAACAGTCTATTCCAAGACTAAGGAAGAACACCTAGAACACCTGAGAAGAGTGTTTGAAAAATGTAGAAGGTTCGGTATGTCATTGAATCCTAAAAAGACTGTATTTGGGTTACAAGAAGGAAAACTTATTGGCCACATCATATCTCAGAAGGGGATTAGGATAGACCCAAAAAGAGTTGAGGGAATAATACAAATCACACACCCAAGGAATATCAAAGAGTTACAGTCCTTCATTGGGAAAATTAACTTCCTCAGGAGGTGTATTCCCAACTCAGCTGAACACCTTAGGAATATGACAAACATGTTAAGGAAAGGTGTAGGAGTTAAGTGGACTGTTGAGGCTAAGAAATATTTTGAATCAGTTCAAATTTCTCTCACCTAGTCTCCTATCCTAATCAGCCCTAATTTCTCAAAGGATTTCCTGATATTTTCATTTGCCTCTGAGCATATAGTAGCTGCAGTTCTGCTGCAGAAAAATCTAGAGGGAATGGAACAACCCATTTCTTTCTTCAGCAAAGCTTTGAGAGACGCACCCTTGAAATACAACATAATGGAAAAACAGGCCTATGCTTTGGTTAAGGCCTTGAAAGAATTTAGGGTGTACATACTGCATTCCCACACCATAGCCTACGTGCCAAATGTAGTGGTTAAAGACATCTTGTCCCAAGACCTAGATGGGAAGAGGGGCAAATGGATTTCTATGATCTTAGAGTATGACCTTGAGATAAAACCCACCAAACTGATTAATGGTCAGGGCTTAGCTCAACTAATGGCTGAATCAAATCTACAAGCCCTTGACATTAACATGGTAGATGCCTTGGATGAGTAGCAGGGATTTCCGGATCCCACTGTTGAGGAGAAGTTTTAGAGCTCTCCTTCGTATTTTGACGTTCTGTATGTGCTTACACACCTCAATGCCCCTCTTGAACTATAAAAGACCAAGGCCTGATTCTTAAAGATAAAAGCCAGAAGCTATTGCATAATGAATGAAGGATTATATTGGAAAAATGAAAATGGCCTATTTCTTAAATGTTTGCCTGAGTCTGAAGCAGAAAGGATTAAACAAGAATTCCATGCAGGAGAGTGTGGAGGCCACCTGAACTGGAAATCCACTGCAAAAAAAATACTCAGAGTTGGCTACTATTGTTCTACATTCCTTAATGATATTCATAAGATGATAATTGCCTGTCACAAATGCCAGATTTTTTATGGCAAAAGAAATCTCCTCCCATTACCCCTACAACCCATCACTGTTGAAGGCCCCTTTATGCAATGGGGCCTAGATTTCATAGGAGAGATTCACCCTGCTTCCTCTGCACAACACAAATGGATCTTAACAACCACAGACTACTTCAATAAGTCGATAGAGGCTATACCTACTAGGAATGCCATAGATTCAGTCATCATTAGGTTCCTAGAAGGTCATATCCTCTCTCGGTTTGGCTGCCCAAGGAAAATAATCACTGATAATGCTGCTGCTTTTGGATCCAAGAAAATGGTTGATTTTTGTCACAGGTATCAAATAGCGCTCGGTCATTCAACTTCCTATTACCCACAAGGTAATGGTTTAGCTGAATCATCAAAGAAGAGCCTGGTGAACATCATCAAAAAGCTGCTGGAAGAAAACAAAAATTCATGGCATAACAAGTTAGTGCATGCCCTGTGGGCTGACAGGCTTACAACAAAGAAATCCATTGGCATGTCACCTATCATCTTGTCTATGGAAAATATGCAGTGTTTCCTACTAGCCTTGGAATACCAGTGATTAAACTTGTCTAAGAAATCCAGACAGAAGAAGACAACATGGTAAGGAGGATAAACCAAGCGATCCATCTCCAGCAAGCAAGGGAGGAGGTCTATAACAGAGCTGTGAAGGTTTAGGAAAATATAAAGAATTTATTTGACAAGAGAACCAAAGCTTTTGATTTCAAAATCGGAGATAAATTTTTGAAGTGGGACTCAAGGAGAGAGGATAAAGGAAAGCACGACAATTTTGATAGTTTGTGGCAAGGTCCATACATCATCTAGGCCACTATGGGTCCAAATGCCTTTTTTCTACAAGAGTTAGATGGTACAGAGCTGTTTGGGGGTCCTGTCAATGGCAGGATGCTCAAACACTACTTCTATTGATTTCAAATTTCCAGTTTCCATTTCCATTGTACATACCATTGCAGTGTTTTTTTTTCAAAGAAAAGAGAAAATGCTTCAAAAAGAGAGAGAGAGGTTCAGACATGCTCAAAACATGAACCTCTAAAGTGCAAATATTGGCTCTAACATGATCAAAACCTAAGCCAAGGGAAGTAAAGATAGCTGGTTCTAACATGCAAAAAACCTGAACCAGCAAAGAAGAAAGAAGAATCAGATCCAACAAGCCCAAAACCAGAGCTGAGAAAAAGAGGAGAGTCACTCTAACAAGCTCAAAACTTGAGTCAAAAAGAGAAGGAGGATGCTTCAAACTTCAGATTTCAAGCCTTCAAAGTTTTGTTTTTAGTTTTCTGTAGGTTTTTGTCCATGTGTAACTGTCTTTATGCCTTGGATCCATAGCAAACTAGACTGTCTAATCCTAGTTTGATTGTTTTTAAATTTTTGCTGTAGAATATAGAGAAGAAATCTGCTGGACATTTTAATCCCAGCAGATGTTAGATTAGGTAGAGAAACATATGATACCAACAGTTTAATCTGGTCTCATGGAGAAATAAGGGTAGAAGTAGAATAGTTCTATTTTCTCGTTTGTAAAAAATAAAAATGATGTAAAGGGTCTGCTAGTTCAAACGCACCATGGAAGAGAAAATGGTAGGATTGTAGGATGGGTAGGTAGATTTTTTGGGAGAGTTTTTCTACTAAATTGATGTCTTCACAATTGTGGCAGCTGAAAATCAAAGAAGAAAGGTGGCTCAAGCAGCAGACATCTAGCCTACACCAAAGATCATTTTCTGAATTCTTGACTCCTTCAAGAAGAAGCCATCCCCATGTGGAGCCACTGTTAGCCCCCTATAAATTCCTTAACAAGCAAGAAAGGGGCTAAATTGTTTTATGAGCCTTCAAGGAATGCATTTTTCTTGAAAAAAAATTATCCTTGAAGCCTCTTCATGCTCTCTACCCTTTGATTATTTCCCTTTGTTGTTCTTGAGTCAATAAGCCTCACTGATAATGGTAAATTGTTCTCCTAAAGGCCTTCAATTTCCCTTTTTACCCCCTGCAGAATTCTTCATTTCATCCCTTTTTCCCTTTTTTAAAAGCCTCCTTTTCCACCCCAAAATCCCTCCCCTAGTCCTCCTAAACCATCCTAAAATCCCCTTTAAACCACGCATACACCCTTGGTTTTTCCAAGCAACCCTTATTGCATCTGTCGTTACCCTTCCCTGGCCTCGAATTGCATTGAAAAAGGCCGAGAACTCATACTTTTGCATATATCAGGCCTAACCCCCTTCAGGCTAGCCCCCTTAACCTTTCCCCCCATGTGACCCAGGTGCTAAACTAGGAGCTGACCCATAGAGCGCTCATCAATCGTATGATCGAGTGAAATTCACGCCGTAGATCTCTATAAGATCCAAAGGTCTTCGCGGTCCATTCGCGCTCATGTTGTTTCCTCGTTCACCTTTTCGATCGCAGATCCACCATCCACTTGATCCGCAAATCTACGGCCTGGAGTTTATCTGCCCCAGTGGTCCCCGCAATGTTCACTGTTCAGAAACCAGCGGTATCCATCGCATCGCGTTTGGAGGTTGAGCAGCATTTTCCATTTCACAGCGATTCCATTCATCGCATGCTGCGTGTCCCGAGCACTGTTTGAAAATGGCCCCCATCGCGCGTTAAAGTTCAGCGTTTTCCCTAGCGTGATATGAGCGTACGTCGTTCGATTTGGGGCGGGCCATCTAATGGTCATCGTGCCACGAAGTTGCACAAGGGTTAACCGAGGCAAACAATGCCCTTGGCCCACCATCCATCGCCCTCTGCTACGTTTTCCATCGTCGATCTCCTCCTGAGATCGAACGGTCCAAATTTAACGCCTGTTCCGCCTTTGACTGG
This sequence comes from Pinus albicaulis, assembly GCA_034641835.2. Classification (NCBI taxonomy): domain Eukaryota; kingdom Viridiplantae; phylum Streptophyta; class Pinopsida; order Pinales; family Pinaceae; genus Pinus; species Pinus albicaulis. The sequence continues at coordinate 16,816,417 of MU968551.1, read as the reverse complement.
GTCCTACCGCGTCACCATTCCATGTGTTTTTTCATGTTTTTCTCCATCCTCCCTATATATTTCGTTCAAGGGTCAAATTTTAATATTTTGCGTTAAAATTTCCATTCTGTGCCACCATTTTGCAAGCCTCCCACTGCATTTTCCACTGTAATCCCGCACTATTTCGCCATTTCGCCAGCCTGCACAACCAATTTCATCGTTCCCGCTGCATCCACCTGCCCCGTGCATGTTTTTCTTAGCTTGTTTTCGTGTTTTTCAGGGTTACAGGCAGACAAAAAACCGCCATGATTCATCTGCACTATTGTAGTGGCACAGTGCACAAAAGAAGCTGAATTTAAAGCCTGCTATTACAGGAAAATGTCCAGAAAGGTGGCTGCAATGTGAATTTCATCAAAGGACATAGGTCAGACTCTGAAAAACCTCTCCGGCACCATTAAAGCTCAAATTGCACAGACAGGGACAATACTGGAGCAGCGAAGGATGTCAGTGAAAGATCAGAGAGTTTAAGGCATATAATTGAAGATTGTAAGCCTTAACTAAACAATTAGAGGAAAAATACCAGGTCAAAGACCGCAAGGATCGATCAGAAGGTCCTAGGGCACATAAAACAATGCCAAAAGGGTTTCACCATCAGCAGAAGTCCCCCCCCCGAGAAAGGACACAGTACCCATACTGCTTTCATTCTATACCGTGTTCCTTAGAAGATTTCCACCCTGACAAAACAGTCCTATGCTACCAGAGCATTGGTTATGTAGCATGGTAGACCTCAAAGTCATTTATCTGTCTTTATATTTATTCACCAGAGTACTACAAAGTACTGCAGCCAAAGTACATCAGAGACATACCTGGAGTAAGTGGAAGTCCGACGAAGACCACTCTTTCATCCAAAGAGTACTAGAGATAAATGCACAGAACTTAAAACAGAATGGGCTTCGGCCCTCTTTCTTTTCTAAGTTTTAATGTTCCATTTAGTCTTTCACCTACCTCCTCTGCTCTCTTCAGCTATAAAATTAATGAAGGAACTCATTGTAAAGGTTTTTGACCAGTGATCAGTGAATTACAAGCTGTTTCTTTTGAGACATAGTCTCTGTGTAAAGTTGTAAGATAGGCTGAGGAAGATTTTTTCAGACTGAATATCCAGCTATTGGTAATGTTTTACTTGACTGGTATTGCTCTTTAATATGACAAGCACATTTCTTTGGATCCTGATATAAAGCAGAGGTGATGTTTTTCCATCTCTGTATTTGTTTTTAACTTGCAGTTCATATCATTCCATTTATACTGGCTCGCATCAGAAATATGGCATAAGATTTACCCTTGTTAGGTACCCTATGTTTCTGCTCTCCTTGCCTTTGATGTTTTCTACTAAATGTGTTATCTAAGGGTTGATTTCAGTTAATTTAACCAGTGTAGTGGATGTCATTGCCTGCTAGCTGATGTATGAACTAAATGAATCTGTTCTAAGATGTTCTTGTTAGGATTTAATTGAATGAATTGGGAACACTGGGAGTTCTAGAACTCTGTCTCTATCTCACTAGGATCCTTTTCAATTAATTGAACCTTTCTAAGATCCCTCAAGGTAGAGGCCGAAGCATTGAGAGTTCAAAGTCTCTCTCTGATCTCAGGTTTTTAACTTTGTGTTCTAAATATTTATTGTTTCCTCCTCTCTTACCATTTCATGCCACACTATCATCTTTAGGATCCAATGCTTTAGATAACTAGCCCAACTGAAAGCCTGCAAGTTGAATAGCAAGTAAACCCTTTCCTGACTCCATTGCCTAATGGCCTTGAATGTTCTCTGAATTATATCTCCTTTGCCCCAAACCATCTTACTCAACCTTGTCTCATACTGAACTTTTCTTTCCTGATTCCCAACAACCAAACATACATGAAAAAAACAAACCCCGAGCCTTATAACTAGCCTAACATCTTAAATTTTGAGCTTCAAAGACATAAAACCTTTGCTTATATAGAGAGATCCCTCTAGGGACCCAGGAGGGCTAGATCCTGAGGTCTAAAAGTGGTTCTGTGTTGTCTCATCTTTTGGTCTTGCCAATCTGGCCAAAACATGGGAACCCCAACAGGTGGATAACCCAAATAGCTCTCATCATGAAAGAATGGAAGGTATATATGGAAACCTTCTTGCTGATCAAGGGCCTCCTCAAGATATAAGTGAAGACAATCATAGGGAATTTCATCATCAATGAAGGACTCCCATATCCATGCTATCATCCAAATCAAATGAATCACCTCCCAATGTGGTAATTCATAGAAAAGCTCCTCCCAAATTCTCATGAGAGGCAAATCCCAAGTGCTACAAACAATCATATGGCCCACATTATAAAGAAACAAGTGATCTACTATAGTTTCCATATAATCTCCCATGCTCCCCTTGAAACATGTCGTGCAAAAATTGTGGGAAAATTCTTCCCCCAAGGACACATCCAACTAATGTGTCTCTCCTCCAATCATTCTCCCAACAAATATAAGAACATTTTTTTTTTTTTCTGAATAAGACTAAATCTATTAAGCTGAAATATGGTACAAGATGGTGATACAATCAAGAGAAACAAGAAGCCAGCAACCGGAAATGATAAAACTATCAACCTCGGTTCTGGAGAAGGAAAGAAACGAGCAAGGAAAGACAAGAGAAAACAAGAAGGCAAAAAGACCGAAAAGTACCCAGAGTGGGAAGAGGCCTCTACACGAAGCTTTTTCCCTTTATTTTTACAGACTTTAACCCATCCATCCAAGGGTGTATGAGCTAGAACAACTTGAAGACCGAAGTTCTCCGTAGGGGGGAACTCCTTATCCGAATCGGAAGAGGAGGTAACATGGGAGCGCTTCTGAGCGACGGCAGTGTTGGGCGGATGCAAAGGAGCATCGGTGGGAATGGCCATTATCTGATTCTGATCCGATTCTACATCACTTCCATCTGTTCCTGAGGAATCAGAGTCCTCTGCAGGTGGCAGAGAGTAAGGAGTCCATCGTTTCGTTTTAGGCTTGGAGTTGTTCTCCTTTTTCTGTTTGACCGGGAGAGCTGGGCATGAGTTCTGCAGATGCCCTGTTTGGTGAAAATGTCGGCAGCGAAAGGCAGTATTCTCATAATCCAGTGTCTGAGTCCAAATAGAGTCGTTTATCTTGAGATTGATTTGTTCTGGAAGTCCCTTGCTTAAATCTAGTTCCACACATATTCTGGCATATGTGTAGAGACCCTTGTTTTCCCGCCAATAGTCTCCCATCAGAAAACTTCCCAACGTGTCTCCAATCGCTCTATAGACCCTCACATGCCATAGGTGGACTGGTAAGTTGGGAAGCCTGATCCATACAGGTGTCCTGGTTATGACAGCATTTGCTAGGTCAAAATCTGGGAACCATGGTGTTAAGAAGAGCCCTGCAGTTCCCATGAACCAAGGACCTTCTTCAATAGCCTTTTCATAATGCTTAATATTGTCAAACAGAACTATGAAATATCCTTTTGAATAGAAGCTGACTTTGCAATGTTGAGTCCATTTGGCATGGATCCAATCGTAGAGTTCCTTAGAGCGCGGCCACAACCCATTAAATCTGCATATGATGGCTCTTTCTCCAAATGAATGGAGATTATTTGAAATGTCTGAATGGGTTAACTCAACAGAGGGAACCTCCTCAAGCTTGTCAACCAAAAAATGCTTTGGTTTAAGGGCTTCAGGGGGTTTGGGGCCCTCCGAGTGAACCGCTTATTTGTATGAGAATGAAGGAGCAGACGAGGATTGTCCAACAGCACCACCTCTCAAACGAAGGGTGAGTACTAAAGAGTTATTCTTAAAAATGCTGTAAGCAGAGAGGGACAGAGTATCTTCGAGCTATTTACCTCGAAAGAGAAACCTCTGAAGGGCTGAGGGTATCCCAATCCTGCGCTCCAGATTTAGTTTAAGAGTCTGCACCAGATCTGAGGAGCGAACCCAATACAAAATCGTCTTGCCAGAAGGTAGTGAAATTTGGATTTGATAGGAGGCAGAGGAGATCTTGGAAGTCTGCTGTGTAGACACAGAGAAAGGATCTTTAACGTCTCCAATAGAAAGTCTGCCTTGTTGCTATTTGGGAGAACATTTCTCCTGCAAGGGGAGACAGACGCTCCATCTCAGATCCGAAACTGAGAACAGGGAGATAGAGCAATAAAAAGGCGGCAAGTTCTTCCACCACAAGAAAAAACCTGCATTGCTACCGGCGTACTAAGAAAAGAGAGGGTCAAACTCTGCGCGCCTATCCAGAGGTTTTGGAGAATGATATCTACCACTGGAATCCTCATGCAGTGCCTCAGAGGAGCGATAGGGGCTCCCGAAGATCAAAGCACTCTACCGTTGTTTTGATAGATGCAGTAGGAGCGTCAGGGCTATGGGACAGTGCTGATACTGGGCGAGCAATGCAGAGCAGGGACCGTCTGAGACAAAGGAAGATGTAGATGGCCGCCAAAGTAGATGTGGCGCGAGAGCAGCAGAGGTGGGAGCGGCTGCCTGGGTGGAACAAACCATAACCCTAATCGCCATATCGCTCCTTCGTTTTAGTTCTTTTTGTATGTTACTTTCTTTTAATATAAGAACATATTAAGCATATGGGATCATAATTAAAGTCATGCTAGATGCCATATGTAGTAAAGGAGAAGGAAAATGATCCCTCATGTGAAACCAGCGCAGTTTTACTCCTAACTGCCATAGAATATGATATAACAAGTGCTCTTCCCTACATTTGTTTGTTGTCCCATCCTTCCTGTATGCTTCGAGAAGGTGTATGATATTTGGTGCTAATGAAGCACACCATGAAGAATACAACATCTCCCCAAAATATCTTAGGGAATGTTCAACATCTCCATTTCTCATGGCTCCAAGTAGCCCATGAAGCCCATAAGAAAAAGTGCCCCCTCTTGGAGAAAAATGCTACATATGAGTGTTAAGAAAATACAAGCATATAGTAGATAGATCATGATGTTTAGAAATAAAAATCTTACCATACACTTGATTCAAATCAGTAAGGTAACTCATGGATGAGCTCCCTCTCACACCCAATGAATAAGGAGGTGATGATGATAACTCTTCCTAAGAGATATGTTCCTCCTCAACCAACAAATGATCTACGCACTTATTCATATGAGAGTGAATCTCCTCATTGAATTTCTCCCACATGAATCCATCTAAGATAGTACGGTATGCTCTAATGAAACCAATGGGTTTGGAAATCAAGATTTCATAGGCTGCATTAAGTAGTTTATACTTAAGCTTGAAGTCTCTAGCCAAATAGATCTGATCATGAGAATAAATGACTCCATCAACTAATTTATACCTCCCATCCATCACTTGCCCATCAAGAACCCTACATGTGAAGAGGTCCTTGGAATATTCCATCAATATTTGGGACTCCAATAAGGATCTAGGCTCCCCCAACAATGACAGCACTGTAGAAATATGAAATGGAGCCTCTGTAATAACATGGCTCTCCTCTTTGACATGCTTGATGACAAAGTCACATGTTGGAGTACTATCAAATTTATTTTGTTTCCTCTCTTGCAGCTGATCTTGCAGAAGACAATATTGAAGCAGATGGAAGTTAACCTCTCCTTGAAAATTTTTTTCCTTCCAAAACTTCCTTAATTTGGCCCATGCATGCAAGAGTGTTGATATCCTCTTGTCATGTTCAGAAATATTCTTTGTGTGTGAGAATTTCATTGATTGTCCCAAAGATATGGAGTTGCCATTTGACATCATATTTATATCATCCTAGATTACCGAAACCTCCTTTTTCAGCGCAAATAGCTAAGTGGGAGATAGCAATTTCCATTTCAGAAAAATTGCTTACCTCTCCTTTGAACCCATAAAAGATTCTTTGCACTGTGCTAGCTTCTCCCAAGGCTCCCTCCTTAGCCAAATATGTAAATTCTGCCCATAGTTTAGAGAAAAATTTATTCTTCTTCCAATCAGGGGGTCTCCCTGGTGGAATGCCTCCATGCAAAGAGACATCAAGGTATAGAGCAAGATGTACATGTGTGTCGAAAGATTTGTCCTTACCTTCACTACACAATTCCTCCTACCTCCTTTGTGTATCAATATTCTGAAATAAATAAGGGTGTGTGCTTCTCATCATGTGATGCTTTTCCTCCCCTTTATCTCCTTCTATATTCAAGATCCCACCATTTTCTAATGATGTCACATGGTGCAGATGGATTTTTCCATGATCTCTACATGTGAGATTCTTTGGAACTCCTTGAAAGAGTGCAAGGGTTTCTCTCCTTGGAGCCAATGCCCTATCTTCCTCTTCCTGAGGTAATGTATGTGCTCTTGATATGATAGCATTGCTACCTCCATCCTTCTCTTCCTCCTCATCAATAGTTGAAAATGCCTCATCATCAATAAGAGTCCTTAGATCTTGGTCTTCCCTTGAAAGAGGAACCTCCATGTCTTTCTCTTGAGAAGAAAGCTCATCATGCAATGGGGATCTTGCCCTTGGAAAAGTATCAAACAAGTTTTCATCCCCTTCAATGGTTTTTTGAAATGGAGATAGATTTGTGGATCCTTCCAACCTGTGCAAAGGTTTTGTTTGTTTTGGTTTGATCTGCTTCATCAAAGATGTTTCATGAAGTTTTTCATCAAATCTTTCCACTATTCTTCTAATGAACTTTGCATAAGTAGATGTATTTTCATTCTTTACGGAAAAATATTAAAAAAACCACCAAGCATAAGCCTTACCCTCAAGATGTAGCGTTGCTACTTTGATGGCTTCCCTTTCTGACACTGAATGTTGTTGCACATAGGTGTCTAGCTCCTTCACCCAAACCCTAGCTAGACATTTAGGTGATCCATCAAAAGTAGATAGAAATAATCTACCCACGCCATGCTGCTTACTCCTTGTGGTTGTTTCCTCCTTGATCTTGCAAAACCCTTGTAAGTTCAAGTGATCTTTAAACCCCTTAGATTGAGCTTCATACTCTTGCAAATAAGCACCAAGAATCTCCTTCTTTGGAACTTCTTATTTCTCCATCTCATTTGTCTTGAACATATGGCTAGTAGAGCACTTTAAAGCTGATGGTATGGCTGAATACTCACACCCATAATATGAGGAATTAGAGATTTCCTCATGTATAGATCTTTTAGATATTTTTGATGGATCTCCATGTTTTTCCCTCCTCATTTCTTTGATGTCTTTTCTGATGCGATGCAAAGTGTGTAGAAGAAGCTATGAGAACTTCTTCCCTCCAGAAAATAAGGGTTTGAATTGATCCCTTTTTCAGATCCTCTCCTTCTCATGAGAAGACTCCATAATGGTTGAATAACACAGGCTGAGCCAATATTAGGTCTCTGATACTATTGTAATATCCCAAAATGGGGAAACTCAGCAATACATGCATGAAAAACACATTTTTCAGGAATATAAGCATTAAAAGAAAAATGCAGCCCATGGATCCATTAGATCTGACATTATAGCAACCACATCGAAAAGGAAATCAGAAAAAAAAATCATTATAGCCTAGTTAAACATGCCTCCCATGCTCAAAAAATCCCAAAATCACTGAAAACCCCTAGACTACTGCAGCACAAAAATACTGCATAAAGAGATAGTGCAGTTTATTGAGGGTTATACTTAGAAAATGGAGAGGCAAATCAGATCTAATGATTTATTAAGAAATAGAGCACAAAACAAAGATCTAGTCTCTTTTACATAGATCCAAGAGGACCCGGCAAGGGTTTCTTGACAAAAATGATATACATGAAATATTTTTTGTAGATCTATGGATGAATCACATTGTATGGCTGAAGCACTACACAAATATGGCTGATTATGCAAAGAAATGATTGTAGCTCCTTTTTCTAGCTTTTCCAAGAAAATGTTGATCCTCCCCCTGGGAAACTAGCTCTCAAAACAAGGGATTAAACCCCTCCACTGCAATACCTTAAGAAATAACATAGTTTCTGAAATGAACTGCATTTTTTCTAAAGGTAACTACCTTGCCTAACACTAGATAGTGGAAAATTCAACACAAAATTATCTCCTCATATTTCTTAAACAATATCTCCAAGCAAGAGTGGGGAATTCCTGCATGAGAAAACCCTTTCACTAAACAGTGCAAAAAACTTAGCTAAATAGCCAAAGAATGAAAATAAGTCTAAACATACCACATACAAAATATATTCTTCAATCATGCCCCATATGGATGCTATTCCCTCCATTATATAGTTGATGAGCTTCCTCACCAAGGGTCCCACCCAATTAAGAGGTTGCTTCCATGCAAAGGCTCCTCCACCAAAATTACACTGTCTCCATTAGTCCCACTCATATTTTTACAATTTTTTTTGATTTAGTCAATCTTGAATTGATCTTCCTGCATTGTCTCCTTTCACACCCAAGGTGTATTCATTTAGACTAGGTAGATTGATCTTCATTCACACTGAGTTGTCTTTATTTATGATCCACTCCTCATATAATAATGTTGTTAACTTGGTCAAACCTAACTTTTTCCACACATTTTAGATCATGTTCACACATGAGGATGCTTGATCTAGTTATTAACATTATCCCTTTTCACATTATGAGGGATTTTATGCCTACTTAAACAACTTATGAGCCTCCTTGCCCATTTATTCATCTAACTAGATTTTAAAAGAAAAATTAATATTCCTATTAGCTTCATGCTAATTTAGGAATATTACACAATCTGAAGACTCTCCTCATAACGATATCACTGTAAGTATATCTAGGTGTGGTCAACATCGAGATACTACTAAGACATGAGGCAACTCAAAGTTTGACTCCTATACATGAGTGCTCGAAATACTTGGGCTGCAACAAGGAAGGCATGCCTGGTTTTAGAGCCCAAATAAATTCCTTTCCATCTAATTGATCCACCTCTGAAAGGAGTGAATCAAGTTCTTCCAGTTTGAGAAGGGCTTTGGGTGTAACCCTCATAAATCTCAAATATGTCCCAAGTTTGATGATTTTGTGTCCCATATCATGTTATTTTTGTGGTTTTTCCTGTTGCAGCATAGAAATTATCTCCTTGGAAAGAAATTGGTTGATGGTTGCTGTTAGTTTATTAAGAGAGTTGAGAAAGGTTTGATCCATGTTTTTGTTCAATGATTACTTATGCATGACTCTGACATAAATACAATGATACTTGACTCAATATGTGCCCTAATACATATATCTCTCACATTTGATTAGTAGAAAACTTGGCATTACACTCAAAAATCAAGCATTTAGCCCTTTTTGTGACCAAACACACTCAAATATCAATAGATAAATCTAGTTCCGAAAAATAAATTAGGCTCTGGCAAATAAAATAGGCCCTAGTAAATAAAATAGCTCCAGTAAATAAATTGGGCTCTAGCAAAACAATCTCTACACAACAATATGAATTCATTCGAGAAAAATAATTTCAACCTTGGGCTTACCAAAGCAAGTTAAACAATCTCCTGTGATAAAAAATGTGTCCCCAGATGCAAGGAAATGATATCTTCTCAAGCTTTATGTTTACCCTAGAAATTCTATAACTGCTAGCTGGAAGGAACCCCTGTTTGAGCCTCAAAAATTGCTTATAAATTTCTTCCAAAGTAATCATGGGCTCTCCACCACAAATCTAGAAAAACCCATAAATGATTTTAGCGAATTCTATCGGCCACCCAATACCCAAAATTTCATTCACTCCTTCCCCACTAGCTTCCAAATAATTTTTCATGTTTGGGGCACCAAAACTCCCCCAAAGGTTCTAAAAAATTAGGGTTAAACTCCTTGACCCTTAACTTCCAAAACACATAATTTTTTTTGGCTAATTCTAACCTCCTAGAGTTACCCAAAATTGGTGCAATTACTACTTGAAAAATAAAACGTACTGTTGAAAAAAAAAATAGATTTTTGGCTTGAGTACCTCTGAGATAATTTTGAAAATCTAACCATGGAATCCTCTCAACAAAACCACAAAAACACAAAAAAATCTTGGGTAGATTCCAGAAGATACAGAAAGTCCCAATTTAGTGCAATTTTCTACTCAGCCCAACTATACACACTGCTCCAAATAAGATACATTTGTACCACAATTCTCCTACACATCAGTCTAAAAAATTCACTACAAAAATTAGCAACTCGAATGAGATAAATCTCTTGGGCTTTCCTTTTTGGCAAGTAGCACAAAGGCTAGATGAATTCCCTATAAAACATAACTACCCAATGGTGCTCTTCACTATCCTAGTGAATCTACACTAGAGGCTGCAATAGAATGGCCAAAAACTCCACCTTAGGTGCTTATAAAATTATCCAAAACTACCCCCAGACTCCTCAATCCAATCTAACCAAAACCTAGAAATGGTTTGGCCTAATCATGATCCTCCAAAAAAGACCTCCCCTAGGTCATATGCTCTCCTAGTAGGTGCTAAAACACGTTGTATGTAGAATGACCAGAAAATGCTATGCAACCCTTAAATATTACAACAAATAACTCCCTTGGTAATTCCTTATCACTCCCAACAACAATGCCTTAAATGACTGAGGCATTCTCCCGCAAGTATGCCTACCCTCTCCTCCTCTATTTTGGCCAAATGACTTCCATGTCGCTCCTGAGATATGTTTACAAACTCAACCTTGGAGGTTCGCCTATAGCTTTAGCAAGCTAATGAACCTTAGGTTTGCCTATAGCTTTAGCAAGCTAATGAACATTTCTCCACATTTACTCAGAAATTCAGTCTTCTTATCAAGGGTTTATTCATTATCTTCAAAAAATAAACTTGATAATTTGACTTCTATAATGACTGTAATTATATCCAAAAGAAAGTATGCTTCAATATTAAATCCTTGATAAATATTTGAATATGATTTATAATAAAAACCTTCAATCTTCTCCAGAAGTCGAACTGTAATAAAACCCTTGAACTTGGCTTTTCTAGTAATTTGGAAAGTAAACCCTCAAGTTGTGAATATCACTAGCTCTGATACCATTGTAATATCCCTTTTGGTAATTTTCATTAAAATATCACGAGGGTTTTAACTTTGAAAAATTTCACCAAGAAACACAAATAAAACACCAGAACTTTGATAGAACAATAAACCCAAAAATCATACGAAAATCTCATTAAAATATGACAATATGGATAACAATGAGATATGAAACAACAACAACAAAATCCAACTTTATTATATAGAAATATATATGCCAATACAATAGCTAGAAGGAATCCTCTAATATAGCTATAATGTTGATGCTGACCTCCAAATTGAAACATGAAATCAATCATGACAACCTATGGATCCTGAATGGATCCACCAATGGATGAGGTGGGTGCTCGCCCACTCTCTCTAAATCACCTGAGGGTTTTTGTCCTGAGGCTAATAATGAATTAGGGAATCCAAGCTCTCAAACCTCTCACACAAACAATGATCTAATCCAAGATGTCTCTAAATGACCTTCGCTTCTCATTTTATAGATATGATCGATAAATATGAAAGCCTATAGAAGAATACTATTTTATTATTTTATTATAATTCTAGAAGATCCTCCATTGACTTTATCAATGTGACTTTTAATTTAATTCTATTTCACTTAAGTCACTTTTGCGCCTTTTCCTCCAATTAATTATTTTCCTTTAATTAAATGCCTAATTACAATCATTTTTAATTAATGAAAATGGTAACCCACCCACGGTACTCTCTTTGGCCATTATAAATCAGTTCTCATCATCCCATCCTAAAGATCTCCTCATTCTGGTTCCAAGAAGCTATAACATTGAGGTTTTCCGTCAAATAATATTCTTGGAATACCACCTTAGGAAAAACTGATTAACTCAGGATCCATAATAATGCTAATTTTGAAATTTTTTGGAATGTGACAGATTGAAAGACAAATTGTGTTGATGATGAAATATGCTAAGAGAATTCCACCAGATCCTGTAAAAAATCCTCAAAACTCCCTCAGAACTACTAATAACACGAACCTGCTCTAATGGCCTAGCCATCTGCAATCCTGGAAATGCACCCAAGTTGTACTATAGAGGAAAATAAAATTTAGAACATTAAATTTAAATCACTAATAAGAAGTATGTTTTAAATACTACATCGAGTTGTGTTATAAAGCTTCAATAAGCACTATGATGGTTAGTTTTTCAATAGTTTTATATGTTGTAAATGCTGCATCGAACTATGTTAAATATCCATAGGTGAGATGTTTTGTTTGTCATAAACATCACAGAACATCTAGGGTGATGTTCCCCCAAGGGGGAGGAGTTTCTAACATCCCCTGGTTGATTTTCCATTTAAATAAAATAAGACCAAGGTCATGGGACATGTATTCCAAGTTGAATGGTAAGAAAACATTATAGTTGGAATCATTTGTGGCTTATCGATGGATATGGAATTTCGAAAATGCATTGGCAAAGGAAAAGAGGAAATAACTGGTATTTAATTATGAGACATAAAGAAAAATAGGAGAAAAGGAAGGTGAAGGGACAAAAATATGCATGCAAGGGGAATTATAGAGAAAATTAAGGAAAATGAAATAAAATAGGAAAGTAAGAGACAAGACATCAATGATAAAAATACATAAGAGAAATAGTTGATAGCTTTTGATATTTTTGGGTTAAACTCTTGTTCATTATCTCATACAGTCTTGCACACTTATAGAATTCATGGAGCATCCTAGCATTCACTTGGACTTAGAGAGACCAAGCAAGCAAGTAAGGACAAATGCGAAATTTGTGGGAAGTAGAAAAGAGGATTGGATTAGCAGCTATAATAGGGGTACATTTTAGGTAAAAAGTTGCATGTGTGATTTCCTTATTGATATTTGGATGCATGGTATATTCATGTGGTCATTTGGCTATTATTTTTTCATTAGAATGGGATTTTCCTAGATTGAAAGTGGTTTCAGTGTTTCCTTACCATTTCCTACATAGTCATGATGTAGTGGGTTATTTATCTAGATTTTTGATTGGTTCTCAGGTTCCCTAGGGGTTCTGTGTTGGGACAGAATCTTTGGATCCCTCAAACAGTTTGGGCTCCCTAGAAGTTGTGGGTTGAGATGGTATTTCTTTGGAGCCTTGTAACAACTTTGGTTCCCTAGAGGTTGTGGGTTTATATAGGAGTCCCTAGAACCCTAGACATCTTGGGAAGAGAACAATTTGGTTTTTTTTTAGGGTAAAACCATGAAGGTGGGTTACACTTTTGTGAGAATCGGGGGCAGAAAAGTCATTTTCCCAACAATTCAGCCGAAGTTTTATATAATTTCGATCGAACTGTTTAAGATTTTGGCTGAACTTTCGAAATTAGTTCGTTCGAAATAATTATGTCATTTACATTGACGACGTGGGAAAACATATTTTTGGCCGGAGATGGGAAAATCGACAACAAAAGTTTGGCTGAACTAATAGTCTGGCTGAACTATTAGTTCGGACAAACTTTAAAAATAATACAGCCAAATTTTTTTTTATAAATATACCTGCCCACAAACCTTAACAAGTTTCAGGCTTATTACCATTTTTTCAACTGTATACGTCGTGTTTGCTATTTGCTGGGCTTATTATTGTTGTCGCAACTGTGTATGTCATGTTTGATGTTTGTTGTTGCAAGGTCTTGGTGTTGTGTAGGGGCAAGAGGAGGTGATAAATTTGTTGGTGTTCTATGTTTTATACGTTTTATTTTTTTATGATTTTTTTATTTTTATTTTTGTTCTACTGTTTTAATTTTATTGCTCTGTTTTTGTTTGTAGGTAATTCGTAATCCGCATCCTCTTCAACGTCTTCAGTGATATTCTGCTTGTCTTCTCGTTGCGGCCTCGAAATTTTCGATAATCTCTTGCCTCGTCTTCTCTTTGCAGCCTCGTCTCTGAATTTTCAGGTTGGTAGACGAAAATCCTCCTCTACTTTTAGATACGAAGATCTATTTAACCAAGATAATAATCTAGATTTATAATCTTCTAAATTTATATTTCTTATCTACTACATCTCTCTATATAAATAAATTTCATAAATATTAAATTAATTTTAACACATAAATCCCCCTCCGTCACACAGATTATTTCCAGAACATCGATAAAATATCTCGCGATACCTAACATCTTAAATAGCTAAATAAAATATTTCCAATATTAATATTTATACCAAATGTTTGTAGTCACTGCGCCACTTGGTTGGGGAGAGAAATTAATATTGAAAGTGAGGGCTGGGTAAATGCATTAATATGAACTACTATGTTTCTTTGTCAATCGATTGCGCCAATTTTTCATCGATTGTTTTGCTTTTTCACAATCAATGACGAGTAACACTTCCAAATACCCGCACACACCCAAAATTTAAAAAAAATTAGAAAACAAATGAAATGCAAGAAAAGGTTGCAATTCAACATCTAGGTATGTAGCAACTGACCAAAATTACATCCATTCTTTTTGACATTTTCCACAGCCCCACAAGATAAATGTTATGGAAAGTTAGTTTTATTTCTTATGGGGCCTTGGATATAGGGTTTCACATTGGCTCAGTGATACACAGACCTTAACAGTTCATGATAATTTATTTGTGCTTGATATTACATAAGTTAACAAAAAGTATCTTCTGACCTAAAAATCCTGGCACATACTTCAACAATGAGCAAGGCTTGATGGAAGAACTTCATAATTTTCCAAAAATTGAGGATATAGATAAAGAAATTGAATTCAGTCTTTTTTCAGTTCAACATCCAGATATGTAGCAACTGACCAGAATGACATCCATTCGTTTTGACATTTTCCACAACCCCATAGGATAAATGTTCTGGAAAAGTAGTTTTATTTATTATGGGGCCTTGGATATAGGGTTGCACTTCTTCTCAGCCATACACAGACCTTAACAGTTCATGATAATTAATTTTTTCTTGATATATATTGAATCCTAATTTTATATGAAACACAACTAAAAGGTTGTGAGAAACAAAGACCAACATTAATATATAAACAACAGCTATTATGCTTCAAAAGAGAGTTCAAAAAATAGAAAAAAAGAGTTCAAAATCTAGATATGTAGCAACTGACCAAAATGGCATCCATTATTTTTGACATTTTCCATAGCCCCACACGATAAATGTTCTGGAAAATTAGTTTTATTTCTTATGGGGGCTTGGATATAGGGTTGCACTTTTGCTCAGCCATACACAAACCTTAACAGTTCATGATAATTTATTTGTGTTTGATATGTATTGAATCCTAATGTTATATGAAAAAAAACTAAAATTCTATGAGAAACAAAGACCAACATTAATATATAAACAACAGCTAGTATGCTCAAATGCCAATACTAAGAAACATAAGAAGCATTAGGCATTTCCCAATCTTCCCCAAATTTTCTGTTGTATTTCAAGTTGATTGCTGATTTTCTGGACTGGTATAGCTTATTATCCATACGAGCAGGATCAATCATCTCACGATGGATTAAGAAGATCAAATATTTCAATAATTGATCATGCATGTCATGCATTTATTCTAAATTGTCCTTTACAATATTGGTCCAAGCAATAGATCCAGCTCTAGTACCTTTGCTATATAATTTTATTTTTAGAAATGTATTAGCGCAGAAAACTTACCTACCCAAACAATGCTATTTGATTGTTGTTAGTTGTAAGCAATATCCTCAAATGTTTGCATAGATTAGACCTTCAAAATATACCAAAAATTCTGAAATAGTCCACCTTCCAATTGTTGCCAAGGAAATGTTTCTTAGCATTGCCTTTCGTGTTAAGAATAAAGGAAATTAATTGTGACTTTATATCTCATGTTGTACCTCGGGTACCTTCTTTCTTAACTGTAGCTTCACTGGTCTCTGCTTCCTGTTATAACAGCCAAATGTATTTTATTAATGTACCTAAATTTACACCTTCCATGATGCTTCTAATCTTGTAAAATGTTAAAAGTGGAGTGTTTTATGTTGTAATGGATATTAATAATCCATATTATGTATAGTGATATGATGATAGTGTAGGTTGATGTTAAATTTGTAAAATTATTGTACATATCAAGGATGAAAGATAATACGAGCCAAAAATGACATTATTATAAATTATTAAACAATTTGATAGGTGCTAAATCATACTTCTTATTAAGGACATATAACTAATTTGTAAGTTGAAAATCCTTTCTTAATGTTCTTAGGTTATTTATAGATGTCAAAGTAAAGGTTTCTAGATGTGATTTCTACCATAAAATTCAAGGCAAACTAAATGATAAACTAAATTCTAAGGCAAACCCTGTACATGTCATTTCTCCCACAAACTCATAAAGGTGTGACTTTTGACATAACTTAATCAACCACTACCACTAGTTGTTTTAGTAGGTGCATAAAATAATTTTGTAAACCATGCACAGGTCATTTCTCTCACAAACTCATAAAGATGTGACTTTTGACATAGCTTAATCAACCACTACCACTAGCTGTTTAAGTAAGTGTGAACCACTACCACTTTAAGTCAAACCATGTACATGTGTCATTTCTCTGTCATTTCTCCCATAAAATATAAGGCAATGTTATTTATCTCATATACTATAAAGAAAACTTTAAGGTAAACTATGTACATGTCATTTCTATCTTAAACTCTAGGCAAGGAAAACTGTAAGGCATGTCATTTCTAGATCTGATTTCTCCCATAAACTTTAAGGCAAACCATGGACATGAAATTTCTCCCACAAACTAAAGGCTTTCTCCCATAAATTCAAGGCAAACTTCAAGGCCTGAAAATTGAACTTAAAGTGGTTGAACTTCCATAGAATTTTAGTCTGTCTGTTAAGTGTTAACTTCTACAAGTTCTAAAGGCAGAGTCTGTAAAGGGCCAGGTAGCCTCTAGATCTCATCTTTTCTGAAAGGTGAAATATCCAATAAATGCCCTTAAAGTCAATCTTTGGAATAGATCTAAATAGAAGTTCTTCATTTTAATATCCATAAACCACAACCACTTTAAGGAAAATTGTTTACATGTGTCATTTCTCCCATACATGTGTCATTTATCCCATAAAATCTTAAGGCAAACTTTAAAGCATGTGTCATTGTCTTTTTCCCATTAACTTTAAAGCATGTGTCATTTCTCAAGGCTTTCTCCCATTAATTCAAGGAAAACTTTAAGGCCTAAAAACTGAAACTAAAGTAGTTGAAATTCCATTGGATAGGATCCCCCAAACTCAAGGCTTTCTCCCATTAATTCAAGGCATTATTTAAGGCCTAAAAGCTAAACCTAAAGTGGTTGAACTTCGATAGGATTTTAGTTTGTCTGAACATCCATAGGATTTTAGTTAGTTTGAACTTCCATAGGATTTTACTCTGTCTGTTGAGTATTAACTTCTACAAGTTCTAAAGGCAGAGTTTGTAAAGGGCCAAGTAAACTCTGGATCTCATATTTTCTGAAAGGCGACATATCTAGTAAATGCCCCTACAGTTAATCTTTGGAACAGATATAAATAGAAGTTCTTCATTTTAATATCCATAAACCACTAACAGATCTAAATATAAGTTCTTCATTTTAATATCCATAAAGCACTACCACTTTAAGTCAAAGCATGTACATGTGTCATTTATCCCATGCATGTGTCATTTCTCCCATAAACTCTTAGGCAAACTTTAAAGCATGTGTCATTGGCTTTCTCCCATTAATTCAAGGAAAAATTTAAGGGCTAAAAACTGAACCTAAATTAGTTTAAATTCCATAGGATAGGATCCCCAAAACTCAAGGCTTTCTCCCATCAATTCAAGGAAAATTTTAAGGCCTAAAAACTGAACCTAGTTTGTTTGAACTTCCATTAGATTTTAGTTTGTTTGAACTTCCATAGGATTTTAGTTTTTCTGTTGAGTGTTAAATTCTACAAGTTCTAGAGACAGAGTCTGTAAAGGGCCAGGCAGCCTCTGAATCTCATATTTTTTGAAAGGTGACAAATCTATTAAATGCCCCTACAGTCAATCTTTGGAACAGATCTAAATAGAAGTTCTTCATTTTAATATCCATAAACCACTACCACTTTAAGGAATACCATGTACATGTGTCATTTCTCCCATAAAATCTTAGGAAAAAATTAAAGCATGTGTCATTTCTCAAGGCTTTCTCCCATTAACTTTAAAGCATGTGTCATTTCTCAAGGTTTTCTCCCATTAACTTTAAAGCATGTGTCATTTATCAAGGCTTTCTCCCATTAATTCAAGTTAACTTTAAGGCCTAAAAAATGAACCTAAAGTAGCTGAACTTCCATAGGATAGGATCCCCCAAACTCAAGGCTTTCTCCAATTAATTAAAGGCAAAATTTAAGTCCTAAGAACTGAACCTAAAGTAGCTTAACTTCCATAGGATAGGATCCCCCAAACTCAAGGGTTTCTCCCATTAATTCAAGGAAAAATTTAAGGCCTAAAAAGTGAACCTAAAGTAGCTCAACTTCCATAGGATAGGATCCCCCAAACTCAAGGCTTTCTCCAATTAATTCAAGGAAAAATTTAAGTCCTAAGAACTGAACTTCCATAGGATAGGATCCCCGAAACTCAAGTCTTTTCCCCATTAATTCAAGGCAAACTTTAAGGCCTAAAAACTGAACCTAAGTGGTTAAATTTCCATAGGATTTTAGTTTGTTTGTTGAGTCTTAACTTCTACAAGTTCTAAAGGAGTCTGTAAAGGGCTAGGTGGACTCTAGATCTCATCCTTTCTTAAGGCATGTCATTTCTAGATGTGATTTATGCAAACCATGCATGAACCATGTACATGTGCTATAAATACTCTAGACAATGAAATATTTAACACATCTCATTTCTAGATGTGAATTCTACCATAAACTTGAAGTCAAGCTTTAAGATAAACCATGCACATGCCATTTATCTCATGCACATGTGTCATTTCTCCCATGCATTTGCAATAGATGTTAATTTAATATATTTTATTGATTATTTTTTTCAGGTATAAAAAAAAAAACCCACTAAATATGGTTGAAAAATGGACATTATTCATAGATGTTTCTTGCTATCCCAATCCAGGGAAAGAAATGACTACATATGTGCTTTGCAATATTGTGACTAGAAAGGTCCTCCAAAGGAAAACGAATATTCTGGGAAGAACAAAAAACAACGAGGCATATTATATTGCATTGATAGAAGGCTTGGGAACAAATAGGGATTATGGATCAAATCGAAATTGTAGTTTTCACCAATTCCGAACTTGTGTGCGACCAGATGAAAGGCGTGTGTCAAGTTAAGAAGGAGAGGCTAAACCAACTACATGGAAAAGCGAACAATATTGTTAGCCAATTTAAATTTTTTAGTATAAGACATTGTACAAATGTTAATAATATTTCTATTGATCTATTTCATGGGGAAATGCCAATTCAAGATTCATCTATCAAACATGAATTAATAGATGAGTTAGAATTATACGGGGCAATGTCAATGCAAGATTAATCTCTCAAAGATTAATTAGTTTTGAGATTCTCTTCTTCCAAAATTCAAGATTCATATCTCAAACATGAATTAGTGTTGAGACACTCTCCTTCAAAATTTATTGATGGACATTGTAACATATCTTGGATATGTGTGTGTTTTGTACTTACAAATGTGTCTTTTTTAATGACCATGTGTTTTTTTCAATTATATACCAAGTGTTCTCCCACCATGTAAAGCACAACTTGGTGAACTTCACATTTGAAACAAGTGGTGAACTTCACATTTTTATAAAATTAAAATGTGAGGACTTCAACAAATTTTTGTTTAAATGGAGTTTCACGCTTCTTTTTTAATGACCATGTGTTTTTTTCAATTATATACCACGTGTGCTCCCACCATGTTTTCAATTGTATACCAAGGGTGCTCCCACCATGTAAAGTGAAATTTGGTGAACTTAACATTTTTATAAAAAAATTATTTAAGTTGAGTTTCACACATCAATTAGTGATTTGAAACTTGTGTTTTATATAATTTGTGTACACTAAATTACATTAATTTTTTGAAATTTATTTTGAATTTATTTTAAATAGTAATTTAAAAAAATAATTGTAAATGTCCACTATAGATATATCTACATATATATATCATGGAGGATGAAAGGCAAAGATCAATAGAATCCCAAATCTGTACGAGAGAGGGGGATCAAGGATCGAGGGATTTTCATGGTACATTTAAATATAATATTAAATATCCATACATATGCATACATGTGTGTACATATGGAATTGATTTTTTATCAATTTTGTGAGTTAAATTAGTTGTTAATAAGTTTCATATTTTTTATTTTTTAGGAGTTAGGAGGACAAGGGTGTTTACTCCATCAATGAAGCATGGCCATGGTTTACGCAATCGTGGTATGGTTCATGCAATTTAATCAACTAATATGTACATGTATTTATATATATGAATTTACTTTTGAATTGATTATAAATTCATATTTTTTTATGAAGCTTCCCTCTTGTCTCATGAGGTTGGTTGTGGCACACATTCCCTTGGATGGCCATCAATAGGTGTTGGAGAATTGCGTGAAGGTGGTGATATGTATTCCCTTAGAGGCCAATCAACAGATGGTCGTGTGGTTCTCAACCAATCGGTGGTATTTTTGGTTCTCAATAGGGTCATTCTAGTTCTCAATAGTCTCAGGGTGGGCAAGATGCTAGCCAACCATATCGAGGTGGCCATCAATTTGAATAATATTTTCATTCAATTTGTACAAATTTGTTTACATGTGTTTTTTTAATATAAATTTTTATATATATTGATGTTGAGGCTGAAAATGCTTCTCCAAATGTTGCTCGAAAAAGACGTTGGAAAAAACATGTCATTGAAGAAGAAGGTTGTACACCAACCACGACTTATCCATCTAACATTTCCGATATACCTTGGGAATCAAACATGCAAAAATTCACCTTACAAAGGTGTCAACATCTTCATGAAAAATTGAAGAGAGATCTCGTGGCTTTGACTCTCCCTGTTAAGAGTCGAAAAAGCTTGGAAATAGTTACTCAGTCTTTAAGCGAACTAGTAGATGTGTACCTAAAGCTTGGGCCAACCACTGATACTTTTGTAGAAGTGATGAGAAAAAGAAAGGAAACAGTGATGGGTCCTAATACATGGGAGGTTGTTAAACAAAGAGTTACAACATAAATGGCCAAGTCTATGTTTAATTTCAAAGAAGGGCTGAAAAGAAAGATGATGAAGGTGAAATATTTCAAGAACACTCATATAACTCGCTATTTGAATGATAGACACCTTGTGGCCTATGGAAGACTCCCATGGAATGAAGAGGTTCCTCTTTATTTTGAAAAATTATTTTATGCAGAATTCCTTTTTCAAATAAAACCCAATTACAATGACCTTCCCTCTGAATTTTTTGCTCCTGGGAAAGGTTGATTGTGTGACCATAGGGGCGCTAGGCGTGATGTTGACTTGCCTTGCCCTGAGCCACCATTGGTTAGTCAACCTCTTCGTGTTGAAAAATTCTAGTTAGAGTTGGATGCCACTTCTCAAATTAGTCGAGAAGCAAGAGATGCCATCATTGACAATGTTCACAATGGATTGGGTGGAGTCGATTTTTATCTGAATTGAAAAAGAGCACGTGAGAAATCAAGCGTTAATTTTGTGTATTATACAGATGAATATATTGACAACATGAGTGTTGAATATCTCAAAACATATGCAAATAATTGTCACAATGGTTGGCAGGACCTAATTGTTCATGAGCAAGAGGGCATGGGAACGGTATGTCTTAATGGCTAGGGTGATTATTTTAACACATGTAAAATTTGTAATAAATACATATATACATACATTTATTTTTATACATTAATATAACAAAAATGTATCATTATATGTTAACACCATTTGCAGTTGTCACACTTGATGAATGAAGAAAATGTTAATATCATGGTCAGAGCCTCCAGTTCAAACAATCAAGATGGGTCTCACCATCAATCACACAATCAAGATGGTTCTCACCATCAAGATATGTGGGAAAATGTTAGTTTTTTTTAAGTGAACATGATGATGTACAATTATTTTTTTATCTATTATTATATATATCAAAACATGATTAGATATTTTTAAAATAAATAACTGTGCACACATGTACATCTATATATAGAATCAAATATTTTAACAGATTCCGATTCCGTCCGACGTTTTTGGGATGGCGGTACATTCTTCTTCCTTGGGAGATGTGCCAAATCCACCATCAAAATTATGAACAATTTTTCACTTTTAAATATGTTTTTAATTTATATATTCCAACTCAAAAAGTTCCATTAAAAAATGAGATATCTAGATCTTGAGTTATTTTATATTTTTTGAATTTTAAGTTTTTGGAGATTTTCTTTCCGAGCCACTCTTAGGAGATGTGCCAAATCCACCAGCACAAGTAGTCAAATTTTCACTTATGTATATATGTTTTTAAGTTATAAGTTATAAATTGAAGTTCAAAATTTTTATTATAAATTGAGATCTAGATCTTGAGTTATTTTAATTTTTTTGAATTTTAGGTTTTTGGAGATTTTCTTTTGGAGCCTCTCCTAGGAGATGTGCCAAATCCACCAGCACAAGTATTCAATTTTTTAGTTAAATATATGTTTTTAAGTTATAAGTTATAAATTGAAGTAGAAAATTTTTATTATAAATTGAGATCTAGATCTTGAGTTATTTTATACTATTAAATATTTTGAATTTTAAGTTCCTAAAGGGGATTTCTTTTCTCCACAGACTTTAGCGATGGAGTGTATGATGAAGATAGGAACATCCACACCATTTCAACCATTTGAACAACTTGCATAATTTTTTTTTAATATTATTGAAAATAAGTTTATATATGCATTTTCATTTGAAAATTTGTAATATAT
Source organism: Pinus albicaulis (assembly GCA_034641835.2). Taxonomy (NCBI): domain Eukaryota; kingdom Viridiplantae; phylum Streptophyta; class Pinopsida; order Pinales; family Pinaceae; genus Pinus; species Pinus albicaulis. Next base: position 16,793,610 of record MU968551.1, on the reverse strand, counting down.
ATATATTTTACAGTTTACTGTTGAAGATTTTCTAGTGGGGGAAGTTTTAGTAGACGAGCAAAAAATGGAGAGGGAACCTCATGAGGTATTGCATGATTTTTTTTACATTTGTTTTACATGAAGTTCTATATATTCTCATTCAATTTTAAAAAATTAAATTTTAATGTTTGTACACATTTTGTACAGGTTCCCTATGCTTCGCAGGATAGCTCGAGGATCGTGACTTTGGTGGGAGAGACACTCCATCCATCTGTATTTGATGGATGATGCACATGCACGTGCAACATTATATTTTCAATAGATTTGGTCTTAAATTTACTCTTTTTATATATAGTCTTATCTAGATGCAGTCATATATAATGTGATACTTGATAATTGATGCTTCATACTTCATACTTGTGAGATACAAACTTTAGACATATTTTATGTGAACTACATTTGGTACATGTGAATGTGATATAGTGTTTTGTTTTCATTGGATAGTTGAACTACATTTTACATTTGAAGTAATGTTGTGATCTATAATGTTTTGTTTCTAAAAAACAAGTTTTGGATGGTTGAACTACATTTTTCATGTGAAGTAATGTTGTGTTATAATTTGTTTTTTTTTTTAAACTCAAGTTTTGGATGGTTGAACTACATTTGGCATGTGATTGCAAGATTTAATGTTTTTTTTTTATTGGATAGTTGAACTATATTTGGAATGATATAATGTTTTGTTTTTATTGGAAAGTTGAACTACATTTGGCATGTGAAGTAATGTTGTGATATAATTTGTTTTGTTTTTAAAACTCAAGTTTTGGATGGTTGAACTACATTTGGCATGTGATTGTGATATTTAATGTTTTGTTTTTATTGGATAGTTGAACTAAATTTGGCATGTTTAGTAATGTTGTGATATAATGTTTTGTTTTTAAAACTCAAGTTTTGGATGGTTGAACTACATTTTGCATGTGAAGTAATGTTGTGATATAATGTTTTTTTTTAACTCAAGTTTTGGATGTTTGAACTACATTTGGCATGTGATTGCACGATATAATGTTTTTTTTTTATTGGATAGTTGAACTACATTTGGCATGTGATTATAATATAATTTTTTGTTTTTAATATTCAAGTTGTCGTTTTCCAAACAAAAAAAAGTTCACATGAATATATGTACATGTAGAAATGTTTTAAGTACATGTTTGAATATATATGTTAAAATGATTGAAGTAGAATACATATTGACATGTATATATATATATATATATATATATATATATATATATAAACAATCATAAGATTCTAGGTCTTGTTAGATGTGTCAAACAATCATAAAATTTTAAAATTGCATTCTATAATGTATATATATCCAGTACTTGCAACATTTTTCATCAATGCATGTATAGAAAAGCTACTTTCAGTTAATTGCATTCTATAACATATATATCCAGTACGTGTAACATTTTTCATCAATGCACATAGAAAAGATACATTTAGTTAATTCCAATCTAGAACATGTATATGCGGTACGTGTAACATTTTTCATTAATGCACATAGAAAAGCTACTTTCAGTTGATACTAGTGGGCATGTACCAAAATAATGTACATGTGCAAACACTTGCACAGATAACATAACAAGGAAGTTCAATTTTTAGTTGATTTCTAGAAGTTCTAGAACATGAATCCAAAGAGAAGAAATTGTTGGGTAGTTCAATCAAAAAAATTCCAATGGAATGCCATATTCAATGATCTGTTCATGATCGTATTTTGGCATTTTCCATTTCTTAATTTTTGTTTTTTTCTTTGATTGAACCTCTATCAACTTTATGTGTGTTGCACACACCAAGTAACTATATTAACAAATTATGACATCATGTTCATAGTCTTCAAAGTAAACAAAATCCCCACTTTGATTATTTTTTCTGAAAAAATAACCTTTCAGTATAATAGACCCTCTGTCATATGGAAACCCGTGATAATTATAATTTTCTAATAATTTCATCTTTCATTCAATGCAACGCTTCAAATAATACTTCACATTTTCATCGTTGATAGTAGGTGCAATTACAGCAAAAACATCTCCTGCACAATAAAACAAACTAATGTATTTAATTTTAGATCATAATTAACATGAAAAATTAACTTTAAAATAATTTTAGAATCTATTTCTAGTTCTCTATCAATTGAAAGCAATTCAAATTTTACCTTCTCTAACAATATCAAAAACTCGATCACCATCAGATGATATTGTAGTCTCCTCTGATTGCATTTCATCAAAAATTGCAAGAAACAATTTCCCCTTTGTATTTAGCTATGCATGTTTCCAATATTTTACATACATTTTGTTTTCACAAGCATCACTGGATTCTATGTTTTCTGTGCAAACATGACAAAAACAAGAACATTTTCTCTTATCCAATGCAAACACATTTGTTGACAACTTTGTTTTAATTGAATGCAATTTTCGAGTCCCTTTTATTGTTTCAACATAATTTCCAATCGATCTATCTACATCTTCAACCCAAATATGCCAAAAAAACATATATGGAAAATTCAAAGAAGAATGTAAATATGATATCAAAATACCATCAAAGATAATCATTGTGATAAATGTACATTGTTTAAAATTGTATATCCAATAAAAATTAAATTGAATGTACCTTCGCACTTCCGTTGATCGGTTAGTCTCATGGCTTAGTGTAGCGATGTACAATTGAAAAACTTGTTTAGCATCCAAAATTCAGTTTGCAGAGGGGTTCATTTGATATCTTCGAAGTCCTCGTTTTATGCATGCCCCTACACCGTCCTGTTCTCCTTTTCCATGACAAGTCTTAAATAAATTACAACAATGTTTAATGCAGGTTTTATTATGAAGACAACACAACCAAAAGAATGATAGTGAAGATTTGAATTGAGCTGTGCATCCATCTGACCATATCCAATGTTCATTGAATTTTATTCCACGACTTTTCAAGGAGTCATAAATCTTTCCAAAACAGTGTTGTACAAAATATGTATCATGTGTACGATTGTCACTGATATAAAAGTGATATTCTTTAATAACAAGATGATTTTCTCTGGTGCTTCCTATATGATCAACTTTTTTTTAGCATGTCTATATAGAATATGGACAAGCATGGAGACTTGGTTAAAATAATAGTATTCACTCAGAATTGTTTTTTGTGGAACAAATGTGTAGTTTTCTACAAAATAAATTACTGACAAAATGGTTTCTAGTGGAAAAAATTCACGGGATTTTTGAGTTTCAAGTCCTTCCATGAAGCTCTATGAGAATGCTTGGTGTATTTATAAATTTCTGCCTCAAACTTTCTCAAAAAATCTATCACAAAAATTTCTTCTTCTTGTAATTCAATTCTTCTAGCACTATTTGAACCTTGAATCGATGTATGGATATATTCATATCTCTTCCATTTCACTTTCATGTTGGACAATGATTTATCATTTATATCAGTACGATATTTTTTTTGAAATTTAGTCAAATTTCCACAATCATCGCATTTTTTACCACCAACACATTTCTTTTCATAAAATAATTCATCGCTTTCTCTTTCACATAGAATTTGAGATATGAAATCACAAATAGTGGAAGGAGGAGGTGAATCTTTCCAAAATTTTCTACCAAAATTAAGGAACGTGTCATAATATAACTCAAATTCCACATGATAATGACAACAACAAGTGTCGCGTACGGTGATAGGTTTTACATACCATGGTTTTTGTTGAACAAAAGCACTGAGTGAAACATGAATTTGATGATTCTCTTCTTTGAATTTGTTGAATAACTCTATCTGAGTGGTTTCCAAGAGATGTTTTTCATGTTCTTCGTATTGATTTCGTGCTATTCTTCTTCGCATCACATGTCTTGCAGTTGGTGAAACACGTGAATTGTTCTTCCAATATTCATATATTATTTTTTAACATTTTCTCCAAGTCTATCTTTGTATGGTTGCCTACAAATAGCTCTCCAACAAGCGAGTTCATCATTTACATCTATTTGCAACCGAAATTTCCGATGTTTGTGCAAATTTTTTCGTGAGGTTCCTAATGCTCGTGCCATAGATTTTACCAAGAGATTTTCTTTAGTACTTGATGAAACCACTGCCATATGTACTAATCTACGTACAAATGAAACATTTTTTTGTCTAGATCTTTTAATTGAATTTATAGCACTATTTATATTTTCTATCACACTTTCCTTCATTTTTTTATCTTTTGTTGATTTTCGAATACCCAATAAAGTCGTAGCTTCTTTTAATTTCCTTAATTATAGGATACCTTTCAACATTTGGGCTTGAACTGTCACATTTTCTTTTATGAAGTACGTATAAAAAATGAGTTTAGCACAATATCGTATAACATGGTCAACTCTTTTATCTCCATATGTGTGAGTGTCAACATTTTCTAACATCTCATCATCGACATTGATTTCATCTGTACATATTCGAATTAATAGTACATAATAAGTTTACATATTCAATAAATAACTAAATTAATAAATATGTATAATTTCAGTAATACGTGCAGTGTTCTATATATATATATATATATATATATATATCTTGTGATTCAATTTCTTCACTTTAATTTCTTTCAACATTTTCACCATCTTCAATCATTGGTTCAATATCTCTTTCACTTTCTCTTTCAAAATTTTGTATCTCATCATCAATGTTTTGAGGAATATCTCTCTCTATTTACATTGCAAAATATTTTTCAAATTATTTCATCAAATAAAAATTAAGCTTCACATTTTACACTAGGAAAATTCTAAATATCAAATTCATAATATTTACATTTACATACCTGCTTCAACTTCTAGTTGAGGTTGATTTTCCCTTTCAATATTTGAGAGTTCTTCTCTCTTTATTTTGTGAGATTCTCTCCCATGTTCTCTACGTTCCTTAGGGTCTCTTATTCAATCATATTTTCTCGTGCAATTCCTTCGATTTCTGATGATAAGAGTATGAAGTTCAAAAAATTTCCTTCAAAAATTTAGACAAAAACTCAATTAAAAAAAAACATTAGAAAAGATTTAATTTAAAAAAAATCATTTTAAAAATATTGCAAAAAATACATACTTCAATCCAAAACACTTACTTTAAAAAATCCAAGAAAAAAATGTCTTATAAAAATGAAATGAAGCTCAAAATATTTCCTTCGAAGTCTTGCAAAAAAATTTCATTTAAAAATTTAGACAAAAACTCATTTTAAAAAATCATTATAAAAGATTTTCTTCAACCCAAAACACGTACTCTAAAGAAATGTCACTTCAAAAAATGCCTCCAAAAAATGTCCATTGAAAATTAAGTCCAACTTCTTAAAAAATGCCACTTTAAAAAATACCTCCAAAAAGCCTTTAAAAAAATATCACTTTGAAAAATACCTCCAAAAAATGTCCTTTGAATATTAAGCCTAAAAAGAGTCCTTTCAAAATTAAGTCAAAAAATGTCTTTTGGAAATTAAGCCCAAAAGCTCTAAAAATAATACATCCAAAAAAATGTCCTTTGAAAATTAAGCCCAAAACCTCTAAAAACAATGAAAATTAAGCCCAAAACTTCTAAAAACAAAATACCTTAAAAAAAAAAATTAAAATTAAGCCCAAAACTTCAAAAAAAAAAAACCTTAAAAAAAAAGAAAACTAAGCCCAAAACCTCTAAAAACAAAATACCTTCAAAAACATTGAAACCCAAAAAACATCCAAAAAATGTATCACATACCTCCAAGAAATGTCCTTTGAATGTTATGCGAAAAAGTCCTTAAACCCAAAAAATCGTTTGCAAAATTAGACCAAATAAAGAAAGGTGGGAAATTATGCAAAAATAATGAATGTGTTTACGTCAATTTATATTTCCGCGAAACATTTTTTTGGAGGGGCTTCGTTGAATTTTCTGGCCCACGAAAAGTCAATTAAAATTTCGACCAAAGTTTTGTAAGAAATTCGACCGAACTTCTGTGTCAAACTAAGACGTCTGCAATTATGCAAAGCCGAGCTCTGAACACATTTCTCCAACTTTGGATTTATTAAACTCCATGAAACTTTCTGAATTAACCGTCAGAACCAAGACAAGCATTTGTAAAATTCAATCTACTTTCAGGAAATATATCTTTTATAGAATTTCATAAATATTTACTAATTTTAATTAATTTTGTAATAAAATGGGTGCAAACGATATCTAAAGGTCATTTGATTTAGTGAAATCAATATTTTGTGTTGAGACTCAACAAGATGATGAGCTTAGTGAAAAGAGTCGCCTTCACTAAGTGGGCCCGCAGACTATTTTAGGTGCAAGACTATTTGTAGACTATGTCTATTTTTAGACATGTTGATCATATTTCAGAAGTTGTAGGATGCTATTTGTGGATGGTTGATCAAGTTGGAAAAATATATGAAATTATATTTTTAGAATATTGGGCGAAGTCTATTTATATATTGTCAATCGAAAAATAGATGCATGTCGATTATTATTAGCTCTTAATAATAATCAGACACTAGACATTAACTTGTTCTCTTGGAGCACTTTAGTTCAGTGCACAGATGTGGCACAGTAGCTGACAGAAGGAATTACGCTATTCCTAAGGGTTTACTGGAGCTAATGCATGGAGGACTCAGTTAGAACTCAAGTGGCAGAGTTATGACACAGTTGGAAGAAGTAGTTATGGAGTTGTATTTAGTTGAACTCAGTTAGACTCAGTTGAGCTAGTTGTATCTAGTCTAACTGATTGATACACTAGTGGGAGTGGAGTGAATTAATTAGTTAATTAATTCACAAATAATAACTCATTAATCAGCCGAACAATAGATCAGTTAACTACAGTGCATGGAAGTTTTAGTGGAGACTAGTGGAGAGATAGGTGAAAGGGCAAGATAGACAATTTGTTGTGACTATTAGTGATGCATTGATTACATCCAAAACACAGTGGAGATGCCAATGAGGATTGCACAGTCAATCCAAGAGTAATTCGAATTCATTCAGAGCTATTCTTTAGCAGAGATTGCGCAGTGGAGGCATGCTAGTAGGTGGCATATATCGGTGCATGGATCTGCAAGATTAGGCTTGATTAATGTATGATGATTGTACTGTACTGAGAGCTTGTGATAAGATTTGTATGTTTGTATGAGATTGTCATATGATCTCCATGTTACATAATATATAGTTGTGGTTTTCAGCTTCAGGCTTTCCCGGTTAAAAACTATGTTATGTGCGATTGAATATTTTTGTTTATGCTTCACATGTGTGTGCAATTAATTTTTCCGCAAAAGATTAACAAGTGGAATAGATTTAGTATCTTGCATAAAGTTAAATAGTGTGAGATCAGGTAGATCTTGGACATATGCATTCTTAGTGCATATAAATTCTACATGGTGTCATAGCATTTTTGATTGAATATTTCAATTGTGAAGTGAGTTTGTGCTGGTGGACAATTCGAAATTGCTACAGAAGATTCTTGGTGCAGAAATAGAGTATACATTGAAATGTCTTTCAACGGGTTGAGATTGGAGTATGCCCTTGATGGGAGCTCCAATTATATAGCCTGGAAGGACAGGATGGAGGCGGTGCTAGAGGATAATGGGCTAAAGGAGCTCATCGATAGTGATGTTCCTAAGCCGGGATCTAGCGATGCTGCATTACTTGATTCATGGAAAAAGAAGACTGTAAAGATGAGGAGGATTCTGTTGGAAGGTGTGAAGGACCACATTGTGTCCAACATTCATAGGAAAGCCAATCCATTCTTAATGTGGAAGGCTTTGAAAGACTTGTTCCAAAGCAGAAGTGACTAGAGGAAGTTGGAGCTTAAAGACAAGCTCAGAAAAATAAAAATGGAGAAAGGAAACAGTATTCCAAAATACCTCACGAAGTTTGTCCACTCCAAGGATGAGCTGGGAAGTGTGGGGGTTACTATTGATGAAGAAGACTTGGTGAGCTTGGCTCTCCTTGGGCTTTCGAAGAGTTGGCATAGCTACAAAGACTCTGTCAATGGACGGGAGAAACTGCCAAGATGGGAGCGACTTTGGTCAGATCTTGTGTAGGAGGAGATAAGGCGGGGTACCAGGGATGGATCTACATCGAAGAATCAAGATGAAGAGAATTGCGCTTTGGTTTCCAAAGGAAGGAAAGGGAAGGGGAAGAAAAATCCTTCTACATCCGGTGTGAAAGGCAAGAAGCAGGACTTGTCAAAAGTGAAGTGGTTTCACTGTCACGAGCATGGACATTTCACCACTAACTGTCCACAAAAGAAGAAGAATAAGCAGGCTAATGGATCTATAGCTGGAGAGGCCTTAGCCTCACAATTTGAGCTGTATTTTTCTTTGATCGCATGCTTGGTTTCAAGCTGCATGGGATCGGTGTGGTATCTTGACAGTGGTGTGTCTTTCCATATGACGGGAGACAAAGAGTTGTTTAGTGACTTGGAGGAGAAGGACCTCTAGATGCATATAGAGATGGGCGATGATGGTTAGTAAAGTGCGACTGGCATTGGGACCATTACCTTTGAGAGGGAGTCCAGTAATCCATTCTTGTTGAAGAATGTCATGCATGTTCCAGGTCTGAAGAAGAACTTGGTCTTTGTCACAATGCTAGAAGACAGGGGTTGTGATGTTGTTTTCAGTGAGGGAAAAGCTTTCCTTCGACATAAAACAACGGGTCAAACCAAGAATATAGGGGTTCAAATTAGGAATATCTACAAGCTATAGGTAGTTGGCTGCACTGCAATGGTGGGCAAAGCAGAAGAAGTGGTGAGCCGAGATGAGGGAAAATTATGGCACAGGAGATTGGGCTATCTTCACCATGGCACTTTGAAAATTTTGCAGCAAATTTATAATGGACTTCCCAAGGGTACTCTTGCACAGTCAGATCAGTGCAAAGGATGTACAATGGGTAAGTTTTTGAAGACCACCTTTCAGGAGAAGGAGAACCGTGCTTCAGTGATCCTGGAGAGAATTCACACAGACGTGTGTGGACCATTCTCGGTTGCTTCAACAACGAAACACAGGTATTATATGATATTTGTTGATGACTTTTCTCGTAGATGTTGGATCTTCTTCATGCAGAAGAAGAGTGAAACGTTCTCAAAGTTCTGTGAGCTCAAGGCATTGGTGGAGAAGGAGTCGAGGAAGCAGGTGAAAGCTCTACGGAGCGATAATGGTGGCAAATACATCTCTGGCGAATTCAAAGACTTTTGTAGAAAAGAAGGGATTTTAAGAGAACTCATAGTTCCTCATAACCCATAGCAGAATGGGGTCGCGGATAGAAACAACAGAACGATCATGGGTGTTGCATGAGTGATGCTGCATGACCAGGGCCTACCGATACACTTGTGGGCGGAAGCATCCAACACTGTGGTTTGTGTGAAAAACTGTTGTCCTCATAGAGTACTTCGCATGAGTACACCCGAGGAAGCTTTTATTGGTAAGAAGCCTGATATTTCTCATTTGAAGATTTTTGGCTCACAGGTTTACATTCATGTGATGAAGGATGCCAGGAAGAAGTTGGAGCGGACTGTAGAAGTTGGGATATTTGTGGGGTACACAGAAACACCCCATAACTATCATGTGTATTTTCCAAATAGTCTGATGACTGTTATGTGACGAGATATACAATTCAATGAGGTGAAATCCATGCAGTTGTCACTTGAGAGGGAGCTACACTTGGATGCGGAGGAGGAACTTCTTGTTCCCAAAGATGAACCTCTGGATGTGGATCAGCCACAGGAGGAGATTCATGGAGTGGAGGAGTCCACTCATGCAGAACCAAACATCAGACAAGGCAGGAAGCATACCACAGACACTGAGAGACTGAAGGTGGATGCGGCACAGAATGTAGGAGTTCCTACATCATAGTGCAAAACAGAGACATTCACCTGACCGATATACTGGATACATGGCTCTTATGAGCAAGTGTATTGTGACAGAGCCATATTCTTTTGAAGAAGTAACGTAGGAGCCCACATGGGTAGATGCCATGGTGGAGGAGTAGGACTCCATTGTCAGAAACAGTGCTTGGGAGATTGTTCCAAGGCTGGTGGGAAAATAAGTTGTAGGATCAAGATGGATATACAAGGTAAAGCAAGCTGCTAATGGGAGCGTCGAGAAGTATAACGCAAGATTTGTTGCCCGGGGCTTCTCACAGATTGAGGGGATTGACTATGAATAAACCTTTGCACCTGTTGCATGGTATTCTTCCATACAGACTATCCTTGCTCTCTCAGTGTAGATGGGTTGGCACATTCATCAGATGGATGTGAAGACTACGTTCCTTAATGGGATCATTGAGGAAGAGGTGTACATTGAGCAGCCTGAAGGATTTTAGATCTTCAACAACGAATCGCATGTGTGCAAACTCAAAAGAGTGATGTATGGGCTGAAACAAGCACCTCGTTCTTGATACACTCAGATTGACAGTTATTTCACTGGACATGGCTTCACCAAGAGTGAGGCAGATGAAAATCAGTACTAGATTGTGGTTAAGGGTAAGCTTTTGATCATTGTACTTTATGTTGATGATTTGATACTAACAAGTGATGAGCAGTTGATACACTCATGCAAGGCTAATCTTGCAAAGGAGTTTGAGATGAAGGATTTAGGCCTCCTTCATTATTTCCTTGGATTGGAAATATGGTAGCGGGAAGGTGAACTGTTTGTGTCTCAAGGAAAGTATGCCTGGGAGATACTGGAGAAGTTTCACATGCAAGGCTGCAAGCCTATCAACACTCCTCTTCTAGGAAATTGGAAGAAAGAGGATGCTACATCGGCAAAGGTAGTGGATGCCACTATTTATCGACAGTTGGTGGGTTCGCTCATGTATTTAGTCAATACAAGACCGGGCATATGTTATGTGGTGAACCAGCTTTCACAAGCGATGGTTAAGCCTACAAAGTTCTTTTGGAAGGTGGGCAAGCATGTCCTGAGATATCTCAGGAGCACATCTGAGTATGGTTTATGGTACAGACAGAGAGATGAGGTGAGGTTGCATGGCTTCACGGATGTAGATTTGGCAGGAAGCCCAACAGACAGAAAGAGCACATCAGGAGGGATTTTCAGTATCGAATCTACGACCGTTTCTTGGTACAATAGGAAACAAATATCTGTGGCACTCAGTTCAGCGAAAGAAGAATACATGGCAGCAAGTTTCACTACATGTGAGGCTATCTGGATGAGGAAGATTCTGGCTGGTTTGTTCGGTTCACATTTAGATCCCACAGTGATTCATTGTGGTAAACAGAGTTGCATTAAACTCTCGGTTAATCCTGTGTTTCATGATAGATCTAAACATATTGATATCCAGTATCATCATATCAGATATTATGTGCAGCAGAAGATCATGTTGCTTCAGTACATTCCTACGGAGGATCAGGATGCAGATATTCTGATGAAGGTGCTCACCAGGAGCAAATTCGATTACCATAGAGGCAGGATCAGGGTGAAGGATAATCCCTATCTTATTGAGAGGGAGTGTTGAGACTCAACAAGATGATGAGCTTAGTGAAAAGAGTCTCCTTCACTAAGTGGGCCCGCAGGCTATTTTTGGCGCAAGTCTATTTTGAGACTATGTCTATTTTTAGACATGTCGATCATATTTCAGAAGTTGCAGGATTCTATTTGTGGATGATTGATCAAGTTGGAAAAATAGATGAAATTCTATTTTTAGAATATTGGGCGAATTCTATTTATAGATCGTCAATCTAAAAATAGATGCATGTCGATTATTATTAGCTCTTAATAATAATTAGACACTAAACAACAACTTATTCTCTTGGAGCACTTTAGTTCAGTGCACAGATGTGGCACAACAGCTAACAGAAAGAATTACGCTATTCCTAAGGGTTTACTAGAGCTAATGCATGGAGGACTCAGTTAGAACTCAAATGGCAGAGTTATGACACAGTTGGAAGAAGTAGTTATGGAGTTGTATTTAGTTTAACTCAGTTAGACTCAGTTGAGCTAGTTGTATCTAGTCTAACTGATTGATACAATAGTGAGAGTGGAGTGAATTAATTAGTTAATTAATTCACAAATAATAACTCATTAATCAACTAAACAATAAATCAGTTAACTACAGTGCATGTTGGTTTCAGTGGAGACCAGTGGAAAGATAGGTGAAAGGGCAAGATAGACTATCTGTTGTGACTATTAGTGATGCATTGATTGCATCCAACACACAGTGGAGATGCCAATGAGGATTGCGCAGTCAATCGAAGATTAATTCGAATTCATTCAGAGCTATTCTTCAGTAGAGATTGTGCAGTGGAGGCAAGCTAGTAGGTGGCATAGATCGGTGCATGGATTTGCAAGATTAGGCCTAATTAGTGTATGACGATTGTACTGTACTGAGAGCTTGTGATAAGCTTTGTATGCTTGTATGAGATTTTCATATGATCTCCATTTTACATAATATATAGTTGGGGTTTTGAGCTTCAGGCTTTCTCGGTTAAAAATTGTGTTATGTGTGATTGAATGTTTTTGTTTATGCTTCACATGTGTGTGCAATTAATTTTTCCGCAAAAGATTAACAAGTAGAATAGATTCAGTATCTTGCATAAAGTTAAATAGTGTGAGATCAGGTGGATCTTGGACATATGCATGCTTAGTGCATATAATTTCTACATTCTGTATCTTCCAAAATACACTGTAAAAAAATTGAAAGAATTATGGTGCATTAAATTGGTCTGTCATTTGTAATGGGTAGTTTTTAAATTTTTAGTTTATAACTTATATGTTGAGAAGTTTCTTGTGTCCCAAAAAATATTCAAAATATGCAGTTTTTTCATATTGGATCAGTTCAAAAAAGTCTAGTAATTATGATATGTGTCAGTTGGTTTCGTAAATATACCAAAACCAAAGTATAATTTGTTTAGATTGTTGTAACACATTTTGTTTCTCAAAAACAAAAAAATTTCAAGGAACACATCAGTGTGTATTAAAATGACTTTTTATGAATCCTTTGATTTTTAAAAAACACACACTCAAAGAAATGCTAAGTTGACATATCAAATGTGCATAAAAAAATTCCAAAAAATAAGTAATAGAAAGCTAATCAAATTTTTGACAACTTTTATTTTTATCGCAAAATGGAATTCTAAACAGAATTTTTTTTTTGGCTTGCAGAAAGTTGAAGAACGTAAAAAAATGAATTTTTTTCTAAAAAAAGGGCAAAAAGTGTAACCCAACTTCACATTTTCACCTGATATTACAAAGTTATGGTCCATTTAGATTGCTTTGTATTTGGAATTTCAAGTCTCAAGGAGGCCATTAATATGGGGATACAATGACATTTTTTGTTGTAACTAATGCTTTCCAACAATTTGTAATATTTTGAGCAAATTTAGAGATACTTACATATTTCTTGCAACTTCCTTAATATTCCATGCATATTTCAGTGACATTTTTCCTTTTGTGGAGTGTATCATTCCTCTTGAGCCCACAATTCTTGGATTTTCCAACAATTTGTAGTCCTTCTAGCAAAGCTAGAGATATTGTCATATGGTTTGTAGCTTTTTATAATTTTATACATATTTTAGGGACATTTTTTTCCTATGGATTATTTTATGCCTCTCACCATCTCATTTTTTTTTCTTATATGCTTGATTCAATTTTTCTAGTCATATATTTTTTTAGAAAAAAAAAAACTTCTAATACTTTCCATGTGAGGAACATACATGTTTTAGTCTTCTCGGAATTGTTGGCTGAAAGTCATTATAACAAATCTCATCATGTCACTTGTGGGAATGGAAACTAGTTAGGGAGGATAACAATCATTCCCTCGAACTATTTGAAATAAACCCAACTAAAACTCTACTATTAATTTTATTAAAAATACACAAAAATAAAAATAAAAATAAAATAAAATGTTAAAATTATACTACACATTCAAATGAGTGCCTTTTTTTTAGAGAGAAACATGCATATTTATTCACTTTAGTGAATAATAAGCTATTATAAAAATCTAAAAATAATTATAAATAAATAAAATTATATGTCAAAATATTATGAGCCAAAACTTGAGATTATATCCCTTAAACAAAAACACAAAACTAGACTAAATAAAAAGCCATAAATAATAAAAAAACATATTTTAGAAATTTAAAGCCCCTGATCAGGGTGTGGGGTAGCCGCAACCCAACAACGGAATGAATATGGTAGTTAAGACAAGCATTTCTGGAGGACATACCAACCTGGACATGGGAAAGTGGCATGGTTTAGCTACTCGGTGTGGCCGCGTGCGAGGAGGATGACACTTCTTTCGAATTCGAAGTCATACGAGGGAAATGAATAAACGTCGGGAATGAGCCGCAGGGATTAGATTCGCCTGGTTTGGATTTTGGCCTGCACCATGAGAGAGATAGTGAAGTTGTGTGCATCTTCGGCGGGGAGGATTGAGCTACGCTTCTACAACTTGCATCAGTGCCCAAAGGATCAAGGGTATGTGACCATCCTTACTTCTTCAAGTCCCTTGAACATGGCTTTTTCTGTGGATTCTGATATGTTTGTTATTAGTATGATGCTCGGCGTGCGAGGATATGTATAGTTTCATAGGAGGGAGTTGGGAAGGAAAAGAGGGGAAAGTTTAGTTAATTTTCAATTGATTTCTCTTGTTTTCGGGATTATGCTAGGTAAAATGGGGGATGGGAGTCATGTAGAAGTATAGAGGGCGGGGTAGACTAGGAAAAACACAAATTGTCCATCAAAAATTCATGGAAACAAATTGAAGCCATGTTTTTGAAATGGAGGCATGGTGCCAAGGGTGACGGGGTGGGGGTGTTTGTTGTGAGAATACCACTAGCAAGGGAGAAGGGCATACCTCCGAAGGAGGAAATTTAGCTACAAATGGGTATTGTGCTTCAGTGGAGAGACCCGATTCTTAGACGGGTGGGTTGACTTCTTATAAGGTAGGCCAGGAACATCCTGAGAGTCCTCTGTTCGGTCTAGGTGGTCAGGGAATTGGGTTGCATGGGGGAGTAAGCACGTCAAGTTGGGTTTGTTTAATTCATTACCATAGCACTGAAATAACATTTTTGTGTTCTATGAAATTGTGTTATGCCTTTGGCAGAACCATTGGAAAGCATTGCAGTAGAACAAAGCCTCCAATTACAACTGAGTAATATACAATGGTACGGGCTCGAGCTATGAAGGAAGAAGGGGAAGGGGGGACCCGAAGGAAACCGTGGAAGCAAGGCGAGCAAAAAGAGAAGGCTGAGGTATCCACTCATGCTCCGAGGTGGAAGGGGTGTAAGCCTCAAGCTGATCCCATTTTCGATGCAACCTTGACATATATTCAAGAAATTCCTCCTCAAGTGACAAAAATCCTGACCAAATGGGAGGAAGTGCCCACCCGACAAGTTGAGGAGGAAAGAATTGATCTGGAAGAAGAAAATATAGTGATGTTCCCAAGTAATACTAGAGGCAGGGATGCATAATGCTAGCCAACTCTACACTTATACTGGCGAATGACGCATCTGATAGTTAAATCCATCATGTACACTACTACGTTCATGCAATTTGATCCTGTAATGTAGGAAATTGAGAAGGAATTTGAGCTATTGCAATTCCAAGTCCAAAGACAGAACATCTAGCAGAACAGAATAAAGAAATTTCTGAAGAATCCATAGCAAACAGAGATGTCGGGGGTCCAGTGCTAAAGACCCAGCACCGATTGACTCTTCTGAGGGTTGAGATGAAAATAGTCTTGCTATTCTTTTGATTTTTAAGTATCTATGTTTATGTTTATGTTTTTGAATTATGTCAGTAGTAGTAGTGTGCTTAGTTTGTCGAACCATGTCAAAGCCACAAACATTGTAGTTGTAAAAGCTAAGTATGACAGATTGAAAGTCTTTTGTTTTTGGATGGCCTACAATGCCTTCTGATGGCCAACAAATATGGTTTCCCTATAGGGAAGATTGAGGTCACAAAAGTATATTTTACTATGTAATTTCCCTTTTTTAAAATAAAAAGAAAAATAGGTACTACTTAGCTTTAAAAAAAATAAAAAATTTAAAGAAATTGAACCATTAAGTTCACATCAAGGAGTGCATGAGCATATGATAACCCTATATTTGTTACCATGGACAATTTTTTAACTATGATTTGATTTATTTATCAAAATCAAATATTTTAAGCATCTAACTATTTTTAATATATATTAAATAAAAAATTATGGTTTAGTAAATTTTCATTTAATTGTCAATGCGTTTATCCCATTGTATTTTTTTTATGAATAAAGTTATTTAATTTGAGTAATAAAATTTTAAACCTGTTAACTAACAATATTTATTAATTAAATGTTTAATTATTTTATATATATGTCACATAAAAATTTATAGTTTGAATAAATTTTTATGTTATTGTATTTGTTTATAAATAAAGTTTACACATAAAGTTATTTAATTTTATAAAAGTAATTTAGATATAATAAAATAATTAAGTTACATTTTAATTAATTAATGGTTAATAAGATTATATTTTGTAATTTATACTCCTATATATTAAGTATCCACATTTACATTTTTACTCTTACCTATTAAGTTTGCACATTTACATTTTAAGTATTGAAGAAAACATAAATAATGGTGAATAGCAACAATGGTGGTAAGTATATTTATTTACATCTTCTTTCTATCTATTTTTTTATGCAAATACTTGCTTAAATTATGGTGAGTAATAATTAATTGTAAATATGTTATTTACCTGTGTATGAATTTTTTCAATAATTTTAATTTTTGGTGTTCTCCTTTCAAACTTAAGAATAACAAATCATATTACCATTACATCCAAAATTTTGAAGACATAGCATTGTATTATGCAAAACATTACATAAATAAAACTTGAACCAATAATGTTACACGTAAATAATTTTAAATATCAATAAAAAGTAATAAAATTCAATTCATAATATATATATATATATATATATATATATAGAGTGAAGCATATTTAATAAATATAATAGAAATATTTCTAAAAAAAATATGAAATATATATAAATATAAATTAAATTCTATTTTAATATATAAATTAGAGTAATGATTCATAACCACTAATTTTATATTTAAATTTATTTAATAAATTATATATATATATATATATATATATATATATATATATATATAATTCATTAAAAAAATAAACTATAAACAAATAAAACAAAGTTAGTGTAATATTATGTACTAAATCTAAATTAAAAACTATTAAAACAAATAAAAAAAAAGTCAGTATAATATTATGTATTAAGCTTTTAGATCTGTAACTCGCAATCTACCTACGGTAGCCAGTCTGACGACATGCCCGCCTCTTAATTACCGTGGCCCGCGCCTTATTTTTCAGTGACGCTGCCTCCTCCTCTTCATCACTCACTGTTCGGCTCTGCTACCCCGCAACGCATGCATGCGCTGGCGGTAGTAGTAGGTAAAACTGCTCTCTGCTCCAGTCACTCGCAAGAAAGAGGTGAGGCTTCACCATAGTTTTGGTTTTCATCAACACATGGTAAATATAAAGTTAAGTTTCACTTAAATCTAGTCTTAACTTCTCAGTTTAGTTTGATTTAGTTTTATTACAGCAATAAAACAAAAAACTTATTTTTATTTAAATCAAAATTTGTTAACGAAACTACGGTATTTATCTTTCCGCTATATTTTTCCACAGTTTCTCTTATATATACCTCGTTTTCTCTGAGGAATGGAGCGTTTGTGAAGCTTAGGAGGCGTAGGAACAATTCAAGGTTCTCTGTTCTTGATTCAAGGTCCTCTGTTCTTGATTCTTGGTCAATCAACAGATGGAAACACAAACACATATTTGGGCTGCCTTGCCCCAAGATTTGTTGTGTTCGATTTTAGCAAAGCTTCCTGTTCGAGATGTTGCCAGAATGAGGATTGTTTGCAAACGATGGAAAATTCTGTTACCTCCTGGCGATGCCCTGCAAAGAATCGATCCAAATTTTTCAGTAAATTCCATCCCCGCATTTCTCATTCAACTGTATTGGGATCCCCAATATCAGGAGACGTGGGTCATAGAATTAGGACACGGTGGTGGTTGGGATATAAACATTTACAAATACCCTTGTCCAGAGGGGCGAATCGTTGTGGGTGGATGCCAAAGCATCTGCCTCTGTATGAGAAAGGGAGACAGATTGGATCTTTCCCTATCCAATCCTGCTACCAGATGTTGGAATGTAATTCCCACTGCCCGGATCACTCCACAGGCGGCTGCATCATCGCTCAGCGAGCAGTTTGGCGGAGGATCAGCGCACGGCAAACAGGTTGATGGCGTGGAGTTAAACCGCGAGCTGATTGGCAGCAATCAACGGAGTGCGGGGGGTCAAACAGCACGCCGGTTAACAAAACACCACCCCCCCCGCAGTTGACCAGCCGTGGGGCCGTTGACCGAGAACTTGTGGCTGTGGGTTAGTGCGGGGGGTCACCCATCCGATGGGTACGGCCAAATTCATACCCCCCGCAACCACCAGCCTTGAGGTGGCTCCGCCACATGTGTTCAGCGCACCACCAGTCCACCACCAATCCGCCACCACCGCAGAAAAATTGCCGCTGCCATCAAATTTAAAATTTGCCATAAATTTTCTTAAGCGGTGCTGACAGATTTTAATGAGGCATTAATGAAATTTTTTAAGCGGTAGAATTTTTTGCAATTTTGTCAACAAATTGCATTAATTGTTTCTTAGATATTTTGCTTATAAATTTAGAATAGAAGTGTTTTGTAATTTTTTTTTACACACAGTATGTAACGCACAGCAGTGCTTTGGATTAAAAAGACAGTGAGAGATATAAAAAAATACACAGAGCAGCTTGTATTTTTTTTGTAAACATAGAGAGAGAAGAATTAAATCTTTACACAGCAGTGTAAGATTTTATAAAAACACAGTGAGTTTTTAAATAGACAGAAAAATTTCTGGAACTGTGTTTTGTAACAGTCCAGCAGTTGTAAATCCCTCTGTGACAGAGGAAGAACTTGTAAACAATTTTATGGAATAAAATTTGTGTTATAGAGTTAAAATTCTGTTACTGTGAGTGCAAATTTTTAAATATTTTCTCTGTGTCAGAGAGGGAGTTTATTCTCCATTATCAATTCTGGAATTTGCAATATTCCAACATGGTATCGGAGCTAATTCAGGCTATTTGAAGGTCAAATAAGCTGAAGAAAAGGAGTTCGTTTTTGCAGAAGCCTCTCCAGGAGCGTGAAGGTTCAGTCAAGAAGAATTCGAATGTATTTCTCTATACAGTTCTGTGTTACTGTTGCAGTACGGTTAGTTAATTTAAGCACACAGTCAAGTGTTTTTAAATCATAGTTAAGAGTGCAAAATGGTTGGAGCCAGCACTGGTATGGGTATGGGAAATATCCATCTCCCACAATTTAATGGGAAGAATTATGACTACTGGTCAATAACTATGAGGGCTTTATTTGTCTCCCAAGATTTATGGGAATTTGTTGAGGATGGCTTTGAAGAGCCAGCAAATGAAGTAGAGTTTCTTCTTTTAACTCAGGCAGAAAAAGAGATTCTGAAGAGCAATAAGAAGAAAGATGCCAAGGCTCTTTTCTTCTTGTATCAAGTAGTACATGAGAGTGTGTTTTCTAGGATAGCAGCAGCTAACAGATTCAAAGAAGCATGGGAAACTCTCAAGACAGCTTACCAGGGCATGGAGAAAGTGAAGACAGCAAAACTTCAGTTGCTGAGGAGAGACTTTGAGACTCTCTGTATGAAAGAGTCAGACACTATTGACTCATTCTTCACTCATGTGATTGGAATGGTCACACAGATAAGATCTCATGGAGAGACTCTTGAGGACAAGAGGATTGTTGAAAAACTCTTGAGAAGTTTACCCTCAAGATTTGATGTGATTGTCACCACCATAGAAGAGACAAGGGATCTCACAAAGTTTTCAGTGGATGAATTACATGCATCACTGATTACCCATGAACAGAGATTGAGTAGGAGTGAAAACTCATCTCTTGAGCAAGCCTTTAAGGCCCAGATTTCCTTCGGAAGAGGAAGAGGGCAAGGCAAAGGAAGAGGAAGAGGCAGAAGCCAAAACAGAGGTGGAAGGAACATCCCTTCACATTCAAATGGAAGGGGCAGCAATCAGCATCAAGGCCAAGGCAGCCAGCAAAGTGGACAGCAGAATGATCAAGGACAAAGGTATGACAAATCCAATGTTCAATGTTACAATTGTAAAAAATATGGTCATTATGCTAATGAATGTAGAAAGAAGAAACAAGATATGAGAAGTGGAACTAGTGCAAATTTCACAAAAGAAAACAACAGCCAAAGTAATTTGTTTTTAGTTTGTAATATGGCTGAAGAAAAGAATGAGGATGTATGGTTTCTAGACTCCGGTTGTAGCAACCATATGACAGGAAACTTAGCAATGTTTTCTATGTTAGATGAAAGTGTGCAGTGACAAGTCACACTAGGAACTGATAGAAAAGTTTCTGTTATGGGAAAAGGAGATGTAAATGTTATAACAAGATTAGGAGCAAAGAAAACCATAGCAGATTTTTATTATGTTCCAAGAATGAAGTGTAATCTCTTAAGTATTGGACAGCTTGTCCATAAGGGGTATAATGTTTTCTTTGATAATGATGTTTGTACCATCATGGATAAACCACCCAGCAAAGCATGTATTGCTGAAGTGAAGATGACAAGGAACAGGATGTTCCCTCTCAGAATGAGAGCAGACTTGAAGAATGGTGAAGAGAAAGCAGCAGTTGCACAGGAGACTTTCCAAAGCGAACCAAAGGATGATAATTGGTTATGGCACTTGAGATTTGGTCATCTCAACTTTGGAGGTCTTAATATGTTGAATAGAAAAGGAATGGTAAGTGGTTTACCATTGATAGAGAAACCAGACAGCCTTTGTGAAGGTTGTATTCTTGGGAAACAACACAGAGAAAGTTTTCCTTCCGGGAAAAGCATAAGGGCAAAAGCACCCTTAGAGATTGTCCACTCAGATGTGTGTGGACCGATGCAAACTCCATCACTTGCGAGCAGCCACTATGTCTTAACATTCATAGATGATTTTACAAGAAAAACTTGGGTTTATTTTTTGAAAAAGAAAAGTGAAGTGTTTGAAAAATTCCGCAATTTCAAAGCACTTGTTGAGAATCAGAGTGGGCTACATATCAAGGTCTTAAGGACTGATAGAGGAGGTGAGTATATATCTAAAGATTTTCTACGTTTTTGTAGAGAAAATGGTATTCATAAACAGTTTACAACTAGATATACACCGCAGCAAAATGGAGTAGCCGAAAGGAAGAACCGAACCATAATGGACATGGCGAGGAGTATGTTAAAAGCAAAGCATTTGCCGAATGATTATTGGGCTGAAGCTGTACATTGTGCAGCGTATATTTTGAACAGGTGTCCTACAAAAGCAGTCATGAACAAAGTGCCGGAAGAGGCATGGAGTGGCGCAAAGCAAAGTGTCACACACATGAAAGTTTTTGGATGTGTGGCTTATGCACACATTCCGGATCAGCTAAGAAAGAAGTTGGACAGCAAGGGGGAGAAGTGTATTTTCATTGGATACAGTGAGGAATCCAAGGCCTACAGGTTATATAACCCATCCAACAAGAAGTTTCTTGTGAGCAGGGATGTTCAGTTCATTGAAGAGGAAGCTTGGGATGGAAGCATAGAGAAAACAGTGAATGTTAAACACTGTTTATCTCATGATGAGAATGATGATGAGTTGGCTGAAATACATCCCCAAACAGCAGCAACAACACCGCAAAGCACACCCTTGAGGAGAAATGACGGTGCTTCTCCAAGCACACCACAAGGAGGAAATTCAAGTGCTTCTTCAAGTACTTGTACACCTACTGAAAGAGGTAAGAAATTCAGAAGTTTGAAAGAAATTTATGAACAAGATATAGCTAATGAAGGTATCAATTCTTTGTTTGCTTTATATTTTCATGTTGATGATCCTATTCATTTCGAAGAAGCCATTAAGGATAAGAAATGGATAGAAGCTATGGATGAGGAAATAAATGCCATAGAGAGGAACAAAACTTGGGATTTGGTTGAACTCCCAAAAGGTAAAGATGTCATTGGTGTTAAATGGGTCTACAAGACCAAGAGTAATGCTGAAGGCAAGATAGAGAGACACAAGGCAAGGCTTGTTGTCAAAGGCTATAAACAGAAGCATGGCATTGATTATGAGGAAACTTTCGCACCGGTTGCCAGAATGGAAACCGTGAGAGCAGTGTTGTCTATAGCAGCACAAAACAAATGGAAAGTTTACCAAATGGACGTAAAGTCAGCATTCCTGAATGGAGTGTTAATGGAAGAGGTTTACATTGATCAACCTCTCGGCTATGAAAAGAAAGGCGAAGAGCACAAAGTATGCAAGTTGAAGAAGGCTCTTTATGGGCTGAAGCAAGCGCCAAGAGCGTGGTACAGTAGGATAGATTCATATCTACTAGAAAATGGTTTTGAGAAGTGTGAGGGAGAACCCACCCTCTACATCAAAGAACAAGACGGTAAAATCTTGATTGTAGTCTTATATGTTGATGATGTTATTTTTATAGGTAATGATGATTGCCTTATTGAACATTTTAAAACAGTCATGAAGGAAGAGTTTGAAATGACTGATATGGGTTTGTTGAGATACTTCTTGGGAATAGAAGTAGAGCAAGATAAAAATGGAATTTTTATCTCACAGGCAAAGTATGTTAATGAGGTACTTGAAAGATTTAACATGCAGGAAAGCAAAGCAGCAATCACTCCAACAGTAATGGGTTTAAAGCTCAGCAGAGAGGACAGCAGCAAGGATTTTGATCCTAGTTTATTCAAGAGCATAGTTGGCAGCCTTATGTATTTGACTGCAACTAGGCCGGACATAATGCATGCTGTTAGTTTGATTTCCAGGTTCATGGAAAAGCCAAAGGATGCACATTGGCAAGCAGCAAAAAGGATTTTGAGGTATGTTAAAGGTACTAAAAGTTTTGGTATTTTTTATACTACTTCAGAATGTTCAGATTTAGTTGGATACACGGACAGTGATTGGGTTGGAAGTGTTGATGATCGGAAGAGCACTTCCGGTTATGTTTTTCACATGGGTTCAGGAGCCATTTCATGGGCTTCTAAGAAACAACCCATTGTAGCATTGTCTACGGCAGAAGCAGAGTATGTGGCAGCTACAGCAGCAGCGTGTCAAGCAGTTTGGATGAGGAAAATGTTGAGAAGCTTATGTCAAGAACAGGTAAAAGGGACAATGATATTTTGTGACAATAGTTCAGCTATTGCATTGTCTAAAAATTCTGTTTTTCATAAGAGGACAAAGCACATTGACACCAAGTTTCACTTCATACGTGAATTGGTTAGCAATGGCGAGATCGTTTTGCAGCATTGTAGAACGGAGGATCAATTTGCAGATATCCTCACAAAGCCACTTGCGCAGAAAAGCTTTGAACATTTGAGAAAATGCTTGGGTATGCAGGAAAACCCAGCAATGGAAATTAAGGGGGAGTGTTGGAATGTAATTTCCATGGGCGCGGATGAAGCTGCAGGCGGCAGCATGGATGATCAGCTCGGCAAACAGATTGATGGCGTGGAGTTAAACCGCGAGCGGATTGGCAGCAATCAACGGAGTGCGGGGGGTCAAACAGCACGCCGGTTAACAAATTGCCACCCCCCGCAGTTGACCAGCCGTGGGGCCATTGACCGAGAACTTGTGGCTGTGGTTTAGTGCGGGGGGTCACCCATCCGATGGGTACGGCCAAATTCATACCCCCCGCAACCACCAGCCTTGAGGTGGCTCCGCCACATGTGTTCAGCGCGCCACCAGTCCACCACCAATCCGCCACCACCGCAGAAAAATTGCCGCTGCCATCAAATTTAAAATTTGCCATAAATTTTTCTTAAGCGGTGCTGACAGATTTTAATGAGGCATTAATGAAATTTTTTAAGCGGTAGAATTTTTTGCAATTTTGTCAACAAATTGCATTAATTGTTTCTTAGATATTTTGCTTATAAATTTAGAATAGAAGTGTTTTGTAATTTTTTTTACACACAGTATGTAACGCACAGCAGTGCTTTGGATTAAAAAGACAGTGAGAGATATAAAAAAAATACACAGAGCAGCTTGTATTTTTTTTGTAAACAGAGAGAGAGCAGAATTAAATCTTTACACAGCAGTGTAAGATTTTATAAAAACACAGTGAGTTTTTAAATAGACAGAAAAATTTCTGGAACTGTGTTTTGTAACAACAAATAGCTTGTAAATCCTCTCGTGACGAGAAGAACTTGTAAAAATGTAAACAATTTTTATGGAATAAAATTTGTGTTATAGAGTTAAAATTACATCGTGTATGCAAATTTTTTAAATATTTCTTCCATAGAAGAGGGAGTTTGTCATTTAATGAAAATTTCAACACTTAACTCTCGAGACAACTCTCTACCGCCTGAATATTTTAAATCAGATTTATACAATGACCTTTCTACTTTACCCCCGAGGCGTCACACCTGCTCGCTTCAAATATAATATTGTGGGAGGACCAATTGGAAATTTAATGGTGTTGGAAATTTATGATTCGGAGTCCAATGCATGGACTAGGGTTTCCGTGAAAGTACCCCAATTCATTCGACCTCGTCGCAAGGGTCTCTATTCCAATGGAAAGTTTTATTGGATAATCCTATGGCATGCCATATATTACATGGTCGCATTCGATATTGCAGAGAGGATTTGGACAGAAATCAGACTGCCAGAGGTTTGCAGAAGTTTTTACCGGTCCCCAGCATCTCTTTATTTAAGTGGCACTGATGGACAAGTTGTGTTAATGCTCCAGGGAGAGAGACGTGGGAGTATTCGCATGTGGAGGTTAAATGATGGTCGCAAGGCGGCAGAATGGCATGAAGTGCATGATATCTGCATCCCAGAATGCCATAATTTTTATTTGGTGGTAGTAAACAACAGGTTGGTAATGATGGTTGACAGGGAAATGGAGTTATATTTGTGTAACTTAGAGCGAAAATCAACCCAGAAAATTTCATTGCCAGGGAGGCTTCGCAGGCCCATAAGATTCTCTCAACGGTTTCTTTCAGCCTTCAAATCCAACAATGTTTGGTGGCCTTAGGCACTTGAAAGCTTCAATCAAATAATTAATCTCTTACGAAGCAAAGGCCCCTGGTTTTACGGGTGAGCCAATTTGATCCAACCAGGATTCTATATTATATATGATTCTTTTTTATCATAAAATTTTGAATAAAGACCAAACTATCATAATATAGATTTCTATAGAAAATAATGTTTTTCCAATATGGAAATTTGAAATAAGATCAAATTAACAGACTGCAGATTTTTGCACCAAAGCATAATCTTTATATGAATTTTTAGTGTCCGAATTTTGTACCCAGTGTTTTTATATATAATTTTGATTTTGAATGTAAGAATTTTATGTGACTTTGATTTTAGGTTCAAGAATTCTGTAGGCCCGTGTTTTTAGTAAATTCCTCTTAATTACATGAGTGTGAAAGTGTACACTTAAAAGGTAAATGTACAAAATTATGAGTGTGAAAGAGTCCACTTAAAATGTAAATGTACAAAATTATTTTTATTTTTGTTAGAAAATTTTGTTGTAAAATTTATAAAATATAAATTATTTAATAAGAAATTTTAAATTTATAGATTTTAGAACCGTTTGTAATCAGGTCGAGAACTATTGTGTCGTTATTATTAGTCCCTGCCGCCTGCGGCATGGCAGGGACTATTGTAATCGAAATTTTTTTAGTCATTACTCCCTGTCGCAAATCGAAAGTTCATTTTATCTTTTAGCCAAAGTCTTAAGGAAAGTCAGGTGCGAATATTCCCTTTTCTCCAATTAAACAGTTTGTCATCTTATTTGGCCTCATATTGAGGCAATACGGATATATTATGTAAATTCAGCATTGTTATATACTATGTTATATTATAAATTCAATATCACTGTTCTCAAACATGGATAATGCTAACATTAATCCTGGAACACTTAATGTTTGAGATAACACCGAGTATAACAAACATAACAAAGATACGAGTATCTTAAACATGTGAACAGGTAGCTAGGTAGCTATAGGACAAGTGGTTTGCATGAAAGATGCAAGTGGCGAAATGTTGTTTCTTCGCCTGTCAATGAAATAGGTTTCGCTCGTCAATGAAATAGTTTCTGCAATAGTTTTTCTTCTCCCCTCAATGAAATCTTCAGTAATGAAAACAATGAAATCTTCAGTAATGAAAACAATGAAATCTTCAGGTGATTTTTCAGGTGATTTTTTTTTCTTATGTGCTCATGCTTCTTGTTTCTGGGATATATGGAAATTCCACTTCCCAGGAAAACAGTGATCTGAAATAACGGAAACAGTGATCTCGACCATACTGGATAGAGAGGAGCAGCGTTCCGTAGCTATTTTCCAGCGTCTGGGCAAGCTCTTTGAAGAACTTTTTGAGCTCAAATTCTTTTTTTCCCAGGTAGTAGTTCCTGATCCAGTTCCTGGCAGAAGACGAGTAGAAACCCGTTACATTAATATCAGCAGAAAAAATATGTGATATTTTTTTCCGCTATTGATTTACCATGACTGAATTTGTTTTTTTTTTTCAAACTAGTTTTATCCATGCTTATGTTTATTTATTTTCTTCAAACAAATCTGTCCCTACTTGGCTTTCAATTACAACATTTTAAATGTTCAAATTGTGCTACCTACAATATGCAATGTTTATTCTGACCTCCTCTGTTCTCATTTGTGGTATCTGGAAACTTACTTACTATCAACCTAACTCAATTACAAGACTATGTTGTAACCACACCGACTGGTGCCAAGTAATAAAATGGAGGCAATAGAGGCATGAAGAAGCTTACCTGGTACACAGCATCGGACTACGGCGTCAAGAATTCTTGGAAGAGAGTGGTTCAATATGGTTATGGCTGTGAATATAAGACAAATTACTAAGTGCTGGATCTACATTTCTCAGTATTTCCTCTAGGTTTGTCGCTGCACAAATTTTTCCATTGCTCAAATATTGTTTTTCCTTGCTCAAATACTGTTTTACATTAATTTAATTTGATATTAATGTAGTTTAAATTCTGAAAATAGGCTTTCAGGATTGAGAACACCATTTAATTAAGACGAACTCTTAAGATTTAAGACCAGAAAATATAGTTACCTGTAGTTTCGTGAGTGCATTCACAACAGCGGCTTCCTTGACAGGTCGCAGTTTGCTTCAACAATTTTTTGCAGCCAACTGGTAGTTCCATCAAACAATGGAGGACGCTCCGATTTGGGGCTGAGAGTGGGTGGAATTGCATAGCTGCGGTCGAGCAACACGATGCCAGGGAAAATATTTTGGTAAATTCGGTACAAGTTTGGATATAATAAATTAAATATATAATGAAACAATGTAGTGATTTATACTCTGGATATAATAAATTAAATACATAATGAAACAACGCAGTAATTTATACTTACAGGGCTGCCATCTTAACCTGTAATTCCTAGAGTTACTTTTATATAAATATGTCTGCAAAACAAATATCAAAAGCTTAGTGTATCATTATCTTGGAAGAATACAAACCCTCACATATTGTCAATGACGAAATCAAATGGATGGATCTATGGAATGCTACCTGGAGCTGTAACTGCTATGCGGTTCTCACACACGCCAGTCAATAACAATGTTGGGTGACACTGATTATAATTAATTTATAAGATCTGGATTTATGAGTATTCTTAAAACACATAGTGACATATTGCCTTAACTCAGGACGATTTTAAAGGAATTCTTCCACAATTTTTACATCCCGAGTTAGTTGCATAGCCTCTAGATTTCGACATTGGCAATCTCGATATTCTTGTCATTACCCTGTTCGGGCTTCTCTTCAGTCCTTTCCTCCAGCCAAAACTTAGCATATATATCACCTCTGTAGAATTCGCTTGTCCTCAAAACAATAATGACTAAAAACAGAGCCCCAAATAAGGTCGCAAGAGTCATAACAATAAACGAAAGTTAAAAGCATTCATGGCCAATGCAAGTAAGCTCATTTTGAGATGGCGCAGGGGCAGTAGTTGTGGAGGATCTTGACAAACCTTGAAGAGAACAATTCTGGAGATGAATACACAACCTTCTTGCTTCTCGGTCATATAAGTACCCTGCAACTCTCACAGACAGCAAATAAGATCCCAAGGGGCTCGCAACTAACGTTACTTACTATCCATTGGTACCCGACACTAATCAATTGCAATCACAATGTGTTAATTTTCAGATTTGAAGAAATATTCAATTACCTTGTAGCAGCTTTCTTAAAGAGGTCAATTTGACAATGAACTTGTAGCGGTCTTTTCTAGGGTGATGGGTGCTCTCCATTCACAGATTCGAGCATGAAGTGTGAGAAAATATTGGTTGGCACTTTCGACCTACTGTGGAATCTCAAAAGGAGGTTTAAGCTCGCATTCATGCAAAACTTCTTTGCCTTCCATTTCAACCTATAAATGTCGTTGTAGGTGTTACTAAGATACTTTGACGGGTGTTCATATGTTGTGGCAAACTCATATTCGTTGGCATTCATGCATACACAACGTGGTTGCCTTTCACATAATGCTTTTTCGCTTTTTAAATGTATTTGGCTGATAATACAAATTTGAAATGTCTTTTTAACATAATAAAATTATTCGAACACAATGAGATTATAGGTGAAAACAATGACGACTTCCAAGCTTCAACATGTCAACAATTGAAAAAAATCCAATTTTATTTTGAACTAAGTGCTATTTTATAGAATCTACTTTATAAGTATATTCAAATTCAGATTTTCTGAAGTGCTATGTTATATAATCTACTTGATAAGTATATTCAGATTCATTTTTGAAAAACGTTGCTCTTTCTGCCACAATGCTTGGTTTATTTAAAAAATATCACTAGTCTTTACCGAGAACTAAGTGCTATTTTATAGAATCTACTTTACAAGTATATTCAGATTGTCTGAAGTGCTATTTTATAGAATCTAGTTGACAAGTATATTAAGATTCTCAGACTCTTTGAAAAACATGGCTCTCTCAGTATATTCAGTATATTCAGATGGTCCATTTAGATTCCTTTGTATTTGGAAGTTCAAGTTGTATCTGATGTTTTCCTACCATTTGTAATATTTTGAGCATGTTTAGCGATGCCTATTGTTTGCAACTTCCTTGATATTTCATGCATATTTAAGTAACATTTCTCCTCATGTGGAGCATATCATTCCCCTTGAGCCCATAGGTCTTGGACTTTCCAGCAATTTGTAGTCTTTTTAGCAAAGCTAGAGATAATGTCATATGGTTTGTAGATTTCTAGATATTTTATACATATTTATGGGACATTTCTTTTCCAATGGAGTATTTTACGCCTTTGAGGTTTGATAGTTTTGGTTGCATGTTTCCGTCTTTTGAGAACTATTAAGACTCAACAGCAAGGCTCAAAACTATTATAACAAAACTCATCATATCACTTGTGTGAATTAAAACTAGCTAAAGATAATAACATTCATTCCCCAAACCCAACTAAAACCCTAATATTATTTTTATTAAAAATACATAAAAATAAAATAAAATGTAAAAATTATACTACACTTTCAAATTAGTAATTTTTTTAAAAACTTTAATGAATAATAAACTATCAATACAAATCTAAAACATTTTTAAAAACAATATCATTCCAAATTTCACAATATTATAAACCAAAACTTGACATTATATTCCTCAAACACAAACGCAAAACTACGCTAAACAAAAAGCCATAAAAAATTAAAAAATTAAAAAATATATATTTTAGGAATTTAAAATAGAGATTAACTAACAGAAAGCTTCAATCAAGTAATTAATCTCTTAAGAAGCAAAGGTCCCTGCATTTCACACTTCTTAATTCAATCTGTCAGGACTTCGTATTATAGGTATCCTATTCAGCCTTCAATTTTACTTTTGATGTATGTCTAGTAGAAAATGACACTGTCGAGTGTTTCTTTTAATCAGATAAAACAAGTTTTTATGTAATTTGTTTTACTGGTAAGCCATTTTCATCCAACCAGGATTTCTATATTATATACAATTCCCTCGTATCATAGAATTTTGAATAAAGACCAAATTATAATAATATAGATTTGTTTTTTTTCTTAGATATAGGAGATGATGTTTTTTCAATATGGAAATTTGAAATAAGATCAAATTAACAAAATGCAGAATTTTGTACCCAATGTTTTTATATATAATTTTGATCTTGAATGTAAGATTTTTATGTGATTTTGATTTTAGGTTTAAGAATTTTGTAGCCCATGTTTTTAGTAAATTCCTTTTTATTATGAGAGTGAAAGAGTCCACTCAAAATGTGAATGTATAAAATTATTATTTTATTTTAAAAGTGTTGTTTGTAAATTTTGTTGAAAAATATATATATATATAATATAAATTATTTAATACGTAATTTTAAATTTAGAGATTTTAGAAAAGTTTGTAATAAAGTCATTAACTATTGTGTTGTTATTATTTATTTTATTTAAAAACTATTTATGGTGGTGTAAATGTATATTAACATAGCATAAATTATATTTAATTTACTTTCATATTGTGTACATGCATATTAATACAATATAACACATATTTATTTTTAATTAGTTTTAGTTCTTGCATGAAGTTAAGGTTAACTTAGTTGCATAGCATAAATCATATTTAGCTTTGCTTGCATATTGTGTATATGCATATTAACACAACAGAACACACACTTAACTTTAGTTAGTTTTAGTGCTTGTATGGAGTTAAGCTTAACTTAATTTCTTTATGTATTGATCACTAATCAATATACATAAACCAAGTTTATACAATTATTCTCGAGCTAACACAACATAAAGCACACTTAGCTTTAGTGCTTGCATGGAGTTAAGGTTAAATTAGTTTCTTTATGTATTTATCACTAATGAATATATATAATTCATTCTCTCTTCCATTTTTCTCAATTCTTCCAAGATTATACAATCATTCTCCAACTAGGTCCTTACCTTGGCTGACTTAGAACTTTGATAGGTCGAACGTTGGATTGAAAATATTGAGCTACAAAATTCTTCCACATTGAAATATAGACAACATAGAATAATATTAGTTTATTCAAGTACAAGGAAACTTTAGTTTATTCTTTAATCTCTATTTATTCTTTACTCTCTTGCTATTTGTGACAGTAGATAACAATTTTCATCCAATTTCCCCATGATGGATTCGATTATCTTGCCCCATGATGGATTCCATTATCTTGAAGACTTGATGAACGGTAGACTTTTTCTATTTCTTGAACATTGATTATCGCATCATTCAAACACTTTAACTAAATCATAGTGTGATATGTTTTGTCCGTTAAAAATTGCATGAAACCATGATTTGTATTCCATTTATTTCTTTCATTTTTACATTAATTTCATATTTTCCATTGCTATGAGATTGAAGAACTCCCTTCAATTGTATCAGTAATGTATTGTTTTGATATTGAATATTGATGTGGTTGAAATATATCGAATTTTGATGTAGTTGAAACAAAATTGGGTTGCTAGATTAGCCATGAAATTTGATGATCTTATACCTTGTAATATTGTTGGCCTCACAACGATCAAAGGTCACGAAAAAGGTTACGGTCCATTAAATTTATTTTGTATTTGGAAGTTCAACTCTCAATGAGGCAAGTCTCAATGAGCTCATTAAGATGGGAATATATTGTGTAAATATCTTAATATGCATTTGTTATTGTCACTAATGTTTTTCAACAATTCGTAATCTTTTGAGAAAATTTAGAGATATATATTGTTTGCAAGTTCCTTGATATTCCATGCATATTTAAGTGACATTTCCCTTGAGCCCATAGGTATTGGAATTTCCAGTCTCCCTAGAAAAGCTAGAGATAATGCCATATCATTTTTAGCTTTCTAGATATTTTATACATATTTCAGGGACATTTTTTTCCCTATGGAGTATTTTATGCCTCAGAAGTTTCACCAATCAGGGTTTTTTTTTCTTTCTTATGTGTTTGATTTAGTTTTGTTAGTCATATTTTTTAGAGAAAAAAATATTATAATACTATCCATATGAGGAATATGGAATATACATGCTTCTGGAACTCTTAAAACTCAACAACAAGACTCAAAGCCATTATAACAAAGTTCATCATGTCACTTGTGTGAAATGAAACTAGTTAAAAAGGAGAACAATCATTCCCCGAACTACCTCAAATAAACCCAACTAAAACTCTACTATTCTCTTTATTAAAAATACATACAAGTAAAAAAGAAAAAATGTGAAAATTATACTACACATTCAAATAAGTGATTTTTTTTTTTTAGAGAATAACATACATATTAACTTTGGTAAATAATTAATATAAACTTAAAAATATTGTTAAAAACACAAAATAATATCATTCTAAATATCAAAATATTATATACCCAAAACTTGAAATTATATCCATCAAACAAAAAAACACAAAACTAGGCTAAACAAAAAATCATAAACAATAAACAAAAATGTATTTTAGAAATTTAAAATAAAGAATAACTAACCTAATATTTGAATGAGAAGGAAATCACTTGTATTTTCACAAGCCTTATCAAATCCTTTCACCAAAAATTAAACATTAATTGAACATTGGTATGGAGTATGAGTAATGAATTTTGTAAATAAATTTACAAAACATCATTTATCAAATACTTTTTTGTAACACCTAGATTACGTTGATATGTTATTTTAATTGATACATTTGACTTTTTTAAGTTGAGCAAGCTTAATAAGTATGTTAAGAAAATTATGAACAAAATTTATTTATCTTTTTTAATGAATATTAATTATGGTGTGGTTTCCATCAACTGATGGTAAGAGTGTCCAAGATACCAGAGTAGTTAGATTAAATCAGTTATTTGATAGTTAGCTTTTCCTCTAGGAATAAAAAGGAAATCATGAAGAGGAAACGGGGTTCTGCGCAAAGGGAAAAAGCAACTACAGGGCTGAAAGGTGAGAGTGTCCAGAGATGGCAAGAACCAGTGGAACTATGTAACCTAGCAATTGGAGGAGAGGCTGGACAGAGGTCTTGAGGTCTACCTCCAGAAGAACTATTATTTAATCCTACTCTGGTGAGGAACACTAGGGGAGCTGCGAATGTAATTTCCTCTCTCATGGTTGGGAGGAAGCCATCAGCTATACGTATCTAATATAAATATTATAAACCCATAATGGATTGCAATAAAGAGTTCTTATTATGATTTTATAAGTATGTTAATCTCTGAAATTGAATTCTGTAGGCTGTGAAAGTTGAATACAAAAAGGTAGAAGCTATTTTTGTTAGTGAATTATTGAATAGAATATTAAAGTTAGGGTTAAAATATACAGATCCTGATGTCTGTAAAAATATCCCTAGTACAAGAATGAAGTATACTAGTTGAGGAAAAGTACATATTTATATGCATAAAGAAACCTTCAATATTTAAGTATAAATAATGTGTAGAAATAGTTTGAGATTATGTAGAAAAGAAAATTAATGGATGGCACAGTTAGATCATCCAGGGAAGAACCCCAGATAGGAGTCATAGGAAAGTCTGCCTTGTAAAAGAATAGTTACACGGACTAAGGGTTGAGAAATAAACCCTTTTATTTTAATGATGGTCCAGACATCTAAGGGAAAACTTATTTTAAAAACAATAAGAAAATACCGAACTTAAAATTGAACTGTAGAAGCACTAAACCTACCGTATAGAAATATAATGTAACTTTAAATAATTAACCAAATAGAAAAATTACAGTGAACGAGTGGTGCTCTGTAGAATATCAAACTTAAGAAAGCCAAAGAAACTACTTTCAAAGAAAAATGGAAACCCTCACGAAGAGGTAAAACATTTGTTGAGATAGCATAATGTTGGAACACCTAATCCTACATGGGTAGGTGTGGAATGCGAAAAGTCACAATGGAGTCCAAGTGACCTTGGAATGTGAAACCAAGAGTCAGACCATTGTATTATAAATGTACATCTTTGTATAATGGAAAATAATAAAGCCTCACGTTGATCTTTCATTGTGTGTTGAGTCTCTTGTGTGTGTGTTTATCTTCCTCATACACCATGTGTGTGTCTTAGCATGGTGTTTAACATGGTATCAGAGCAGGCGATTGCTGGCCCTGCTCCAAATTGAGTGAGCCATTTGTGTGTATGACTTGTGCACATCTGCAAAATTGTTGACATTTCTGCAGCACTCAGAGTTTCTGCAACAGTGATTTTTCCGCATTCAGAAAGTGGTTTTGGAGAAGGAGCAACATTCAAAAATTGGCAGCATTCAGGCATTTGTTTTGAAGAAGAGAAGCAAGCAGCACTGCGCATCTGAAGGTTGATTTCTTCCTTCAATTTCTACCCATTAAATTATGTTTTGGAGAGCTGTTGGAAAATTTGTTTAAATTGGGATTCCTGAAGAAGTTTATGAGTTTTTAGTGGAAAATATTTCTGAGTTTTTTTAAATTCTGCATTTTTGAGCTGCTGAGAGGGTTTTTGAAGATATTTCTGAGTTTTCATTGAAAATTTTCTGAGATTTCTGAGTTCTCTGCAAGTCTCTAAATCTACAAATTCTCCATTTTTATGTTGCTCGAATTAATTCTGCTCTATATTTGGAAGAAGAAAAATTCTACTGCTGTTTTTCAAGTGGATTTCCTATCTCTGCTCTCTGTTGTTTTAAAAAAAAATTTAAAAAAAAAAAATTCTGAGCTCAGCCCTATGGCCTAAACTCTCCATCAAACACAGAGCGCGAGCTCTCATTCCTACCCTACCTCTACGCAGACCTGCCCCCTCACAACTCACTCTTCACTACACCACCGCCCCACGTCATCCCCTTTCCCACGGCTCTCCACGCCTGCAACTTCACTCCACAACCCTTATCAAGCGCTCACCAGTTCCATGGCTCTCCAATTCCTCACACCGCCCCTCCAGCACCTGCGCACGCCCTTCCAAAACGCCGCTCCCACCTGCTAATACAACCCGACTCTTCAACCTGCAACATCTCCCAATCCAGCGCACCCCTCTGTCATGTACGTTCAACCCGCTCGACCCAACCACACCAAACACCGGCCCCTCGCTCCCCCGTGGTCTTCGCCCCCACCTGTCGACACTCATTCATACTGACTATTCCCCACGGCCTTTGGCTGGCCCTCCTTTTCCCTATCGCTCCCGATTACAAGTTAATATGACTCCTTTTCTTTTAAATTCGTTTTTTTTCATGTTTTTAAATTTTTTAATAAAACCCCTCCACCATATAGCTTACCCCCTCCCCAAATAAATTTTCGATTTCAAATTTCAATATTTAATTTTTTTAAAATCCCTTCCCCCATTATTAAATTCCCTTTTATTACAATTAAAATACCTTTCCATATAATAGTCCTCCCTCCTCTCCATTGATAAACCACCCTTCCATATAATTAATTTCCCTCCCATTTAATTAATTTCCACTCCAATTAATTCCCTTTTTTGTTTTAATTATAAAAAAAAAAAAAAAAAAAACAGCAGAGAGAGGAAGAGCAGAAAGAGAGGAAGAGAGAGAAACTGAACAGCAGTAAATGAAGAGAAAATGGACGAAAATGGATTGAATATATAGAGAAAATTGCAGATTTGTATTGTGATTTGTGGCATTGATTTGAAGGTTGATTTTTTGAAGAAATTTACACTTGAAGACAAGTTTGCCATCAGTTTTTAAACAGCGCTTTGAAGAAAAATTCAGCTGCCTTAAAGGCCTCTTGCACAAGTGTTTTCAACTGCACATTTACAAAATACTTTTGCAGAGATATTGTATTGTATTGACATTGTATTGTGAGTGGAATTTGCCTCTTCATTCATAGTTGCAATCAGTATTTTAGTTGTTGGATTGTTGATTGCCCTCCATCATTTGAGGAGCAGATTTTGTACTTTGAGAATTCTTTGGAGTCATTTGTATTTCTTGAATCACATTGTAAACGGGTGCATTTTCGGTTGAAGTCGACACCCTTTCATTTTTTAGCCTAAGTTGTTGAAAAATGGCTAAAATCAATGAGGCATTAATGTTGTTGAGTAACCTCATTCATTCAAATGTTGATGATGTGATAAAAATGAGCAAGAATGTTCTTTGTAACATTCAAACTTGTTTGCAAGATGCATAAGAAAATATTGAGTTTTTGCAGTTGGAATCTCAGCTTCAACAAGAAGAACTTCAACAAAAGAGTCACCATTCTGAACCTGTTTCTGTTCAGAAGATTGTGAAGGACTCTCATCAGAAGAAAGAAGATAAAGTTGCAGTTGATCCACATTCAGTAGATGTACATACAGATGCAGCAGTTCAACCTGCACTTCTCAAGCCCATCATCAGACATTGGGAAGAGCTTGTCCACAACAAGCACCGAACTGGTCTTGGATATGACAAGGATGTGTCCTTTAATATTCCAGACTACACCAAGCCTATCAAATTTCAGAGTGCCGGATTCCTATATGATAGTTCACCTGCAGCTGTTCTAGATCCTGCTCCACAACAAAAATCACAGATTGAGAAATGCCAACACTGTGATCGAGTTGGCCATATGAAAGATCACTGTTTTGATCTTCATCCATGCAAGCACTGTGGTCAGCACACTCACTCTTCAGACAAATGCTTCAGACACAAGCCTCCTGCAAGAACCAAGATTCATCTTGGATGGATCGCTTCTTGGCAATGGGCATCAGCAGCCAAGAAGATGTTTACGACACATGTTAGAATTTGTTCAAGAATATTGAAGGAAACTTGCAGTTGGGTTTTCGTCATCATCTCACCTTGTCCCTGACAGGGGGGAAAATGGTGGTCATGTACAAGCTTCAACGACAGATCAAGCGAGCCTGAGCCACAATCTCTCATTCCATGTTCAGAGTTGTAGCCAGCAGTTCAAGCGAGCCTGAGCCACAATTCGTCATTCCAGATTCAGAGATGTAGCCAGAGACACGGATGCCCATGAGCATGCCTTCGGTTGGTGGACAACCTTAAAACATCATCTTTGGTTGGTGGATAACCTAAAACCATCACAAGGTAGTAGACCTCCCTTCTTTTAGGTCGAAGGTCTCCCTTTCATATATGAGGAACACTTCCTCTAGCAGAAGCCTTCAGCTTAGCAGCCTTCAGCTTCTTGCCAGCTTTGGTTGAGTTCCAGGAAATGCTTCAAGCATTCCAGAGTTGTTGGTAATCCTAAAACCATCACATGTAGTAGACCTCCCTTCTTTTAGGTTGAAGGTCTCCCTTTTTTATGAGGGACAATTCCTCTAGCAGAAGCCTTCAGCTTCTTGCCAGTTTTGGAAGAGTTCCGGGAACTGCAACAAGTTTTGCATTCCAGTGTTTGTGGTCATCCTAAAACCACCTCTTTTTCCAACATTTCAGAGAGTTGATTCAGCCCAAGTGCTGCCATGTATACTTTGCAGATTTGTATTACAACTCTTTTCTTGGACTCACACATACCCCTTCGGATTAAGGGGGATGTTGGAACACCTAATCCTACATGGGTAGGTGTGGAATGCGAAAAGTCACAATGGAGTCCAAGTGACCTTGGAATGTGAAACCAAGAGTCACACCATTGTATTATAAATGTACATCTTTGTATAATGGAAAATAAGAAAGCCTCACGTTGATCTTTCATTGTGTGTTGAGTCTCTTGTGTGTGTGTTTATCTTCCTCATACACCATGTGTGTGTGTTAACATGGTGTTTAACACATAAGAACAAATTGGAAAAGTAAACCATTGTATAGAACTACATTATAATTCATGGATGCTATAAGGAAATACTGCATGTATATATAAGCATAGTAAACATTACACAAGAACTCAATACTGAGCGCAGAATCTAGAACAAGATTGAGAATCACACACTGCCTGCGAGGGGGTGGCAACATAAACTATAATCATAGAAAAATTGTAAGGCGTTATGGCCATAATAAACATACTAAAATAATTAAAGTCACAGAATTGTTTATACAAGAGGATTCTGACAGTTGAGGATAGAGTCGAAATGTTTCCTTTTAATACAAGCTAATGGAAAACAAAGGGTCGGAATGTAGATCCATTACAATCCATTTTCACAAAGTAGATGTGTTGTTCAATGAAGGCTCAGACTGAGAGTTAAAACCCCAATTCAATAGAAAACAAAAGTTATGATTATATAGATTACAGAGAGGCTTCCAAGGGCTAAAAATTTCCACAGTAATTTTAGATTTCTACAGCTTGAACTCAAAGATTAACATCGCCTTTTCAATTAAAAAATGAGCGTATTAAAGTATGGACATAGACTAGAACATCTCGTAAGAGTCAAACTGAGATGCTGAGGTACCTGTACATATATAAGCGAGGAATCTTAATATCTAGCAGTTCGCATGCAAGCCAGAGTTGTAGAGTCAGGATTTGAAGGAATTTACTTGCCAAAAACCATATAAACAAATCGTGATAACTTCTAATGAATAAACAAATCGTGATAACCTCTCAAAATCAAAGGTTTCAAAACGATACCCTATAATGAAATCCAACTCTAAATTGTGAGGACGAGATTCCAATGAGAAAAAAACTAAAAAACTAACCTAAAACACAGTGCAGGAAGGGAACCCTTACCTCTGTTGGCACTGTCGAAGTTGGTTAACCATCGTTGGTTGTCGAAATGCCGGAGAATTTCGGAGAAAACCATGTAAAACCCTCATGGTAGCTGGTGTGCAGTCTCTGCCAAGAAACATAGGCTAAAATAAGCAGGAAATTGCATTCATCACTGAAAGGAAGCACTGCGCAGGAGCAGTAATAAACCAGAAAACATTGGAAGGAAAATCCGGAGGAATAGGAGGAGGAATGACGAGTATTACCTCCATTCTTGGCCGAAAACAAAAAGTAGAGAAGCATAAGCATAATACCAAAGTTCCAAAGCTAGGGGGAACGCGGAGATAGAATGAGGAAGTGGTTAGGGTTCGGGGGGTAGAGTATTACCCTAACCACCCTAACCTCCATTACAACCATCATATCATCGAGCTACAAGGGCGAAGATCAACCCAAGTGTCCAGTGTTGGAGAACATCATAATTCCCAATGATACAGAGGATCAATTCATGAGCTTTAAAAACATAAACAACAATACTTCCAAATCTCATGCCACAAGTTCAAGGTTGCATCTAGTTGGCTAGCAATCAATCCACAATCGAAAATACAATAATAATTCCAAAATATGACTTTAGGAACAAAATCTAAAGAATTATGAAGACGAATTATGGCAATGTGGCAGAGTACTATAATAATTGAAATGTGTAATTATATCTTATGCAGTTGTAATTTTATACTATGCAAACATGTATTATATACTATGATAAATATATTCCATAATGCTAATATCATGCTATGTATATGTTTTGAAAACCAATCATTTATGACTATGATTAACCAAATGAGATGGTAGTAATATCATGCTTAGTAAAGTTTAGATGTTATAAGGTAAATATATATGTTTTTTTTTTACAGTTTTATGTGATTCAATGGTAATTTTTCAACGTTTTACATGGTAATACATTACAGGTGGTATCAAAGTAGCGTTCACACACTGGGACCCAGTTGAGTCACCTAAATAACAATTGGTTTGTGTAAATTCTACACAGAAATAGGAAGAAGGGATTGACAGAGTACACTGAGGAGGGGTCCCGTACATCAAGCTCCCAGGACTACAGGGGAAGCACACCCTCAGTATAACCGAGAAATAGAATCCATAAATGTGGGTGTAGCTGAGTGTGGACAACCATCAACAAACCAGCAAATTACTCAAGGAACAACAAATGAAAGCCAGTAGACTTCTGCATATTATGCAACAATTACAAGAAGAAATGGTTCGAGTGAGAAGCGATAATGAGATGTTGATGCTAGAACATGAGAGGATCCTTAAAAGCCTCTCAGATATAAAAAATAAAGGGACAACTCAACCAAGCCTAGAAAGAGACACCCGAGAAGAGGGTGAACAACGGCAACAAGATAATGATAAGCCAAAAAGTAGCCAACCCAACGGAGCAATAAGAACATGACTTATAACAAAGCCGAGTCAGAAAATGTCTCAGATCAATAAGAGATGAAAAAATAGAATGTGGAGCTGCAAGGTGAATTCCAGAAAATTAAACCTCCTACATTCGACGGAGAGGCCGGAGAGGTAGTTGAAGCATGGATAATTGACATGAAAAAATATTTTCAAGTCTATGAATACATCAACAAATTGAAATCTCACTTGGCTATTTATCAACTACGGAAAAAGCCACATTATGGTGGGAGGAAGTAAAAAATGTGTGAGGAATCGAGGACCAGAATATGACTTGGGGCAAGTTCCAATGGTATTTGAAAGAAAAATACTTAACTGAGCAGTTTTTTGATGAAAAGTCTCGATAATTTTACTATTTTTTATTGGGAGAGTTGAAAATGAATGAATTCATAACTAAATTTACCTCCTTATTAAGGTATGTATCGTATCTGAGAGATGAAGGAGAGGATCGATTACGATTGTTGAGTATTATACCTACTCATATGAAGGATAGGATCAAATTTGTAAATCCAAAGACCATGGACAAGGTGATACGAAAATCACATATGTGCTATCAGCAGTCCAAGGTGAAAGGAGAAGCTGGTAGAAATTGGCCACCAAAGAAGGGACAAAAAGTATTTCAAACTTTAGAGGTAGTAATTCTGGAAATTATAAGAATGCTGTCAGAAATACAGAAAATAGTCAGCAGGGAAGGAACCAACAGAAAACCAAGTGGTCAATACAAGAACGACCCACTGAACCATCTAGTAGACCCGACCATAGGCAGATCCATAAACCGCCACTACAGTGTTGGGGATGTGGTGAGGCACATTATTATAAGAACTATCCTCGTCATGGGAGAAATGAAACTGCAGATAATTTGCAAGAGGCATCCATGGTGGGAGATGTGGCACGAAATATACCAAGAAAAGACATGGAACTTGAGGATCGGCAAGTAGATTATCAGTCGACGATGATATAACTGGAAGGTAAGTTGTATTTCCAAACTGTTTCAATTTTGGTTGATCTTGGTGTCAGTTTAAGTTATGTAAATCCCTAGATAGTAAGAGAATGTGACTTGCAGAACAAAAATTTTAAAAATCCTTGGTTGGTACAATTGGCCACTGGGGCCAAGAGAAGAGTTAGTGCTTAAGTTTCCAACTATCCCCTAGAAGTTGGAGACCATCACAAAAATGTTGAATTGAACATACTACCTTTAGGCTCATATGATATATTACTGGGAATGGATTGGTTGGAAGTACATTGGTCACTAGTAAGTTGCAAAGAGAAAATCATTTATTATAAAGCAGAAGATGGAACTCGCCAATAATTGCAAGGGATTAAGAAAGCACTTCAGTTTTTTCATATTACTGCATCTCAGTTGGGAAAATGATTAGAAAATGTTGTCAGATTTATGCTATTCAAGTGGGATTCGCAAATTCTAAGGATAATACCCCTATGATGAAGAATATACCAGTGGTACAAGACTTAATGGATGTGTTTCCGAAAAATATACTGGGACTACCTCCAAAGTGGGATATCGATTTCACCATCGAATCAATTCCAGGGGAATCACCTATATCACGTGCACCATATAGAATGAGTGTACCCAAATTAGTTGAGTGTAAAATGCAACTACAGGAATTTCTTGACAAGGGATATATTCATCCTAGTTTGTCTCCCTTGGGGGCACCAGTGTTGTTCGTGAAAAATAAAGATGGTATGATGCGAATATGTATGGATTACAGACAACTTAACAAATTAATTATTAAGAATAAATACCCATTACCACGGATAAATGATCTTTTCGATCAAGTAAAAGGAGCAATTGTATTCTCGAAAATAGATCTAAGATCTGGGTATCTTCAAATATAGATAAAATATGAGGATATATATAAAACAACTTTTCATACCCGATATGGGCATTATGAATTTGTGGTTTTACCATTTGGGTTAACCAATGCACCAATGACATTCATGAGTTTAATGCATGGCATTTTTCATCCATTGTTGGATAATTTTGTTCTAATCTTTATTGACGATATATTAATCTAGTCAAAAACCATGGAGGAACATAAGGAACACTTGCAAATGGTATTAAAAATTTTGAGAGAACATCAACTCTATGCTAAATTCAGTAAGTGTGATTTTTACGAAGAACAGATCCAATATTTAGGCCAGGTTATTTCTACAGAGGGTATAGTAGTAGACCTTGAAAAAATAAGGACCATTACAGAATGAAAAATAACCAAAAACGTAGCAAACATACGTTCTTTCATGGGATTGGTTGGCTATTACTGGTGTTTTATCGAGGGGTTCTCTAATATTTCTTTTCCTATAACCTCCTTGCAGTGGAAAGGACGAGTGTTTAAATAGACTATTGAATTCCAAAGAAGCCTCGAACAGTTAGAACAATTATTGACTACAGCTCCTGGATTGAAGGTCCTTGATCCAAATACGGATTTTGAAATTTTCATCGATCCTTGCAAGGAAGGAGTGGGAGTAGTATTGTCACAACATGGAAAATTTGTGGCTTATGAATCTAGGAAGCTGAGATCATGAACAAAAATATTTCGCATATGATCTAGAGTTGACTGCAGTAGTGCATGCACTCAAGGTATCGAGGCACTACCCATTAGGAAAAATATTTGTGTTAAAAATAGATCACAGTAGTTTGACTAGTTATTTTAAACATGCTAACTTGATGTTCGTCAAGCCAGGTGGAAGGAATTCCTAAGCGAATTCAATTTCGAAATTCAACATGTTAAAGGAAAAGAAAGTTGTGTCGTCGATGCCTGAAGTAGAAAATTGCATTACGTGTATGAACTCTACTTTAATCGGGTGGAATTTAAATTCCAAGAACAAGTGAAGGAGGTTGAGGAAAAGGATCTTTAATATCAATTTTTATGGCAGCAAATGTAAGAAGCAGAAGATCAGGGAAAGGAAACAGATTATAAGATCAGAAATGAACAACTATTGACTTTTTGAGGAAAAATATACATTCATAATTGGATAATTTTAAAAGATTTGATCTTAGATGAATATCATCGAAGCTCTTATTCTGGACACCCCGGTTACCATAAAATGTTAACAGTAATCAGAAAAGATTACTTTTGGCTGGGAATGTGTAAAAATATCCCTGAATACTTGACTAAATGTTTGGAATGTCAAAAGTTCAAGGTGG
This sequence comes from Pinus albicaulis, assembly GCA_034641835.2. Classification (NCBI taxonomy): domain Eukaryota; kingdom Viridiplantae; phylum Streptophyta; class Pinopsida; order Pinales; family Pinaceae; genus Pinus; species Pinus albicaulis. The sequence goes on along the minus strand of MU968551.1, from coordinate 16,750,405 downwards.
AACGTCAACACCCAGCAGGTTTGTTGCAACCTATTCCCATGCCAGAATGGAAGTGGGACGTTATATCATTAGATTTTATTAAAGGCTTACCAAAAAAAAGCAACACAATGACTCGATAATGGTGCTAGTTGATCGACTAATCAAGGAAACTCAATTTATTCCAGTACAGTCAAATTATAAAACTATACAGATTGTTGACATCTTCATGAGGGAAGTGTTTACATTACATGGCATTATGAAAACAGTTATCTCAGACAGAGATGTAAAGTTCACCTCAACATTTTGGAAGGCCTTGTTTACCGGTCTAGGCAAACAAATTCAATTTAGTACCGCATATCATCCATAGATGGATGGGTAGACTGAACTGCTAAATCAAATTTTGGAGGACATGCTACGGATGTATGTAATGCAGAAACCTGTGAAGTGCGAACATTATTTACACCTCGTATATTTTATTACAACAATGGATACTAGGAATCCCTCAAGATGAGTCCCTTTGAGGCATTATATGGTAGGCAATTCCGAACACCCATTAATTGGAGCGGCCCAGAAACCAAGCTAATTCTTGAACCCGAAATGTTGGTTGAGATGGAACGAGAAGTAAGGAAGATCTGACAAAATATAAAATCTACCCAGGATCTGCAGAAAGTATATGTAGACCGAAAGAGGAATTATCGGGAGTTTGAAGTGGGTGATCATGTGTATGTGAGGATTAGACCCAAGAAGAGCACCTTAAGGTGGACTACCTGTGCAAAGTTGGCCCCCTGGTTTTGTGAACCATTTCAAATCTTGGAAAGAGTGGGACCATTAGCCTATCGGCTAGCTTTACCGAGACACATATGGGTGCACAATGTGTTTCATGTATCTATATTGAAATGATATGTGCATGATCCAAATCATGTAATGCATTGGAAGAACATTCAGGTAGGACTGAATTGGATACTAAGTACTCTAAGGGAGATAAATAGTTCATTAATTAATTTAATATTTTCTGGTTGCAACTCAAACCAGATGGTGAATTTCTGGTAGAACCTCAACGTATTCTCGAGAATATATAAATAACGCTCCAGAGGTGAGCCATCACCCAAGTTAAAGTGCAGTGGAAGCACTTTGGCCCGGAAGAGGCTACTTGGGAAGATGAAATATTTTTACGGGAGGCTTATCAAGAATTATTCACTCGAATGGAGTAAGGCACTGAGGACAATGTTTACCTCAAGAGGGGGAAGATGTAACACCTGGATTAAGTTGCTATGTTATTTTAATTGATACATTTGAATTGCTTAAGTTAAACAAGCTTAGTAAGTATTTTAAGAAAATTATGAACAATTTTTTTTTTTTTTTTTTAAAGATTAATTATGGTGTGGTTTCCATAAACTTATGGTAAAAGTGTCCAAGATACCAGAGTAGTTAGATCAAAGTAGTTATTTTATAGTTACCTTTTCCTATGGGAATAAAAAGGAAATCCTAAAAAGGAAAAGGGGTTTTGTGAAAAGGGGAAAAGCAAATAGAGGGTTGAAAGATGAGAGTGTCGAGAGCTAGCAACAACTAGTGGAACTTTGTAACCTTACAATTGTAGGAGAGGCTAGACAAAGGCCTTAAGGTCTACCTCCAGAAGAACTACTATTTAATCCTACTCTGGTGAGGAGAACGAGGGGAGTTGAGGACGTAATTGCCTCTCTCATGGTTGGGAGGATGACACCAGCCATACTTAGCTGAGATAAGTATTATAAACCCGGAATGGATTGGAATAAAGAGTTCTTATTATTATTTTATAAGTATGTTAATCTCTGAAATTGAATTTCTGTACGCTGTGAAATTTGAATACAAAAAGGTAGAAGTTATTCTTGTTAGTGAATGATTAAATAGACTAATAAAGTCAGGGTTAAAATATACATATCCTGATGTCTGTAAAAATATCCCTAGTACAAGAATGAAGTATACCAGTTCAGGAAAAGTACATATTTATATTCATAAAGAAATATTAAATATTTAAGTATAAATAACATGTAGAAATAGTTTGATATTATGTAGAAAAACAAATGAATGGATGGGACAGTTAGTCCATCCAGGGAAGAACCCCAGACAGGACAGTATGTCTTGTAAAAGAACAGTTACACGGACTAAGGGTTGAGGAATAAACCCTTTTATTTTAATGATGGTCCGAACATCTGAGGTAAAACTTATTTTAAAAAAAATAAAAAAATAATGAACTTATAATTGCACTGTAGAAGCACTAAACCTACAGTATATAAATACAATGTAATTTTAAATAATTAACTGAATAGCAACATTACAGTGAAAGAGTGGTTCTCTGTAGAATATCAAACTTAAGCAAGCCAGAGAAACTTCTTTCAAAGAAAAATGGAAACCCTCGCAAAGAGGTAAAACATTTGTTGGGATAGCATAAGAACAAACTAGAAAAGAAAACCATTTTATAGAACTACATTATAATTCCCGGATGCTATAAGGAAATACTGCATGTATATCTAAGCGTAGTAAATATTACACAGGAACTCAATACTGAGCGTGGAATCTAAAGCGATATTGATAATAGTGCACTGCTCGCGACGGGATGGCAACAAAAAATATAAACATAGAAAATCTGTAAGGTGTTATGGCCATAATCAACATACAAAAATAAATAAACTCATGGAACTATTTATACAATATGATTCTGACAATTGGGGACAAAGTCAAAATTTTTCCTTTTAATACAAGCTAATGGAAAACAAATATTTGGAATGTAAATTCATTACAGTCCATTTTCACAAAGTAGATGTGTTTTTCATTGAAGGCTTGGACTCAGAGTGAAAACCCCAATTCAACAGAAAACAAAAGTTATCATTATAAAGGTTACAGAGAGGCCTCCAAGGGGTAAAAATTATACAATAATTTTAGATTTCTAAAGCTCAAACTCAAATACTAACATCGCATTTTCAATTAATAAATGAGAGTATTAAAGTATGGACAAAGACTGAAACATATTGGAAGAGAAAACCCGAGATCCCTAGGTACTTGTACACATATGGGTGAGGAATTTTAACTAGCAGTTCCAATGCAATATAGAGCTGCAGAGGAGTCAGGATTCAAAGGAATTTATCTACCAAAAACCATAGAAACAAATCGTGAGAACTTCTAATGAATAATTTCCCAGTTAGGTTTTTAAACAATGAAAGGAATATGCGCAAGCAAGAATTTAAACATGAATTACCTCCCAGAATAAAAGGGTTTAGAATGATACCCTAGAAAGAAATCCAACTCTAAACTGTGAGGATGGGATTACAATGAGAAAAAAAAACTAAAAAACTAACCTAAAACATAGTGCAGAAAGAGAACCCTTACCTGTGTTGGCCCTGTCGAAGTTGGTTAACTGTCGCTGGGAGAAGAAAAGACAAATACTTCCGGATAAAACCATGTAAAACCCTCATGGCAGCTGGTGTGCAATCTGTGCCAAGAAGCATAAATTGAAACTTGCAGGAAAATGCATGCATCACTGAAAGGAAGCGTTGCATGAGAGTAGTTACAAACAAGAAAACGTTGGAGGGAAAAACTAGAGGAATAGGAGAAGGAATGACAAGTATTACCTCCATTTTTGGCTGGAAACAAATAGAAGAAAAGCATAAGAACAATACCAGAGTTGCAGAGCTTGGCGGAATGTGGCAACAGAATGAGGAAGTGGTTAGGGTTTGGGGGGTAGGGTATTAACCTAACTGCCCCTACCTCCATTAAAATCGTCGGAGCATCGAGCTACCAAGGGTAGAGATCAACCCAAGTGTCCAGTGTTGGAGAAAATTGTAATTCCCAATGATATGGAGGATGGAGTCATGGGATTTAAAAACATAAACAATAGTACTTCCAAATCTCATGCCATGAGTTCGAGGTTGCAGCCAGTTGGCTAGCAATCAATCCGCAATCGAAAATACAATAATAATGACAAACTATGACTTTAGGAACAAAATATAAAGAAGTATGAAAGAGAATTATGGAAATGTGGGAGAGTAATATAATAATTGAAATGTGTAATTATATGCAAAGAAGTTGTAATTTTATACTATGCAAACATTTATTATAAACTATGATAAATATATGTAATAATGCTAATATCATGATATGTATATGTTTCAGAAACCAATAATTTAAGACTATGATTAACCGAATGACATGGCAGTAATATCATGCTTAGTAAAGTTTAGATGTCATAAGGTAAATATAAGTTTTTTTTTTTTTTACAATGATATGTGATTCAATGGTAAGTTTTCATTGTTTTACATAGTAAGACGTTGCATTTTTCCAATAACCTATTGAAAGTAAGGAGTTATGATTCATATATATATATATATATATAATATTTAAATCTTAAACACTCCTATAATTTAGTACAACCAATATTTACATAATTATTAAAGATATATTAATAACAAAATAATATATAAATACATTAAAAGTTGTACACATAATAGAGTATTTAAAACATTCAGAATAAAGTAATTAAAGCATTCTAGTGAAAATTCCTACTTGTTCTATAACCAATAGTTTTATTGATACTTAATAATCCCATAATTCATTGATCTATTGACATTGGTTGGCTCATGCTTATTGTTGCTATATAGATTTAAAAAAATTATTGTGTTAATAGTGTTACAGTTTGGAAATTAAGGGTTTAGAAATTTTGTTAATCTATTATCCATGTTGCAATGTATTTTTTTATCTTATGTAGTTAGAGATATTGTAGTAGATAAGATCCATTTTAACTCCAAATATATCAAGGGTTTAGAGGGATCAAACTTTTTGAGATGAAAACCTCTTTTAAAGTGACAAGATATTTGATCCCTCTTAGGGCTTGGTAGATCTGGAGTTATGAAGGATTTATACTAGTTTAATTATTAATTATAATTAGAATTGTAAATATAATTATTATTTTTATGTTTTTTTTCACTAAATGTTAAATCCCACATCTCTATTAGACTCCATCAAATGTTTACATATGAGTTAATTTTATTTATGAATCTTAAATATAAAGAATTTTTTTAATAAAAAATGAATTGGGTGAGGGGAAATCTTTAATAAAATATAATATTGCAATGTTTATTACTACCCCTTCAAATATAAATAAAAACTACAATATAACCTAGTAAAATGTGGATGGAGGTAGGAAAAAATATTAGATAAAAGTAATAATTACATTTTCCCTAAAATTTCTCCCACCTCTAAACATATCTAGACAAATGCAATAATTCTTTTTTACCTTTATGTTACAACATCCATAACATATACATATTTTAACCTATATATATGTGTGTAATGTTACCTCACAACATTTTAGATCACTATTGTACCTATGTTGATCATTCTTAGACCAAGATTGTGATTGTGCCTTCTGCCTTATGTTTTATTTCTCTTTTGTATCTTTAGGTTTGGACTAAATGAACATGAGTCCCTTTATCCCTCTAATGTGAGTGGGTCAGCGTTTTCTTTGTCTCTTTGTCAAGGGATCAAGGTCACATTATTGAGGAATGGAAAAATCTAGTTTTTTACTTTTAATTAGGAATTTACCATCTTTATCATCACATATATTTTATGTAACAAATTTAATTGAAATATATAAATAACTTGTGTGTTAGTAGAAGTAATAACATATTAATTAAAATATATATATACAATATATGTCATATATTTTTACATAGAGATTTCAATAAATAAAATACATATCAAGAGATACATTATTTTCTATAGGTGCTTCCATAAATCTATTTCTTTTCCTCCACATCTATATATAAACACCCATACCCATGGATAACATTTCTCATATGTGTTTATTGATTTTTTTGAAAAATGTTCATATAACATATTTTTTTTAACTATGCAAAACTATTTATGAATGCATTTCAGTAATAATGTATCATTATAACTTTAATAGCATTTTATGTAAACTTTATAAGCCAAAAATTAACTTCTATCACAACCTTTTGTTTGTATTTTCAAGTAGGTGTTAACTAATACTTCGTGATTGTTATTGTAACACCGTCTTCCCACATCTACCCAAGTAACTGGACAACCGAGGTAAACATGCGACGAAAGGCTACTAATATGAGATTCAACCTCCAAGAAGACCTTAAGGAAGTGGAACAAATTAAAACAAGACAAACATACCTTACACTGTATCAACAACACCTCTAGGACATAACCTAACCTCCCAAACCCGTCAACCCTGAAGGAGGACTGATTTTTTACCCTTTTGAGCCTTAGCCATGGGCATGTAAGGGCAAGGGATTGTCTAGAAACCTATAATCGTGGGCATTCCATGGAAAGGTAGCTGCCACAACCCCAAAAAGTTTGTTATATGACTGTGACTTCGGGATTTGTGCCACCTTTTTAGCCCGGAGCCCAGGTCAATGCCTAGAACTTTATGAAACTATAGGAGAGTATAAATAACATTAAAACAAAGTAATGGCGGAAATCACATCATCAATAAATCATCTGGACCCCTCCCAACCATGACATGAATTTCCTAAAAAATGTCACAAACATTACATCTACATGTATAAACAACAAATTTAAACATGGGGGTATCTTAATTATCCGGGAATGGATAAGAAGCTCCCTTACATCATAATCTACAATAAAATATATTTTACCATAGATACATTGTGTATTCATTTACAAGAAAAAACATGGATGGATCCATACATCATCACTGATCGAATACATGCATATAACCAACATAATAAAAAAAGAAATACAATGGATACAACAGGAATAAAATCAATACATACACTAGTACATTTGAAAATTGAATACCAAGGAATGGTCTCTTCATTACTGAATGTGAAACCAACCGGAGATGGGACTTCCATGTTCCACCCAACGAAAGATTGGATAAGCCAATTTTCACTTCATCCAATCACCCTCCTGCCATATTCCAAGCATGAATGTGGGAATTTATAAAACACATCAATCAAAACCAAACCAGGGCTCCAGAGACCAAAATGTCTCAACCCCAAATCAATGATTCCACCTCACAGTCAGACATCACTAACCATCACAAATTGGTCTATATCAAAGCGTCTCCAAGTCTCCAGAGTGTTTTCTCCAACCAAGGCTCCAAGACCAATAACTCAACCCTAGTTGTTCCTGGGCTCTAGAGCGTTTTTCCAACCAAGGCTCCAGGACTAGTAACTCAACCCACCTAGGGCTCCAGAGTGTTTTTCGAACCAATGCTCCAATACTAGTAACTCAACCCAAAAATTGTATGTCAGGCTCCAAAGAATTTGTCCAACCAAGGCTCCAAGAACTAATATATCAACCCAACAGCTAAAGGAATCATGAGAACCAACCAAAAAATAATCAATGGATATAAACCTGTAATACCATGGTTGTCCAGGAAATGGCAAGGCTAGGAAAATCCACATGCATACACATGAATTCCAAAACTAGTGAGGAAAACATACATGCAACTCAGTACCTGCAATCAAATCCCACTGTAACTGTTGATCCAATGTCCACCTACGCTTTCCTGCTCTTCCTTTTCCTTCTTTATGATAATCACCAAGTATCCACACTCTCCAAGAGTTCTCCAAGAAAAATCTAACTATCCAAGAGTATGTGAGAGAGAGAGAGAGAGAGAGAGAGAGAGAGAGAGATATGAGAGAGCTCCAAAAATGCACTGAAAAAAGGTACCAACTAATCCTCAGAAGCCTTTTTATAGAAGAGGTCTTGATTTTCCTCATTTTACCTTATTTTTCCTTCATTTTCCTCTTCACATGCAACATGTGACCTTTCATCTCCCTTTTCTCCTAATTTCCATTATTTTCATAAATAAATATGCCAAAAATACATTTTTCCTTTTTAATGCCTTAGCTATATGATCCAGGTGGATATTGGTTTCCACCCACCTATTCTAGCTATATCTCCAGTCAGTTTCATTGGTTTCCTTGTTTATAGCAACATTTACTATTTTTAGCAGTTTTTCAGGTCCTGAACTTTCAGAGTAGTTTTGACCCCATAAAAGAATTGTTTTTGAGGTCCGCATTAGACCCATGGTCGTAAGAAGGGGCCTACGAGAAATCCTATAATACTCGGAGAGATATTTCCAATGATATATTGTACACATCAAACAGAGATAATATGACCAATTTATGACCCTGGGAAGTTGGTTACCCTACTAACCCCAATAGGGCCCACAAACTCTTGGTGTGTCATCTATTGGGGTTATTGTTTTGGTTGTTTAGGATTTTCTCTTGTTGTTCAACAATAAAAAGGCCCTTGAGCCTCATTGTAAGGCAGTTAAAAGGCATATAGCCACCACATATCTTCTCAGATATAAGCTACCATCGCCTGAGCTAGTTTATTTTCCATTCTGTCTCTAAGCATTTTTTAATGTTTGATATTAATGAAATGAAGTGTTATTCCGGCTGCATCTCTATGTTTATGTTAATTTATCTATTCTATTGTGTTCCTGCATAATTTTGGATTAGTGATATCATAACAGTCTGCTCTTTCTTAATATTTATTTGCATGTCCCTAATGAGATCAAGGTATAAGGAGTTATGGCTCGATATGGTTGAACCTTTGCAATATCAACCTCGGAAACCAAAAAACCTCTTCCATTCCCATATGTGGCTAAAGGGTTCCCCGATGCCGTTCATTGTCGAAAACGGGAGCCAAAAGAACCTCGTTTCAGTAAAGGTCATGAAGCAGTTGGCCTGCTGATCAAGAAACACCCACAGACATACACCATTAGGTGGCTTCACCAAGGACGAGATCTCTGCATCAGCCAATAGTGTCACCTTCCCTATAACATCAAGCCCTTCAAGGATGAGGTATTGTGTTAAATTTCTCCTCTTGATGTTTGTGATGTATTATTAGCCCAACCATACTTGTGGAAGCGACGTGTTGTGTATGAGTCTAAGCCTCACATTGTTATTATTACTTTGGAAAATAATTTGTACAGGATATCAGACGTAGCACCACCTACCACCTTCTCTTTTACCATTGTAAAACAATGTAGTAAGCTCATTGCCAAAACTAAGAAATTTACTTTCCTAATGACCCACACTTAGGGAAAGAAGAAGATAGTGACCACGGCCTTTAGATAGGGCTCCTTCGCATGGCAACAACAAATGGACAAGGTCATGGAGGATCATAGCGACATATTCACCTCACCTGCAGGGGTACCTCTACATTGTCAGGTTAAGAACTCCATTAATATGACCTCAGGTGGGCCCCTACCTGATGGACTGATCTATCAGTGCTCCATTCTGTAAAATGATGAAATCAAGAGCCAAATTTAGGAGTTGTTGTAAAAAGGTCACATCCGACGAAGTTCATCGCGCTATGGGAGCCTGATAATGTTGGTGTAGAATAAGGATGGGACTTGTAGACTCTGTATTGACTACCGCACAATGAAAACAATCATTTTTTGGAATAGGTATCCAATCTCATGTATTGATAACCTTATAGACAAACTCAAGGCAGACAAATATTGACTTTAAGTCCTTCAAAAGGATTGAATTTAAGTCTAGGTATCACGAGGTACCAATTGAACCCTCTAATGTGTGGAAGACTGCCCTCAAATCAAAGGAGGGCCTTTTTGAGTGGCTAGACATACCTTTCGGGTTAATTAATGCCCACGAAACATTCATGAGGCTGATGGATGAAATATTTTGACCATTTACCAATTCATTCATGGTGGTTCATCTGGAAAACATCATGATCTTTAGCCAAATATGGGAAGAGAAACTCCACCACATTCCCCAAGTCCTCGAATCACAACGACAACACAAGTTGTGTGCCAATTTGGAGAAATGCACTTTTGGCATGACCCAAGTTCAATATCTAGGATACATCATTGATGAGTGGGGGATGCATGTGGATCCAACCAAGATCAATTTCATTCGGTATTGGCCAGCCCAACCACTCTAATATAGCTCCACAACTTTCAGGGTCTTCCCAATTTCTACCACAATTTCATGTTGGGGTTCTCTCATATTACTTGTCCTTTGATTCAAGTCACCAAAGGTGGATAAAAAGACAAATTATTTTTATATGAATCTCAACAGAAGGCTTTCACAGAGTTGAAGAATTTCCTATGTTCTGCATTAGTGCTCACATTACTAAAATTGTAGCAACTATTTGAAATTGAGACCGATGCCTTTGAATATGCTATTAGGGAAGCTCTTACTCATCAGGGGCATCCAGTGGCCTATCACAGTGAGACACTTTCAGACACAATTCAGAAGTGTCCCACTTATGAAAAATATATGTATTCCATTATGCAGGCTTGTAGACAATGGAAGAATTAAATTTTTGGGAAGGAAATGATCATCCACATATATCACCGACCCCTATAGTTCATACAGAGACAAAGGAAGTTGCAGAATGATTGCCATCAAAAATTTTCACATACTTGAAACAAGTCCATTTGAGTATAAAGTACAAAAATGACAGCACCAATAATGTTGCAGACTGCCTCAATCGATTGTCGATCATGGCGCTAAGCATTTTCCTCGACTCTTATGGGCACGATACTTTGGGTTGGACACATCTCTACAAAAGTGATCCAGAATTTGACAACACAAACCAGGCTCCCCTGGAATGTAAGATTGTTCCAAATTTTCACCTCCAAGATGCACTATTATGCCACCTGTGAAAAAATTTTGTCCCTTAAAGTGAGCGTGCCAAGATGATTTGGGAATCCCACTATAGTCGGGTCGCTAGACATTCTGGGGTCGAGAAAATAATGGAAGTTTTATAGAAGTATTTCTATTGGTATGACCTTCGACAGGATATCAAGAAGTAAATAAGATCCTTCACTTCTTACACCATTTACAAACTGACCATCAAAATTCAAGGCATATATACTCCGTTGTGTACCCCTAGTCGAGCTTGGGAATCCATATCCATGGATTACATGTCGGGCCTTCCTTCTACCATGCATGGAAACGACTGTGTTTTGTGGTCGTTAATAGATTCTCTAAGAAGGTGTTCCATCCCTATATTACTAGTTTAGTCACTTATCGTTATTATCGTAGCCCACTTATTGTTATTGTTTACCCCTATAACCCAAATATTGTTATTATTGCGCCCTTACATTATTATTTTTAGGTCGACTAGGATTATATTGTGGCCCCATGGACTCCTATATATAGAAGGAGGTTTTGGTCATTTGTATCATCCAAGAATTGTTCATTTATGTAATGTATCGAAGGTTTCCCCCTCGAAGAGGCTGATTTCTAAGGTGTTGATCTCTCTTTTCTTATATTTTTGGAGCTGGTTTCATAACATTTGGTATGAGAGCTTTGGATTCTAGGGTTTCGCTGCTCCAAATAGGTCATCATGGAATTTTCACTATAACTATTTTTCTACGAAGGTTCAGAAGCTAAAATTTTTACAGAGCGAAGCCGAAAGGCAGAGGAATTTCGTGGAAAATTTTCAGATCTTGGTTCGCAATATTTTCGGAGATATGATCTATGAAAGTTAGGGATTTGTTTAGGCTCCTAAATTTAACCTAAACAGGTCATCGTGGAATTTTCACTATAAACTTCTTTCTACGAGGGTTCAAAAGATGAAATTTTTACAAATCAAAGAAGCTATCCTTAGGAACATCGTGGAAAAATATCAGAGTGTGATTCGAAATATTTTTGGAGATAGGGTTTGTGGAAGTTAGGGATTTTTCAGGCTCCCAAATTTCATCTCAAAGAGGTGACCGTGGGAAAATCGTCATAACTCTCTCTCTGAGCATTGGATTGGAATTTTGTAAAAAATAGCCAAAGTACACGGACTGTATTTTCCTCTGTATTAATTTCAGAGCCGAAGCAGAAACCAGTGACATGTGGCACACCGTACAAGGTCGCTCTACTGAAATAGTCCATAATTAGGTCTGTTAGCACTCAAATCTACCTCAGGCTGAAATGAAGTAAAACTCAAGGCTACATCAAACCACGCTCAGCCTCGTAGCTAGCCCTACGAGGACAGGAGAGGGCTCTCTCCGTCAATCTCGAGAAAATAAGCAATAGGATGTGAGATGACTTACAATAAGAACTGATTTTAGGCTAGTAAAGAGATAGGTATGTTTGGTTTTTGGTTTTTTGGGTTTTCGCTGGAGTAATGGGAAAACAAATTTTGGGTCCGGGGATAAGGTCAGACCTTTGCAGAGTTCAAGCTGGGGCGAGGTAGGTGATGATCTTGATGCTTTAAATTGGATATATGGATAGATTAGACCGACGAGGAGCTGAAGAGGGCAAAGAAGAACTTGGATCCTCTCCAAACGGCTGAAAACATATAGAACTAACTGAATTCAAAGGCCAAGCACTGTAAACAATGGATTCAACCTTATTTCACTCATTCAATTTAGTTCAGAAGCATCATGAAAGGATGGCATACATTAAACATGAAGAAACTTACAGTAAACAAAGAAGAAACACCATCAAGAACAGAACACCACAAGGATCCCAACAAGTGCCGCAAAACCCCTGATCTTTCCTTAGCCAAAATATGAAAAATATGTACAATGGTATCAAAAGTATCCCAAGAGTCCAACCTCTCCAACCCCCGAAAAGGATTGAGAAATTACAATATATAGAGCACTCTAACACCTTTCCCCACCTCTAGGGGTCGAATTCCCTTTTCAGGGATCAGTTTCAACCAATTCTAATCATAGAACTACAATCTAGGCAGCTAACCACTTGCCTCTAAAAGAGTGGAAACTGATCCATTACATGATTTTTTACTCATTTGAGAGTGAATCTTCTAGAAGAGATAAAAACAAGCCATAGTTACATATCAAACATGAATTTACATCATAAAAACCCAAAAATTCTACCCATAAGCAAAACTGGTCCATAATAGGCGAAATACTGAGCTGGCAGCTGAAAACTCAAAAAAATCTCTAGGTGGGTCGCTCCTGAACTGCGTGGGTCGCTCATGTTCCAGGCTGATTTTGAGGTATCTCCCGACATCAAAATTGAGCTCATGATAGCTCGTTGGAAAGCCCTGGATGTCTACTTTCCAACCCAAGTGGAATTTCTGAATTTGGAGTTGATTTGACCCTTCAAAACCTCATTCTCCCAGAGGTACTTCCTGCTGGTGCAAAAGGTGGCAGCAAGGTGGTTTTCATGGTGTTTTTGAGCTGTTTGACCATCCAGATTTTGTTGAAATGCTAAGTTGACTTCAAAGGATGCATAATTAACCATGAAAAATCAAAAAATGTAAAAATCTCCTCCAGCAAGTGTCTCAAAAAAATGCGAGCGCATGAGCGCGCGACCCACATAGCTGCAAAACCTGTTTTTAAGACCAAAAATTTGAAAATGACAAAATTTTCTCCGAATTTGCCCAAATTTGGAGCGGAGGTCCTCCATCATGTGTCCTGCCCAGTCAATGAAGCCTCGGCCAAAATCCGAAGTGGATTAGGCCTTTTCCGCCATTTTAGTGCTCTCCTGGTGCATGCAGCTCTTTTTATTGGTGAAAAACAACGGCTCTCGGTTGCTGCGCGGTCTCTGCGTCCTGTGAGATGTACACCAACGCTGATGAGAAGGCGAGACCCCTTCCACGCCATGTGGAGATAGTACTCGCGTTCTTTGATGAAAGTCATGAGACCTTATCCACCCGGTGAAGATAGTACTCGTCGTGATCTTTGCAAACAGCTGCGGCGGCCTCTGCGATATGCCACTACGGCGCCTTTGCTATGCTCCATCTCGGTACATCCAGCCTCTTTGATTGGTCCTTTAATCGACTCACTCATGTTCATTTTGTCCACGGCATAGCTTTGACCAAGCTATTGGCACTATGTATACTGGTATGAAAGCAGTGCAAACAAAGTTATAATGTATGTTTCAAACACCCAACAAATATCCCCACCGTCAAAACACCATAAGGAAAAAAACCATGATAATATCTCTGTTTTAAATGGATTGGAAAAGAGGCACAATCTCTGTGTTTAAATGCAAGTGAAATTTTGATAAATAAATAGACAACCTTCAAAAGTTTGAACACATCTAGTCAAAGGAGAGCATGGCATTAATAGTAATATGTTTGTCTATGAGTAATGACCATAAAGGTTTCAATGGGCCATTTGAAACAAAGACATGAGCATATTTTTACATTGAGCAATGTGACTCATTACAAACATGGGCAATGTGACTCAAAGGGTTTAAACATGGTATAACAATAGCAATGGTTGCAGTGGTATAATGGGTATGAGAGCAAATTGATTTTGATGTTATATGGAAGGCTGGCCATATCACTGCCTTAAGATAGCAAACACATTCTTTCCACCATTCATTTTCATTTCAAACCCTGAAAACAATAATACTATGACTGTGGGGTTTTAAATCCTCCATTTGAATATTGGAAACCACCAATGATGCCACAAATATGTCCAAAAACACCAAGCAATTGATAAAAACCTGTTTTGAAGGCAGTTTGAGTCGATTTCAAGCCGAACTGGGCGCTCAAACTAAATTTCGAAACCCTGTGTCTGCGTGGGTCGCGCAGGCTCTGCGTGGGTCGCGCAGTCCAGGTGGGTCGCGCACCTTGCAAACTCACACTGCTGAACTGACTCTGCGTGGGTCGCGCTGCCCAGGTGGGTCGCTCTGCCTCCACGTGGGTCGCGCAGCCCCAAAACTCTGTCCACGCACTTCAAAACTCTGAAATCGGCCCTCCACTTTGCAAACACGATTTGGGAGCTATGAAATTGGTTCAAATGAAACTTGTTTGGCTTTTATACATGTCACAAATATCTTCACAATCAGATTTTATTTCAAATCTAATTTCAAACCCATATTACAAATGTTTTTGTAATTTTCACTTTTGGCTTTTCAAATACAAACTTCCTTTGGCTTTTTTTTGAGGTCGATACTAATGATTTTGTTGTCTTCTTGCAGGGGTATGGCTATCTTGGCTAGAGAAAAGACCAGGGGTCTGCTTTTGACAATGTTTTCATGGCGGAACAATTACAATTTATTACAAAATGATAATGACAAATTTCTAGTTCCAAAACAGAGTTTTGGACTAGAAATATAATTTTTTTTAAAATGCTGATGATAATAAAATAAAAATCACAAGTGCTGGACTTTCCTCACCTTGCAGGCTTTATGACTAGTATATAAATGACTCAAAAACCCTAGACACCAAGACCTAGGACACTTATTGACATTTTTAATGACCATATATATAATGACAATGACTATGAATAATTTTTTGAGGAAATATTTTTAAAATAGCACTGCAGGTATAACATGAGGAAACATAGGACGACAGACCCCTTCGTCAGTTCATGGCATGATCCTAGTGAAATGCAACAAAGTGGAACAAGCGAGACACCTAATAATGAATATGCAAAAAACGAAATGATCACTGACGGAGGGCTGCAAGGGCCGACTCTAACATTGGCTCCAATGGGGATGGTGGCTCCATGGAGATGCCAAGAACAACAAATCTCTGGGGGAGTCAGACAGTGCCTCTCATCCATTGGGCGATGGAATCATTATTTCAACTGACAAGACAAACTTTGGACAATTTTATTGACTGCAGATTTGACTAACCATAGACTGCAATTTGACCAAAACTGACTAGACTCAAACTGACATGACTTTAAACAAGAAGACTGATAAAACTTAACTTTACAATCTCAAACTAACCAACCTCTATTTCCAGAATTATAGCCTTCGCTCCGGGCCCCAGACTGAAAATGAGAGATCAGTGCACACTTGCAATGAAACAAAAGTAAAATGATATATACAATGACAATGAGATCAGCAGCAAGTACTCAGAAATAATAACGCTTCAGCAACCGACCATTGATCGGTCCACCAGGACAGTCATCTCCATTCATTTCTTTGAGAAGAAATGCATTCTGACCCCGATACGCTGCAATCTTAAACGGTCCTTTCCACAAATTCTCAAATTTGCCGTGCTTTCCCTTGTCTTCATTCCGAGCATCCCATTTCAAAACTACTTCATCCAACTGAAACTTATCTGATTTTGCCTTTCTGTCGTATATCTTCTTTATGCGCTCCTGCAACTTGAAAGTATTTTGAAATACCTCCTCTCGTGTCTGCTGTAAATGAATCATCTCATTAATCCTCCGCTGCATAGGATCCTCTTCACTTCCAGCCTCCTGAAGCAATCTGACCACCGGGACAGCAAGTGAAGTAGCAAAAACTGTATCCGTCCCATACACCAACTCGAAAGGAGACATACCAATAGACTTTTTCTGACTTACCCTATCAGCCCATAATGCATTCA
This sequence comes from Pinus albicaulis, assembly GCA_034641835.2. NCBI lineage: Eukaryota > Viridiplantae > Streptophyta > Pinopsida > Pinales > Pinaceae > Pinus > Pinus albicaulis. The sequence continues at coordinate 16,734,163 of MU968551.1, read as the reverse complement.
CCAACTTTTTGTGCCAAGCCTTCTTGTTGATTTCCAGCAATTTCTTAATGATATTCACCAAGGATTTGTTTGAAGATTCCGCCAAGCCATTCCCTTGCGGATGGTATGCGGTTGAATGTCCCAAGGTAATATTGTACTTAAAACAAAAATCAACCATCCTCTTAGACTTAAAAGCTGCTGCATTATCCGTGATTATTTTACTAGGACACCCAAAGCGTGACAGAATATTGTTTTCAAGGAAAGAGATAATTACCGCATCAGTGGCCTGTCGAGTAGGAATCGCCTCAATCCACTTCGTGAAGTAGTCTGTAGCTGTCAAGATCCATCTATGCTGTCCGGAAGATGCTGGGTGGATTTCTCCGATAAAATCCAATCCCCACTGCTGGAATGGTGCAGTAACTTCGATTGGTTTTAGAGGCAAAGGCTGTAGTTTCTGCTTCCCTTCGAATATTTGACACTCATGACAATTTTTAACAGCCTTGAACACATCAGAAAATAAAGAAGGCCAATAATACCCTGCCCTTAGGATCTTATTCGCTGTGGTCTTCCAAAACAAATGACCTCCACAGTCACCTTTGTGAAAATCCTCCAAAACTCTTTGAGCTTCCTCCTCTACCAAACAATTCAACAACATACCTCCAGGGTCTTTCCAATACAATGCAGAATTCAAAATGCAGAATTTAGCAGCTCTTAACTTCAATGTTCTACTCTTATTTCTAGGCATCCCGGGCGGTGTAGACAAATTCTGAAGCACATATAAAATGTCAGCATACCAAGGAGAAGAAACAAAAATATCGGATACCTGAACTGACGTACTTTCCTCATCTTCATCAGACATGGCAGCAATCAAATTTATGTCTAGAGCATGCAAATTTGTTTCAGCCATGAGCTTGGCGAGTCCTTGTCCTTTGATCAGCTTGGTCGGTTTAATCTCCACATCGTACTCTAACAATGCAGCGATCCACTTACCTCTTCTTCCTTCTGGATCTGCCTGTACCAAAACATCTTTAACTGCTGCGTTAGGAACATATGCTGTAATATGGGAATGTAATATGTACACACGGAAATCTTTCAAAGCCTTTACAAGCGCAAGTGCTTGTTTCTCAATGATATTATACTTCAATGCCCCATCTCTTATGATCCGACTGAAAAAAGCGATGGGCTTCTCAACTCCATCCCTTTTTTGCATCAAAACAGCTGCCAATGTATGCTCAGAAGCGAAAGAAAATAAAATGAGGTCTTGTGTGTAATCGGGGCTGATTAAAATAGGGGCTGAAGAAAGAGCTATCTTTACCAAATTGAATGACTTAACTGCCTCTTCTGTCCATCTTACCTGACTATCCTTTTTCAGCATGTTCGTGATTTCTCTAAGGTGTTCTGCAAGATTGGGAATGAAACGACGCAGAAAATTCATTTTACCATTAAATGATTGTATCTCTTTCTTGTTCCGGGGCTGTTCAATCTGCTGAATGGCTTCAACACGTGCAGGATCAACTCGAATGCCATCTTTCGAGATGATGTGGCCAAGGAGCTTTCCCTCATCCATGGCGAAAAGGCTCTTCTTTGGATTCAGCGAAATGCCATATTTTCTGCACTTCTGGAAAACAATTTTCAGATGATATAAGTGTTCCTCATCAGAATTAGAAAATACAGTTAGATCATCAAGGTAAACAACCAAAAACACATCTTTCTCATTGGCAAAAGCCATGTCCATAGCACGCTGAAAGGTAGCGCCTGCATTCTTTAAACCGAACGACATATTTGCGTAATGAAATGTTCCCCAAGGAGTGGTGAACGCAGTCTTGTCACGATCATCTTCCTGCACTAAAATCTGATTATAACCTGAGTATCCGTCGAGTAGTGACATCTTTGATGCTCCAACTACTCGCTGCAATATGTGATCCATCTTTGGCAGCGGATAATTGTCCTTTAATGATACCTTATTCAGATTTCTGAAGTCAATACATAAACGGATCTCACCTGTCTTCTTTCTCACGGGCACCAAGTTTGATATCCAATCTGAAAATCGAATAGGCACAATAATTCCTGACTTATACAACCTATTTACCTCTTTCTCGATCGATGGTAGCAGCTTTGGATTGATCCTCCTCAACTTTTGACGAAAAGGCTTCTGATTTGGTTTGATGGGAATAGTATGTTGGATGATATTGGTATCATATGTTTTAAGATCTGAATAATCCCACGCAAACACATCAGAAAATGAAGATAACAATTTTACGTATTCTGCTCTTACCTTTGGTGACAATGACTTTGACAATTTCACCATCTTGGGATTCTCAGCTGTTCCAATATTTACCTCTTCGACACCTTTCTCTGTTGGCCTCAATGTAGGCTTACGAGCTACATCATCTTGATCAAACAACTCTTCCAAAGGAATCAATACCTTAGGAATGATGTTATCCTTCAGTTGCAGCACATCCATTTGATTTATCTGTATGTCATCAATACCATCATCAAATTCTGTATCTATGGAGGTATCTTTAAACTTACCCTTATTCTGCAGAAATTCACTAATCTCCTCATCATCCTCACAAACTTGCCAACATCGCTGATTGTCTGGAACGGTGGGTCGGTGTTTCACATGTATCTCAAACTTGTTGCTGGAATTCATTGGAATCTTAAGATTGCTTGCTGCCTTAGCAAGTCCATCAGCAACACCATTTTGTATGCGGGGCACACATGTCAAAGTATAATCAGAAAATAACTTCAGAATATCCAAAGCTGCATTTCGGTAAGCCCTCATGCGAGGATGCTTAGCCTGAAACTCACCTTTAACTTGCTTTATCACTAATTCTGAATCGCCATATACCGCAATCCTTTTCGCATTCAGCTTCTTGAGAATCTTAAGACCAGCAATAAGAGCCTCGTATTCCGCTTCATTGTTTGAACAATCGAATGCAAGCTTGTAAGAACACACTCTCACATTGCTCGGAACTTTATTAGGAGCGGAAAATGGACTTCGAATCCACACACCAATCCCAGCACCATCGCTGCCCACTGCACCATCAAAATCCATGGTCCAAAGACCATCTTCATCGTCCTCTAAATGCTGAAACTGTGCCGGCTCTGTTTTTCCTGTTTGCTGCCCATTGTCTTTAGCTGATTGCTCCAAAACAGCTTGTTTTTCTCTTCTTTCTTTTTGCAGAACTTCTCTAAAATTCTCATTTATTTCTGGTATGTCTTCTGCCTGAACTAATTGACTTTCTACATCATTAAAACTATCAGCAAGCAACACAAACGACTCTAAATCAGTATGTACATAATTCACAGGATGATTGACTAGTTTCTCTTTGCTAGTTATCATGTATTTCATCTTCTGCTCACGATACAACTTTCTCATTTGACCGAAGACTGGAATTGTAGCAGTTAGAGAAATCTAATTGAAGTGTACCTTTCAACTTTGCCCCCCAAGATCTTGCAAGGAGCATCCCGAAACGTGGAGGAATGTCAGCAACCACCACATCCATCAAAACATTCTTCGCTGGAATTTGATCCAAACTTACCACCAAATCTTTGATGAGTCCTATACACTTTACCCGGCTAGAATCGAATGAATACAAATCATGATACTCTCTTGTAATGTCTAATCCCAACTTTTCCATGATTGCCTTTGGCATCAAATTGTGTGAAGCACCCGAATCGAGCATAGCATTATGCAATATATATTCATGCAACCTCAAACTGATGTAAAAAGGAGGGACATTACTGTCAGGAGACTCACCATTTAATGCAGGCCCAAAAATCAATTACGGCTGATCATCCTCAACATTTACCGTGTCAATCATTGGATCAAAGTTCAGAATTTTGGTGACTTGACTACGGTAGCTGCTGTTTTTCATAATCTCCGTCAAAGGAATGGATATTTTCAGTTTGGAAATTTCATTTTCCAAGCTAAAAGCTGAAACCTTCTCGACCTCTTTGATTGGAATCTCCTTCTTTTCAACCTTGTCTTTCACTATACTTGACTGATTTACTTTCTCAGCTGATGATACTTTACTTGCTGCGGGGTCAATTGTCTCTTTTCCTCTTTTCTGTGGTATTGGTGAATCTGTCTTCGGTGCTGAAGCTTCCTTTCTTTTCTGAATGGGATTTATAGGCACATCTCGATTTCTCAATGAATACTGTTTCTGCTGAGCAGTCAATGCATTCAAATATCCTCTTTGGTATTCATCTGACTCTTCTTCTAAATCAGCATCATTTGTTAGGATAAAATCCTCATCTTTTTGAACCACTGAACTTTCACCATACTCCTCTTCCTCAGTAATATAAATAGGCAAATCATCGGGAGTGAAGAAATGATTTTGCTCACCTGACACATCATCATCATCATCGGAATCATGACTCACAAAATTCTGCAAAAGAGGGGTCTTAATCTGCTGTTGGGCTGCTGGCTCTTGAGCTCTTTGTTCACGCTACTTAATTCTGAATTGTGGCTGCTGCTGGCCACGGAAATTTGGATTTCGAAACTGTGTTTCTGCTTTGTCAAGATTTATTCTTCTTAAAGCCTTTTCCAACTCACGAGCTAAGTGCTGTTCTGATATAGATGTAGAAGGCTCTTCCTTTATTGTCACTCTTTTCTCTGCTTTCAACCGTGCTCTTTTATCATTCAAATTTGCCTCAACACTAACAGCGACTTTCTGCATATCTTCTAAAGTAGGTGGATCTCTATCACGAAGGGAATAAGCCATTTCCGGATCAAAACCATCCGGGAATTTAAGGAGAGCAGACTTTTTGGACGGTCTCAAGTCATCTGGAATAGCATTATACACTGTATTGAATCTAATGATATAATCCTGAACAGACTCACCAGGATTACGTTTGAGGTTTGTATATTCTAAAGTAATCTGCGGCGGATCCTTTTTCATCTCCCATCGGTCTAAAAACTGCCTCTGAAGTTCTGCCAATGTATCGATGCTTCTTTGTGGCAAGGCTCTGAACCATTTCCGTACCTCTCCTCCAAAGGTTTGCACAAAAAGCCTCATAGTCACATTTTCTTCATCAATCTCGAAACGATCAAAGAAATCTGCCATATTGTCTACATGCTGTTGTGCGGGAAGACTCTGTGGAGTGCCATCAAATGTCGGGATCTTACTCTGATAGTCTGCGGGCATATCATTCAACTGCTGGGGTAACATAAGAGGTGAAAAACGAGCAGCCATAGCTCTTGGTGGATTGAAAACAATCTGTTGTCGAGGAGATACAGGAGGAGTAGGAGCAGTAGGTCTATGAGATGTATTCAATGGAAAAGGAGAAATTACTATTGATTGTTGATCAGAAAACTCAGGCTGAACCAGAATGGTAGGGATAAAAGGAGGTTCAGTAGGAATCCGTGAACTTGATGCAATTTCAGATGGGTCAAGAACTTGTGAAGCAGATTCAGTAAATTCAAAAGTGTTAGTATCCTCAATAGAACTTTGCAGCTGTCTATCCAAGTCCTGTGAAACAAATCTATATTGCAAATCTTCAGTAAACAATGGATCTGGGACTAATCTTGACAATTAAGTTTCGGAAAAATTCACAAACAAGGATGTTTCGAACCGTGCATCAAAGGGGATTTCATCAACATATATGATTTTGACAGGACAGGATGCAGATCGGGTAAGCACTCTGGAACTCTCAAAACTCAATTGGCTTTCTCTTTCAGAACTCTCTTGGCTCCCTTGTTTTCTAAGGGTCCTTGGAATCAAATTCGGATTTTCGAAGATTGTTGGTGGATCAGGGTCAGGATTCGCCCTAGTATTTCTTCTTGAAGCCAGTGTATTGATCTTCTCGGAAAACAAAAATTACAAGGAACACAATCAATTACTTTCAGCCTTTCGACTTCTAGACTCAATCATCCAAAAGGTCTAGATCGAATAAGTATACTGGGGTGATTTACAAATCAAGTACTGAACACACAAGCTTACTGGAGATCGACTGAAGCAGCGTTTATCTACTTCCGCTTATGCATAACAAAAGCGTTTCGAAAGCTACCTGGCGTGACTTCAGACTCCGTCTAAGACTCGTGGAACAAACACATCAACAAGCAAACCATTGAGATTGTTTCCCCAGTATGGTCGCCACTATGTTAGCACTCAAATCTACCTCAGGCTGAAATGAAGTAAAACTCAAGGCTACATCAAACCACGCTCAGCCTCGTAGCTAGCCCTACGAGGACAGGAGAGGGCTCTCTCCGTCAATCTCGAGAAAATAAGCAATAGGATGCGAGATGACTTACAATAAGAACTGATTTTAGGCTCGTAAAGAGATAGGTATGTTTGGTTTTTGGTTTTGAGTTTTATTTGGAGTAATGGGAAAAAATTTTGGAGTCGGGATAAGGTGAGACCTTTGCGAGTTCAGGCTGGGCGAGGTAGGTGATGATCTTGATGCTTTAAATTGGATATATGGATAGTTTAGACTGACGAGGAGCTGGAGAGGGCAAAGAAGAACTTGGATCCTCTCCAAACAGCTGAAAACATATAGAACTAACTGAATTCAAAGGCCAAGCACTGTAAACAATGGATTCAGCCTTATTTCACTCATTCAACTTAGTTCAGAAGCATAATGAAAGGATGGCATACATTAAACATGAAGAAACTTACAGTAAACAAAGAAGAAACATCATCAAGAACAGAACACCACAAGGATCCCAACAAGTGCCGCAAAACCCCTGATCTTTCCTTAGCCAAAATATGAAAAATATGTACAATGATATCAAAAGTATCCCAAGAGTCCAACCTCTCCAACCTCTGAAAATGATTGAGAAATTACAATATATAGAGCACTCTAACACCTTTCCCCACCTCTAGGGGTCGAATTCCCTCTTCAGGGATCAGTTTCAACCAATTCTAATCATGGAACTACAATCTAGGCAGCTAACAACTTGCCTCTAAAAGAGTGGAAACTGGTCCATTACATGATTTTTTACTCATTTGAGAGTGAATCTTCTAGAAGAGATAAAAACAAGCCAAAGTTACATATCAAACATGAATTTACATCATAAAAACCCAAGAATTCTATCCATAAGAAAAACTGGTCCATAATAGGCGAAATACTGAGCTGGCAGCTGAAAATTCAGAAAAATCTCTAGGTGGGTCGCTCTTGAACTGCGTGGGTCGCTCATGTTCCAGGCTGATTTTGAGGTAGCTCCCGGCATCCAAATTGAGCTCATGATAGCTCGTTGGAAAGCCCTGGATGTCTAATTTCCAACCCAAGTGGAATTTATGAATTTGGAGTTGATTTGACCCTTCAAAACCTCATTCTCCCAGAGGTACTTCCTGCTGGTGCAAAAGGTGGCAGCAAGGTGGTTTTCATGGTGTTTTTGAGCTGTTTGACCATCCAGATTTTGTTGAAATGCTAATTTGACTTCAGAGGATGCATAATTAACCATGAAAAATCCAAAAATGTAAAAATATCCTCCAGCAAGTGTCTCAAAAAAATGCGAGCGCATGAGCGCGCGACCCACGTAGCTGCAAAACCTGTTTTTTAGACGAAAAATTTGAAAATGACAAAATTTTCTCCGAATTTGCCCAAATTCGGAGCGGAGGTCCTCCATCATGTGTCTTGCTCAGTCAATGAAGCCTCGGCCAAAATCCAGAGTGGATCAGGCCTTTTCCGCCATTTTAGTGCTCTCCTGGTGCATGCAGCTCCTGTGGTGAAAACACTGTCTCGTTTGTATGTGTTGGTCTCTATCATGATCCTGTGAATGTACCTGCGCTGATGAAGAAGGCGAGACCCCTTCCACGCCATGTGGAGATAGTACTCGCGTTGCTGATGAAGTCAACGAGACCCCTTCCACCCCGGGTGAAGATAGTACTCGTCGTGATGTTGAAACAAAGCTCTGTGGCTTCTCTGATATGCTACTACTACTGACGCACTGCTATGCTCCATCTCAGTACATCAACCTCACCGATTGAGTCACTGTCCGACTCCTGCTCATACTCTGACTCTGTCCCTGACATGGCTTTGAACAAGCTATTGGCACTATGTATACTGATATGAAAGCAGTGCAAACAAGGTTATGATGTGTGTTTCAACATCCAACAAGTATTCCCACCGTCAAAACACCATCAAGGAATCAAATCATGGATAAAATCTCAGCTTTAAAAGGATTGGAAAAGGCACAATCTCTGTTTTGAATGCAAACTAAATTTTGACCAAATAGGAGCAGGCAACCTTCAAAAGTTTGAACACATCTAGTCAAAGGAGAGCATGGCATTAATAGTAATATGTTTGTCTATGAGTAATGACCATAAAGGTTTCAATGGGCAATTTGAAACAAAGCCATGAGCATATTTTTACATTGGGCAATGTGACTCATTACAAACACAGTCACCATGGCACAAAGGGTTTTAACATGGCATAATAATAGCAATGGTTAATATGACTAAATGGGCATGAGAGCAATATGATTTTGATGTTATATGAAAGGCTGGACATATCACTGCCTTAAGATAGCAAACACATTCTTTCCACCATTCATTTTCATTTCAAACCCTGAAAACAATAATACTATGACTGTAGGTTTTAAATCCTCCATTTGAATATTTGCAACCACCAATGATGCCACAAATGTGTTCAAAAACATCAAGCAATTGATAGAAACCTGTTTGAAGGCAGTTTGAGTCGATTCCAAGCCAAACTAAGCGCTCAAACTAAATTTCAAAACCCTGTGTCTGCGTGGGTCGCGCAGCCTCTGCGTGGGTCGCTCGGACCAGGTGGGTCGCGCACCTTGCAAACTTACACTGCTGCACTGACTCTGCGTGGGTCGCGCTGCCCAGGTGGGTCGCTCTGCCTCCACGTGGGTCGCGCAGCCCCAAAACTCTGTCCACGCACTTCAAAACTCTGAAATCAGCCCTCCACTTTGCAAACACGATTTGGGAGCTATGAATTGGTTCAAATGAAACTTGTTTGGCTTTTATACATGTCAAAAATATCTTCACAATCAGATTTTATTTCAAATCTAATTTCAAACCCATATTACAAATGTTTTTGTAATTTTCACTTTTGGCTTTTTCAAATACAAACTTCCTTTGGCTTTTTTGAGGTCGATACTAATGATTTTGCTGTCTTCTTGCAGGGATATAGCTATCTTGGCTAGAGAAAAGACCAGGGGTCTGCTTTTGACAATGTCTTCATGGCGGAACAATTACAATTTATTACAAAATGATAATGACAAATTTCTAGTTCCAAAACAGAGTTTTGGACTAGAAATATATTTTTTTTTAAATGCTGATGATAATAAAAATAGAAATCACAAGTACTGGACTTTCCTCACCTTGCAAGCTTTATGACTAGTATATAAATGACTCAAAAACCCTAGACACCAAGACCTAGGACACTTATTGACATTTTTAATGACCATATATATAATGACAATGACTATGAATAATTTTTTGAGGAAATATTTTTAAAATAGCACTGCAGGTATAACATGAGGAAACATAGGACGACAGACCCCTTCGTCAGTTCATGGCATGATCCTAGTGAAATGCAACAAAGTGGAACAAGCGAGACACCTAATAATGAATATGCAAAAAACGAAATGATCACTGACGGAGGGCTGCAAGGGCCGACTCTAACAAGGTCATTGTGGGATATTGGGCATAAATTTGTCTTGAAGAATCCAAATCATGTGAGACATATGGAAATTTAAAGAAGCTTCAGAGGGCTACTATAGGGCTAAATTTCAAATATTGAAGATCCAAAAGAACAAATATAATTTAGTTTCACTATCGAGCTCCTCAAAATCAATAAAAAGGTGTGTATTTTTTTTCGAATTGCATAAGTCTTGTGTGAAAAATCAGTTTGAATTGATTCCAAGGAAATATTGTAGAATAGATATCAGTATTCGGTTATAAAATTCCCCGTAAAAAGAATTCAACACCCATTAAGCCTTTATAAGGCTCTCATGTAATTCATGAAGACAAATAATTGCAACCTGACATATCAAAATTACAAGAGAAAGTGCACCAAATTTCGCTCTCCCAAAGAGAAACAAAAAATGAAATGGAAGTTTTGAAGAAAGTCATGGAAGCTAAGATGGATGGTATGAAGAAAGGCGTAGAAGCTAATATGGATGGCATGGAAGCTAAGATGGAAGCTAATATGGATGACATGAAAGACAACATGGAAAACATGAAGAATGATCTAAATGCACACATGGAAGGTTTGACAAAATTGACACAAGAAATGTTTCCTAATTCTGAAAAGATAGTAGAGGAAATTAATGATGAGAATAAAATAAATGTTAATCGTGATTTCATAAACACTAATGTTGGATGGAAGTACCCCCATATTCCAAAGATGGATATGAGTAAGTTTGATGGCAAGGATCTCGTAACATGGATACTACAAATGAGCAATATTTTGATCTCAATAATGTGCAAAGCACACAAAAGGTACGCATTGCAACTTTACATTTAGAACAAAATACATTTGTATGGTATAGATGGCTTTGCTCCCATAAAAAAATTGTCACTTGGTCAATTTTTATGGAGGAAATGATAGCACATTATGAGGATACAAAAAGAAACACCTTCTTTATCCAATTGATAAATCTCAAACAAAAGGGTTCAGTGGTGGAGCACATTGAGGACTTCCAAAAATTGAATATAACAGTAACTAATATTCCAGAGGAACACTGGATTGATGTCTTCATAGGGACTTTAAAGGATAACATCCAACATGACGTTCGTGTTTGGGAAACTGATTCATTGGAAAAGGCATTCAGGTTGGCAAGAAAATTGAATGTAAAATTATGGCGACAAGGAAGCCTACCACTCACATATATAAAGATGGAAGTGTTGCTACTCCTAGATTTCCACAACCTACAAGGTTGACACCACAACAATTGGAAGAAAAAAGAGCAAAAGGGCTTTGCTACAGTTGTGATAGCAAATACACTAAAGGTAATAAGTGTGCTGAGAAGAAATTATTTTACATAGATTGTGAAGAGGAAGAAGAAAATGAACAAGAAGAGGATATACACCAGGAACCAACCCAAGAAGAGGAAGAAATGAGTCCGACCATATCGTGTAATGCATTGGCAGGAATTACCACTTCTCAAACTCTCAAGATAGAAGGACATATCAAGAAGAAAAAGGTAATAGTGTTGATTGATTTGGGTAGTACCCATAATTTTATTCATTGTAAGGTAGCCAAGGAATTGAATTGTTTCCTATACCCAGCACCTGAATGTCAAGTGATGGTTGCAAATGGAGGAACTATAAATTGCTCTGGAAAACTCCATAATATCAAGCTAACCATGGGGGAATATGTATTAAATATTCCAATGCTTTCCATTCCAATGGGAGGTGCTGATGTTGTACTTGGGGTACAATGGTTACAATCTTTGGGGACGATAGATTTTAATTTTCAATAACTTTTCTTGTTTTTTTTTGCAGAAGGAAGGAAGTCGAATTACGGGGTATCGCATGGAATCCCAGAAAGGTAATAAGCTCTAATGCCATGAAAAATCTTTTGAAGAAAGAACAACGAGAAGTAATTGCACAATTATGCTCACTAGAAGTTCCAACATCAAAATCATCTATTTCTACAGATCTCCAAAAATTCTTGGGAAATCATTCCAAGGTGTTTGAAACTCCCAAAGAACTCCCACCTATTCGTGATCATGATAATTCTATTCATTTGATTCCAGGAAGTGTTCCTCCAAACATCAAGCCTTATAGATATCCTTATGTCCAAAAGAGCAAAATTGAACATATGATTGCAGAAATGTTAGAGGTTGGTATAATTGAACCTAGTCAAAGTTATTTCTCTGCTCTAGTAGTATTGGTGCACAAGAAGGATGGATCATGGTGCATGTGTCCAAATTATAGGGAGGTTAATAAGATCACCATTAAAGATAGATTTCCCATTCCTATGATTATGAATTATTTGATGAATTACATGGAGAAATTTATTTTACCAAGTTGGATTTTCGTTCAGGATATCATCAAATTAGAATGAATATTGAAGATATTCTGAAAACAACATTTCAAACTCATGAGGGTCATTATGAATTTTTGGTCATGCCTTTTGGCCTTACCAATGCACCTTCTACATTTCAAGGGTTGATGAATTCCATTTTAAAACCCTTCCTTAAGAAATTTGTGCTAGTATTTTTTGATGATATACTAACCTATAGCAGGTCTTGGAAGGATCATGTTCAACATGTTGACAGGGTGCTCAAACTATTGTAGGAGAAATAATTATATGCAGAAACATCCAAATGCTTCTTTGGAGTACAAGAGGTGGAATATCTGGGTCATATTGTATCTCACAAGGGTGTTAAGGTAGACCCTAACAAAATTAAATCCATTAAGGAATGGAAAGCCCCCACAACCATAAAGCAGTTGCGAGGATTTCTCGGGTTAACAAGGTATTATTGTAAGTTTGTTAAGAATTATGGGAGAATAGCAACACCTCTAGCAACATTTTTGACGAAAGATGCATTTTCATGGACTCCTGAAGCAATTAAGGCCTTTGAACATCTTAAAGAGGCAATGTGCCTAGCACCGATCTTAGCTACGCCAAGCTTCACAAAAACCTTTATTGTGGAATGTGATGCATCAGGAAATGGAATTGGTGCTATTTTAATGCAAGAAGGAAGACCCATTTCTTTTGAAATTTGTCCAATCAAAGGAAAGTATTTACAAAAAGCTATTTATGAGAAGGAAATGTTAGCAATACTACATTCACTAAAGAAATGGCGACCTTACCTAAGGGGAAAACACTTCAAGGTAAAAATTTATCATGATAGTCTTAAACACTTTTTGGAAAAAAGACTATCTTCAACAGGGCAACAAAAATGGGTCACAAAGATGTTGGGTTATGACTTTGAAATAAAATACAAAAAAGGGAAGCTAAATGTTGTTGCAGATGTACTCTCAACAAAGAATGAAGAGGTGGAAGCATTGCTTTATGCCATTTCTATTATCCAACCAGATTGGATAACCGAAGCAAGGGATGAATGGAAGAAGGACAAAGAAGTGTGGACACTCTTTCAAACTTTTCAGCAATACCCTAGTACATATGATACATTTAGTTGGAAAAATGATTCTTATTGTACAAAGATCGCTTAAATATTTGTAAGAATTACCAACTAAAACAAAAGATTCTTTTGGAATTGCACACATCTCCTTTAGGAGGACACTCAGGATTTTTAAAAACTTACCATAGGGTGAAGAAAGAATTTTTTCTAGATGGCCTTAAATCTGATATTCAAAAGTTTGTGGTGGAATATTTGGTTTTCTAGCAAAATAAAGTTGAGACAATTAAGACCCTGGGTCTTCTATAGCCTTTATCTATTCCAATTCAACGTTGGGAGGAGATTTCAATGGATTTTATCACATGTTTACCTAAGTCCAAAGGAAAGAGTGTCATCATGGTGGTAATTGATAGACTTACCAGGTATGCACACTTTTGTGCATTATCTCATCCATTTAAAGCAAGTAAAGTTTCTACTACATTTATGGACACAATTCAAAAGCTACATGGAAACCCAAAGATTATTGTGAGCAAAAAAGATCCCATTTTTACTGGAAATTTTTGGATGGAGTTATTTGAATGTTTGGATACCCAATTATCTCATAGCTCATATTATCATCCTCAATCCAATGGTCAAACTGAGATAATGAATAAATGTTTGGAAGGATATCTTCATTGTTTTGTATCTTATAAACAAACAAAATGGGCAAGTGGTTACCTCTCATTGAATGGTGGTATAACACTTCCTTCCATACTACAACAAAAATGACCCCATTTATGGCACTTTATGGATATCATCAACCATCCATCACATCATATTTAAGAGAAAATTCTAAGGTTCAAGCAGTGGAAGATCACATTGAGCATCAACAAGAAGTTCTCCAACTCTTAAAGGATGACCTAAATTTGGCACAAAATCGAATGAAACAACAGACACATCAACATCACAGCGAGAGAAGTTTTGATGTAGGAGACTAGGTATTTTGACGGCTACAACCATACAATCAAATTTCCATCAAGAAATCTAAGAAGGATAATAAATTATCGCCAAAGTACTATGGTCCTTACAAGGTCTTGCAAAATATTGGTACTATGGCATACAAATTGGAGCTTCCTGCTTCTTTGCAAGTGCATCCAGTTTTCCATGTTTCATGCTTAAAGAAGGTTATAGGTGAAAATATTCAAGGTTAAAAAATATTACCAGAACTTGATGAGGAAGGAAAAATCATATTGGAACTTGAAGCAGTCACGAAAACAACAACTCGACAGCTACTAAATCAATCAATTTCAGAGTATCTCATCAAGTGGAAGAACTTTCCTACTGAAGATTCTACATGAGAGGATGAGAATTTTATACAGAAGCACCCAGAGCTACTCAAGCGTTGAGGACAATACTTTTTTGAAGGACAGGGGCACGTGTCTAACCCAATATTGTTATTATTGTGCCTTTACATTATTATTGTTAGTTCGGCTAGGATTATATTGTGGCCCCATATACTTCTATATATAGAAGGAGGTTTTGGTCATTTGTATCATCCAAGAATTGTTCATTTATGTAATGTATTAGAGGTTGCCTCCTTGAAGAGGCTAATTTCTAAGGCGTTGATCTCTCTTTTCTTCTATTTTTGGAGCTAGTTTCATAATAGATGGAAATTATGGAGGCTTGTAAGAATAATATCATATAAAAAGCCACTCCTAAACTATTCTTTGAATGAGTGTGGGTAAAGTCTAGTACCTCAAATCAGGACAACAGGTTCCTCAATAAATTTTGGTCAAGTCTCTAGTCAATGTTGGACACCAAGCTCACTAAGTCCACAATATTCCACCCCAAAACTGATGGCCAAAAAAAGGTCATAAACAAGATGATGAGAGTTTGGAGGTTTTTGTGGTGTATATTTTGAGAGAAGAAACTTTAAATATCCATATTCTTCATTTTTAGTCATAAAATGAAAACTATGGATATTCCAATTTTTTATCTCAAGATGATAATACACATCCTACGCATGTACAACTCAAAGCATCCATGCACATGGGATGAAAGCCTCCCCTATGTCTATCACATCTATAACCAGGCTCTCCACATCTCAAATGGCCATATCCCCTTTCAGATCGGTTTGGAATTCCATCCACTATGTCCAATTGATGTGCCCATGCCATTTGCGACTACTAAGGGAGATTCGAATCATGTCCAGTCCGAAGTTGACAAGGTGAAAAAATTCATTGAGCGCATTCATCACATCCACCAATAGGTCCATGAAATTTTGGATAGATCCAATGCTAATTACAAACAGTGACATGATCTACATTGAGTACCCGGGTGGGTGACAAATTTAGGCTACATTTGCAGAAGGAGCGCCTCGTTGGACCCCACAGCAAGCTTCTCCCACTTAGATATGAGCCATAAACCATCACCAAATTTGTAAGGGACAATTCCTTCAAGCTCAATATTCCACCATTCCTTGGCCTACTCCCAGTGTTCAATTTGGACCGCCTTCGGCCCTACTTTCCACCATGACTCGACAGATCCAACATTGCAGAAAAACTCAAACCAACATAGTTAAACCCATATTGCATGGAACAAGACACAAATGATCATATAATGAACACATGGATCAAGAACACCCTCTAGCAGATGATCCAAATATATTGAGTTGTAAAAGTAGGCAAACTCCTTCACCAAGGCAAGTGGTTCACGAGGGACCAGGTTCAATAAAAATTTCCTCACCTCATGGAGGATTTGCACATAATGGAGACCATTTCTTCCTTAGGGGGGAGGAATGATCCAGGTGGATATTGATGTCCACCCACCTATTCCACCTATAATTCTATTTTCTTTCACCAATTTCCTTATTTATAGCAGCATTTACTATTTCTAGAAGTTTTTTGGGTCCTGAACTTCTAAAGTAGTTTTAACCCCCTAAAAGACGTTTTTTTGAGGTCTGCAACAAGCTCATGTGTAAAAGCCTGTAGTAATCAGAGATATATTTCCAATGATATACTGTACGTGCCAAACTTAGATAATATGACCAATTTACGACCCTGGCAAGTTGGTTTCCCAACTAACCTCAATGGGGCCCACAAACTCTTGGTGTTTCATCTCCTGGGGTTATGGTTTTGGTTATTTAGGGTTTTCTCATGTTGTTCAATAATAAAAATTCCCTTGAGCCTAATTGTAATGTATTTCGGAGGCATGTATCCACCACATCTCTTCTAAGAGATAAGCTACCATTCCCAGAGCTAGTTTATTTTACATTATGTTTGTAAGCATTTTTTAGTATTTGATATTAATGAAATGAAGTGTTATTCATGTTTCATCTCTATGTTTATGTTTATTTCTGTATTTTATTGAGTTCATTCATAAGTATAGATTAGTGATATCAAATTCATCTTCTCTTTCTTGATCTTTCTTTGCATGTCCCCAACAAGGTCATGGTATAAGGAGTTAGGGATTGATCTAGTTGAACCTTTGCAAGATTAGCCTCGCAAACCCCGACGAACTGCTATGGTGGAAGAAAAGAAAGATGAGGGAGCATGATATCCTATCAAAATATTTCTCAAGGAGTCCCTTGAGAAACAAAAGAACGCGATGATGGATAACTTTTCCCAGATCCTTCAACGTCTACCCATCGGTGGCGCATCTTCATCTAGCAAATACTCTGGAGGCGCCACTCCTTTTAAGGTACAAGAAAAAATTGGCATTCCCATATTTGAGGGAAAAATATATGTAGACAACGTAGATGGATAATTTAATATAGAAGTATATTTCTTGGTTCATGAATTTTCCTATCAGTAAAATATTACTTTTGCACTCCTCAAAACCACCCCCATGTGAAGGACTAGTGGGAAACCTACTGTGAGAAAAAGTATGGGAGGGAACCCTGTCTTTTCTCAACCGCTAACACTTGGAATTATTTCCAAGATGCCATCAAGGAACAGTATTAGCCCATCGGGAGCTATGAGGATAAGTACATACAATCGACTACGTTGCGATAGTAAAGGGATCAAGATGTACATGAGTTGAAGAATCTCTTCCATACACTGCACACAAAGTTGGGTATCAATGATTCAGAGAAATATTTGGTGATGAAGTACCACATTTGTCTGCACAGATATATTCAAGAGGAAATGGAGTTCCTAGATATATCCAACAAAATATTGGTATGCTGCCAAGATTGAGTAGAAATTCAAACAAAAATAAGTGAAAAATACAAGCATGTTGCCAAGATTGAGCAGAAAATTAAAAAAAAACAAGTGATACTTTGAAGCTGCGAATCAGAAGCAAGGAAAAGGTGCCCCCAAACCAAAAAAAAAAGGTGAAAACCAATGCGGGGTAGCCTAGGACAACCCTCTAAAGCCACAAGCGAAGAAAAACATCATGAATCCAAAGAAGGACATGGGAAAGTGGTGTGATTTCCATAAGAGCTTCACTCACAACACAAGTGAGTGTCGGGCCAATCAGTCACTGGTAGCCAAGATGAAGGCTTGTGAATCATATGCATGTTCTGACTTTGAGTCATAACCCGACAAAGGGAATGAAAATGGGTAGAAAATTATAAATGCGGAGCCCAATGCCATTGTTTCTGCCACCAAGATGTAGAAGGAGGAATCGGAAGGTCCAGAGGAGGGGGAGCGCCTATTCCATTCCCAGATGTGGGTGAAGGGTTCCCCCTTGAAGTTCATTGTCGACAGTGGGAGCCAAAAGAACCTAATTTTTGCATAGGTCATGAAGCGGTTGGGCCTTCCGACCACAACACACGCATAGTGAGACACCATCAGGTGGCTTCACCGATGAA
The DNA here is from genome assembly GCA_034641835.2 of Pinus albicaulis. Taxonomy (NCBI): domain Eukaryota; kingdom Viridiplantae; phylum Streptophyta; class Pinopsida; order Pinales; family Pinaceae; genus Pinus; species Pinus albicaulis. Next base: position 16,716,380 of record MU968551.1, on the reverse strand, counting down.
GGGTTCTTCGCATCAACCAACAATGTCACCTTAATTTTTCTAGCTAGATGATGGATCAATGGGTCCATTCAAGTCCATGCCCCAATTTTCAAATGGCTCTAGAGCCACCTAAGGGTTCTGTGTAATTTTCCCCATCTTTTGGCACTGGTCACACCTGCTAGTGTATCTTATGGCATCCTTGTGAAGGGTAGGCCAATAATAACCTGCCTGAAAAGCTTTGAAGGTTGTCCTTTTTGTGGAAAAGTGGCTTCCACAAGGGCTATCATGACATGCATAGAGGATGTTAAGAAAATATTCCTCCCTCACACATATCCTAAGAATTTGGTCAGGGCCCAGCTTGAAGATATTTCCCCTGATCCAGGTGAAAGGGGAACTTTTTCTGATGATCTTGCTCTTCTCCTTGGATGAGAGGTTAGGAGGGAGATTTTCAATAACCAAGTAGTTAGCTATGTCAGAAAACCATGGAGAGAGTGTTGAGATAGAAAATAGATACTCATCTAGGATCTGATCAGCCACCATTCCTTCTTTTTCTGTAGGTAGAGCTAGGCAGGATAAAAAATCCACAACGACATTCTCCTTTCCAGGTTTATCAACAATGGTTAGGTCAAACTGTTGTAATAGTAACAACGTTCTAATTATTCTAGCATTAACATCAGGTTTTTTCATTAAATATTTGATGGTTGCATGGTCATTGTGTTCAAAGGTATGATAACCGGTGGTATAATGTCTAAATTTGTTTAAAGCATGGAAAATGGCTAACATTTCCTTCTCTATGACAGTATAATTGAGTTCTACCTTGGACAATTTATCACTAATGAATTATATTACATAAGGTAATTTGTCTTCTAAGTGTCCCAAGGCTTCCCCCACAGCTTTTTCTAATGCATCTATGTGGATGTGGAAAGGAAGAGTCCAATTTGGACCTCAGAGAATGGAGGGAGTATTTAAATTTCCCTTAATGAGCTCAAAATATTCTTCATAGAGACTTGACCAGGTAAACTCAGAGTCTTTGGCCAACAAACCAAATAGTGGTGAAACCAACTTACTGAAATCTTTGATAAACCTTCTATAGTAGCCAACTAAATCTAAGAAAATCCTGACATCTCTCTGCTTTTAAGGAGCAGGTACCCTTTTGATGATGGTGATTTTGTCCCAGTCCACTTGTATTATTTATTGCGAGATTGAGTGGCCCAATACTACTCCTGCTCTTTTCAAGAATTCACACTTTTCTAGACTCAGGGAGAGATTCATATCAATGCACCTTCTTAGTAATTTTCCCAAATTGGAGAGAGCTTCTTGGAAGTCATCACAGAGTGTGTGAAGTCGTCCATGTATATTTCAACCGAGTCATGGACTAGCTCAGATAAAATTCTCAAGACAGCTCCTTGGAAGGTAGTTGGGGCATTGCACAACCCAAAGGGTATGACTCTGTAAGTGAAGGTACCCCAAGGACATGTGAAAGTAGTCTTGGCCTGGTCTTCACTGCTAATTTGGATCTAGTTATACCCACTGAACCCATCTAAGAAAGAAAATAACTTCTTTCCTACAAGGCCATCTAGGACTTGATCTATGAAGGGCAAAGGGAAATGGTCATTCTTGGTGGCTTTGTTGAGTTCCCGTTAATCAACACAGATTCACCATTTTCCATTCTTCTTCGGTTATAGGAAAAGAGGAGATAATGATTCACTGTCTGATATAGGATAAATTAAACCTACATCCAAAAATTTCGGCAGTTCTTCCTTGACTATGTCTTTTAGAGTTGGGTTCATCCTCCTTTAGGGTTAGCGCACAATCTTGCATCTTTATTTAATGTAAATATTATGTTTGCACACCAAGGGCTACACCCCTTTCATGTCCTTGTAATCCCAAGCGAATGCATCTAGATTTTATTTCAACATCTAGCATAGCTGCTCTTCTTCTCTATCTGAGAGGTTTTAGTTAATTTTTAGAGATTTGGATGGGCCAAATTCCACAACCTTGGTGGTTTCAGAGGTTGAATCCACTGAGTGCAATTCCATCCAAGGGTGGCTTTCAGATTCTTTGACTAGGTTTTCTAGCAGGATGTCAGTGGGGGACTGGTTCTGAATGGTTTGGTCAATGAATTCATATTCACCAAGTTTCCCCCCTCTAAGAACAATATCAATGGTACAAATGGGGTAGGTTGTAGTGTTTTATAATTCATATTATTCTTCTTCTTCTTCCAGCCATATAGGTAGGTCATAGTCAATGGAAGGCTGAGATGGAGGATATAATACCAGTTTTTTAGACAATGGCCCATTCTTAATAGTCATGTTTCTAGCCCGATAGCTGATACAAGCATCGATAGTGGCTAACCAAGGTCTCCCAAGAATTCACAGAGGATATCCATTAAAATTGGTTTTTGGTTGGAGAACCAGGAAATTTGTAGGATACTCCCAAGAGCCAATTGAAACCATAACATCCTCAACAATTCTTTCTGGAGTTACTGTGGGCCGATCTGCAAGTTTTAGATCCATTGTGGTTTTCCTAAAATTCCCTTGGAGGTTGTGTTTAATCATAGTTTCCCTAGTCATTACATTGATAGCGGCCTCGAGATGAATTAGAGTATTGGGGAATATGACACCATCTATGTGCACATCTACAACTAGACTGCTAGGGTCTAGGTACTTTGGGAAGATCATCCATCCGACCATTAAGTCAGACAACTGTCCTACTACATTGATGGTGGGGGCATATTTCTTCTTTCTCCTGGGTTTCTTGATCAGCCTATTGTAAATAGGAACATGGATATTTTTACACACAAATTTTTTAGTTCTTCCAAAATTTCGATCTCCTCTGGGGTGTGCTAACTAGAGTGGATCAAGCACTCAGGAAAAGGAGGTTGTTGTATCTGAGTGTTACTTTCTTCCTTTTCCTCCTTAACCTCTACAGGTGGAGATGGAGTATGGTTTTTTTGGAGTACTCTTCTCGACCTAAGATTAATCTCATGTAGCTCCACAACATAAGCTGGATAGGATGTCTCTCTAATGTAAACCTATTGTTCATGTCTATTTTTTATGTTTGGATTGGGTTGTGTAGGAATCTGGGGAAACCTGGGTGGATCAAAATGAGTAAGTTGAGGCTGAGGTTGGGGTGGAGGCATTAGAGCAAGTGATTTATTATGTTGAGGCCTCCACCCTTGTGTTGGGTTGTTCCACTGAGATGGTTGAGGAACATACTGTTGAAATGTTTGGTTCACTGGTTGAGGATGATATGGAGGGTTGTAAGGCCAAGTAGGAGGTGAAGGCCAGGATGGAGGAGTGAAGGTGTACCAAGATTGCATAGGTGCATTCTGAGTTTTTTGATAATAGGAATAAGGTGCACCTTGCATACCTTGTTGATATGACCGAGGGCCTTGAGGCCTTATCTGGTTAATGAAATAGAGTTTCTCTAGCCCTACTTCCCCACCTTGATATACATATATTATATTTGATTCCATGTAAGGAGGGACACTTATCTGGGGCATGATTCTCCTCACAGACTAAGAAAACCTCTATGACATTTAATGGACATTCATTCTGAGGGTGTTTTATAGTACATCAGGGTATAATATAGCCAAGGCTCTTTTTTCTTACTCTTTCTTCCTCTTGATCTGCATTGTGTCCATTGAAACAAAAAGGTGTGAAACATATCACTCTTGAATTCCTCCAACATATTTTCAATCTGACGCTTGATGGAGGTGGAAGAGGAAGGAGTATTGGTCATACTTTGACTAGATTTGCCTTTCTTCCTAGCTACCCTAGAATGGTTCCTGAAGAAAGTTTTGATTGTCTCATAAGGCAACTAGTAGATACCTCCTTCTCATAACATATTAAGGGTTTCTATCACTTCCTCCCTGATATCTCGGAGAAGTACTAGTTTAAGTGATCCGGGATCAAGGGTGCAGTTGGTTATTTTATAATTTAATTGGAACCTCTCTTCATAGTCCTCTAGGGATTCATCAGGCCCTAGAGTCATCCTGAATATTTCCTCTTTAATTTCCTTGGACCTACAGTAGTCCATGTACTTGTTTTTTAAGGCATCTTGCATATGTGCTGAGGTAGTGATGTTGTTCCAAGGTAGACCCATGAACCAACGCAAGGATGCATCCTTGAGGGTAGATGAGAATAGCTTCATCTTTTGATAATATGAGGCATAGTCATAGGTCCTATAGACAATAGAAAATTCAAACATGAATGTGTCAAGGTCATCACAGGTAGGTCCATGGAAATGTGGAAGGGCTAAGGGGCTGATGTTCTTCATTTTAGTTTCCACATTTTTCTCTCTAATGGGAAAGACTCCCTGGGATTCAGTCTCAGGCATGGCTTGAATAGGCAAAGCAGGTTCCTCTGGTGAACTAGGTTCTTTTTCTTCTCCAATAGTTTCTTCAAATTTTTCAAAAGGCTCACCTATGGTGTGTTCAACCTCACAGTCACTGAAGAAGACTGATGGGTGACTATGTGGGGACATGGGGGGTTTTTAGTAAAAAAATTCCTTGAGTATCCCTACTCCTACGAGGCATGAAAATCATATTTTTTTGTATTTTTTAATATTTTCAAAACAACATGTAAAATTAAATTAGAAAAAAAAGCTAAAACATAATCAAAGCATCTATTAGACACCTCCCAAATGATGACGCCAGAAAGTGGTGAGCCCTGGTATTACACCAATAATGTTGAAACTCCCAGACGCTACTCTAATTTACTTTATCAAACCGATATTCATACAAACTTGGAGGTGACAGTGCTATATACACCACAGATGCATTCTACTAATGTCATCCTCTTATGAGTCCTACGAAAGGGTGCTATTTCTAGGGTTCTTGAGTGAAGTTTGTCACACTTCTGATTTAGTCCTAGAACTACCAGTGACTCAAAACCATTACTCTATTAACCATCAAGTGACTATTCTGAAGCAAGAAAATACATCTAGCTATTTTGTAAGGAAATAAATCTATAATTTAAACTCTGGCAAGAAATAGAAGCAAACTAGGTATCTTCATGAAGTAAATGGTTGAATTGAACTTGCAAAAAGAAGGCTAATCTACTCACACATTGCTAGGCAAAATGGCTAAACAAAATCTATCTAATTCATGCTTTACCTATCATTCTTTTAATCATGCATGTAATCATGACCTAATTATGCTTGCAAATGCATTGTTTTGCAGCAAGGAGGAGAAGGTGCTAAGGTGTCTTAGGAAGGTTTTGCACTCATGGTTGCAGGGTTGAAGGTGTATTGATTGCTTTGGCAGGTATATATGAGCCTGATGATGGTTTCTAGGCTTAAGGAGAGGCCCACTGGTGCTTCGACTGGTTCTGCTATAGGTTTCCTATAGTGCTATAGGAAATTCCTGAATTACTACAGGAAACGGTCCGAGGGAAATTTGAGGCCAAAAATGATGGATAAAAGCATAGCGGAGGTGAAGTGAAGGTGTAATTGGATGAATGTAAGGTGGCCAACCCATTTTCCAAGCTCAGAACCTCTTGAGAAGCCTGTCTTTCACTTATAGGGTTTCTCACGGTGTGAAGGCGAAAATATTTAAAAATAGGGCTGAAGGTGATTTGATGAAAATAAGGTTTTTGAAGGGTGAAAAATGAAGCTAAGGGTGCTGGTTAAGTCCTCCTTTGTTGTGCTACTTGAACCTACAAGAAAACTACCTTTTCATGCAACAAACATTAGCAAATCTATGTTGGAGGAAATGGAAAATATGAGTTGAATTTGGAAAGAAAACCTACTTAAGAATTCAAACAGAAATATAACTCATTATTCTAGAAATATTCATGACACTACAACATCCTAACTATTATTTCTAAGAAATCATAAAATAAAGAGAAAATTTGGCATGGTGAAGACCTGCCCTCCTCAAGCTCCAATGAAAGAGATGAGAGAGGGAGGCTTGATACACAAATTTCTGAGTTTATAAGTTATTCTACCAACATTTATGCAAGCTTAACTACAACAAATACAAATGGAAGAAAATTAAAAATAGTGAATTTAAATGTAAGAAAACTAGCTTAAAATCATAAAGAAAACAAGCTACGATGACATAAAAATAAGCATGAATACACAAGAGAGACTAAGGAAAATAGATTGGGCCCTAAGCCATAATATTGGTGCTCTGAAACTAAAATAGTGAAGGACAATCTGAATGCTCATCTTATTGCAGAAAATAGTCTCATTACATAATCATAAAAGTCTCAAAAACCTATTACAAGGGCTAAGATTCTATTATCTTCCTTCAAATTTCGAATCCTAATGAGCTCTTTCTCAACCCTATTTAACCTATAGGGTAGCTACCAACGGCTCCACAAAAATTAGGTGTTGTGTCCTCTTTGACTGCAAGAGAAGTGGAGCTTTGGTGCACTTGATATCCTGCTTGTTTGGCTGCCTTTAATTTCGAGCTTTTATGGGGAATCTGAAGGATCCCTTGGCTTCCTTTGGGAGTTAAGGAAGTGGAAAATCCCCCTATAATATCTCATTACTGTCTACTCTGAGCTTTAATTGCAAAATCTTCATCAAAAGTGAAATATCTTCATGGTTATCCTGCATTTAACCCATATTAGGAATTCAAAGTATGAGAAACCTTAATCACCATCTACACTAACAACATAAGACCATAATATATATTAAATGTGAGAAATAGACATTTAATAAGGCTAAAAAGGTGACAATTAACCCCTCCAATTATACCTAATGATGGATCTCATCACCAGTCACAAACTTGGCATCCCTGCAATTCAAAATTCATTTTTTAGTTGTTTCATAAAATGATCAGAACGTGATTTCAGGAGCATCCGAACTCAGATTTTAGTGAAATGAATTGCATTGGATTCAGAGTGATGAGATATACACTTTGGATTTGGTTTCAAGATGATCCAATAATTTTTAATTTTCAGAATTTTCTTGATCCGGAGGATCATGGGCAAGGGTGGAGCGCTAAATAAAAAGGAAAAACATAGTTATAGGCTTATAACTACATAAAAAACCTATAAATATTAAAAACCTAACTACGATAATTAAACAAACCGCCATCCGAGTCTAATTACAGGTTATGAAGTGGCAAGGCAGTGCAACGATCGATGTTTTTGGTAGCTACAGAATGAACACAATTTAGTAGCTTATAAAAATTTGTTTATGGTCTATTAATGAATAATTAAGTGTATGAAGAAGAGGTCCCAAGCTCAAAAGTGGTAAGAAACAGGTTGAAGTGCATTTAATTTTTCTTGAATTTGTTTTATTAGTACTATTTCTGATTTTTTTGTGTACATATCAAATGAAGAGAGACTGATCGCCTCTCTCTCTCGATAGGATTACATTTTATTGTAGAAAAGTTCTAGGATTTTTTTAGGTTCTAGGACGATGAAAGAAGATCACTAAGTGCATAAGTGCCTTTCAAAGATCAAGTTTATTTCAGAAGAGAGTGATCATTTCATGTTAAATTAGATCCATTACGCCATTTCTATTAAACAGATACCAATTTTACCTTTGCTACTCATTCTAAGCCTGTAGTCGATCCATAACTTTCTATCTCCCTACTACCAAAAACTCATTTCCCTTCACAATTTTCATCCTTTCCTGCATCATTTTCACTTGCCCTTCCCAAAAATAAAGTCATTCAGCTCCCTTAAAAACTTGAGCCACCCCATTTTCCTTTTCCTTCCTGTTAAATAAACCTTGCTTCAATCCAAATTTTTCATCTATAGTCCTTCAAATTATTATTGTATACTTGCGTTAGATGATGGGGGATTCATCAAGGCCTTCCTTCTAACAAGTTTCAACCCATCAACTCTTACACATCATCTGGGATCAAGAATAGAGATATTTAAAGTACCTTATGGATTTCATGCCTTAATGGAAAGTTCTCTCGCCAATAATTAGTGGGAATACATCAATGCCCCCTATTTTTTGGATCTTCTAGGTGACTCGAGTTCGACACATCTATTCGTACCTAGTAAGATGTACTTAGGCATCTTGACTCTCACTGACATCAATGGTGAGTAGTATTGTGTTAGTTAATGGCATACATTAATGGCCAGTAATCCAACAATTTATTTTCGATCTTTGACATCAACACATTTATTCACATAGATAAGAATTATGCCATCGAGCGGGAAAGAATGAAGACTATATTATTTTAGCAGTAGGAATAATGACTCAATTCAACATCTATAGCAATAAAGATTCCAATTTCATCCTCTATTCATACAACCAAGAGAAAGAAGAAGCAAATCATATCCTTTTACTTCATATTCCATGATCCACTAGTAGCAGCCACACTCTTTGATATGCATAGCTTGTCCACTTTTCAGGTAAGTGAAGGTATGTAATTTTCCAATATTTAATCATGTAATTCCTTAAATGATAAAATTGTGATTTTGGAAAATCCTTCACCACATTCATATTCCCTTTCTCATTTGTAAGAAAATTGAAAACACCTTAAGTTGGGGGGAAGGGATATTCACATTTCATGCCACATTTCATTTCACCTTAACCAATATATTTTTCCCAACCAACTATTATTTCATTTTTATTCTAAATATTATGTGTTTTGAAAGGATTGATTGATGAGCACAATAAATGGCTAATATCCACTATGGGAAATTAAAAAGGAATTCTCAAAATTTTCAAATATTTTGATACAACAAAAATAAGAGAAGTATTGTTACACAAGAACCAATACTCAAAATTTTTGGTTGTCACACAAGAATAAACCATAAAAAATATGTTGCAATCAAATTATTTCAAGGTAGACTTTGAAAAATGAATAAAGTTATCAAATGATATGATAATGCAAAGTTAAAAGAGAATCCATAAAATCCAAAAGAAAAAGAAAAAAACATTTCAAGAAGATTAACTTATGACTAAGGGAATCAATGCAATAGTTGCATGAGGACATGCAACACCTTCAGTTAGGGGCTATGTTGGGCCTATAAAATTTCATCCACTTTTACCCTCATTTCCATCATTTTACCCTAATTCTGTAATTCTGTAGCTACATAACCCTACATTAAGTAACCATTTTCATGATCATATGAGTTTAGCATTATATTTTCCAAAGCCATTTTTTTAAATTATTTTAACTGAATTTGTGATTAAATATTATAAATTTAACATGTTTTCATATATACATAAAAGTGGTATAAGTTTTGTGATATTGTAGGCCTACTTGGAGATTCTAGAAGGGTCCTACTTGGCCTCCTAACTACAAATTAGAATATCAAATTCCAACTCACAGGGATCTATAGAATATTTGAAGAAGATATGGATCATTAAGCTAAGCACATTCAAAGGAGAAGAATCATGGATAAGAGAACTTTGAGAGGATATGTATCTTATATTTTTATAAGATTGGTTGTAACCAAAAGAGATAATTGTGGGTTTAGGAGAGATTCGAGGATTTTTATTTATTGTATATTCATCCTAAATTTTTGTATAAATAGGAATGCGCCATTCATACAAAGGGTTGTAAAATGTAGGTTGTGTAGTTAGTTGTTAATTGTTAGTTGTTAGAGGTTAGAGGTAGCTAGTGGCTAGTTGATAGTTGGAGGCTCTAAGTTCCATTAAAGATGTGATTTGTAAAGTGGAGAAAGAGAATTCTTGTAATATCTTGTAACTTCATTTTATGAAATTTACTTCCATTTTGATCTCCAATATGTGATAGTTGTTCAATGTGCTTGCTAAGGCATGGAGGGCCCCCATCAACCACAGTTTGTTTGCACATATTTGTACATATTGGTAACATATTATAGTTTTGTTATTTCATTTCTTTTCAGAAAGTGTGTTTTTATTTGATGCATGTGTGCTTTTCCTTTCAGCAGTGTGAATTCAATTATGCAAGCATGGTGTGTTTTCAATTATGAAAGTGTTCTTTTTCCTTTTAAGTGTGGTGTAATTTCAATTATGCAAGTGTGGTGTGATTTCAATTCTGCAAGCATGGTTTGATTTCAATTATGTAAGTGTGGTGTGATTTTATTTATGCAAGTGTGGTGTGATTTGAATTTTGTAAGAGTGATTTCAATTTCATGCGTGTGATTTCCTATATGCAAGTGTGATTTCAATTTCTTTATATTTGGTTTGATTTGGTTTGAATTAGATTGATTTAATTTATTTTTTAATTACTTTTAATTGCATTATATTAATATAATATGAAATATAACCACCTAGTACATATAATACATGTATACCTCGTCAGTTTATGAAACCGCGGGTTGACAATTAAATGACAGGGATTTAACTTGAGATTAAATCACCCAAAATTAACTACCTTCAACCTCAAAAGAAAGACTAACATTTGGTGGAAATATTTAAATAATGTGAAAGCCATAAAATAATATTTGTCATGGAAAGAATTTGAGGAATATTTTAGAGGAGAATACTTGTTTGGAAGATATTTCGACAACAAAGCCAAGAATTTCTATGAACTCAAAATGGGGTAGATGTTTGATGAAGAGTATATTGCTAAATTCTTGGAGCTGATATGGTATGTTCTTTACCTCGAGGAGGAAAAGGAAAAAGTTAAAATGTTTATCAGTGGGATACCATGTTCATTCAAAGACAAAATCAAATTTGATGAGGCATGGACCCTGGAGGATGTAGTTAGAAAGTTGAATAATTGTTACATGCAATATAGGCACAGGTTAAATGTCAAGAGAAATTGGAAGGTGAGAGGTGGTATTAAATAAAAAAATGGCATAAGGAGTGGAGGCCACAATCTACAAATAAAATGGAAAATGTGACTCTAAACAACCAATACTAACCCCAACAAAAATTTAAATCTATTAATAAAGGCCAAAATATTGGTATCACAAGAGAAGAGGCAAAGAACTATGGTGGAAGACCATTGTATTTTCCACAGCATAAAAAGCGATGTCTTTAAATAGTATAATGTCGAGGAGGTTGAGACAATTTAGGAGGTGGCATAGAGCATTCCTAGAATCTATGCAGTGTTGGATAATAGACAATTTTACCACCAGGATCCATAATCAAGATGGAAGGTATGACCTACGATCGCATCATCTCTATCTTAATTGACTTGAATCAAGTTATAGTTATATTATCCCAACAATTTTGAACAGTTTTGCTTGGCCAAATACGTGCACGAGGAATCATGGTTGGTCCAATTAGCCACGAGAAAAAAAATGAAAGTGGAGAATTGGGTGACAGTGTGCCCATTAGATCTCAGTGGCATGCCAAAAGCTACCAATCTGAATGTATTTCCACTAGGGGCATATGATGCAATATTGTTGGGAATGGAATATTTTTTCTTGCATCATCCAAAGTGGATTATTATGAAAAATTGATAGAATGCCTTGATGATACCAGGGAATGAAGAGTTATGATAAGAAAATTAAACCCCATATTAATAAGGATAATGATTGTGATGCAAGCCAAGACGAGTTGTTGAAAGGGATAAAAAAAAATTGTGGTTCAAATCAAAATTAGTTTGAGAAATGAAAAAAACAATATTTTTTTAGAGAACCCAATCTTGAAACAACTTCAAGACGTATTTCCAGAAGAAATTCTCAGTGCACCTCCCCACATAGAATTGGATTTCTCCATTGAACTACTCTGAGGGGTAGCTCCAGCATCCAAGGCTCCATATAGAATGAGCACTACAAAATTTATTGAGCTAAAGCTACATCTCAAAGTGATGTTGGACAAAGGCTACATAAGGCCTAACATGTCACCATGGCGAGCACCAATATTATTTTTTGAGAAGAAATAAGGCACACTCAGGTTTTGTCTCAATCACAACTAGCTAAATAAAATCACCATTATGAACAAATATCCCCTACAAATAATTTATGACTTATTTGATAAAATTTTGGGAGAAGTGGTCTTCTCAAAATTTTATTTAAGGTAGGGCTATCACCAATTGTGTAGCATGTGTGAAGACATTCATAATACAACATTATGGAAAAGGTATGGGAATTATTAATTTGTGGTTGTGACCTTTTGGCTAACCAATGCACTTACCACTTTCAAGTGCCTAATGAACATTGTGTTATGCCCTTACGTGGGTAAGTTTGTAGTAGTTTTTGCTGATGACATATTGGTCTAGTCAAGGACCAAGGAGGAGCATGAAGAACTCCTAGCTATGGTACTATAACTGTTAAGATAACATAAGCTATATGCGAAGCATAAAAAATGTGAATTATTCTAGTCACAAATCTATTATTTGGTTCACATTGTCTCAAATCACGGAGTAGTTGTTGACCCAGAAAAAATCAAGGCCATCATGGAGTGACCAACACCAAAGAATGTGTCTAAAATTAGATATTTTATGGATATGGAAGGTTATTACAGAAGGTTCATTGACAAATTCTCCAATATTGGTTATCTAATCATTGCATTACAAAATAAGGGGAATAAGTTCGAATGGACAACTAATTATGTTGCAACCTCTGATCATCTGAAGCAATTTCTCACTAGTGAACCAATACTAATAATAACAAACCCAGACAAAGATTTTCTTGTTTTCATAGATTCTTGCAAAGATGGAATTGGTGGAGTCTTGATGTAGGAAGGCTGAGTGGTGTGTTACAAATCAAGAAAGCTATGTGAGCATGAGAAAAACTATGTAACTCATGACCTGAAGTTGGATGCCATAATTCATGCATTAAAAATGTGGAGGAATTATTTCCTAGGAAGGAAATTCATTTTAATGACTGACCATGGAAAGCTAAAGTATTTTTTTAATCAACCTAAACAAAATTCCAAATAAACTATATGGTTGGCCATAATCAGTGAATTTGATTTCAAGATTAGGTACATTAATGGAAAACATAATCGAGTGGTTGATGCACTCAACATAAGGGTGAAAATGTGCCATATATCAACTATAAGTTCTTATGCAACTAATCTCAAGGAAAGGATTGAAGTGGTTAGACAACAAGATGAAAAATATCTACAATTGAAGGACAAATTGTAGCAAGAATATGTAGGGGTGAAGGACAACGATTTCACACTCTCTGAAGATGGGCTAGTAATATTTAAAAATATGATTTATGTGCCCAATGAGAGCAATCTAAAGAATATATTATTAATATAATTCCATGCAAAGTTGTATTTTTTCCACCCAGACTATCAAAGGACACTAAAAACCCTCAAAAAGTTTTATTATTGGCCTAATATAAAGAAATAAGTGGCTAATTTTATTTCTAAATTCATAGAATGGAAGCAAGTGAAGGTTGAATGAAAGAACCCAACTAGATTACTAAAACATATTACCATTCCTGAATGGAAGTGGGAGGCAATTTCCATGGAATTTATAATTAGTTTTCCAATGACTATCGAGAAAAATAATGAAATCATGTTGGTTATTGAAAAATTGAGTTGTTGGGTGCAATATATGGCATATTAATGAACCAACGTTTAATTTTCAATCCGGGAGTTTGTAAACTTTGACGCGCAACACCGGAAATTCTACAGAAGGATTCTAGAAACCTGCAAAAAAAAACCCTAACTTGTGTAGAAACTGATCACACCATTATTTAATACAACGACTCAACACACTAGAAAATGGACTCTTACTCAGGAAATAACAATCGAAGAATTTTCTAGAAAGATATTTATTTAAATAAATAAATAAACTCAGAATTCATGTTACTCAATATATTAATTGCAAAACTCAAAAGATTCGAAAAATAGAACTATTCCTGTACTTTGGTTCCTGCACTAGGGATATAGAGTAAGTTCATTTATGTGTTATGAAAATGTTGTTCCTGTACCAGAATGACCTTGTTCTTGTGACTAGAATGATATGATTCTTGCATTAGGAAAACAGAGAAAATTCGTTTATGTATTATAATAACTCTTTTCATATACCATGTAATATCCCAAAAGGGAGAATGTAGTAATACTAAAACACAATATTAGAACTGCAGCAAAGTAAAAAATAAATCTATATACACATCAGAATGCACAGAAATAACTGAGCCATTTTATTATATTGGAGGTGAAAAAAAAAGTACAACAGTGCTCAAAATATGAGACACTCAAACCACAAGGGTGGTTTAGAATGACCCTACAATGATTTCCCAAGAGGGACTGCATAATTTTTTCTCTGCTAGAAGGTAAAATGTGTTGTCCCTGCTGCAACTGTTGGGACTACAATAGCCTGAAAAATGGAAAGTCAGATCTAGGCAGAATGGGAGCTCCGGTGATGTTGAAATTGTAGATCTGGGCTCAATGAGGGATTCCCAAGGTAACCCAGAAGGGATTTCTCAGATCTGTAAGTCTAAGAAAACCACCCTCTTAGGGATTCACATATATGCTGCTGGGAATGTAGATCTGAAGCTATATCTAATGATATGATGGATGCAATGATGTACAATTATATCTATGCAAGAAGGGTTGATCCCTTCACTAGATCCTTTGGCTAAAATCTCAAGATCTAGCTCCTCCAATCTCCTCCACTGAAAATAGTTGTTGGATGAACAACAGCTTCAGAAAAATGTGATGTCAAAGAGGGAGGTTCATTAGTCTACTGCTAGATGTGTCAAATCAGCTCCTGAGTGATGGAAACAATAGATCCAATGTGAGGAGGTGCTTCGTCACAGGATTTCCACCTGAAATATTGGAAACTTCTTTCCTCCAATAGATCTATAGGACTCGACTGCGCAATCCTTGAAGGGACTGTTGCTGCATGGAGGTAAAACCCAATGGCCTGAATGCTAGATGTAGATCTTCTTGCTCCTGAAAGGCTGAATGTGAAGAAAAAAGTGGTAGGATGAAACCTCCACTAGTTTCCTAGCTGAATGCTAGAAACAACCTCCTGAAGATGGCACCAATGCCTGATAAGGAATGAAGAAAAATCCTCTTTCAAGGACTACTCAAAGAAGAAGGTGGGATTCCCGCTCGGGAACACCCTGTGCTAAACAAGACTACAAACTCTACTAAACAACCCAAGTCTCCATAGAAATGTCCTAAAACAAATCTAGATCTAAACAGATCAAGAAATGAATAATCCAAATCATGCCTTCCATTGTGCCTTCACCTTCATTATATGCATGAGCCTTCCATAGCCTAATTCCACTCCAAATCTGTGTTGTACATGTGGACATAGTCTCCATGTTTGACTGCGTTGTAGCCTCATGTCCTCCATCAAGTTCACATGGGGTGATCACCCTCTCCATCATATGAGCATTAAATGCACCACTTCCTCCACTATATCATCAGAAGTGCTTCATGATATTCTTTGGATGCACTATGATCTCAGTTGACCTTATCAAAGATCCTTGTGATTTTATATTTAAGATCCATTGTCTTATTTGACTGTTTCATCCTCCATAATCTATCTCATAAATGAGACATGACCTCCATTAATGGAGCTGCTCCACTACTCCATGTTATTAGATCTAGATCTAGAATATCCACATGCACACAAAAAGTGGATTTTATTCATCTTTGAGGTTTGTGGGTCCCTCCACCCTTTTATTTGCTTAATTCATTAAGAAAATCAGGAACTCTAATATTCCAAATATGATGTGAAAATTTGGGAATATTACAGTTCCCCCCAGAAAAATGTTGTTTGTCCTCAAGTAACTCCAAAAGTAGATGCAAAGCCATCTTTTCCCCTCCAAATGGAATCCACATAAGGAAGGCTTCCTCCATTTACTACAAGGTGTTATGCATGTTTGGTTCTAAATTTGTCTTTCAAAAATACATAGAATGACCTCTAACTGTATGGTTAGATGTCCTCCTTTCACTAGGAAGTTCCAAGTAAGAACCATATGATGTACAACATCATCATTAATACATGAGATAAATAAATAAAATGGCTCTTCCCACAAAGGAAAAGCTCCATCTCACAATACATCTCTTCAACCCATGCTTTATGAATTTGATTGAGCATTGATATGCTCTCATCCTTAGCCTTGTTGGCCTTGGTAGATCCAAGCATCTCTCCAACATTATGCAAAAGAAGGAAAGGATTTATATGGGTAGAAAAAATGTCAAGACATATTCTCCCAATAGTAACCACCGGAGTAAGGCCCTTTGCTGCCATCCCCCATATCCTCCATGTAAGATGGACAAGCCAAACTCCCCGAAAAGCAACCAAAGCAACAAGAGATCTTGTTGATTTCTCTCCTCCTCAAGTGCATCATGGAGCAAAAACATACTAATTGACATGTGGAATGTCACATCAGCCCAATACAAATAAACACCATCAATACACATCATGAGAGCATCATGCCAAGCTTTACCCAATACAAAACACATAGACATAGGAGATGTCATGTGGTGGCCAAACTCTCATAAGGGAAACCAAAATGAATATGCCTTATTTTGCTGCATTTTATCATTGATACACAAGGGATGAATCAGAAAAATATGAGCTATTGGGTGGTAACCATACTCACCCAAGAGTAGCCAGCACAACCATGCCTCCTTCTTCATTTCATAAGTGTTTTTCAAGGCATGGATCAAAGAAATAGGAGCCTTTGGGTAGTGACAAAACTCTCCGAAGAGCAACCAACGCAACCAAGGTTGCTGGCGCATGTCATATATCTACAAGTGGTCATGCAACCTCCTACTTATCATCCTCACCCACTCATCCCAATGTGGATGAAGAATGATGTACTTCATAATCATGGCATCCTCCCTTTGCAGAATACCATCCTCCCCAAACTGATGAAGATCTTTGCACTTCATGAAATGTTGAAGTGCACCTCCAATGAGATATCTCAATGAGATTCTTTTTTCACCAAAGGCCATCCAAAACCAAAGAGTTTTTGGATATGTTGTAGGTAGAAGTTTCTCTTTGAGCTATGAGATGCTCATTGAGAAAGGATCATCTATAAAGAAGAAAAGATTCCTCATCTCAAGATGTCTACCATGTGTCATCTTTACCTCCATTGCTTCATGAGTGAAGCTACTTTCAGAATGCTCCAAGAATGATGGGGCCTCTTCATTTTTATAGCTACTAAGTGAAAATGCTATAGATCTACATGGTAATACATGTGTTGTCTCAAAGCAAGGTACAATACTGATCTCATAACCATTTATTTTACATAGGATCGTGTCCATCCCGTTTTCTGAAACTCTACACTTCAACTCAAAGGGTTGACTGTAGCTCAACAATGATGAACTAGGATAGTTATTAACCCCCTCCTTTATTAGATCAAGGGTCCTCTGCGCTGTGGTATCTTGCTGCTTCAAATCAGCATTTTTTTCTAACCCTTGGTTATGCATTGGCCCTAATAGCATGTCCTCACGAGTTTCAATAAGATCTACTGAAAAAATATGTGATGAAATTTCATGCATACCTTGGATCAACTAATGTGTGGGAACCTCTTGCCAGAACACAAGAGTTCCTCCAACCGGAACAATAGTGTCTCCAACTGCTGGTAAGAGTGATGGCTACTCTTCTCCAAGTGTACTAGCACTAGAATATTCCTCCCCTTCCTCATGGATCTCTTGAATCATGCATGGGACTCTATCTGTCAAGAGCTCAAGACTATCTTGCAAAGTTGCAGGTGTCTCTTCTCCGGATACAAGTACTTCTGCATCTGGTGGTGAATGTACTGAATTTTTTTCCAGAGTGACAAGATTGACATCCTCCTTTATTCCCTTAGGAAATGCCTCTTTTCGATACATCTCTGGTTTTCTCACATCAAATTCCTTCCTCAACTTGTGAAAAAATTTGAATAGTTAGTCACATTTGCATGCTCCATGTGACCAAACCACCAATCATTGGCTTCACCTAAAAGATGAAGTGCTGCAATTTGTACAACCTCTTCTTCAGCTACAGGATGTAGCCTGAAAAATGCATCTAATTCTTTCCTCCAAGCCTTAACAGTGCTTGTGGAAGATGCATCAAATGTAGGCAAATAGAATCTATTATGCCTCTTTCTTCTTTGATTTCGAAGAATTGTTGGAGAGTTAGATTCTCCTTGAATGCTCTAGACTGTGCTTTGTACTCATCAAGATATAGACTAAGAGTCTCATGAGTCTCAGGTTATCTTCTTTCTTCATTTTTATACCTTTCACCTTCTCCAAAGAGACTGGGCATAGTAGATCTATGAGGAGATCTATAATTTTCCAGTTTTCTTCTTTATTAATAGGAAGTGCTTGGATCTTCCTCATCAAATATTATTCTTGGATCTTATTTCTATCCTTCCTTATTCATTTGATTGACCTCCTTGGAGAGATATTGCATGTATCTAAATAAAGGAGTGGTAGAGTTATCATCCTCCATGATAGATCTCATCTATCTGCTTATTATCTTGATTCAAAGATGAAGTGTCCACAAGTTGAGCCAAATATCATGCTCTGATACCACTATAATATCCAAAAGGGAGAATGTAGTAATACTAAAACACAATATAAGAACTGTAGCAAAGTAAACAATAAATATATATACAGATTAGAATGCACAGAAATAGCTGAGCCATTTTATTATATTGGAGGTGAAAAAGAAAGTACAACAGTGCTCAAAATATGAGACACTCAAGCCACAAGGGTGGCCTACAATGACCCTACAATTATTTCCCAAGAGGGACTATGTAACTGCTGCTCTCCTGGAAGGTAAACTTCGTTGTCCCTGCTGTAACTGTTGGGACTACAACTACCTGAAAAATGGAAATTCAGATCTAGGTAGAATGGGAGCTCCGATGATGCTGAAATTGTAGATATGGGCTCAATGATTGATTCCCAAGATAACCCAGAAGGGATTTCTCAGATCTGAAAGTATAATAAAACCACCCTCAAATATCTAGCTCCTCCAATATCCTCCACTGAAAATAGTTGCTGGATGAACAAAAACTTCAGAAAATTGTGTTGTTAGAGAGGGAGGTTCATTAGCCTACTGCTAGATGTGTAAAATCAGCTCCTGAGTGATGGAAACAACAGATCCAATGTGAGGAGGTGATCCCTCATAGGATTTCCAGCTGAAATACTGGAAACTTCCTTCCTCCAATAGATCTACAGGACTCGATTGCACAATCCTTGAAGGGATTGCTGCTGCATGGAGGTAAAACCCAATGGCATGAATGTCGGATGTAGATCTGTTGCTCTTGAAATGTTGAATGTGAAGAACAAAGTGGTAGGATGAATCCTCCACTGGTTTCCCAGTGAATTCTAGAAACAACCTCCTGAAGATGGCACCAATTCTTGATAAGGAATGAAGAACAATCCTCTTTAAATAGCTACTCAAAGAAAGAGGTGGGATTCCTGCTCGGGAACACCCTATGCTAAAAAACACTACAAACTCTGCTAAACAATACAAGTCTGCATAGAAATGTCCTAAGACAAATATAGATCTAATCAGATCAAGAAATAAATAATCCAAATCATACCTTCCATTGTGCCTTCACCTTCATTATATGCATGAGCCTTCCATAGCTTATCCCCACTCTAAATATGTGTTGTACATGTGGAACTAGTCTCCATGTTTGACTGCACTGTAGCCTCATGTCCTCCATCAAGTTCACATGGGATGATCACCCTCTCCATCATATGTGCATTAAATGCACCACTTCCTCCACTATCTCATAATAAGTGCTTCATGATCTTTTTTGGATGCACTATGATCTGAGTTGACCTTATCAAAGATCCTCATGATTTTATATTTAAGATCCATGATCTTATTTGACTGTTTCATCCTCCATAATATATCTCATAAATGAGACATGACCTCCATTAATGGAGTTGCTCCACTACTCCATGTTCTTAGATCTAGATCTAGAATATCCACATTCACACATTAAAAGTGGATTTTATTCATATTTGAGGTTTGTGGGTCCCTCCACCCTTTTATTTGCTTAATTCATTAAGAAAATCAGGAACCCTAATATTCCAAATATGATGTGAAAATTTGGGAATATTACATACCAGAATGACTTTATTCGTGTACGAAAATTATTATGTACCTGCACTAGAATGTCTCTGTTCTTGTACTAGAACAACTTTTTTCTTGCACTCGACAATATTCCAAAAAATAATATTGTGATATCAAGCACGAAATCAAGTGATGTGAAAAGGAAAACTTCAACTTAGTAAAAGGAAAAATAAATCCCAAATCATTGTGTTCTGTCAAATGTGAATTACAATCTAGAATATGAAATGTGAAATCCAATGGGAAACTTATCAATATTAATGAAAACAATAAACTCTTGCATTTAAATAAAATTTCACCAAATATTCTTTACCTACATCCTCTCCGAACTTTTATCACTGTGTTAAGTATATCCTATGCATAAACGAATTTAACATTAAATAAAGAAATTTAGTTTATAGTCCTGAATTCAGATAGAAGTGATAAACGATCCTTATACTATGTATTCTTCAATAAATGAATAATTAAAAAAGCAAGGAATGATAGTTTACACAGGTGGGCTAATCACCTTCACACAACGATTAGAGTATGCTTGTTGTAAAGAAATAAATCGTTAAACAAAAATTTAAGTGTTCAAACCTTGCGACCTTAATCAATAATCCAAAAATTATTCAAGAGGAAGATTCTTAGATAAAATACATGTTGTTGTGCTTAAAAAAAAATTAACAATGCTTCAATATAAATTGAAGCAAACTCAACACATACAAAACCCTTAGATCTTTGATAACTCAACAAAGAAGAAGTAAACACGCAAGAGCATTACGAAGCCTACATAATCACCATTAAAAAGAAGCTTTCGCACCATTCATTCTTGTACCTAATACACAACACAATAAACTAGGAGAACGAGTTGGTTTGGATGGGTCCTAGCCAGCCAACTCGTTTCCATTTAAGGAGCATGCTTAGCTTATGTGAGAAAAATTATCATTACAGAAAATGAAAATGAGATGCATGAACCTAGAATTCAACATATATTAATGAAGTTAAATCCTTTAGTACATCCTGAGCTCAGTAATCCAACTCCAAATCGAGCCGAGGAAGGGGAAGACCCCCAAAACTCAACTTAGCAGCATGAGAGTACAAAAAATGGCTTGATGTCTTAGGCATGGAGCCATAGCTCTGTTTTTATACATTTCATGGTACAAATTTGGCTTTATACTAGCCAATACATTACAAAAAAAGATGAGGAATTGAATCCCAAATATTTTACATCAATAGGAGACCAGTAAAACCATTTTCCCATCAAGAAAATGTAGATCTGATATGAATTTTCCATTTTTTCCAAATCTAGGCAAGATCCTAGAATTCTGGAAAACAATATTTTTTTTATAAAATTTCCTCAAAGACCCTCATTAAATTTTATACCAATGAGAATATTTCGAAATGGTTTGGGCTCTAGATAATTTATTGTACTAGTAAAAAACTTAATTTCGATATTCTCCTTCATATTCATGCAAATTGAGGACAAACTTGGCAATTTGAAAACTATGCAAATTTTTAGCAGATTTTTTGATTTCCTTATAGAGACCCACATGTGTGACCTGTGTGAAATCCAACCCATGGGAAGGTTTTATAACATAATTTTGGACAATAACCATCTTTGGTTTTTCCCGAAAGCGTGTCGAGATGTCGAAGCCCCAAATTGGTGCAGGAATGCTAATGTAGGAGTGTTGGTGCAGGAACAAAACTTGGTGCAATTAATTGTTGGTGCATGTGTATATTTGATTGTGGTTTAATATGCCTTGCTAAAACAACACAAAAACCATCATAAATAATAATTTTGATTCAAATCTTATCGAAATAAAGGAAATAGGTTAAAAAATGAATAATTACCTAATCATGCTCCAAGTTTAAGATACTAACCCAACAATTGCACAAAATAATAGTAATAAAAATGAAAACCAGGAGTAAGCATAGGGTGAAAATGTGAATTAAACACAATAACTCCAGGGTCTAAGATCACACCATGTTGATCATCTTGAATGTCCTCATGTAAGAAAAAACTATAATAGGGACGAAAGTTAATCAAAACTCTAGGACTAGGGTTCCTCTATTAGAATCATGCTGCATAGACCAAAATATTCTTAAATGATAGGGCTAATTGAGTGAGAGCATGTAAGTAAGTGTCATGTGATGTCACCTTCCTTTGCATCAATAAGATAAGAAAGAGTCGTGGCCATGGATTTAGTGATGTCGAGACTAACCTTTATTATTCACATAAGAGTAACTAATGCTAGGGGTACCAAAGGAATCCTAACAATGTTGTTACTGCAAGGGTAGTGTTATCATGAAATAGCCAACCATAAAAATTTTGACAAAGCAACTCAAGAGAAGTCCAAATCAATAAGTCCTCACTTTCAATAGCCTCATTATAAAATAGAAGTGACTTTATTTGAAATCCAAGGCATTAAAATGGATGGAAATAGAAAAAATAAACGTGACAAAATGATACCTTCCCATCTTACCGTTATCCAATCATATAGCTGAAGTTCCTCTTTTTCAGGAAAAGTGAATCACTTACACTAAGGGTCCCACATCCATGAAAACCTTCATATTTTTGAAAGATAGAATTCCAAATAACATTACTAAGAGGATATTAAGTCCATTTCGAGAGAGATATGATAATGAGTTTAGGGAAAGGTAAAAATGAACAAGTAAATCATAGAGTAAAATTAACTTTAATACCACAGGCATGGCCCTGCTGTCAATAGGGGTCTATAGCCTCAACAGGGATTCCTTTTAATCCAATGAAATTTCTATGACCCACCTATTATATATATTCAGATTCATTTAAAAGCATTTACTTTGGTTTGGAAATTAACTGAAGGTGATTGTCCTAGCTTGGTAACAAGTGAACGACAGTCCCATTCACAAGTGATAAAAATAATGAATAAGTCGGCTCGTGATGTGACCTCTTGTCTTCTAGCTTCTCAACTGAAATCCATTAGCGTGTATTGGTGACCAGTAGCGGTAATGGAATTCTTATTAGGACCCATGATCATAGTAGTTCGGCTCGTACTAAGACCTCCTATCCCTCGATTAATCTGTTTATGTTAAAAAAATATGATTATGATTAACCTCAAATAGGTTACCTAATAGCTGGGGAGGAAAAATTTATCCTTAAGAGCACGGGATGGCGTGAAAATTTTTTAGTTACTAATATTTATTGGTTGGTCCTTCTACCCTAAATACTCATTTTAAAGAAAAAATCTCAGATAATGACTGAAATACTCCTCGAGTTGATCATGCTAGGGTTCTTATGAGAGCTTGTTAGGGTTTTATAGGAGTGGTCCACCATATGAGGATTTTCCTCAATACCTTCGAAGAGAAACTTGAAAAGGTTTCTTGGATGATAGTTTGTTAGAATAAATAGGCCATAAGTAGGTTTTTAAACTTATGAATGAAAAGTATTAAACATAACTATAACAATACCCCTAACTGACCCAATGAATAATCTTGACAAATAATCAAAGTCACTGTATAAAATATGAGGCATTAAGAGTGACTTTATTCTGACAAGTCTTAGCACAAGAGTGCTTAATGACAAAAATTTCAATAGTTTTTCCTTAGGAATTGCAATTTCAAGAGTGTTGTTGTAACAACTTTATTTCAAATGAAGTTTTTACTCATTGCTCTTATACTACCCTAGCCTAATTTAAGAAGAGAAATATTTGCTTCAAGTGTAGGACTACTTCCAATGTAGCCATGTGCATAACAAAATGTTAAATATTCTCACACTCAGTCTTAAAGAATAAAATTCAAGACATACCGGAGTATGAGCAACCAAATTCTTTAAGTTTTTATGGTATTAAGAGTTGTTGAATGATGAGGTAATAAGGTGTGTTGAAGATTGTTTGAAACTAGGATTCAATGGGATCCATATATTTATTATTCTCCAATTTATGCAATTCTTCCACAGTTTGACAATCACCCTCTTGGAGGCATAAGGAATGTGGTGAAAGATAAAAGAAAAATCTCTCAAGTTCAGGCTCAAATATTTTCTTTTCTGATTGAAAAGAATGGTTAAGGGAAATTCTAGGTTTTTGAGCCTCAACAACAATTTTAGAATAGGTTTCAGTAAAATATTTATCCTCTAATGGTCTTTGAATCAAGGCTTCTTCACGGGGTAAAGGTTTTGTGGTAATGGGGGGATTTTCCAAATTCACACCCTTCCCTAATATGGAAGATGTAACATTTCATTCGATAGGGGAATCAGTGTTAAGAATAGGTGTTTCAAATTTTTGTGCAACCTACTAGTTTGGATTAAGGGGGCTATGGTTTGGGTTAAGGCTTAGGTTAAGGCTTGGACTATGCTTTGGATTGAGATTAGGATTTGGGTTAGGATTTGGACTAGGGTTAGGTCTAAGGTTTGAATTAGGGTTAGGTCTAGAGTTTTTATTAGGGAGTGAATTAGGGTTAGGGTTAAATAAATGTTGCACAAGTAATTGAGACCATGAAGGAGGATGAATTTGTGGTGCATTAAGTGGAAATTGTGGTTGTTGTTGTTGATTTTGCATGAAATTTTTGCCTAGGGAAGAGGTCTATGGTATGGATTAGGGAGTGGATTAGGGTTAGGGTTAATGAAAGGTTGGACAAGTAACTGAGACCATGAAGGAGGATGACTTCATGGTGCATTAAGTAGAAATTGTGGTTGTTGTTGTTATTTTTTCATGAAATTTTACCATAGGGAAGAGGTTTCGAACCATTCTTGAGGCCATGGAAATATATGACTTGAAGAAGAAGGCCAAGGAGAAGACCACTGTGGCCATGAAGTAGGATTTTCAATTGGGGGAGGTTTAAAAAATTTCCATGAAACTCAAGTGTTATACAAAATTCTAATCTGTAGATAAACTAGAGCTCCCTAAGTGTGGTGTTCCTTCACTCAGAACAACAGAAGAAAGAAAAATATTATTTTCTCTAACACAAATAGATAGACAGAAAGGAAAGAAACCTACTTTTGATCTTTTTTCTCTCTTTATCCTTCTTTCGTTTTTGTCGTCACTCTCAATCCAACTAAAGTCTCTAGATCGATACCTGCAATCAAAGACAGAAAACAACAAACAACATACAAGTGCACAATATCTATCTATATTAACCAAATTGATTCGATTAGATTTGAGAATACATTCAAAAAATATAAGCATACATATGAGAGAAAGAACATATATCTTTATTAAGAAAGTAGGAGGAGAAGATTACAACCAATGGATCGATTCATCGTCAACCTGCTCCAACTTCATTCTGTCCTCATCACACCAAGAATCATCTCAGCATCATAATGGTACTCCAGCTCTCATCATTTGAGAATCCAACAACATAACACTACACAAATTTATTCCTCCCTAACACTTAGATGAGTGCTCAATTTATAGGGAAATTGTAATTAGTTTCTCAATAAATGGAATTGAATGGATTTCTAATAATAGGTGATACATGTTTCTAGTTTCAATGGTGATAGATGAACACATGTGTTTGAAGTATGACACCTATGAGCTCTTCTAGAAGGTACTAGACATGATTGATATCTCAGGAGACCAACGCACCCTTAAGTGTCGGGAAGTTCTTTGTAGAGCACCCTTGAATGGAGATAAGTGATTTGTAATGCACTTAAGCCCATTCAGAAGAGCACTGATGAGTCAATGGGTTATATAATATATACTTAAAACATTGGAAATCTCATGAATTAAATCCATCAATGGAATGACTTCTCTTACGACATGTAGCAACTGAATTAGGGGATGATAGACCCTGTTAGTATTGAATTAGGGAATGATAGACCTGTTGTAGCCACTATAACACCCTCCAAAAATTGACCATATAAAATTTTTTGAGCCCCCTTGAGCATCGAATAGCTAAGTCAAAGTCTGAAGTTCAAGTCTAAAGCCTTAAGTCGTTGAGTCGCATAGTATATTTTTTTTTTAAATTTACGACCTAGCGACCCTGCGACCTATCAAGTCGCCAGGTCGCGAAGTCGCAAATCACACTCAGATTTCAAAATTGCAACCTAGCGACCTTGCGACCCTGCAACCCCAAGGTTGCAAGGTCACGAGGTCGTTCATCTCTTAAACACAACACATTTGCGACCTAGCGACCTCATTAATTTCCTGCAGGCGCGACCCTTTTATAAATAGAACGGTTGCTAGGTCGCATTTCACCCATGCGATGGAGAGCGAAAAAATGCTTCTGACAGGCCAACTGGAGCGCGATTTTCTCGGGTAAGTTTCCTTTTCCTCCTGATGTTTCCATTTTTTTCCTTTTGTTTCCCTGTTCCACTTACCTTAGCCCTTTTTAAGCCACCCACTATTCTCCATTGCTGATCTTTGGAACCTGAGACCTTTCAAATTGTCCAAACCCTGCTCTTTCTTACATTGTTTTGTAAATAGAGCCATCCGGCATCCCTGTGTTTGTTTTTCTCCTAATGACCCCTTCACCTCCATTTTTTGGGTTTTCTCACTCAGTCCTTGCATTGTTTCAAGTTAAAAATGAATTAAAGGACCGCATCGCCATCTAAGTCTCCTGGCCAGCCCTAGCACGACCTCCAACCCTCGCGACCTTGCGACCCCCGCGACCCAGTGACCCTGGTCGCTAAGTCGCCAAGTCGCAGTCCCACTCAAATCTAAATTTTTGCAACCTTGCGACTTGGCGACCTCGATTACTAAGTCGCCAAGTCACATTCCATTCGAAATTGGACTTTTGCGACCTCGCGACTCAACGACCCAGCGACCCGGTCACAAGTTGCTAAGTCGCGAGGTTGCACACCCATGAATTTCTAAACCGATGTGACTCGACAACCTAGCGACCCGGTCACAAGGTCTCCAAGTCGCAGGGTCGCTGCTTTCTAAATTTTAAATCTCTGCAACCCAGCGACCCAAGAAATAGGCCGCCAAGTAGCAAATCCACCCTTTCCTAGATTTCATTTGGTCAGAGTTAAAAGTGGCACATAGGCATTTATTATTATGGCATCTGCCTTATCCTGGGACTGTTTTATGAACATGCCAGGGAACCTCGAAGCAGAGTTAGAGTGCATCTCCATCTCTTCAGCCTCAACCGACATGGGACCTCCAACAGTTCGCAATAAAGACAAGGGCCCAGAAATAGAAATCACAGACGATGAAATACCAATATCTCCTCCCCCAATATATGGGGACACCACATGTACATTTAGCAAAGGAGAAAGTATGAGTTGGTATCAAGTATACCAAGAATTCTCCCAACCAGAATTTCCAAAGGACCTCCCTGACCAGCAAGTATATGTACAAGTTAAGAGGTCAAATATTCACTATGTAGGTTCCCACCCAGCTATATTCCCATGTGTAGAAGTGATTGAATGTATCATACAGAACATCGACCCCAAGAAGTGGGTAATTAGAGACTACGAGGGAAAGGATTTTGCAAATCTAAAAGCCTCAGATGTAGAGTATTATTATGCATTTCCAGAATAGGAACAGGTATTCACAGAGGAATGGGCCACCACCCATGCGATCCCCATAGCAGACACCTTGAGAGGATGGTGGGAAGATCCCAAGAAGTTCAAGACCAAGAAAGATTAGGAGTACCCAGTAGCAGGCCTCAGAAAGGTATACAAGTTGGTGGCAGCTATGCTTAGTAGGATATATGATCATCCCGATGCCACCACATTTAGTGGTACTTGGGTGACCCCGATGAAATTTTTCACTGTGTATGGCACCCATTTCAACTCGGCCATCTTACTAATAGTGGCTCTCAAAACGAACATATCTGTAGCATTGGCACCAGAGGAGGGATACTCATCCGAATTTTACATGGCCTCTTACCTATTGGATGTAGTTTGTTCCAGGTGATACTTTGAGGGATGGACTCATAACTAGGACCAGGAGCAGGGATGCCCAATTCACAAAGAATTGTAGGTATTCTGGGACTCTAAATACAAACAGGACGTAGAGTCAATTTCACAAAATTTCATCCCCGCACTCTACGGGAAATTTTTCAGTCAGGATACCCCATGCATGTCCTGGCGAGCCATGGAAATGTTAGTAAAGGTAGCACATTGGTTTCCACTTACATAATACACCTTTATTCGACTCTTCGGTTCATTCAAGACTCCCCATGCTCTACCCCGCTTCGTCATGGACAAGATGCTTCTTCAGGAAGTATGTTATCAAATGACTTCCGACTTCTCAAAGGTCCTCACTAAAGGTAAGAAAAATTCATGGCCTACCTTGCCACTCACCATTGGCTCTTACATAGTCAAGGATTTTAGGGAGGTAGAGGTGGAAGCTGAAAAAATCAAAGGATTCCTCCTGGGGCCTTTGGATCACCGGACATACGATCCCGATAGGATAGTCCCTGACCACTGCAAAAGGGCCAAGTTCAAATGGAGCTACCAACACACTAAATTCCCATCTGAGGATGTAAAAAGAAACTAGTATAACAGGGATAGGTAACTCGCCCCGAGAGCATGGTTCGACTAGGAGGATCGAGATGAGCATACTCTAGAGGAAAGAATCTGCGAGTTGGGAGGCACCTCTTGTTCCCAGGCCAAGAAGTCCCAGACTAGCACGGGCCATAATTTGGTCACCCAAAAAAAATAAAAGGAAGCTGAAGCTCAACTAGAAGTAGAAAAGAAAGAAAAATCAGACGAAGATAAGCGTAAGAAAAACCTGAAGGCAGAATAGAGAAAGAAACGGGTGGAGGACGCGCAGAAAAGGAAGGAAGAGCATGAAGCGGATGCAGAAACAGATTGGTAGATCAAGAAAGAATTAGATCAAGTGGAGGCCGAATGGAAAAGGAAGGAAGAGGAGGAAACAAAGGCAGAAGCCGAACGGAAAAGGAAGGAAGAGCAGGAAACAAAGGCAGAAGCTAAACGGAAAATAAAGGAAGAAGAAGATACGAAAGCAGAAGCAGAGCGTAGGCAAAAGGTAGAATAGGATAATGCAGAGGCAGAACGGTTATTGAAAGAAGAATAAGAATGAAAGATAAAAGAGGAAGAGGATCATATATCAAAAGACATCGAAACATCTTCCCCAGTCACAGGAGTACAGACCGAGCTGTCTCCCATCAAAGTACCTGCAATTAACAAGTGTTTTTCACTCTCAGAGTTGGGCTCCTCTGAAGGGAAGGAGGAGGAAGTGTTCAACCTGACCAGGCTCACTTATGATCAGTTCACCTTCAAAATTCAGCAGGAAAAAAGGAGATTCCTAACACGGAACCCTCTCGCCCCACTCATAGCCACGACATAAAAGTACATAGTCCTATACACTAGGACCAACCCAGTGATGATCGCATCAGCCGGCACTACTTTTTCCGCAGCCACAGAAGAAAATGTGAGCCGTATGAGTAGGGAGATCTTCTCCTTACAAAACAGGTTGCAGGACTCTGAAAAAAGGGCAGCCAGGTTGGAGCAAGAAAAGAGAGCACTAAGGGAAGAAATCCAATAGCTCCAGGGCAAAACTACTCTCATTAATGAAGTACCGCTTACCGTCCAGAGAGAGCTAATGACGTTGGAAGCCACCATGAGATAGGTTTACGGGGAGATGTTTACCATAAAACAAACAGTCACACCCCTACTAAGAGCCCAAGTAGAAGCGAAAAAGAGAAACGAGCAATTGAAAGAAGCCTCCATTGCTCTGGATAGAATGATTGAATGGACAAGTAGGTATCCATAGGCTCTGGAAACCCTGCCCAAGAAGGATTGGATTCACACCAAGAATGACAAGGTCCAAATTTGCATAAAGGTGCAATCCAAGGAAAAATTAATTAAAGATCTAGAGAAGGTAATGACCGCATATGAGCACTTGATCAGTGGTATCGAATCGATGCATGAACTACACCACATCCCTTCTCTAGCTGCACTAAATGAGGAAAATACATGGGGATAGGTAGATCAGGAGATTCAGACATTTTTACAGCCTATCAGACAAGCCGCTACTACACCTGATCTTCCCACATCACAAGAGAACTTGGTTACGTTCGTCATAATGCCAGTTTGGATTTACACCAAATTGGCTTCCTTGTCTAACCAGGTCACAATCAAGAGGGAAAATATGATCCTGAATGCCTTAGAATTCTTGCATAGGTTAAGGGAATATACTCCTCTGATCTCCCTGGTCGCTGCAGATTATCGTGCATGGCAGAATTTCCTCAAGGAGAAACAATTTGATGTTCCCGACCTCGAAATCATACGCACGCTCCCATGATCAGATTACAAAACCCAGTCTATAGGAGGAGTCGCAAGTCACACTTCCCATGATCAGGTCACAGTTCTCACTATCCAGTCAGGTCGCAGGTCGCATGTTCTAGCCAGGTCACAAGGCAGCCCAACCAACAGGAAGGTGAAGAGTCAGGGCCCCCAAGGGTCAATTTTTGCTTATATATACTCTCTTCGGGGACTTGTAAAAAGACTTTTTGTTTTGGACTCCAAAGGAGAAAGAGAGTTGTATAGCATTAAACAGCCTATTCTGAATGAATAGAAGCAATTGTTTGAAATCCACTATTGGATCTGATGAAAATCAATGCATCAATACTATGAGTATTTCTTCGTATATGTCTGATATACTGTGATTAATTGATTTTCATTCTCTGATTATCCTCTTTATGCATTTCAGCTTACTGCATGTGTATATGATGGTATGGTATTTATATAAGGGATGTCTGTAATTTTACTATTGACATCTATCTCATTCACGAAAACGCCCAAGTACATATAAGTTGTTCTTACCAAGCAGAACTATTTCTTCTATGATTTGAACATTCTTATAGACATGACCTTAATGATGTGCTGCTAATAGCATCTCCTTCAGTCGTGTTTTTTCTTTTATATCATACTATTTGTAGTGGTGAGGCTCATTGATAATCATACATATTTGTCTTGTATCATTCTATAACCGTACATATATAACCCTGTAGGGCTCATTTGCATCCAGGAGAAGGAGTATTCAGCGGTAGCTACACCCACACCTCCGAACAGGATCCCTATCCCAAATGGTTTAGAGTCTAATTGGGAATTTCTACTGGAGAGATCCCCTACTGTTGGCCGGACAAATTTTCCCATCAACAAGACCCTGTTCATACTGGTCTTGGGGGATGATGGCCAAATTTACTTATAACAGCTGCCCCATAAAGCATGAAGTCAAAATAATGATAATATTTAGATGAGGTAATTTATGATGTGATGAGTAGGATCTGAAGCAGACAGTTACCTTCATTAATTTTCAAAACATTAAATCATGATATATTATGTCTTGGACATGAATTGTTGAGGGAGGCATACCCATGCTCAGCACATAACTTATCATAGCACATACATAAATCAGAAAACCATCTACAGATATATACATGCCTATAGATATAGGCCCATCTTTGGATGACCATATGTATGTAAAGCCATCATACAAATGATGTGGTACAATTCCTAAAATCACAACCTGGATGGATGAAACTAGATCCAGGGTCTTCTATCTCGTTTACTCGATTTTTCAAGCATAATTCTAACCGTGAAAATATATGATCTGAATTCGAACATGGGAAGACATCATTTTATTACTAGCCATTTATGTAAGTTGTTAACAGATGTGATAGAAACCATCGTTGATGTTAATGGCTCTCAAGGTACTACAGTAAAATTTGCAAGGCATGAATAGATGATTTGATGTCGAACGCCAAACAAAATCTTTCAGTCGAAGGTCTAATGATTTCAACCTATTGCCGGAAGTGAGAAACCTGTTGTTGATGTAAGCAAGATCCAAGGCACTGGAAGGATGTTTCTAAGTTAACCTCCTAGATGATGAACGAAACTTTATCACAAAACCGGAGTAATGATTTTGGAGGAAAAATGTGACTTTATGAAGCAATGTTCATGGATGGTGGTCATGAAAATGAAGGTTTATGAGTATTGTAGAAGATGAGGAATTATTGGATGTAGACTTCTCTTGAACATATCGGCGACATTGAAATGAGTTGGCATCATTGACCCAAAACTGAAGTGATGGTATGATGGACCATATGTATGATAAACCGTCAATAAGATTTCCCAAACCAAAATTCACGGTGACGAAGTGAAAGTGTCATGTTCAAGAGTGACCTGCTACCATAAAGTGTTATGTTCCTTTTCCCAAATTTTCCCCAGTCATTGTTGACAAGTACCTCTTTATTTTTTAACAAGCTTGAGGAGGGTAACATATGCTTGATCTATAATTCGACCCTTCGGGTGAATGCATCATTATTTAATGATTTAAAAAGTCTAGTGATAATGAAACTCGATCTTTCCATGATCGACAAATCCATCGCTATTTTATGTTTTAATGACTCTAATGATAGTGAAAACCTAGTCCTTTTTCATGTTTAGAGAGTTTGAAAAAGAGACAAAAAGAAAACTCCATGAGTCCCTTTTCGTAAATTTGTTGCTCAGGTCCGAAAACGTTAAAAATGATACCTGAGAAAACCTCTTAGCCATGTTCGACTAAGGTCTTCATTTTTCGTAAATAATCTATCTCAATACGGAAAAGGGTTAAACTTATACTAAGTAGATGTCGTTTCATTTACTTTTACAAGATTGAAAAGACAAGTGCTCGACAATATTTTCACATTGTCGCAGTCTGAAAATAGCTAAAATCAAGACTTTAGGGGTTCCTTTTTATAATTTATCAAATCTTGAAAAAGAGATAAAAGTGAGCTTTAAATTCCTTTTTCGTTTTTATCAAAGCTCGAAAAAAGAGGATAAAAGCATGCTTTGTGGTCAAATCATTTTTGAATAGTTGTGCACTTCAAACTCAATGTATCAGTTGTAAACCTTTTCAGAGAACCATCAAATAGATTAAAAATACATGTTGCATTGTAAAAATAAATAAAAACCATAGTCACATCATTAAATATGAATAAAATAATCAAAATGACTATTAAAAAGAAGTTTTTACCATTCCATAGTTACCATTTTAAATTTAGGATCTCTGAACCAGTGTTTTCCTCGAACTTCAATAGTTTATTGTGGTAGTTTCATTGGATGATTTATTGTGCCTTTTGATCTAGGTTGGAGATCTGAACCTTCTCTTTCTTTTAGTATCATTTATGTTTCATTTCATGGTAAATTTTTAGGGTTTTAAGGCCCTTAGGGTAAATATACAATGCTCTGAGGGAAACGTACCCTTCAATGCTGAAAGGTGCATTGCAGAGCACTGGAATTGAAGTCCATGTGAATTTGCAACACTCTATCCATTGACTTGGGCTGATTTGGGTGCATTTCTCAAAAAAAATTCTTGCTGTGTGCTCAAAATTTCCCAATTTTTTTGCATGAAATGGATCCTAATGTAGCGTATGGTTGGCTTTCAGGTATTGATCGGATCAAAATTACCATTATGTGGCAAGAAAGAGAACATGAAGAACAATACATTATTTTCCTAAATGATCTGAGTACTATAAGAGCCCTCAGGGGTTATGGGTTGCTTAAGTACTTCAGATTCTTAGGGATGAGACAGCATATGGAACTATTGGAGTTCCTATTTTGTTCATGGGATCCGGCATTGCAGGCTTTCACATTGGGGACAAAGCGCTCCAGATATTGGTTGAGGATGTTTACTTTATCACTGGATTATCGAGGTGTATTTCTCCTATTTCCCTTGCAAGATCTTCTCTTGGAGGAGAGACAGTGAAGGATTACATATGCCACTATATTTAGCCAAGTATTGAACCTAACAAAGATGGGAAAACAAACATTCATGATGTGCGTGATTTACCTTTGAAAACCATCCTTTTTACTATTGAAAATCTTGCTGGTTCCGTGACACTACATGTCGCAAACCAATCATACATGAAATATTCTCTTGAGTGTATAGAACTGACATTGTTCAACTGGGATGAAGCAGTACTCTTTCAGATGAAACAACAACTAACTACAACAAAGGGTGGATGGAAGAATCATTTCAGTTATGGCTTGATCCTAATTTCCTTTTTTTAGAGCGAGTTCCATTGATGTAGTTGCAACATGTGACACTGATCATATCTAGTCCTAGAGATCTTCAAATGCAGAGATAGGTTGAATTGATGGCTATACATGCTGGTCAATTGAACATCATATTCTCTATTGCATTCTTTTCCTGGTTCTGATGACATATGATTTCCATAGAGGAGTATCTGTACGTAGGCATAGATTTCCATGGAGATCGAGACTTGATTTTACCAGATGGCGCTCAATGGGGTGCAATGGGTAAAAAAAAATTGATCATGTTTTTTATTTTTAAGGTTTCTACATGTTTTTTGTATTTTTGATGTTTTTTAGGACTAAACTAAATTTTTTATGTACAAATATGTGGGTCACGTTCGACCAGTGGGTCAATTTCGACCAGTGGGTCGATTTCGACCAATGGGTCATGTTCGACCAGTGGATCGACCATAGCAAGCAGTAGATGATCCAGCAAAGAGCACTATTGGGGGAGAAGTCCTTCGAGATTTATATTTGACTGAGGCTCTTGATGAGTTGCAGTAGCACGTCAAGGGATTGACTCTTGGGATACCAGATTTTTAGATCGGGGAGTTACCTATGAGGCTACAATGACATACTATTGGTGTTCCTAGCCGTTAGATGAGGCTATTGCATAGAATAGCTAGAGCAGTTGCTTGCTATCATGAACATCACTAGTTTTACTTTAACATTTTTGTATACATTTTGAGGTTAGATGACCAATGTGTCTTGGGAAAAAAAAATTTAACAACCTAAACTATCTATCTATATGTTTTCATTTTTTTCCTATGTTTAATGTGCAATCCTATTCAATTATGTGATGTGAATTTAAAATGTGTCTTTACATGTTTTGCAAATTTCTATTTAAAAAATAACTCGCTAAGGAATCAGTTAATGTGTTCAAATTTCCAAAAATGTATTGATATTGAATGTAATCAAAATGTCTTTCTAAAAGTCGAACTATAAGGAACATATGATGAAGTGTTGGATTTCAGACAGTATAGATGCTAGCAAGTTGCAGTACGATAAGCTGTGAGTCTAACCTAATGATGATGCGGTTAATTCCAAATGAAATTCCATTAGAGAGAAGTTCAATCAAAACACTATACTTAGTGATATTTTTTGTGTATCGACAGATAAAAATCCCTTGAAAACTCACTAACTCGCCACCTGGAGAAAAAAATTCCCATGCTACAGCAGATAGGTTCTGTGTACTATGACTAACACCATTGGTGTACCCAACGAATGGTTACAAATATTCAGTCATCTGCGATGAAATGTAAAGTGGATTAATAACTTCAAGAAAACTCTAAAAAAAAAAACTAAGACAGTATATGAAAATCAATTCATATATACAATACAATACAAAGGTTTACTATGCCCAATTAAGCATAGTAATGTTAAATATACAACCCATTTCGAGGTTGCACCAATGGAATTCCATAATAATCAACTAACTCATAGGTTCCCTTAGCCAGAACTCTTTTGATAATGTAGGGGCCATGCCATAGTGGCTCAAATTTTCCTGTTCCTATCAAATCATCTTCCTGATCATAAAGCAAGACTAGGTCTCCCTCTGAGAAGATGTGAGGCTTAACATTTTGGTTATATTGCGCCTTGATTCGTCTCTTATGTGCTTCATTTCCCAATGCGGATTCATGACGCGTTTCATATATATGGATGAGGTTTAAAAGTCTCACTTCTACATTAGAGGTGTTAGGTAAAAATTCAATAGAAATTTTTAATGACAAAATTTCACATACACCAACTGAAAGGGAGTAAATCCGGTTGCATTTATCTTGGAGGCTCAATATGACCACAAAGGCGAGTGAAGCATTAAATTCCAATTTCATTATGAACCCCTATAATTCGTTGAAGCATTCGCTTAAGGATCTTGTTAATGACTTCAACTTGTCCATTAGATTGTGGATAATAAGGGGTAGAACTATCATGCGACACTCCTAATTTTGCAGTCAACTCATTCAGCATGTTATTATGAAAATGCTTACCATGATTTGTAACTATAGTTTGTGATACACCAAACCATGAAATGACATGATTGGAAAAGAACAATGCAGGTGTTTTTCTTGTGTTATTGAATGTAGGCATCGTTTCGGCCCACTTGGTAAAGTAGTCGACGAAGACAATAATATAACCATGCCCCCTCGCCGAATGAGGGTTACAGGTCATGAAATGAATGCCCCATTTTGCAAATGGTCCCACAGCGATGACATGATGCATTGGTGTTGGCGGCATGTAGATTTTACGATCAAATATCTAGCATGCATGACAACTTCTGACTATGAGAATGCAGTCACGGAATATGGTTGGCTAGAAGTAACTGGTGCGAAGAATATTTTGCACAGTACCATAACTAGACAAATGTCCACCACAAGCACCATCATGATAATCATTTAAAACTTTCTCTACCTCCCCATGAGTGAGGCACCTCCTTAAAATAATATCGACACCATGGCTATAAAGTGTATTGTCAATGATCAGATAATCTTAGGCTTGGTATCAGATACGTTGTTGTTGTGAGCGAGAGATATCGAGCCAGAAAGTTTGATTTTGGAGATAAATGATAAAATCTCCATATCATGGGTCAGATGACACAATCAGAAAAAAATACTCATATGAAATTGATGGTTCCGATGTAGTTTGTACTATTAGAGGGAAATACTATCAAGAGGGAAGGTCGCAGTAGAAGTTTCAACTAAAACTAAAGACTTCTTTGATTGATTGATACACTCCACCAAATTCTTGCAAAATGACGATTCTATTTGAATATCCCCCCCCCCCCCCCCCCCCGCCATCAATTGACGTGATAGAATGTATGTCATAGGGTTGCAATCTGGAATGACAATGGTCTTTCAGAGCAGGATATAATGGAAAAATCTTTGGACAGCTTGAATGACTGCCAAGACGAGCTTTTCAATGTATGAATACTTAGCTTCCGTATCATTGAGATTACGACTCAAATAATATATCATGTGTTCTATCCCATCTTCTTCTTTGAGAAAAACGATAGCAATGGTCGTATATGTCGCGACGATATTTAGGAAATAATCACTCTGATAATTAGGGGGATACACTAATGACGCTCAGATCAAGGTATCTTTAAGAGCATCAAAATAAACTTGCGCAACCTTATCCCAATGGAAGGGAATCCCCCTTTTCAAGAGACGAGTAAATCCTTTTTCCATTTCGGCGTAGTTGGGTATGAACCTCCTTAAGAAGTTAGCCTTTCCTTGAAGTTTCTGTAACTGAAGTAAGTTTGATAGCACAGGAAAATCTAGAATGGCCTAGACCTTTAGTGGGTCGATTCAAATTTCATATTTTGAGACAAAAAATCCAATAAAATGACAAAAACCAACACAAAACACATATTTTTGTGGATTGAGGCATATATTGTAGTGTCGGAAATGTAGAAATATAGCTCTCAAATGCGTCGGGTGATTAGTTCGTTTTCGTGAATGCCCGAGTAAATCGTCTAGATAAGCTTGAACAATGTGCTTAATCTCATGGAAAGAAAAATCCATTTCTCTCTGAAATGTTGCCCCAACGTTATTTAAAGAAAATGGGAGTTTACGATAAGAGAATGTGCCCCAGGAACAGATAAATTTTGTCTAATATTGTTCCTCTGGGCGAATATTGATTTGATAGTAACTAGATAATCCATCCATGAATGAAAAGATTTCACAGCGGGCACATTCGTCAATAATTTGGTCAATAAAGGGAGTAGGATAATTATCTTCTGGACAAGCAAGACTGACATCCTGATAATCAACACACACTCTGATTGTCCCTTGTTTCTTCATGACAGGAATAATATTGGAAACCCAATAAGTAAGTGGAACAAGGTAAATGAAACCAGTACGCAAATTTTTTTCAAATTATTCTTTAATGGAAAAAACCTTCTTTGGATGAACAAGATGAAGGTGTTGACGTATCGGTCTGACATCAAGGTACATTTTAATGGTGTGTTCAACAATACTAGAATCTATGCCTGGAATTTCCTCATAATACCAAGAAAATATATCTCGTAATTCACAAAAAAAGAGCGATAAGTGTCGAGTTTGGATGTAGAACAAGACATGCCAACATTAATGTTTTCTAAAACACCAG
Organism: Pinus albicaulis; assembly: GCA_034641835.2. Lineage (NCBI taxonomy): Eukaryota > Viridiplantae > Streptophyta > Pinopsida > Pinales > Pinaceae > Pinus > Pinus albicaulis. The sequence continues at coordinate 16,678,485 of MU968551.1, read as the reverse complement.
GTTTGGTCGAAATATCGATAGAAATAATTTCTTAAATTTTTGACAAGTTTCTCTTGGATTTGATAGTATTACTTGGAATAGAATTCGAAAATAAATTATAGATCGTAAGGTGATATAGTTCAATAAGATTATCTTCTTTGTAATCTGGAAGATGGGAACAATGATGATAATCGTCCCATGGTTCTCCTTTTGGAATCTTGGCTTCCACAATGCTCTCATCAGTCGAGAATGTGGATGGAAAAGGATCAGAAGGAGTACCAAAATATAATGAATGATCAACCCAAATAATCGGCAATGATGAATCAGGATGCGCCGCCCAAGCCAAGAAAATTGATTATTATGCCAACTCAATTGGGCTTGGTGGTAGAAATTCACGCAGCGTATCAACTTCAAAATCATTGGCAATATCCCTTAAGTCAGATGAAGTGGAATATATCATGCAGCAGGTTTCTATTCTTGCAATTTCCATCGACATCGCAAGTGACGGTAATGAAAAGGTGCCCATTAGGGAAGAATCCTTTAAGAGACCTACACCAATGTTTTGAAGTGCTAGTTGGGGTGAGTGAACTAATGGAATGTTTCCAAATAACTTGGAAATAGAGTCAAAGAAGGAGAGTTGATTGATGACTGTGATAATGCCTTTATGATGGAAGGCGATCATTCGAAAGTAAGTAGAAACGATCGCAGTCATAGCGTAAACCCATGGCCTTTCAAGTAAAATGTTGTAGTCAAGGGGTCCGTCAATGACCTCAACTTCAACAGTTATATTTTTTCCCCCTAGTTCAACATCAAGGTTATTGATGATACCACAACGCTTATATGTATGACTGTCAAAAGCTTTCTACGTCGTAGACAATTAAGATAAGCGAGGCGAGCTAAGTGACTTCCAACAATTTAGAGACATAATACAACTATATTCTCCCTCATCAATAATAGTGCGATGAACGAGGTGAAAATTACATAAGTGTTAGAACATTTACTTGGATTCAAAATTCTAATTCAGCTAGTAATTGGCACATAACCCGGGTGATTAAAGACTACAAGATTATAATTTCTCGAGTCGATTACACCAATTGCTGACAACAAAGCCTGCTTCTGGGAGGGAAAATTTTGAAGTACCTCAAGCGTCAACATAGCTGAAGGTGATTAAGACAAATCTTCAACTATATTATAATTTTTAGTTGCGCGAGCTTGAGGATTGAACGTCGATTTGTGGATGACTCCCTTCGGTGGATTTATTTTTGACTCTGGAATAGAAGTTGGCAGAATTGATTCAGTGGACAGATTAGTGGTTGAGGTAGTAGGTTTATCAGTAGCCTGACTACCATAATATTTTTTTCACGTGGAAACCAAAACATCATTTTTTGGCTTTGTGACATATAGCATAAGCACTTGGGAACTAGAAGCGGGATCCATAGCAACCATGTGTGTATCCAGACTCAAAAAAGAATTTGTCAACACAATACATGTAGCCAAAGTCTTAAGAAATTTTGAGACTTTGGCATTGTGAGGACAGTCTCGAACAAAGTGCTCCTCACTACATATCAAGTAATGGTAACGAGGTTTCCAAGAATTTTTTTTCTCTCTTTATCGCTTTCCGGTTTTATTAATTTTTCTTTCGATGATATGAATGTATTTTAAGAAGCAGACCTGCAAGGTAGTAGAGGTGTGAGAATTTACAGAACCGATCATACCGTCATCGACATGAGAGTCCTTACCAGATGGAGGAGGAATAGTAAAATTTGATCGCAACACATTTGGAATTTTCTCATAGAGCATGCCAAACTGAGTATAAATCAAATATAAGTATTGGGCACAAGAAATGACTTGGTCTTCAGTGAAAACATTATCTTTAGCTACATCCACGGTGATATATGGAAGCAAGGACTTAATAAACCACTCAGCCATGAGTTGATCAGGAAAATGTTTTAAACATTCGACGATGATGAGGCCACTCATGAATATGATCAGAAATGTGAGTAGCAGTTTTCTGTTTAAAATTGGTCAGCAGTTCCATTCCAAATTCATATCATATGGGTAACTGGAATTGGGTTAAAAATTTAGTGGCTAAGGTAGTGAAGTTGTCAAATGAATATTGTGATAATTCAATGTACCACTTCGCAACTAGACCAGTCAGCGTACGCTGGAAATTATGTAGTCAAACAGAGTTGTCATTTAAGGATTTTGATGAGCACCACAAATGATAATTCAAAACATGCGTTGACGGGTGTTCTCCAGGGTTTTCATTTAATTTAGGAATTTTTTAGGGTAATTTATGTGGTATCACTGACCACCAAGGAGAATAGTTGATTGGATCATTGGTAATTTGTTTTAAAATAGGTAATTCTAAAGTTGTGACAAAGGGAAACCGTCGATTCAAGTCAGGTTGAGCATAACCAGGATAGGATGGAATTTCTTGGGCAACAGGCCTTTGTGCACCAACATAAGGCATTTGCTACTGGTAACCCAGATAGGGGTTATTTTGATGGCCAAACGCTTGAGGGATCTGTTGCCCAAGTCTTGGATACGACGGTTGTTGTCGAAATTTTTGTTGTGGAATTTGAGGTTGTGGCTACCAAAGTGATTTCCCACCAAGATTTTATCCTAAACTAGAATATATTGGACCCAGTTGTGAATAGGTAATACCAGTAGGAGCCTATGACATCCCATAAAATGGTGATCCAACCTGTGGTTGTAAGATTCTAGATACAGGAGGTTGTTGTAAACTAGCCGAAGGAGGTGAAGTTTGGAGGCCCAAGACCTGAGGGTAATAGGTTGAAGGACCTGCCTGAGACGGTTGAGGTACAACAAACTAAGCCTATAAAAGGGCTAATGAAGTATTAACATGTGGATTAGATGTAGGCACAATAGGTTCAACCAGTTGGTATGAATGCACAACCATTTGTGGTTGAATGGGCAGGATAGGCTGCCACTGACAAACTGTCATTCTAACATTTGGGTGACCATAAAAAGACAAAGTATTGTCAAAATGGGTGACCATAGGTTATCCCCTAGCATTATTAGTATAATAATATTGAATATGTTGGTCTCCAAATGGTGGGAATCCAGTCAATATTGAACTGGATGGAATGTACCCAGTTGGACCAACTTGATGTTGCACTGAAGATGTGTATAAAGGATCAAGTCGTTCGATACTCATTAGATATGTACTAGATAAGATACCAGAAGATGACATGGATGAATTCCATGGATTTTAGGAGGCACAATAGTAGGTTCCAGATAATGATTGGTAACCCGGTGGGACAGAAGGACCACCGTAAAGATGTGACTCGGGTGACATGGTAAACATCCATGAAGTAGCAACAGTATATGTTGTCGCAACTGTAACAGATGGTACAACTAGAAATGTTGACTCAACCATAGTCAAATGACCCAGTGTATACCCTATAGGATCTACGAGAACTTGATTTGAAACATGATCAACAAAAGTAGTGTAATTTAATCGAGGAATAGACTCATAAATATAAATCACCGATCCAAAATGAGTTGGAGTTGAGGGGAATGTTTCTTGTTGAGGTTCTTCCTTAATCAAAATAACACTAGGTGGAATAATTTCACCATCATGCCCAAGATATATTTCAGGTGCTTTACTGCGAGATAAAAGAGAAGACTTAATGGCTATGATCGACTGAGGAGCGACCAATAAAAGAACAACTTCCAGTTGTTCGACTTCAGGGTATAGATGTTTTGGTAAAAGAACGATTGGATTTGGATCAACTTCTAGTTGAACAACATCAGGTTCTTGATGTATGCTCTCACTGATTGGATGTACAGTGTCCACAGGTAGTTGTGAGGATTCTATTTCGACAATAGTAGATAAAAAAGTATGTGTAGAAATGATTCGAGATGAATCTGGTGGATGTAATGAAGATGATACACTGGAGGTGCTAATGGTACTGGATTTTGTAGAACGGGGTCACCTTCGTTGACCATAAATGGCTTTTGGTGGTAAAGGTGGTTTAAGTGCTATTCTACGCCAATGACGGGGAAAGTGATGTTCTTCTTCCACGATGACTGATTGATTTTATTACAAAAGAAAAGAAACAAATAAAAGGGTGATACTAGGCAAAAGGTTTACCAAGTAATTGTGAACTGTAGAATACCTCCCGGTGAACCAAGAAGTACGGGCAGGAAATCTCCCTGAATGTTGTGTTCGGTGTATCACAAGTTACAAGGCGACCAACTTGGTTACCTATGGATGGTAAGCAACCTAAATTTTTCCTCCCAAATATACCTAAAGGTATGTGGAGGCCCAATTCTGTGTTAGCGATGTCTAATGTGAAACCGCATAGTGAGAGAACCCCCTTATACTTTTTGTACTAGAACACCACCCTGTATACCTGAAGTTACATGGAGGAGCTCCAATATACTTATGTACGAGTCGTATTTCACACTCGAAATGTATCACATACAAGTTAGCGACAACTTTTATGTTTAACAACGTCGGAACACGTCTCTAGCCTAGACCTTCTAAGTTTTATCATTAATGTTACAATTCTTTCTTAGGTTGATTGAGGTGAATTTTATGTTGATCTTGTTTAAAAGTTTATCTTTAAGGTTCATTGTGTGAGGTAATGGGAAATTCCTAAAATGAAAACTAAATGAGAGTCAAACTTTTCAATTCATTTTAACAATTAAAACCTTAGCTACTAAAGGGATAGAGCAATCTTATTTTTTATCATACAACAAAGAGCACAAACTAAATGCAGATTTCACTAATCTGTTCTTATGCAACACACACAATCTCTAAATGCACATGCATGTTTTCTTTTCAATTTCCTTTAATGTGAATGAGTAAAAAAAAACTAAATGCACAAATCAATCAATCAAATGTTTTCTTTTGAGAAACGAGGAATGAAACAACAATTTCTCTTAGGAAAATGAAGAATGAAACGACAATTTTCCTTTAGGAAATGAAGAATGGAACGACAATTTCCTTTTTGAAAACAAAAAATTGATCTATTGTAAAATTTACAACTTTGAATTTAATTTTCCAATGATAAAGAAAAAAACTAATAAAAAATTAAAAAAACAACTTTCCAGAGGAAGAACAAGTAATGTTTATTGGTCTCTAAGAGCAATCAAACGTCTAAGAATATAACATACAATTGGCTAAACTAAATGCAAAGACAAATTATGATGGAATTTGGTTGGTTGAGGGGGCAACACACCATGTAATGGAAGACAATGCATTGCAGAGCACCCCTGAATGGGAGATAGTGCTTTGCAGAGCATTGTAACCCAACCAACAGAGTGTTCGGCGCAGCTAAGTTTGGAAAACAAGCAGCTTAAACAAACTTCTAAGGAAAAATGTTCATTCAAATGAATGATAAGATGAATTAAAGTCTACTGATGATGGTAAAAAAAGACAGAAACACCAGGAATGATGTATTTCTCCCCATTGGAGTCGCTAATTTGTTATAGGGAATCCTAATCTACGAATAAAATAGAGCTCCCTGAGTGTGGTGTTCCTTCACTCAGAACAACAAAAGAAAGAAAAATATTCTTTTCTCTAAGTCCAATAGATAGACAGAAAGGAAATAAACCTACTTATGATCCTTTCGCTCTCTTTATCCTTCTTTCATTCTTATTGTCACTCTCAATCTAATTAAATTTGCTAGATTGATACCTGCAATCAAAGACAAAGAACATAAAAAAACATACAAGTGCACAATATCTATCTATCTTAACCAAATCTAACTGATTAGATCTAAGAATACATACACATGAGAATACATTCAAAAAATATAATCATACAAGTGAGCGAAAGAACATATATCTTTATTAAGAAAGTAGGAGGATAAGATTACAACCAATAAATCGATTCATCGTCAACCTGCTCCAACTTAATTCCATCCCCATCACACCAAGCATCATCTCAGCAGCATAACAGTACTATAGCTCTCATCAATTGAGAATCCAACAACATAACACCACACAAATTTCTTCCTCCCTAGCACTTAGATGAGTGCTAAATCTATAGGGAAATTGTAAGTAGTTTCTCAATAAATGGAATTGAATGGATTTATAATAATAAGTGAGACATGTTTCCAGGTTCAATGGGGATGGATGAACACATTTATTCGAGGTATGAGACCTATGAGATATTCTAGAAGGCCCTGGACATGTGGATATTCCTAGAACAATGATGATTTCGCTCTCAGGAGACCAAAGCAACCTTAAGTGCCAGGAAGTGCTTTGCAGAGCACCCTTGCATGGAGATAAGTGCTTTTCAGCGCACTTAGTCCCATTTAAGGGAGTGTTGATGAGTTAATGGGTCATATAATCTATACTTCAAACATTGGAAATCTCATGAATTAAAGCCATCAATGGAATGACTTCTCTTAGGGTATGTAGCAACTGAATTAGGGGATGATAGACCCTATTAGTATTGAATTAGGGGATGATAGACCCTATTCATACTGGAATTGGGGGATGATGCCCAAATTGAACTGTAACATACAAGATTATAAGCATGTTGAGGAACCCACTTAGGAGAATAAACATTCATCCAATTATTAAATGATGATGCATTTCAATTTATACATAGAAGTTGATTTGATTAATTAATTGATTTCCTGAGTTACACCTTTAGTAATCGTGGTATTGATGGGAAGAGTTCTCTTGACTGAGCCTCCTCGCAAATTTTGAAAACATTCAGGCTACTAATTGGACATTATCCAAGGAAGTGCTTCTTCATACAATTGTCACAATAGATAAACAGTGGTTCTTCGTCCATTTTTTGTTCTCTTGCAAATAATCCAATGTTGAAATAAAATATTTAATAATATTATTTTTATGTTCAATAAAAATATTAAATTTTGAACTTGTGAGTTCTTCATTGGATGATTTTTATATCTCTATGGAAACATCAAAACTCCTCATTGAATGATTCCTCAAAATACCATTTTCATGTTCTCAACAATCCAAGTGGTATATTCTTTCATCACATGAACTAGTATATATAAAGTGGTGGGGGGGTTCTTACAACACCCGAGAAATGAAAAACCTTAAAATAACCAAGATATGTAGGAAATAAATAAATTAAAAGAACAAAAACTTGCAAGAGAAAGTGGGTGAAAAGAAAACCAAACTACAACAGGTTACCAAGGTCAATCCCCTAAGTGCCTCCCTTGCAATGACGCCAAAATGTTGGGTGTAGTGTATGGAATATTAGTGGACCAACATTTAATTGTCAATTCAGGAGTTTGTTTACTTCGAGGTGCAGCACTAAAAATGTGAGAGAAGGACTCTAGAAACCTGTGAAACAAAACCCTAACTTGCATAGAAACTGCTTACACCACTAGTTAATACAACCACACACCACACTTGAAATTGGACTCTTACTCAAGAAATAACAATTAAAGACTTTGCTGGAAAGATACTTCTGAAAAGAAATAAATAAAAACAGAATTCTTGCTACTCAATAAATCAATTTCAAAACTCAAAAGATTCAAAAAATATATCTATTCCTATACTTTGGTTCCCACACTAGGAATAGAGAGTAAGTTCACTTATGTGTTATGACATTTATGTTCTTGTACCAAAATGACCTTGTTCTTGTACTGGAACGATATGATTCCTGCACTAGGAAAATAGAGCAAATTCATTTCTATATTATAATAACTTTGTTCCTGTACCATAACGGATTTGTTTTTGTACTAGAATGATTATGTACCTGCACTAGAGCAACTTTGTTCCAGTACAGGAACAAATCTATTCCTGCACTCGACAATATTCCAACAAAAAATATTGTGATATCAAGCATGAAATCAAGAGGTGGAAAAAGGAAAATTTCAACTTAGGAAAAGGTAAAATAAATTCCAAATCATTGCGTAATGTCAAATGTAAATTACAATTTGGAATATGAAATCTGAAAGCCAATGGGAAGCTTATCAATCTTAATGAAAATAGCAAACTCTTGCATTTAAATAAAAGTTCACAAAATATTCTTTACTCACAACCTCTCTAAACTTTTATCACTTTGTTAATTATATCCTGTGCATAAACGAATTCAACAGTAAATAAAGAAATTTGGTTTGCAATCCTGAATTTGGATAGAAGTGATCAACGATTCTTGTACTATGTATTCTTTAGTAAACAATTAATTAACAAAGAAAGGAACGCAACTCCAATGCGATAGTTTACACGGGTGCGCTAATTGCGTCCACACAGTTACAATGGATATATATCTTGATTAGAGTATGCTTGCTGTAAATAAATAAATCATTAAAAAAAAAACTTTAAGTGTTCAAACCTTGTGACCCTAATCAACAATTTGAAAATGATTCAAGAGGAAGCTTCAAAGACAAAAGATATATTGATGTGCTTAAAAAAAAACAATGCTTCAATATAAATGGAAACACACTTAACACACACAAAACCTTCAAATCTTAGATCACTCGTCAAAGAAGAAGTAAACGGGCAAGAGCATTACCAAGCCCGCATAATCATCATTAAAAATCAATTTTCACACCAATCATTCTTGTACCTAATACACAACAAAATAAGCCAGGATAACGATCTGGGTTGGTTGTGCCCTAGCCAACCAGCTTGTTTCCCTTTAAGGAATATTTTTAACTTATGTGGGCAAAATTATCATTACAAGAAAGGAAAACGAGATGCATGAACTTGGCATTCAACTTATATTAATGAATTTCCTTCCTTCAGTACATCTTGGGCTTAGTAATCCAGCTCCAAATGGATATGACGAAGGGTAAGACCCCCAACACTCAGCTTAGAAGATTGAGAGTACAAAAAATGGCTTGATGTCCTAGGCTTGGAGCCATAACTCTTTTTTTATACATTTCATGGTACAAATTTGGTTTTTGGCCAGCCAATCCATTACAAAAGAAGATGAGGAATTGAATCAAAACTATTTCCATCAATAGGATACTAGTACAACCATTTTCCCATCAATAAAATCCATATAAAATGCATATCTAATACGACATTTCCATTTTTTGGAAAATCTAGGCAAGATCCTAGAATTTTGGAAAAACAATATTTTTTTATAAAACTGACCCAAATACCCTTATGTAAATTTTACACCAATACGAATCTCGGGAGACTGTTTGGGTTCTAGATAATTTTTTATACTAGTAAAAAACCAATTTTCTCTCATTTTCTATATTCTCCTCCATGTTCATGCAAATCGAGGTCAAACTTGGAAGTTTGAATATTGTGTGAATTTTGAGCAGATTTGTTGATTTTCTTCTAGAGACCCACACATGCGACTTGTGTGCAATCGAACTCATGGGAAGGTGTTAGAAAATAATTTTGAACAATAACCATCTTTGGTCTTCCTGAAAATCGTGTGAAGATGTTGAAGCCCCAAATCGGTGCAAGAATGCTAGTGTAAGAGTGTTGGTACAGGAACAAAACTTGGTGCAATTAATTGTTGATGCATGTGTATCTTTGATCTTAATTTAATGTGTCTTCCTGAAACAACACAAGCACCATCATCAATAATATTCTTTATGAAAATATTATTGAAATAAATTAAATAGGTTAAATAATGAATAGTTACTTGATCATGCTCCAAGTTTAAGATACTAGCCCAACATTTGTGCAAACTAATAGTAATAACAATGAAAACTAGGAGTAAGCATAAGGCGAAAATGTGAATTAAACACCACAATTGTAGGGCCTAACATGAGTAAGTTGGCTCACTTTGTGGTTATAATTTCCACTTACACAACAAGTGATGTGGCACAAGTTTTCATAAAAGAAGTTGTGAGGTTGCAGGGAGTACCCAAGAGAATTACCTCAAATAGAAATGCTAAATTTACTTCAAAATTTTGGAAAGAGATATTTGTTTTCCTAGGGAATAATTTGGTATTTAGCACAAGATACCATCGACAAACGGATGGGTAGATAGAGAGGAAAAATATAATATTAGAAGACATGCTTACGATGTATGTAATTGATCCAAGAGGGTCCCTAAATGAATAATTTTAAAATTGACCAGAGCTTAGCGATATTGGCACCAGGAGATAGTGTTCTTCATTACGAACCCAATGGCATGAAGGAAACCTAAATTGGAGTTTGAATGACCATTTTATGACCATCAAAAGTTTTCAAGTCGTAAGAGAATGTGGGACCTACTTTTCTTATGTGGTGGCGAAAATACCAATGAGCCTTTCACACATGGCACGCCAACATTGGCCTCCTAGCCCTGCACAAAATACAAAAAAATATAATCTAATAATCAAAAATTAAATAAGGAAACAAAAAGTTATTATATTACACAAAATTGTTATTATAATAACTAATGGTTACAACAATAACCATTTAAACCTAAAGTTTAGCTATGCATATATTCGAAGGTCAAATGGTTAAAGGGCTATGGTATAAAGTTAGTCATATCACCAAATGTTATATTGGTCAGTCAAATGGAGGATGTTAACCATATAGTATGGTCAAAAACTACAACAGATCAACCACCATATATATAATGGTAATGACGGGATATTGGTGGCATTAACCATAACGAGGTACAAAATGAGAAACTGAGACTCGATGGTTAGGAGAAATGTGAATGAGTTATATAGTGGCAAAAAATGGTAGTTATTTAACAGGCTTGTTGGACAAGTCAAGTGTGAAACATGCGAACAAAAAAATGGTAGCTAGCGGAATCGTAATTGTTTACATTTCAAACGATGGGTTAATAATATGTAATGGTTCCAACGAATATTCACCAAAAATATGTTGCGTAACATATTTGAAACTGCAACAGGTGTATTGAAAACACTTTAATAACCACCCGTTATGCCAAGTTGGCTAGAAGGGTAACTTTCTTTTATTCGTCATCCAAACTAGCATTTAATTTGTGTTAAATTGTGCGACGGGGAATGAAGAGAATGGAGGGCACTAAAGGAACCAAGCTAACAGTGGAACCATGATTCACCCATGAGAAGAACCATTAATTTCATAACCCTAAACCTATGGAAACATGACACATGGAATCTTGGAGGAATCTTTTGAATTCCTTGGAGCTGAATTTTGACAGAGACAAAATTCTACCAAATTTTTACTCAGATTAACCATAATTTTGCCATGATTCTCATGGCGTGATTGTTTTTCTGATATGAGCAGCAGATTTTTCAAAAGTTGAATGTTGAGGGTGAAACCATGAAGGTGGAGCCTTGATGCATGAATCTGCATGGAATTTGAAAGATTCCTTGGAGGCCAGAAAATGATAATTTCAGAACTAGGCCAACTTTAAACTCATTTTTCTCAGTTTTTGACAAGGATTGTGATGGTGTGATCAATTTCTTTGTCTGAGTAGCCAAATTTTAGCTAGCCCGAAAAAAGAGAATCTTTGAGGAATCTTTGAGATTCTCGAGGAGCCCAAATTTGACCGAGTCAAAAAGGGGTCAATTTTACAGTCATATTTTATGATTTTTCGCCAAGAATTCAACCATGTAATCTATTTCTATAGCAAAGGTGTGAATTTTCTTACCATCCCCGAAAGTAGAGGTATAAGATGTTTTGTTCCCATGTCTTCTTTTGATTTTTGCTGAGATGATGATTTGATGTTGAGATCATTTTTTTCCATTGTGTTGTAGGATCCTTGTATTCCACTTCATGTGAGAGTTTGGTATTTCGTCATGTTGAAGGAATTATTTTATGAGTGAGAGGTCTTATAGAAGAGAATATCATAGAGAAACATGTCACTCTAGTTTAGGGATTTATTCCTTTTATTGATAAATAATACATCATGTATTCATCATCATATTGCAACATTTAATGAAGTGGCCTCCCAACTGTTGACATCGGGGCTAGAGACATAACCCACATTGGGTGAAATTTGTTATCAACTTGTGTGTGCTCTTTGATTTGATGGTTTCCTTTATGTTTCCTCTACTTTAAAGTATGAACATGTATTTTTTCATAGTATTTCACATGCAATTATACTAACATCACATAAGTAAAATATCTTTTCTAATTCCTCCAGTCGAGAGATCCATATCAAATTTGGTATCAGAGCGGTATTCTTGCTAATGTGAATTGCGAGTGTGAATGATAAGAAAAGTTTGAACGTAAAAGAAGAATTAAAATGGAGGATCATAGAGATCCCTATGAGGCCTTCTATAAGATGGAAAGCATGGTAGATATAATGTAGACCAATTATGAAGAGAAAATGGTAAAAAAATAATAGGAGAAAGAGAGAGAAGAGGAATATGCTCCAAATGCATCTTCAGGAGAATATTATTCTTCTTCTTCTCATCATTAGTGAATAAATAAAATAGAGCCTTAAAGCAGAAAAAAATGAATTGAAGAGGGTTCTATAAGAAGCAAAAGAGGAGAAGCAGAGATTGCAGCTTCAATTATGAGCCAGGGAAGAGGCCTTGGAAAAGTTTAAGTGCAACAAAGTCTTAGGGAAGACTTCATCACCTACTTCAGAATGAAAAAATGAGGTAAAAAATATTGCTAATTCTTCAATTTTATTTTCATATGATTATGATGATTTGGGTGCTTTTGAAAAGAACACTACAGGAATTAGTTCAAGATTAATGAAGAATATGGGATATGAAGGCAAGGGCCTAGTAGATAACGGGCAAGGCATTGTGAATCCCATCCAAGTGGTTGAATTAACATGACATGGAGGATGGGAATATGTCATAAAGGAAGAGGAAGGATAATATTTAGGCGACAAGTCTGAAACAATGAGGGATTTTGAGAGTATATCACAATCCTCCCGTGATCGTGATTGCAAGCCATTTCCAAATGGAAGTGAGAATTCCAAAGAGAGGGCTAAAGAAAGGTATAAAAAGTCTTTGTATTCTAAAGCTCATTTTGATTAGAAGTATATTGTTAATGATGAGCATAAATATTGGAATAGAAAACCATGTAGTTTTTGTGCCTTGTATAATCATGTTGTTACCGAGTGTTGGAAAAATATGGCAACAAGAAAGACAATTAGACATAAAATTCCTCCTCCACATTAGCGAAGGAAGAAGGTTAAACAGGTTTGCAAGAAGAATAATTTTTGCATTCATTGCAATAGAGGTGGACTTCAAAGATCCACATGTTGGGAGTTCCATCCAAAGCATTGAATGAAGGACCAAAAAGAACCTAGAAAGGAACCTGTGAGTGAAGCAAATCAATGATAAATCCAAGTACAATAAGAGAGCCCATCAACCTCGTTGGGTAAGATATGGGTAACATTATTAAGTAGTTAAGCATGACCACATTTTGTAAATAACATGTTACGAAATGACTGTAAAAGTGATGAAGTGTTTAACATCACTTATGAAAGAAACATAGTGATATGTTTTTCCCTTTTAGTTGACATTTGGGGTATTGGTTTATGTTATGAGTCTGATGTAAGCTTGACCAAAGAGTGTGTGATAAACTCTTAACAAATATGGGGTTTTCTTGGGTCATGATAGGTCTTGTAATTGAACATGTATTTTTCAACTTGTACTACAATTTTGCACATGATACAGGTGTTTGTTCATTACTTATGGCTCTGAAGAACAAAGGTGAAAGATAAGGAAGTGTGGCACATTAGGGCACTTGTTGTGCAGACGACGAAGTACAACAGATTTCATATAGTGCTCATTGTTGAAGTGTGTTTGGTGCACGTATGTACGAAATCACACCAACTTAAGGGGTGTGGTCTACCCACTTAAGTTATTGGTAACAGGAAGAAAAAGAAGTGGACTCAAGCAAGTTAGTGGAACAAGATAGAATCATAAGCATACTAGAAAGAGAAATAACATGCATATATAAACTAAAACTAAACTAAAACTAAAACAAATAAACACGAAGTCTGAAAAGAGTCAAACGACAACAATAATATGAATGGTGGCTCTTGGACCCTCTTATTGAGCGCTAGTAGGAATAAGAATGAAACTTTAGCCTCATGCCAAAGGGCCCTAGAACATGGGTTCTAAGTCCCGAGGCAAGGATGTTTTTATTCCAAGCTTGCCTCGGTGCAGGGTCTCCCTCTCTCTCTACTATGGTGGACTGAACTTGTTGGATGGCCAAAAATTGAGTCCCCTCTATCTTCAGCTCTGGATCACACATTGCTGGTATTGCTTGGGAAATTCTAGCCAGCATAATAATGTGTTCACCCATTCTTCATCTCATGGTGGCCTTATATAGGAGAATATAAATCCTCCTTCCCTCTCTTGGTACATTGTGGATGGTGACACAAGAGAGGGGTATGATTCCTTTGTGTTCTCCAAATATTCCATTGTGTTTTCACTTGATGTCTAAGGAGGCGTTGGTGGTTGTCCTAGGTGGCTTCAAGTGAGGAATCAGTTGTCCTGTGCTTTTTGTGGTCCTAGAAAGTGACATTTTTCCACTCCCAAGATTGCGCGCATTTCAGGTCATAAGGCGCGCAAAGGCACTCTTCATGAAGGATAATGCGCGCAAAATCATTTATGACTTGTTCAAATTTGATTTTTCCTCGGACCTTAAATATTTTCCAAATTATGTAATGTCTTCCATCCTTGTAAATCCTTCTTCTTCACATTAAATAATGTCGTCTTTTGCTTGTACGATTTTCCAGTGTTAACAATTTCCCCCTAATGTGTGAGGCCTAGGAAGAACTGTATAGCCGAAATACATTATAGTTTCTTTTTAGTATATCATGCATAGAGAGAGAGAGAGAGAGAGAGAGAGAGACCTGTGTGAAGCTTGGAATTGAAAAGACCCTGCACCAGTTCCAGGAATGACCGTGTCCTAAGGGACCCCTGTAAGAAAATATAATATAATACATATACAAATTTTCTACGAGGTGGGCATGTCCCATGATCGTGATGTTGTGGCTAGTTAAACAAATCTATTTGACAGATATATGTTCTAACTGTATCACTGATATGGTAGTGATCTCGTGGTTGCTGACTATGACTGCTGACACCCTTCGGGGCATTTTTTATTTGACAATAGGTGGAATATGGTACCCATATGCGTAAACTTGGTATGGCATATAGCTGCGCATTGTACACATAGGTGTTGGTTGGGACCTTCCCATGTAAGCATTGCTAAAAGAGATGTTTATGGAAGCACGGGTCTTCGATGAATTTGATCAAAGTGCAATGGTTGTAAGGTACAATACCATCTTGACATGAAAGCTTTTGATGTAATCGAATGTCAGGAGGATCGATGACATCTATGGGAAATTATGTCTCCCATAGTGCCATCCGAGGATGCCCCTTTTATGGAGAGGGTTAATCCAAGGTACCGCTTCATTTTTGGAAAATAGGTGTCGAAGTCGACAAAAGGGAAGCCTCAACTGAATGAGGGGTCGCCGACATGAAGGGTCGGGGACCTAGATGTGATGGGTTTAACGTAGGCATTATCGTGAGGGGTGACTGAAAACTGATGATGGGGATTCAGTGGCCTAAGGTCGGAGTATAATAAGCAGCTTGGTGTAAGTCATAGTCATTTATCATGGGGAAATCCCTGGAGTTGGTAGGACTTACAGGGTGGGTATAAACTGTCTATGAATGTCATGGTGGCTTGTGCGAGGGGGTGTAATATTCCGATAAAAGGTGTTCAGGGACTGCTTCCATGGGAGAAAAAGATCGATGAGAGGGTGGGGGGACGTAATGCACCATTCATGATATTTCTACACTTACCAAAAGAATAAAATAATGGGGTTTTGTTTATACAAAACATAGAGATGGGTACCCCAAAACATGAAGGTGTTCACTCATTGATGTTGTGAGGAAGGTGTTTTTCTGAGGGTGGGGGTCCCATTGGTTAGTCTCATGTGTGGGGTTCATGAAACGGATGAAAAAGTATCACAGATGGGATCATGCTGGTGGAGGTATGGTGGGCCAAATGTGAGGCACGGTAGTGTGCTTTTGATATGATTGTACAACCTGATCGTCTAGGAAGGGGTTTTTACTTGTATGGTAAACATGACCTTATGCATGGTGAATGGATGGGCATGAGGTGCTTCCTGGACTGAAGTGGTATGGCCATGGCGTCACTTTTATTGTGATATGTGGTCTACTATGGGTGACGAGCGCCATGGAGGGTAGGCTCTATCGCCCAACAAGGATTTTTATCATGTGCAGGGTGAGGTGATGATAAAAACGGTCAGATATGAGGACACTATGGTTGATTTCTGATGGAGAAATGATATCAGGATATGAAAAGTTTACTGGGACTCTATCATGCTGGGGGTAGAATGATACTTGCTCTGTAACTTTCAGTAGATGGCGTTGTGGATGTTTTGCGAGCTTTTCCTGCAAAAACAACTACCTCAAGTGAAAGCGTCTTCTTTATCAAACATTATTGCAAGTAACGAGCTTTAAAAAAGAAGATGAGAGAGGGCATACCTGTCGGCGCTGAAAAAATAATTTTTTGGGAGTGTGATTATGTGGCATTGCCTCTATTCATTATGGAGTGCTGATCACAATGCAGCTTATGGTTCGAAGAACAGACTTTTTGATCTCTCATTATGGTCCTCCCAAGTTTTTGAAAAGGGTGATATATGGGTGAATATGGCCTTAATTTAATTCATTTGTACTTGTTGATTTTTTGAGAAGTTAGAGGCTTCTGTGTAGCATTTCTTGCCATTACAGTTAGCCTGAGCACCAGGGATTAGTGATATCATGCCGAGGTAACCTCTTTGACATCTTGCACTTTAATTTTTTCAGTTGGATGGTGTCGAGGTCCGTACAAACTAGGTTTGTACGGATTCTGAGTGTTTTTTTCCCTATATTGTGTTGGCGATTAGGGCAAAGGCACACCATATGTGTGCATTTTGTGGGTATAAGCACGCTAAAAGCACTCTATTCTCCTTCTTTGGTGCACCTTGAGCGTGTCTATGGAGAATATAGGTGCGCAAAGCCGAGGCGATTTTTTTTTTTTTGGATTTTGACTATTTTTTATGTTTTTTTTGTTACTGATGGGTACCTGTTTTGATGACAGGTTGTTGTGGAGGGAGCAGGATTGGCCTGAGCTCCAAACTACGTTGGCTGTTGATACTAGGGCACAAAGTCAGCAGCGCAATGGGGGCTCCTGAGTTCACGGAGAACGAGCTTCTTCGGTCGCAGGACCGATTGCTACGTTACTTGATCTGACACTGGTGCAGGAGGCGCAACATGTTCGTGTTGTGTGGGACAAACCTAGTCATCCGTCCTGAGACGGATGTCAATTTTGTGACTGGATTACTGCCTCATGGTGAGGCACTGAGGTATCCAGTACCTTCTAGGAGAGTGTATCTGGAGAGGTTTCAGAGACGTCACTGTGGTGGGGCGCCTCTTACAGAGGGATGCATCAGCATTGCATTCGTGAAATATTTAGCAGAGTGATGTTCTATGGCATTGATTATGTGACTTGTAGGGACATTGGCTCTACATCACGCATCAGGCCCGTAGGTTGGAGCATTGCGCCAGTTGAGGTCCAGGAATTTTTATGATTTTGCTCGTTTTTACTATGACGAGATGGTGGCGCAACTCAAAAATGTCCATAGTGGATCGAAGTTTTTTGTATATGCCAGTATTTAAAGGCACTGCGTGAGAGTGGCAGTGCTGTCGAGGCTGGGCCGGTGCGTGTCCTCTCGGTGGGCTGTTTTGTTTCTCGTTAAGGAGGGGACCGGGGGACGGCGAGGTGGTGGCAGGCTGGTGGGCATTATTGAACACCACCAGGCAGAGGTTTGGGCTTGGAGGCGGAACCCAGCGATGTTTCGCCATTCCCATATGTGGGGATGGACTTTCGAGGATCCAAATATGGTTCTCTACCTCCGGATAGGCTTTGGGGGCCAACAAGCATAAGCTTTTCGTTGTTTTCTCGTATTTATTTGAGTATATATGTTCTTATGGGTTTTGCTAGTGACACCGACATAGTTCGCGCTCTTACGCATGTTGGTGAGGTGGGCCCACCGATGGCTCGCTTGGCCGGGCCACAATCCTCTATGATGACCTAGGGGTGGGTAGGGTGGATATGATTCTGGAGGACTTGGTGGTGGTGTTGGCCCTTCGAGAGAGCGCAGTAGCTTGGCCACTGCTGAGGCTACGGCCGAGTGGGCTCGTGTCGATGCACCGGTGGCATGTGAAAATATGGTGGATGCTCGTATTGAGGAAATGACTACTCGGGTGTCAGTTCTCGAGGATGCTTAGGGTCGAGTAGACCGCTTGACCCAGGGGATGCCTGCTCGGGGTTTTATGGATGATCTCGAGGAGGTCTGGCTGGAGACTGTGATGGCCCGCGAGAGGGACTATCGGCCTATTTTACGTCGAGTGGCAGTCTCGGTGGTAACAGAAGCTCCAGTGGTGGCACCAGGAGCGGTTGTGGGTCTAGGTATCCCTCTTGAGGGGGCACCGCCCTAGAGTATACTTGTACATGGGGAAAGCACCATGTGGATGCTTCCCCTATTTTTGACGAATTTTTTTGTATCTTTGGGCTGGTCGTTGGGTCAGCGACACTATTTTTGTACTCAGACATATAAATTGTGACATATATATATCTATATATATATATATATAAGAGATATTTTTTGCGGCTCTACATGTTGTGTCACCTAGTTTTTGTTCATGGATGATGTTATGCTGATGGATATCTATATTTTTGGTTTTATGTATGATGGTTTATTCGAGATGCATTCCAGTTTAGGATATTGTTAGCTATGCGATCAGCTGTTTGATTTTGACTCCTTGGTACATATGTGAATGTAATATAGTCAAATTGTCTGCTTAATCGTTTTGCACACAAATATTTTCTAAACAGATGTGTATCTCTTGTCTCAAATGTTTGGTTTAACTCCGACACTACTAGCTGGGAATCGAGGTAGACATGCATATGGCGCATGCCCTGATGGAGGGCATCACACATAATTCCAATGAAGGCATCATATTCTACCTAATTATTTGTTGTTGAACCGATGCACACAACGTTTGAGTAGAGTGGCGATTGGTCAGGGTGGTAGATGACCCACGCAACTGTGGCTAAACTTTGAGACCATCTTGATGCTCCATCAAAAAATCCAAAATAGGGTTCAGGTTGGTGATCCATGGTGGCACTTTGAGCATGTTAATAAGTCTTTTGGTAAAAAAATTTCATTGGTTGTTTTGTGTACATTCACTCTAGGGAAGGGTCATCTTGGCCCTTATGGGTAAAATTTCTTGAGGTAAAGGTCGTTGACGGGGTTATTGAGGCATGTCTCATCCCGTTTCGTCAAGATGTATGCCCCCTTCCATAAGAAATGTTTGATGATGTAGGGTCCTTTCCACAGGGTTTCAAACTTTCGTGGCCCCAGAGCTTCTTTTGTGACATCATAACGGAGGACTAGTTCAACCTCGGTGAATGAACGAGGGTTGATGTGTTGGTTGAATGATGCTTTTACCGTTTTCTTGTGGGCCTTGTTATGTTGCAGTGACTATCATCGGTTTTCATCAACAAGCTCGAGTTGTACTAGGCAATGTTCTAGAGGCTGGGTATCATCAGGGAGTTTGATGGCAGCATGAAAATTTGGGATCTTGTGGAAATCAATGCAAAAGCACAAGGTACCTTGATCTTTTGTGACAGGAATAGGGTGGAAATCCTAGGATGTGGGGGCAGATGTAATCCTATTTATGATATGTGATGATACAAATCATATATGGTGGATCATGTCATTGATTTTTGATGGGGGAAGAATCTCCGTAATGGGATTCTGAGTGAGCACAAGGTTGGGTTCCCTGCTAGGATGGTCAATTTCCTGTGGGGGGAAATTATGCCTCCTGCAAAGGTGCCTGAATGTTTCCATTAGCAGGCATACCTCTGGTGTGTGATTTTGGACAGTGCAGATATTCTATGGTATCACTGTGCGAATGGAGTAGATTGTATGGGAATCAATGCTACTCGACATCCTAGATGTGAATGCTTGGAAGGGATTTGTTGTAGAAGAGGTGGTCTTCTGCTTCCATTTCCATGTTGTTGGCTTAGGTGTGTCTAACCCTTTGGGGGAGTGTAGACTCAATGCTACTATTGCCGCTTTTAGCTTAGGGAGGTGCACACATTTAATCATATGGTGAAAGTGTGAACGAATCTGGCAATAGGTGCGCATGATCTTCTCTTGATTAGAGAGAAGTTTCTGAGGGTGAGAAGAGACTATGCAAAGACTATTTACAAGGGGCTTCAGTTCTCTGCATTGGTTGACTAGGTGGTCATTCAAGTCGCATAGTTCGCATGTTATCCTTGGCTTAGCCTGGGTTATGTTTGGTTGGTGTGTCATCATTGTTTGCTCAACAAGCCCATGTGGGGGTGGGGTTGTTGACTCGGTGGTGTACCTTTTATACCACTTATGGAGGTCGCCCTCCCTCTTCTCTATGGTATGAATCATATCGATGGTAGGAAAAAGTTGTGAGGTATAAGTGTAGTGTCGCTCATAATGATTGCCTTGAAATATTAGGCAGAATATCCTTGATATGGGGGTTCTTTCATGCTCAATTTGAGGTCTGGAGGGGAACCAGCATTGCAACGCTGCTAAATCAAGACAAATGGTGACCGCATGATTGGGAATTTTTCATAACGTGCATGTTGGTCTTCTTTGTAGAGATCAGTTGGGGGTAACAAGGGGTTCTCTGGATGGTCATTTTTCAACTGACAAGAACATGATGGATCTTCTCGTCACATGTTCTTGGGTTGTGGTGTTATCCATGGATTCTAAGTCCGTGCCATCTTCTCAGGAGAGGAAGACTATGGTTGAGTGTAAACTAGCGAGGGCTATCCAGAATCGGGGGATATAGTGACAATTCTCCAGCAGGTGATTGTCGGCGCATAACGAACATGTGAATTGTATTGCCTGCAATCCAACATAGTAAACCTGTTCTATAGGATACCATCTATGGATGAGTTCCAAGGCTGTGCACTCTTCGAGGAAGTGACCATGTTCTTGCATAGCGTGCAATGGGGGTCTTTCTGGTGCCCTTCATTATTCCTGTAGGTACAGGATGGTAGGAGGTTCATTTCTGGATGCCTGGGTGGAAGGATCCTCTTGATAGGATCACTCGACGGGATGTAAGCCATCCCTATATCACATGATCTCTAGTAAATAATGGATATAGTTCCCGTAGTTGCTGTAGAGAGCTCATGCGTGATTGGTATGAAATGATTTTCCTTTGCCTTTGGTAGTAGGTTCCTTTTTACGGGAACATGGCGTCATGATGTCTGTCTCAAAGCCAAGGAGTGGTTTTAATTCATCCAGCTCTAGAAAGATATGGGTAGGGTGACCTATTACGTCACATATGGTGCAGATTGGTGAATCTCATTATATGGCAAGGGTAACCATCTTCTTTCCTCTCTTCTTGGCTTTCTTAGTCGTGATCACCGGTTTTGCAATGGGAATTTCCTTTACAAGGGTGGTTTCATCCATTTCTTGGATGGGTGGGGCCTCCTCAGGACTGAGGGGCTTTAATCCTATGGAAGTGATGTGGGTGGCTCCTGTTCCCGTAGGGGGAATGACGTACCAAACTGTTATTGCCAATGATATGTTTGGTAATACTAGTGTTGCCAAAAACTACTGGGAGACGAAACTAGCTGGGGGGTAGAGGAAAGGGGTTTGGGAGGTGGCGTAGGCTAGAGAGGCTATCATGGCTAATTAATCTATGCCATTATTGCTTATGTTTGTGTCCTGACAAGATTCAGTGCTTCATGTGGACATCATGCACACTGGAGCCCCTGTGACATCGGACGATGACTCAGGGATTATGGGAGGATCTCCTAGCAATGACCCTAAAACGGACGACGGTTTGAACTGGCCAGGGCCATATCCTTGGTACCGTGAGAGAGCATCCAAGGATGTATCTACATAGGGTAGAATTACATCAATTTTTTTTAGGGGTCGCTTCTCGCTATGCATCAATTGTTCTACAGTAATGATGCAGTCTTTGTGGGGGAACATCATGATGTGGAAGATGGAGGAGGCTATGGCAGACATGGTGTGCATATAACTCCACTAAAGGAGTATATTGTAGTCCAGGTGAGCGTCCAAGACTTCAATGTCTATGTGGACTTTCTTTCTGGCTAAGCAGACTGAAACGTTTTGGTAGAGGCCGACGGGGGTTAATGGACGACTGTTGTATGCTCTAAGCGTAATGACTAAGGGTTTTAGTTTGGGAGACCCTAACTTCTGCCAAACATTTTTGGACATGATGCACGTGGCTGCACCCTCGTCTATGATACATCGGTGAATTGTGATATTCTGGACTGACACTGGTATCTGGAAGGCGACCATGGAAGGAAGCCTAGCGGTGGCTTTGTCTAAGTCAAAAGCCATTAAGCGTGTATCGGTAGGGTCGATAGTGCCTAACATGGAAAGTAGGTCTTTTCGTTGTTTTGGGCATGACTGCAATACTTCCAAAGATGACATAGCAGTGGGATATTGTGCTAAATCGTCCACGATACTATAATTATGGGTCGCTTTGGATTATTTTCCTACTCGCCTATTGGGTCCCTTCGCCATTTTTGGCAATGGTTCGATAGGCATCTTTTAAATGGTCAAAGGTGCATTCGGTGCACTAGTACTTGCCCCAAACATATTGGTGTCTGGTGGGGTGTTGTAATTGCGATTCCATGTTTGGAAAAATATCTCTTCGCCAGTCATGTATATTTCATGGCTGATTTTCCTGGGGTCGTCTGTATTTTGTTGTTGAGTGCTAACTATCCCTTGATGGGGGAATGTTTTTTGCATCACAGTTGGTTGTTGGGAAGATTCTCCTTGTCCTCGATTACTCTGTAGCTTCTTCAGCTCAGGGAGATCGAGACGGTGGTGAGTATAGTGGCCTTACTCACACATATCGAACAAGAATGGTTTGTTCGAAGAGGTGGCATTTTTCTCTGTCGTTGGGCATTAATTGGCTCCTAGCTATGATTCTAGTTGGAGTTGCCTCCAGCCTGGGATCACAGTGGGCATTGCTGGTTGTTTTCCCCCTATCTAGGGCTCCCTTTTGGCTTATTTTTTTATTTTTTCTTCACCACGTTAGGAGGGTAGTTCTTCTAGTTGTATTGGTGTGGTTGGTTTTGAGACGGCTGCACAAAGTTCACCTGTGCATTGGTCTCTATAGGCGAGTCTTGTTCTGGGGACTTAGCATAATGTGGTCCCTATTTTGCACCTAGATGTTGGAGGGGAGCTCTTCTCTCATTGTTTCTTTCTGCGTACTAGGTCCCTTGAGCCAGAGGATAAGGTCCTCCCTAATGATACGCTGGCGCGCTATTGGTCAAATTTTAGTGAGGCATATGATGACTTTGAAAACTGGGTTGAGGTATGTTCTGGGTAGGACTGTACGTGTAACCGGGGTTTTAACTGTTGTTGCCTAGGTAACCCTGGGTCAATGACCCAATTAGTCTGTCTGTAGAGTTCGACACACCTGGAAATTCTTGATAAGTTTGTAGGCGTGGGGCGTTAGGAAGGATGTTGTAGATGTATCTTGACTGCATATTAATCAGCTCAAGTTGTTGGGCTTTTCTGATGGAGTCCTCTTCGGATGTGGGCCTCTGTTGCACCACATCCTTTGAAATATTTTCTGTGATAGTTTTTAGGAACAAATATAAAAGAACCCGATCGTCAAGTTTAGCTTTACATAAACTACAATGCCGCCTCCATTCATGGAGATGGTCCGAGATATGGACGGCGGGGGTTTATCTAAAATGTGTCAGTAATTCCATTCCAGAATCATGGTGAATGGGTAAATGAAAATATGTTAGGAACGCGGTGGCGAGGGCATCAAAGGTTCCATGTGAAGCTGAGGGTTGATCTATGCACCACTTCATGGCTACTCATTTTAGAGTGCGTTGAAATAGTCTCAATCGAATAGTGTCGTCAATGATATTGTTCGATGAGCACCACAGGTGGAAGGTCATGACATGATTACCTAGGTCTTCTGCTTGATTTCCTTCAAACTTTGGTGTATCCAAAGGGAGCTTCATGGGCATGGGAGGCCATGTAGGGTTGTGTGTGATGGGTTCATTCATCTTCTTGTTTAAATCGGGTAGATTCAACGAAGCTAAGAAAGGTAACTAGGAGGCTGAAGCCATTGTAGTGTGCGAAAACACAAATTTATGGTTAGGAAGAGGGTTGGTATGCGACGTACCCTGTTGTGTATTTGGTTGGCTTCCCGAATAGGATGCACTCCTCTACCCCCTAAGGGTTGTGGGAGGAGTGGTGTGTGGTGTGGTGTTGGGAGACCAACTAAGGTTCCTAAATAAGGATGTCCCAATAAAGGAAAAACCAATAATGGTGGCAGTGTTCCGTCTTTGATGCCTAAACGACAAAAGACCTAGAACCCCTCCCGGCAATGGGGGGAGGTCCAAAATATGCCTAGATCGATGAGGTCCCATTGGGTCTAGTTTGGTGTCAACTAGGTTTGGTTTTGGAAAAATTTGAGAGGGTAGAGTCTATGATCAAAGAAAATTTCTGGTCACATACATAAAACAAAGCAAAAATAAAATAAATATTCCCTTTAAATTAATTCTATGTGATCAAGCAATCAAAAAAGTGGTTTTTTTTGGTTTGCGTATGATACTCAAAATCATTGAATCCCTATTCATCCTCAAACACTCAAATGTAAATAGGCCTTGAGAATATAACTTGTGAGTGCTAACACAACGTCCCGTAAGAGCTAGCGATGCCCCTAGTCAGTCGAAGAAAATCCACCAAGGTAAGGGTAGAGGGTTTGGTGCTTGCCTGCACCGTCACCTATAAGGAAAGGATGCCCTAGTTTTGGTCACTAAGTACCACCATCCCACGTGAATGTTCAAGTCTTGGGTTTCTTGCTAAGTTAGCTAATAGTACCGAGTATCAGCCAAGTCAGGTAGCCCTGACTGATACCTGCCTGCACTGCGCCTAAGCCTAACCCCCTCTGAAACGAGTCTCTGTTGAGCTCGGGTTTTCTTTTCCATGGGATGATAGTTGGATTTGAAGCTCCCTAAACAGTTAACTTATATGTTTCAAGATGAAGAATGATCAAGGTGGCTTATTGGATGCCTACCCCCTTGATCCTAACTAAAGCTATAAATTCTTTTGTGGCCCCTGTGGGAAAAATTTAGTGAGTTTGGTTAAGTTAGTTTTAGGTGTCTTTGCTTTGCTTAGTGAGTGAATGTGTGTGAGCATAAAGTGGACAAGCCATAGTTTGACGTGTGGATATTAGATGATCCTTTTCAAAGTCCCCTATTTAAACTATGTTGTATTGTTCCTTGCTCAAAAGAAAAACATGTGTGGATATGGGCCGGTTTCTATTTTTCCTAGTTAATCTATGAGATCAACTATAGGGAGATGGGGAGTTGTGAATAGGGAGCATTCATATGCTTACCTAAGGTCACCGGAGGGTTCAAAGGTAGTAGAGATTACTTTCTCTTCTATAAACAATTCAATCCTAATCCCAAAAATCCTAGTGCAAAAATTCAACTAAACTAATAACTTTTACACTAGAAAAAAGAAACTAGCTATGCATGCGTGGTCTTGGGCCACTTACTTTGGCTAGTTATCTAGGTGTGTCAGTACCAAAATTTGCAAAACATAATTTTTTTTTGGAATGCAAGTTATTCCCCCCCCCCACCCCCCCTACTTAAACTATGTGTGAACTTTGCAAAAATCAACTTGAAATAAAACTGACATAAGCCTACAAAAAGCAGCTAAGAGTGAGCTTTAGCAAGCTCTGGGGTACCACAACCAGTGCTGGAAGGTGTATTAGGGGCTGCCAAGCACTTTACAAGTAGGAAAAGATAGAAATAAGGAAGAATTTTATCTTTCTCCCTCATTTCTGCGCGATGTTTCTGCGTGGGTTAGCTCTGAAAGCGTGCTTTGGGCACATCTTTGGGAAGGAAAAGCATGCAAAGTCCTACAAAAGTAATTTTTGGAGCTATTATGCTTCAGTCTGTCACTTGGGATGAACTAGGGACTACAAGAGAAATCAGGGGAAATTCAGCTCCACTCCACAACACAGACAGAGGTATTTGCAAAAAAAACACAACCACATAAAATTGGTAATAAATGTTAGCGGAGTCGCCAATCCTGTTCAAGTGTGTTTGGTGCACATATGTATGAAATCACACCAACTTAAGGGGTGTGGTCTACCCACTTAAGTTATTGGTAACAGGCAGAAAATGAAGTGGATTCAAGCAAGTTAGTGGAACAAGCTAGAATCATAAGCATACTAGATAGAGAAATAGCATGCATATATAAACTAAAACTAAAAAAGATAAACACAAGCTCTGAAAAGAGTTAAACGAAAAAATAATATGAATGGTGGCTCTTGGTCCCTCTTATTGAGCACTAGCAGGAATAAAAGTGAAACTTTACCCTCTTGCCAAAGGGCCCCTAGAACATGGGTTCTAAGTCCCGATGCAAGGATTTTTTATCCCAAGCTTTCCTCGGTGCAGGGTCTCCCCCTCTCTCTACTATGGTGGACTGAACTTGTTGGATGGCCAACAATTGAGTCCCCTCCATCTTCAGCTCCAGATCACACACCGTTGGTATTGCTTGGCCAATTCTGGCTAGCATAACAATGTGTTCACCCATTATTCACTCATGGTGCCTTATATAGGAGAATTCAAATCCTCCTTCACTCTCTTGGTACATTGTGGATGGTGACCCACGAGAGTGTTAAGTCCCTATATTAATAATGTAGTCCCTTATTATGTTAGTGTAGCCCCCCTTATTGCTATTTTTGTACCCCTGTAACCCCCATATTGTTATTATTGTTCCCTTACATTATTATTGTTAGGTCAGCTAGGATTACATTGTGGCCCCACTAGGATTATATTGTGGCCCCATGGACTCCTATATATAGAAGGAGGTCTTGGTCATTTGTATCATCCAAGAATTTTTCACTCATGTAATGTATTGGAGGTTTCCCCCTCGAAGTGGCTTATTTCTAAGGTGTTTATATCTCTTTTGTTCTATTTTTGGAGCTGGTTTCACAACATTTGGTATCAAAGCTTTGAGATTCTATGATTTCGCAACTCCAAATAGGTCATCGTGGAATTTTCACTATAAATTTTTTTCTATGAAGGTTCAGAATATGAAATTTTTAAAGTGCAAAGCCAAAATCCTGAGGAACATCGTCGCAAAATTTCAAAGCTTGGTTCACAATATTTTCTGAGATATGATCTGTGAAATTTAAGTCATTTTGCAGGCTCCTGAATTTAACCTAAACAGGTCATCGTGGTATTTTCGTAATAAATTTTTTTATATGAAGGTGCAGAAGCTTAAATTTTTAGAGTGCAAAGCCAAAATCCTGAGGAACATCATCACAAAATTTCAGATATTGGTTCACAATATTTTCAGAGATATGATCTGTGGAAGTTAGGGCTTTTTGAGGCTTCTGAATTGCATCTCAAAGAGGTGATTGTGGGAAAATCTTCATAGCTCTCTCTCTAAGCATCGGATTGGAATGCTGTAAGAATTGAATGGAAGTACATAGACTATAGTGTCTTGTATATTAATTTCAGAGCCAAAGGAGGAAATAGTGGCATGTGGCAAGTTGTACAAGTTCGCTCTACTAAACCAGTCCATAATTGGGTCATTGTGGGAGATTGGACATAAATTTTCCTTGAAGAATCCAAATCAGGTCAGACCAGTGACATTTGAAAGAAGCTTCAGAGGGCTAATACAGGGCCTAATTTAAGATATTGAGGATTTGCAATTACAAAGATAATTTAGTTTCAATATTCATCTCCTCAAAAGCAAGAAAAAAGTGTGTATTTGGTTTTTAAAATTGCATAACGTTTGTTTGAAAAAGTTGTTTGAAGTGATTCCAAGGGCACATTTTATAATTTTTATCAGTATTTGGTTCTATAATGCCTCAAAAAAATAATTCCATACCCATTAATCCCTCAAAAATCTATACTATGACGCATTAAGAGGAATAATTGCAATATGAGATATCAAAATTACGATACCAAGTGCAACAAATTTCGATCTTACGAAGAGCAACCGAAGATGACATATATGGTTTAAAAGTAGAAATGAAGGCTAAGTTGGATGGTTTGAAGGATAAAATAATAGATAATATATATGATAAATTAGTGGAAGATCACATCGAGCATCAATAACAAGTTTTCCAACTCTCCAAGAATAACCTAACTTTGGTGCAGAATCTAATGAAACAACAGGAAGATCAACATCAAATTGAAAGAATTTTTGAAGCAGTCACAGAAACAAGAACTTGACAAGTACGATCAATTTCATAGTATCTCAGCAAGTGGAAGAACTTTCGTGTAGAAGATTCCACATGGGAGGATGAGAATTTATACAGAAGCATCAAGAAATAATCAAGCATTGAGGACAACACTTGTTTGAAGGAGAGGGGCATGTTAAGTCCCTATATTAATAATGTAGTCCCTTATTATGTTAGTGTAGCCCCCCTTATTTTTATTTTTGTACCCCTGTAACCGCCATATTGTTATTATTGTGCCCTTACATTATTATTGTTAGGTCGGCTAGGATTACATTATGTCCCCACTAGGATTATATTGTGGCCCCATGAACTCCTATATATAGAAGGAGGTTTTGGTCATTTGTATCATCCAATATTTGTTCATTCATGTAATGTATTGGAGGTTTCCCCCTCGAAGTGGCTTATTTCTAAGGCGTTGATATCTATTTTCTTCTATTTTTGGAGCTGGTTTCACAACAGAGAGGGGTATGATTCCTTTTTGTGCTCACTTGATGTCTAAGGAGACATTGGTGGTTGTCCTTAGGCAGCTTCAAGTGAGGAATCACTTGTCCTATGCTTTTTGTGGTCTCGGAAAGTGACATTTCGCCACTCCTAGGATTGCGCGCAATTTGGGTCATAAGGCGCGCAATGGCGCTCTTCACGAAGGATAATGCGCGCAAAAGCATTTATGACTTTTTCAAATTTAATTTTTCCTCAGACCTTAGAGATTTTTAAATACTTTCCAGATTATGTAATGTCTTCTAGCCTTGTAAATCCTTTTGCTTGACATTAAATAATGTCATCTTCTGCTTGTATGATTTTCTGGTGTTAACACTCATGATTTTGGAGGACAAAAATCTCTTTAGTGGAGAGGAATAATATATCAGAGTCCCTAAATGCTCAATTTTCAAAGTGACCAGATTTTAGCAATATTGGCACCAGGACATAGTGTTCGTCATTATGAACCAAACAACATGAACGACACTTCAATTAGAGTCTATATGACCATTTTATGAGTTTCAAAAGTTTTCAAATCGTAAGAGAATGTAGGACATGCTTTTCCTATGTGGTGACGAAATGACCAATGGGATTTTGACACATGGCATTAGACTTAGTGGACTTTCATCATCATCATCATCATCATCATCATCATCATCATCATCTGAAATATATAATTATTTCTATAAAAATATGAAATATATATAAAACATAAATAATAAGTATAAATTAAGTGTTGAAGTTTACAACAAGAAACAATGATATTGGCATCCATAAACAACATGACAGCACCTACACTAGTGTGGGACCACAGGTCGTGTAGTGTTGGGTCCTAGTGATACATTAGTGTGAAATTTAATTTATTTAATATTTTGGATATGTGTCAAATTTAATTATATTGGACAATAAAATGTAATATTATCTCATGATCACTTGTAATAGTTAACTGAGTGTGATAAACTCAGCTAGCTCATGTATTTCGAGTTGAGGGTGTGATCCAGGTGGATTAAACGGGTACAGGTACAAATGGCTTGAGTATAAGGCTAAAAAATCAAAGTGTTCGAAAATCTTTCGAACCAAGTTTAAGTTGTAGATCCCGTAATTCTGAATCCAACGGCGTAGACGGCACTCAATTCCGAGTCCGAATGAAGGAGTTAGGAGCAGTCAAAGTTCAGAGGTTGACTTGGTGATGTGGCAGACTAAGGAGGCAACAATTTTGCTGAAACCCGGCCACCGGATTCCGACCAACTCCGGTTGGATTCCCACAATGGGACCGTTAGCGCCCACCGTCAAAAATTCGTTGTTCAAAAAACAATAGTTTGTTTTAAGTAACAACAAACAAAAAATACATATATAAGTATGCGCGCCCAACCCCTACCCCACAATATCCGTACATATTAAAAATGAATGTTGTTGGGGGGCAGGTGGTCAGCCCCGCCACCCCTGCGGTCTCCATTGTACCAACGGCCATATATATATACATGGCGCATTTCCATATGGGGCGGGCCGCCCAACATGGGTCCGGCCCCCACATCCACATCAAATATTTTAAAAATATAAAACGGTTCAAACGATGGTTCTTCAATTCCGATTTATATATATTATGGCTCAACGCTAAGTTAAAA